>JAOQGH010000003.1:17015940-17089656 GCA_025769975.1 Gallinago jamesoni | reverse complement strand
GGCAGGGGAGTTGGACTAGATGATCTCTATGGTCCCTTCCAACTCCAAAAAAAAATTCAGTGAAATTCAGTGAAATCACGGGCTTTGGGTTCATGGTGGGTGCTGTCAAACAAGGTCACCTTCAACATCACCTGCTCAACATTTGGGCACATGTAGCAGGTTCCTTGAGCACTGGAAAGCTGAAGGAGGTTATCATCACTTTCCTCAAAGAAATCCTACCAGCTGCAAGGATCCATCTACTACTTTCTGAAAAGATCTTCTGGGACAGAAATTATTCTTGCATGGGGAGCTCTGAGGAGCCGAAACTGTCCTTGTGTGACTTTGAATTACTTATTTTCCTCTGAGAAGTAACATTATTACAAGGAATAGCAATGTTTCTGTGGGTTAAGGAGAGTGGGGGACAGAGGCAGAAGAAATTAAAGGTATCTCTAGTTCCGCTGGTATTTGTGAGGCTCATATTTAGCTCGTATGTAGGCTATGCAGAAATGATGTGCTGGCTGGTACAGGATCCTTGGGGCTAAGTGCTGATCTTGGGGAAAGGGCTTACAGGCACCAGTTAGACAAACCTGACAGCCCCTCCAGTGACGTGATGGAGAACTTAAAAGCTACTGGATGTGAGAAACTTTCCATTTCTGCACAGAAAAAGGGATGTTTTGGGATCATTGGCGAGGGTTGGCTTGGGGAATCTGAGGTCAACCCCTGCATATTTCCTACTGTCTTCAACAGGAACGGGTGAAAGCCAGCATTGAGTCCTTCAAAGGCCTCCCCTAACCACATGCTGGTAGGACACCCACCAGCAGGCGGTGGAGGTGGGACAGCCCTGGTGCCACACGCTCGCCAGAAGCAGCTGTGCTCAGCACGTCAGCGTTTACCCCCTGCACTGCCCCCAGGACAGTGGACACCAGCGTGGGTCCAAGGTACAAAGTGCAGGAGGTCTCACTGAGAGCAACAGTGCGTGTAACCCAGTTTACTGTAAAGTCAAGCTGAGGATTAAGAAATTCTCATTACTGCTATTCGTGGTCACATTTTTCAGAGCGTGACTCATTCAGGGTCACAGGAAAGACCTAGAAATAGGTCGAGGTGCCCTGATCCTCAGGGCCAGGTGCTAACTACTCAACCACGGCTGTCAGATTGGGCAAAGAAAGTGCAAAGCTCTGGAGTTATGACAAGGTTTCACAACCTTCCAGCTCAGAGCTTGGAAAATGAAAGTGACATTAAAGTGACAGATGATTAAAAAAAAAAAAAAGAGAAAAAAAGAGAACCCCTCCCAGCACTAGCAACAAGATTACCTGATGACAAAGCAGAAAGATGCTAAAAAATAATCTACACAGGTGGCTCTAAAAAATTATGAGACAGAAATAGAAAAGAGGAAATGTAATTGAAAGAAGAGCCTCTCTGACACTAATGTCATTCTTGACATTTGAGCAAGTAATTTTAAAGACGGCTAAAATAATATTTACATAAAGGGTTTAATCACTGGATTTTGAAGACAACTCTGTTAGATCATCTCCAGGGAACAGAAGAATGATGGGCTAATTAGCTGTGTTTGCCAAAAATTGCTTTGCTTCTTTTTGTTATTATTTGCTACATGCTTCTCGCCTGGATTGGGACCTCTCTGTGCAAGATGCTCCGCAGACAGACCGAGCAATAGCTCTGGCCTCCAGATGTTTACTCCCAGCGAGTGTTCGCTCTGCGGTGGTTCTCTGAGGCTGCAGCCAAGCACAGTAAAACCCCATCATGAAGGTGAGCTCACCCCCAATGAATGCCAGCTCCGCTCTGCTCGAGTTCGCTGGTCTTACCCACCAAACACAGGTTGTGCTTTACCCAACACCCGTCTGCTGAGTTAATTAGGAAAAAAAACAACCCAGAGAGCTGACCGGAAACTGCAGTGCAAATCAAACCTTGGTTCAAGACTCAGACGGGTCTCATTACTTCTTGTTTTCACACATTGGCTGATTTCCTGCTTCTGCTCAGAAATGACAATCGACACACAACAAGGCTACTTCAGTGGGATGGGATTTGTCGGCTAAAGGGACGGCTCTGAACATACCTGGTGAAAATACACCAGTGGGCTGGCCAGAGCCACGTCTGCTCACCCCAAACTCCCTGCACCCAAGAAAGCCATGACCCGAGAAACACATCACTGATTTCACAGATTTCATTACCAGGAAAGGAGTGGAAGGGAAAGAGGAAAGGAAAGGAAGAAAAAGTGAGGGAAGTGTTGGGCAGGATCAAGAAAGGACAAATAAAGAGCTCCTGTTTGCTAGGTGAGTCTCATAGTTCTCCAAATAAATAGAGGGCATTCCCATCCATTTACAAGTGATCATTTCACCTTCACCATCAAACCTCATTTCAGGTTCAAATCTTCCCAAAGGCAGTTGCCTGCAAACCTGCAACACTCACCATATGATTTATTCTGGATAATCTGCCTTTGCAATATGCTCTGTGCCTCCTTTGGCACTGTGGAAATCCATAAACGACATGGATAAAGCAGTAGTGAGCTTTATGCTCACTCTAAAGACTGCAGAGAGAGAAATGACCAAGTATAACCTTATTTTCAATACAGCCTAGTTCTCAAATCCACTGGGGAGGAGCTGCCAGATATTTTTCTGGTAAAGAAATATCACTAGCCTGAAGCCAAGTGTTGATTTAAGGCCGTATCTGTGTGGAGAGGTTATAAAGCTAAAGATGTGATTCTGAAGGAGCAAATGGATGGGTGATTTAGAACAAAAGGCTGGGTTCAAAGTACTAATTGCGAATGAGCCAATAGTTGCACTAATGTTAAAAGACAAATGTAAAAGATTCACCAAAAGTATAATGAATAAAAGTGCTGTGGTAGCTTTCTGCCTCTTCACAATCCAAGATGACCATTAAAAAGCATTCAGGTAGTTGTGAAAATGTCCAGAAGTTTCACAAGGCTGATTTAATTTTGACCAAACACTTATTTCTCCAAAGATCTTTCCTAGACACCTGTTCCTTATTAACTTTTTTCTTGGTCCTTCAACTCTAGCTTTAAGGCTTTGATTCATGGAGCAGAAACAACGCCATGTGATCTCATCAGCCACCCACTCTCCAAACTGCAGAAATTAACCATAATTAAACAACCCTTTGGGTGTAAATCATCACAACTGCTGAGAAAATGTTTACCAGGAACACAGTTGCAAAACCCAGGACCAGCTTGTGAACAAATGAATATGTCTCACTATAAGATCTCTGGAGAAAAAAAATATAGCATAGACTAGAAAGTAACAACTTTTTTATGGCTTTGAGATCTTTTATAATATCTGTCATTGAGGTATGAGCTGCAACTAGATTACTGTGGGACACTCAGCTCATGGAAATCACTGTAGCTGCTTCAGCTTCCATAGAGCTAAATGGATTTACACCAACTGGATACTGAGGACAGGCTTTTCAAATAAATATTGATGGACTTTGCTGCTCTCAAGCATGCTGAATTTCAGTGATGCTTTTCACAACAGGAAGAACATCCTATTAAGTATTAAACTGAACTAACATTCTCATGTAAAATGTGAATATCAAAGGGTCCAGAGAAGTACATCATGTACACTAGCGTGGTTGCAATCACTAATAAAGGCTGCAGAATTCAACTCCAAACAAAAATGAGGTATTTGAAGACTGGAGGTGATCCAACATACTCTTAAAGTATGTTTCTACCATCAAGGTACAATCCATTACCCTTCACTCAGTGTATGTATTTTCTACTGGAAGAGGACAGACTAGGGAGGAGCAGAGTGCTGAGAGCCGATTTGAACACTTTGGATTAAAGGAAAAAACAGCAGATACTAGACCAGGAAATTCCAAGTTGGATTTTCCTAAAACCTTGAGAGCATAAAAATGCCCAGCACCCACTGAGATGGTCTGGCACAGCTATGTCCAGGCCTTGTTGGCTCCCCTAAAAGACCTTATAAGATGATGGATTTTTGAATCCTAACCCACAAAGCCTCTCCAAGTCCAGCGGTGCTTGGGCACTGGTTCACTCGGGTCAAGAGGAAGCATCTTTCTCTCATAAGCATCCCAGACACTTCCCACCTTTCCACTGTCCGCACCACACTGCAGAGAGCTTTCCCAGGGAATCGTGCACTCAAGGAAAGGGAAACCAAGCAAACAAAAAAAACCTTTGATCATTTTATTAGGGTACAACCTACAGTACAAACCTACAGTATTTCCTTATGCCAAAATCAGGACAGGAAATACAGACGTGACTTCTGTGAGTCCTCTCCCTACGTTACCATTTGAAAGGATGGGGGCTTTGCGTCGTAGCTGGGCTAGAGATGCACGCCGTTTGCTAAGCTCTTTCCTGCAAGATATAAACAAACTGGCAGCCAAGAAGATTCTCTCTCTGTGTTGTTTATATGCTTTTCCTTTGACCTGGTCACCTCCTTCCTGCACAACTACTCCCTGTGGGAATGTATTCCCTTAGTGCTCCTCTCCCACTTTCTTTATGCTTGACTCTCCTGCCTGAAAAACCCAAGACCTCTTGCTTCCCTCTGATGTTGCTCTCAACGGAAAAATGGAGAGAAGCACTCACATCTGACACTCTATCTATTTAGTTCATAGCACAAAGATGTGCCACACAACTGTAACGTAGCTCAAGTGCCCTTCAGATGCTGTATGTACCTCTGGGATGCCCTTTGAGCTGCTGTTTCTGGCTATGGCCCCCTCACAGGTGTTAGGAGCGAGGGCTGTACATAGGTTGGTGTTCCTGCTCTGCCTGCTCCCCTCTCCCCTCCGTGTCCCATAAGACAATAACAAGTTTTTAACATGAGAACTGCAGGACAACAGTGAGGGAACAGACTGAGGCTGTGCCTCTCCCCAGTCCTGGTTTTGGCAAACCCCACCAAACTGCATACACAAGAGATGGCTGACACATTAGGTGCCTGGTACAATCAAGAGATGGTGTTTTGGAGTGCAAGGGAAGGGCAGGTTTTATTTGGCTGTTTGTTCCCAGGATGGGTCCGAAGTAGGTCTGCACTGACCAGCCCCTCTGAGCCTGGTGGATGCATACTGACACCAGCCAGATTAGGCAGGCAGTTTCATCCCAATCCATTTTGCAAGCACTCTTATGTCTTAATTCCTCATACTCCCACCACTCCCAGCCTGGAGATGGCATGGCTGCAAACAACGGGGCTGTTGGTGGGCCAAGTGCCTAATTACCTTGGTGACACCAAAGCAGATGGACAAAGGAAAAGAAACTCCATGAAGGCAGAGATGTTGCAACAAGGAATCATTACCATCCCAGCAGGAAATGCAAGGTTTGGTCTCCAATTGCCCCTGTAGAGAGGGACATGGCCCCACAGAAATGTCCCAGGGCAATGTGGGGATAAGCCCTGGTGACAGACAGAAAGAGACACTTGTTTCTGTGGTGCCAGACCAGAAGAAGTATGGAGAGGGCTTGTGGCTCTGCTGCCCAGAGTGCTTCTCTTTCTGCTCATCCTGCTCCCGTCCTGTGGATCCTCAGTGCCACCAAAAAGAACAGATCCCCAGAAGGGATGGCCCTTTTGCAAACCCCAAGCTCTGAGAAACAGGAGACTATGCTAAGGCCACTCTGTCCTCTGGCTTGCAGCCTGGGAGACCAAGTGGGTCTTTGCAGATCCCAACCCTGGGTTTCAAACCCCCTAACGGTCAGGCCAGTCTGTACCAAGGAGTCGGAACCTTCCCTCTCCAAGAGACTGTTTGACCCCACCATCGCTGTGCTGGCAGGAGAAGCGACCAATCTGCCTATCGGCCCAGGCTGCCCTGCAATGCACGCACAAGGATAAACCCAATGGACTATTTTATTTCATAAGTAATTAACTGGACAGCCTCCCCCGAGCCTCTTCTATTGCTTCCTGGGCACATCCCTGAAATTAACCTCAGAGCTAATGAAGCCAATTATCAACAGCAGACATGGTCCCCCTCTAATTATTTTCCCTGGAAAGGTCACCCAAAGCGGCGCATTGTGAAACCCAGCTAATTGCATTGTCTGCTCACAGCGCGGAGCCGGCTCCTGCGGGACTCTGCCAGGCTCAGGGGGAGGCTCATGTGCCATCACCCAACAATTGGAGCCTCCAGCTGGGGAAAAAAGCGGCTGTGAGAGAGGAATCCACTGCCAGAGTCTCCTTGCCACCAACATCGCTCACAGATACAGGCTCTGACTGCTGGTTTATCCCCCTCCTTTCAGATGTGGCCAGCCAGCCCAGCAGTCAAGGCAGAAGATTAGATGAATGTGCCAAGCTATCTGGGTGTCAGAAGAAAGCGGCTGGATGCTTCCCTTTGGAAATTATTTTGTTTTCATACGGCTTTTTTTTTTTTTTTTGAGAAAAGAAAGGCCCGGAGAATTTTGGTTGGAAAAATCCAAGCTCATGGCCTAGCTCTGGGACATGGAGAGGGATGTGGTTGGCAGTATCAGCTACAGAAAAGCCCAGTGAGGATCCTGCCCCATTTCTAAACTAACAATGGGGCAGCAGGGGGGCGGCGGAAATCCCAGTACTTTTGAAAATTCTCTAGAAAAAACACGGTCAGACAAAACCAAAGGAGTGGCATGGAACAGGACAAGAACAGCACATTTTGCACTGTTTCTGTTTGGACAAAACATATCTGATAGCAACAACCAGCCATGTTCCTGAAGAATTCATGCAGGTACTGTCTCCACTCTGCCAATTTTATAACGGACCTGCCCTCTTTTATCTCCATGATTACCAAAGCACCCCAACAAGGTATAGCACATCAAGTGCTTGCTCTCACCAGCCTATAGAGCAGCTCAGAGAAGGGGAAAGGACATCACCTTCTCATATTTTCATGCAACAAAAGTATAGCACACCATATCACGCCCCACCTTCACTACCTGCATCCAACAGAAAATATACTTTAGTGCAAGACCCTGATGTCTTTGATCCTATGGATCAGAGCTCACCACACCCCACCTTTCCCTGTAAGGGAAGGTTTAGGAAGAAAGCAAAAATTCCCAAAGCAGCACTCCTCAAACCCTGTCTTTATCATTTGGGATTAAAGAGGGCAAAATATTTATGCCTACAAAAGGACACCATTTGAGAATTTGAGTGGGAAGTAATGCTGCGACTGCTTGTCACATAACAAAGCTGCACCTCAAGGTTTGCTACCCCAATTCCCAAGTGGGATCTTTGGTATTTCTGACAGGCTTTCCTGAACCCATCAGCCCCACCATAATCAGGTTCCGGTGATTGGTCTTTATCTGGTGAGTAAAGAAGTTGCAATGTCCACCCATCCAGCAGGAAAATCCAGGATGGATATCCAGCTGCTACCCTGGGCACTGAAGCTTGCTTTTATCAGAGGTTGCTTTGGAAAGAGAACATGTTAAATCAAAGGTAGTTAACAAAAAATACGTGATCCATCAAAAGCAAGCTCCAGATGCTGCATTTTTTGGCATCAGCAGCAAGATGATCCAAGCAGCTTGGTGTTAGACCAGCTGTGAGGACTCTGCCCCTCTCCTTTCCCCACCGTGGCTCAGGGCACACTGTGCCTGTGCCCCGATGCGACACAGCCCGTAATCACATTCACATGTCGGGTCACACCAGGCGGGAGATGATGTGTGTGACCACATTAAAGGAGGGAATTTTTTCCTTTGAGATTTCTTTGTTGACTTTAATAAAGGCTCCCTCTGGGTCTTCATGCTTCAAAGGAAAAGGGGAGAGGGACCATCTTCACACATCCTAATTAACAACGTTTAATAATTGTTCTTGCATGCTGCTTTGGTTCTGCATCTTTCACACAGCTCAAAGGAAGTAAGACGTTTCTGAAAGGGCTTAGAGAATGTCAGTGTTCTCCAGCCTCAATAAACCTCAGAAAGCCATGGTGCAGAGGTGGATATACCAAAAGATTCACATGTAATCCTGTACAGATACGGCACTGACAAAGGCACACACAGGGGTGCAGGTACCCAGATACCATCTTGTACAGAGTTTCTTTCTTAGGTTGGAGGATGAAATTGCTTTGGTGGCATCTCCTCTGTCCTGTAAGAGGACAGAGAGGAGCAGCTGTTCCTGAGCTGGAGCTCAGGTTGCTCTGTTTAAAGAACCTTTTGGGAGGTTAGCAAAAGAGCACAGCAATCAGTGTGCTAGCAACACATGTCCCCACCACCTCTGAGGTGCCTGGCATTGTAAAAGCAGAGCCTCAACACCTCCATGAAATCAGAATTGTGTATCCTACAGGCCAGGATGAACCAGGGAATGCCAGGGCCTTACACGAAGCCAGTGGAAAATAGGTGGGTTGTAGACTTACTATTTTCAAATGACACTTGGAGCTTCAGCTTTCATTAAGAGTTACAATTTCTCCAAACTGTGTGGCCACTGAAAAAAAATTATAATTCTGTCTGCAGTTGTAAAGACAGTGCAACTCTCTGGCACTGCCTTTGGTGCTCCCAATGAGGACCTGCTGCCAGTGCAGAACACAGACCCCCATACCTAACACCTGCACACCAGAGCTCCTGCTGGCTCACACCACTTCTCGCTTCAAGGCAAGATATGGACTTAATGCACTGAACTAGCACACTAGGTCCTACAGATTATAACATTGATTTCTCTTACTCGTATGAGTCTGAGGCCTTGTACCTGATATTGGTAACACAGCCTTCCCCTAAATTACCAGTTCACAATCTAGATAACTTTTAAAGAATGAATTCTGAGCACAGAGAGAGGACGAGTCTTGGAAACTCATCAGGTGTTTTTAAGGTACTTATCAAACCTTATGACTCTCCACTCCCATGCAGGACTATGGTGTTCATGTAGGCACACACCCTCATACCAATACCCTCATTCTTGTAGCAATACTCTCTAAAGAGTCTGACCTGTCAGCAACTCCCACATCCATTTTCTGTAAAAGCAAAGCCAAGTGCCTGAGCCTTCCATACAGCATGAGTGGGATTACCCAGGCAGTTTGTCACTATGCTACATCTGTAAGCCATGTCCCAATAGCTGAAACAGCAAATTGTGCTTTTCTCCCCTTAAAAACAACCATGGAAAACTCTTGAGCTAAGTACAGAGATGCCCCTTTCAGCATGCTCAGCTGGAAGAACCGGGGCTCTGTAGCGCACTAAGAGTCACACCTGGTTTTCCTGCCCTTCCCTGCAATGATCCACTTGCATGGTTCCCATCATCACTCAGTGGTGGGAAGGTGGTGCTGGCATTTCACTTAGAAAGACAGTCTGTGCAGGACAGCTCAGAGCACATCCTGACCAGACTTCTTTAAAAGCCTCCTCTAAGCCGCTGGTCTTTGTTTGCTGGAGACACTACGACAAGCATTTGAGCTACAGCCAAGAACATAAGAGGTCCCAATGCCATTCACAAAACATTTAGGCAGAAAAGGATTGCAGTCCATTTGAATTTCTGAAGGCAGCTTAGGCACTACATCTGTGTCTCACCTACAAATAAGGGAAGTAAAAGAGTCCTCAAGCTGATACCATGAGCGGAAACAGGACGACTGGTGAAGTTTTCCAAGGGCTCCAGGCCTGAGTAGCAAAGCATGAGCATTGATAGTATGGGGAAGTTATAGAGAACCTGCCATGAATACACTGGGTTTAAGCTCATGCCCGTTATGGCCTTGGGTAAACTAATGCTACGTTTGTTAACCAATATGAAATGCAGGAGTCTATAGGAACCACATGTTTTCCATCCATTCCATGTGCTCCATCAGCTTGATGGAGTTAGATGATGCAGACAGACAGTCTGAGATCTGGGTTAAATAAGTTGAACTGCTTTATTTTTCTCTTGGCATTGCAGTGCGCGCAAGAAATTCTCACAGGGTGGAACATCTGGAGTGCATTATTCATTAAGAGTGAAAGATGCTGTTGTGTTTGTGGAGGAACCAAGCACGCTTCTTGCAAACATCTGACACAAACCAGAGTGACAATTAACGGCATGGCAGCTTTCTTTAAAGGATATTAGTTCTGCCTCATGTCAAATAAAACCTTTGTCAGCTTAGCTGACAGCACAGGTTTCCGAGAAGGCATTTCTCTAGCCCAGTAAGAGACATGAAAGAGATTTTAAGTAGCACACCAGCATTTGTATGTGCAGCAATGGGAATTCCTATGTACAGTAGCAAGATGTAACTCTTGTCAGATTGAGAGCATGGTAGGAATTGATGCTATGACTTCTATCTACACATAGATAATACTTTTCACCCAACAGCTTACTCATAAAACTAATGCAGAAATACAGTGTAGGTCAGCCAGAAATCCGTGGATTTGAGTCAAAATCGGATGAGTTGAAGCAGCAAACAAAAGAGCTTTCTATTCTTTAGTGGCCAGTGGCTCAGGCTCTTGGACAGAATGTGGGAGTCCTGGATTGGGTCCCGTCTTTCCTTGAGGGACCTTTAGCTCAGCTCTCCTGGCTCCTGTATCCTAGTCTAGTTTTTCAGATACTTTTTGCTCTAGCTAAGACACCACATCCCCCAGCAACCAACATGACACTGGTCTATACTCTGTGTGCTAGTTGTTTCTTTCCTGTAAGAACTCACCATGGAAAGCTAGGTGAAAAGGTGGACACAGAACTGGAAAGATAATCAAGACGACTTCCCTGGAGGACAGATGGCAACAAGGAGTCATGAGGGGCTGCTTGGAAATGGGGGAACTTGAGGGATGGCACAAGGGAAGCATAAAATAGAGATGAGACCAAAAAAATGACAGAGGCATGACTGCTCCTCCTTGTGATGATGTCATCACACAACTGACCATACCAGGTCACTTGGAAGAAGAGAAGGGAAGACAGAGAACCTGAACTGCAAGGTCAGCGGAGGAAAAGGACTTACAAACACAAGGCAAAAACCTTCTTGTGCTCTTGGCTGATGATAACAGTGTGTCTTGCACCTCCCCGACGGAAATCCTGGATCCTTTCCAAACTACAGGTTTCTGTTAAAGAATATACATGCAGGTGTATCTCAGTATACATTTGCCATGTTATAATAATGTCAAAACCACCATCTTGGCAATATGTTTTAAGTCTTCAGGAAATCACCTTTGTTTTTCTTTTCAGACTATGAAAAATCCAACTAATTTGCTCTTACCCACTCCTCCAGAAATGAGAAAATAGCTTCTAGTAAGACACAGAACAATCTTATGTCAAAAAGCCTACCCTTTTTACTGTGCTAACAGAGGAGTTACTTCAAGTTCAGACAGAATGAACAAATAAATATGAGGTTTTGGACCGTAATAGCAGAGAAGTGCTTCCACTCTATGTGTACATCAATTATTTCCTTCTATTTAAATCTATAACTAATTACCCTTGGAAGCAAAATAGCTAACATCCAGTTGAGTATCGCCATCCCTTTTAATGTAATCAAGAACTCGTCTAGCTTGAAAATCACAGCAATTATCAATGAAGTGGAGGATTGTAGGGACCTAAGTCCTGCTGCAGAAAGTGCAGTGCATCGCGGGAAGGTAACTTCCAGAGAAGGTGAAGGGGAATACCTAGATCATGGACAAAACCACACAACTTTTGATACGACCTTAGAGAGGCACTCATGATGGAAGATGCAGGGATTAGCATTTGCCCCAGCATCAAAAGTCCCCTCTCCAATTTTCAGTAACAAATATTTGGAGTGAAAATGGGTTTTTGTGGAAAAAGAGAAGATCTTTCTTTCAGAAGAGAAACTAGCTATAAACCTCCAAGCCACCATCATTAAAAATGCATTGGGATTACTTTCTCCTGCTCTGACATTTTCTGAAACAATTCTTCCTGCTTCTCAATACAATCTGGCTCATCACAAGATCTTTTAGCTGACCCCCACAGTTCAAACTGATTCATATGTGGAGCTTTGTACACCCGTACACATGGAGGAATGCACCTGAAGGACATCACACACACCATAGCAGCTTTCTCAAAGGCTTCCCCCCTCTACAACAACTACAGCTGTCACACAACCTCACATTTCTTTGCCTGCTCTTGAATCCAGCTGACAAGCCATGTGCCCAGCAAAGGGCAGGGGAGCAGCCAAAGTATTGCTTCAGGCAATATTTCAAGATATTTGGCCATGGGTTCTAGTATGCATACACAATTATACTTTTTGCCTTATTACCACAGCACAGTCATCCCGGTTTTGCCCTCCTTCATTTCACTAGTTAGGAACAGGTTGGCTTTCAGAGAGATGAGTCTGGATAGAAGGAGAAGACTAGAAAGATTTTCACTGCCCAATCCCACACCTTCTCCCCCTCCAGAAATCAACAGTCAAAAAGACATAAGAATGATCACAATGCTCATAAGGTGTCATTGGGGGTAGTTTCTTCTATTTTAACACCCATATATTGGCAATAGTCCACATATATTTAATAGGAAACATACAGCTAAAACAAAGTGATATGTGGAAAAGAAGGTCCTTTACCTCATCAAGTCTCTGCAAGAGTTGAGGAGCATTAGCGGTTTCTACTATTGACATTTTGCATTAGTCCTTTTTTAGGAGGCTCAATATAATGGGAATTAGATATGTTGCTAAAAAAAATAAACAGAGATGTCCTTGGGTGTTTTCAATGTCTCTTTTACACTGTGCATCTCAAAGCAAAATGTAGGAGGCAGAGAAAAAGACACAACACTAAGAAGCATATGCATTTGAGTGCATATATATACTTATAAAAATATATATTCTCATCTCCAAAGACAAGTCAGATCACCAGTGGATTCTTGTATTTAACAAGCAACTGCATGAAGCCAAAAAAGAAGAGGTATTTGATTAAGACAACCAATTAGGGTTTGGCACAGGTACTATGAAAACCTTAGAAGATATTGGCTATCAAGACTTTTCCCCTGAAAGAGAAATCTTTATTGCCTGCTGGAGAGAGTAGAAGCTCTGCAGGCTCACATGCTGTTCTGCAAAGATGGGAGGCAGCAGGATGAGGAAGGCAACAGCCTTGCCTTCAGTTCTTTTCCATGCTTTCTCATCCCTGACTAGCTGTTGGCCAAAATCGATGTGAAACACAGCGAGGAACGATATGCTATATACAGTATTTGGCTTTTGACAATATGGCAGATCACAAGCAGAGTGCATGTTCTAAAAAATTTTCCTTTCTTAGATAAAAATTTCAGTTTACAATCAGAACTAATTTTCTGTAACTCTACGTAAGCCATGACTTAGCCACACTTGAAGGAGAATCGTAGGGCTGTTTTCTGACCAAATACCCCATTAGAATTGTATATTGCCTTGTTTGCAAATCTTCTTACTAACAGAGCAGGTTCAGGGCAAAAGCTTTGACATCTGAATACCTAGGAAAATTCAAAGCTTAATCCCAAGTGCACCACTCTAACTACGAAGCAGTTATGCACCTCATCTTATATCTTTCCAGTTAAGCAGGACACAGAAGACCTTTTGCCCTTTGTAAATAAAATAGGTAAGTGACATGAGTTAGTAAAGTTAGGTTTCAGAGTTTGCACTCAAGACCTTAAATAAGTGAAGGATAATTCTAAGATGCAGGAAACCTTTGGCCCTCTCAGTAAGATGCAGTGTATTTTGCTTGCCAGTTTGTACATGTTTCAACAGCCTTCTGCCATGGTTTTGTGCTTCTGGAACTTCAGGTTTAAACAAATTCAGGGTGCCACAGGGAAAACTAAAGCTGATGTAGAAGCAGCAAAGCCTGTTCGTCTCCAAAAATCACTCCTGAGATCATTTGAGCAGATGCAAAGATATCTTTGGAAACACTAGGAAGGGAGGTGAGGATGCAGGGAAGTGGGTGAGAAGGCGGTTTTACGTTCAATCCTTCATGCACACCATGGGATTCCTCTTGTGCAAGTCCCAACTGGGCAGGCACAGGCTTCAGGCAGAAATGGATGCTCCCAATCCCTCCTGGGTTTGTCAGGCTGTCTTTGCAGGACACTTTGTGGGTATACAATAGGCCGGCAGAGCGGCTCATCTGAAGTGAAGGTCAGGGAGGCAGCTCAGGAGATCATCTACTCCAACTCTACACACCAAGAAGGCCAGACTGAGTGCCAAAATTCCCCCTGAAGCTGCAAGAGCCACTGGGCTCAGTAACTTTGCTAAACCAGCGTCGCTGTGCCCAGCATCCATCCACACTCCCTGGCTGGGCTGTGATGCACCAAGACTGACTCTGTGGGGACTCCCAGGGAGTTCAGCTTTGCTGGATTCTCCACCTTGGTGAATTAATACTCAAAGGAAAGATGAGTCTGGCTTTTGTTTTTTAAATAGACCTTTGAGTAATTTTGCTGTGCTCTAATCACAGGAGTGAAGTTCATTTTGTCCCATGGCCATTGCTCATTTTTCTCCTCCAGATGAGAAGGGCTCTTGCCACAAACCTGGTTGAATGCAGGTGGTGAACAAATGTACAGGCAAGAAAAAAGAAGTACAGAGACAAGGAGAGAGCAAGGGGGGGAGGAAAAAGCTTCCAGCAGCAAGGCAGACTGGGGGTGCGGGAGGAACAGGCTGAGGAAGAAAGAAAAGGATCCAGATAAATAGTGGGTTGTGGCAGCTGCGTGATGACAGGCACTGGGATGAACGGACAGATACAAGACCCAGCAACAGTTGTGAACTAAAAGTTTACAAAGGCTCATTTCTTTCCCGCACTCCCACTTTACAGGACTTGAACTCAGGAAGAGAGAAAACCACAGACTCTGTGTCTGCTCAGCCTGGTCAGGACATCCTTTAAGAACCAGCCAAGAAACCAAAAGCGCCGCAATGTGTGACTGAGGGCCACGAATATCTCATGCAAGAGAGCAAATCCCAGAGGAGCCACCCATTTTCCCCGTGCTGGATGGCTCGAAGAGGCTTCCTGGCCCCTGGGATGCTGGCCACAAGCACCAAAGAGCTTGTGCAGAATTAGCCCATGAATTGTCCATCAACTGGACAAGCTCTCTCTTGTGGCTGAAGAGCCAAACAACATTTATTTTACTCCATTCAGGTTTGTAGGAGGTCCTTCCTGGAGCAAATTAACACCTTTTCTTCTACGCTACTCTCCTTTTATTTTAAAAACAAACCAACCAACCGAAACAAAACCAACCCAACATATGCTCTGCTGTTACATACAAAAGCCAAAGCAAGGACACGAGCATTGCCTTGGGACCTAGAGGTGAATTTTGAGCCATTTCACTGCAGTAGAGAAACTGATAATAGAGAAGTGGCTCACAGCCAGCAGGAGTTATACCTGCACAAGTACACAAGCAACACCCAGCAGATTTCCATCCCATCACCAAAACTGCTCCAAGCAGTATATGCCTATTCACGGAACAGGGAACATGGATCTGAAATGCTGGATTTGCTTCTTTTCTTCATTAGTGCTTATTTTGACTTTCTCTCCCAAGTAAATGGGCAAGTTTCACTACTGGCAGTTTAAGACACGATTTATTGCCAAGAAGAAAAACTAATGTTCCCTTGCTATAGGCTTTATATTCAAAGCAGAAGGAAGAACATGGTTCAAGACTGCTAATGCAGCTGGCTGCTATAAAAAACCCAAAAAGTCTCCTCTAGGCTGGCTTTGATGCCAAACAAAAGAAACAGCTAAAGGTTTTTCCCCAAATAATGCATCCTTTCATGAAACAGAAATTCCTCCATGGGAAAAGATGTAGGTAATCCTGGCATGGGCAACTTTCTGAAAAGCTGTCTAGGTTTGCCTTTTGTATAAACTGCAAATCTATTTCCATGATGCCGTCCCATGGGGGAGAGCACAAAGGTGCCCACAGGTGGGACTACCTTCCTAAGCAGTAGTTCATTGCACAGGGAGGTGAGTAGGCAAGTAGATGCTTGCACCGAGCATTTCTTTGTGCCCAGGTTTGCCTGGATGAAAGGAGATGGTTGTCTTTCCCCTAGGAGTTCCGCTTCCCTTCCATGCTACCGTGTAGCCGCTGCGCAGGGTTCCTTTCAGCCATAGGGAATACTGACTTCAAAATTGGTTTCCAGCTCCTAAGCCAACACACAATCTTGTTCTTTTACATTTAATGGATTTAAAACAGTCAGGTTCCCTTCTGGTCCCAAATGCATATGCATTTCTTAATGTATTCAGCCTAAACTAACCCAGCTCCGATTCTGGAAAATATTTAAGGACGCACTTAATTTAAAACAGATGAGCAGTCTCAGTGAGGTCAATGGTATTACGCTTGAATATAGCTGTTTTCTAATAGCTCCCAGCCATGCCCATCCTCCCTTACACCCCAACATGAGAGCCAGGAAAGCTGAGCAACAGTCATTTCTGCCCCAGAAGAGCTTTGTCCATGAAGACAAAAGGTAAATGGGAACCAGAGCAGTGAAGCAATTTGCCAACATCAGAACGCAAGTAACTAATGCAGCTGAGTACCAACAATCCAGGGTCCAATGGCTCCAGTGTTCAAAGGGAACCATGCAGGGGGCTTTCACATCATAGCATGCTGCAAGAGGTTTAGCCACAGCAATGCTTTAACCACCCCACTCCCCAAAACAGTCATTAGAGGAATTAAAGGCAAGTGAGGCTAGATTAGAGACCTGAGATATGCTAGTTACACTGCAGCACACTTGAATTCCTACAGAGATGGGCCAAGGGCTTCTGAGGTAAGAGGAGCCAAGAGCCAAACACCAGAGAAATACCTCAAAGGAATTAAGGGGTGTTCCTCTAGGAAGGTGACATGGCTGACAGCCCAGCTGAAATGCCTCTACACCAATGGAAACAGCATGGGCAGCAAACAGGAGGAGCTGGAAGCCACCGTGCTGCTAGAAAGCCTATGACCTAGTTGCCAGTGTGGCTATTAATGGCTTCAGGCTGTTCAGAAGGGACAGGGGAGGAAGGAGGGGTGGAAGCATTGCCTTCTACATCAAGAAATGGATAGTGAAGATCAAATTTGTGACCACCTGAGAAACCTGAACATACAGAAATTTATGGGACCTGACAAGATGCATCCCCGAGTCCTGAGGGAATTGGCTGGTATAGTTGCTAAGCCACTCTCCATGATATTTGAAAAGTCATGGCAGCCAGGCAAAGTCCCCAGGGACTGGAAAAAGGGAAACATCACACCCATTTTTTAAAAGGGTAGAAAGGAGGACCCTGGGAACTACTGACCTGTTGGCCTCACCTCTGTGCCTGGGAGATCATGGGACAGACCCTCCTAGAAGCTATGCTAAATACATGGAAGACAGGGAGGTGATTTGAGACAGCTAGCATGGCTTCATTAAGGGCAAGTCCTGCCTGATCAACCTAGTGCCCTTCTATTATAGAGTGGCTACATCAGCGGACAAGGAAAGAGCTACGGATGTCACCTATCTGGATTTCTCTAAGGCTTTTGACACAGTTCCACACAACATCCTTCTTTCTAAACTGGAGAGATATGTATTTGATGGGTATACTCTTTGGTGGATGAGGAACTGGTGGGATGGTCACATCCAGAGGGCAGTGGGCCAATGGCTCTACATCCAGATGGGGAACAGTGACAAATGGTGTCCCTCAAGGGTCCATACTGGGACCCAAATTGTTCAGTATCTTCATCAATGACATAGTGGGATCGAGTGCACTCTCAGCAGCTTTTCAGATGACACGAAACTGTGTGGTGAGGTTGACATGCCTGAGGGATGGGATGCCATCCAGAGGGACCTGGACAGACTTGAGAAGTGGGCTCATGTGAATCTAATGAGGTTCAACAAGGCCAAGTGCAGGGTCTTGCACTTGGATATCAATACAGGCTGGGGGATGAAGACTTAGAGAAGCCATCATGAGAAGGACTTGGAGGTACTGGTGGATGAAAACCTGGACATGAGTCAGCAATGTGTGCTCAGAGCCCAGAAAGCCAACCATATCCTGGGCTGCATGAAAAGAAGCATGGCCAGCAGGGTGAGGGAGGTGATTCTGCTCCTCTACTCCACTCTGGTGAGACATCACCAGGAGTACTGCATCTAGCTCTGGAGTCCTCCTCACAGGAAAGACGTGGACCTGTTGGAGTGGGTCCAGAAGAGGGCCACGAAATTAAGCAGAGGGCTGGGGCACCTCTCCTATAACAGCAGACTGAGAGAGCTGGGGTTGTTCAGCCTGGAGAAGAGAAAGCTCCAGGGAGACCTCATTGTGGCCTTTCAGGATTTAAAGGGGACTTAGAAAGACAGGGCCAAACTTTTTAAAAGAGTCTGTTGTGATAGGACAAGGGGTGAAGGTTCTGAAGTGAAAGAGAGTAGATTTAGGCTAGATATCAGGAAGAAATTTTTTACAATGAGGGTGATAAAAGACTGGAACAGGTTGCCCAGATAAGTGGTAGATGCCCCAGCCCTGGAACATTCAAGGTCAGGTTGGATGGGGTTGTGAGCAACTTGATCTAGTTGAAGATGTCCCTGCTCATTACAGGGGGGTTGGACTAGATGACCTTTAAGGGTCCCTTCCAACCCAAACTATTCTACGATTCTATTCTATGAGATTATTGTAACAGCCTCCTCCAAATAAATACAAACTAAAAATAGCACCAGAGGACAGAGATCACATCTCGCCAAGAAGCGGATAAGCCACCCTCGCTGTAGGCACATAAAAGCAGGCTAGACAGATGTTTATGCCGGGTGATTTAGCGCATCTGAATTTGTCAAGTTGTTTGATAACTTCATACTCAACAATGTTTCTTTCCTCATTACAGAAACATCCTGATTTCCAGTAAAAAGTGTTGTTGGCACTGGAACTCCCCACATGCTGTTTTCGGCACAGCGGAAAGCAGAGGAGTTTATCGCACAGAAAGAAAAGCCGTAGATGGATGGCAGTTTTCAATGAGTTTCTGGTGGGTCTCCTCTTCCCTTCTTCCACCTCTTAAAATGTGGTGGCTGCGCCCATGCAATATGGACAAGCTGGATCCTTTCTTTCCCCAGACTCCTGGCTGCAAAGCAAATATGCGATGCCAGCGCAGCGCTATTCTTCCGCTACTGGGGCTCTACAGGGAGACAGGATCAGATTTACCCCAGAAGCTCTGCCGCTGTGTTTCAGCTCTACAGGGACACTCCTTAATCTGCACGAGGAATCCAAAGGACTTGAAACAATAAGAGAAAAGGAAATCATTGTTTTAAGACACGTACTGAAATATCATTGTGTGGATGTACTTAACAGATGGGGAATGCGATGGCCAAATTCAGGCTCCCCTCGGTTAGTTTCTCAGAACTGGGCTGCCTGGTCTTTTCTGTGGATAACAAAAAATAGGAGGGGGATGATTTGCAAAAGCTTCCTCACGCTCATGGAGAAATGATGGTAGCAGTTATCCGGGGTCATTGAAGACCCCCACCTGCGCAAGGGTGACGCAGCCAAGGATTTCACAGGGCTTGGAGAGGAAGGGCACTATGTGCATGGTCATATTTCTACACTATTCAGAGTTCAGAAACCTCTGGGGAAAACATTCGCCTTAGAAAAGGTAGTAAGAGACTCAAAATGCAGATGCTGTATCCATTTATACATTGGCCAACAATGGCTCTGGGCTTTCCAGGCCTTGAAGACCCAAGGCTGGGATGTTCACAGCACGCAGGAGAACAAAGCACCCACAGGACATTTAAATTCAGTGACAGCTGGATACCTGGGCCCCTCCAGCTGCTGCAGGTAGACCTAACCTAGGTGCTTGTCCTTTTGTACAAGAGAGAAGGAGGTTTGCACATCCTGTTAGTTCTTCTAGACCTTGCCACCCAGCACGCAGTGATGGGAACAAGGCGCCAGAGCATCACTTGCCCTTAGCAATGCTGCTGGTGCAGAGCCCAAGAAAGAGTCCTTCAGAGGATCTGATCTGAATCAGAAGTGTGGTTTGGAAGGAGAAGTTCTGTTCTTCTCCACTTTCTGCACTTTGGCTCCCACCACACAGAGGGCTCAGGCTGTGAGAAAAGGATTCCTTACAGGTACAAATAAAAAGTATGTCCCATCAGCTAACGGGTCCAAGGTCTGACCAGAACTTGCGAAAACAAACCTCAAAACATGTACAGAATGGACATTAAGTCCTTAGCATTAATTCTTCACTTTCTACATCCATTTCTATGGCACCATTGTACCTGCTCATGCAGATATCACTTACACTGCAATGAGGTTGCTCCACCGTTAGCCTCCGTTAGCCATCCTGAGGTGCCGTGTCCAGCTGAGCCCACTATGCAAAACAACTCTGCCATCAATGACTGCCACAGGACAGGACTGTGAGTGAGGACAACTATAAGACTACAGGCCTATTTATAAGGGCACTGTATTTCACGCTTCAAAGGCAGACATCAGTTCTGCGTGGAGCCCAACAACTTTGAGGCTAGATGGTGCAATCTCCATCTGTTTAGCCGAAGCAAATCAACATGCAGCCCATCACCACTGGATAAAAGAGCGAGTATGCTCCTGGCACCAGAATGTAACTCATCCCAAAGACCTCTGCTGGTCCTCACCAGCCTCCTGGGAAAGGCTGTGGATACTGGAGCCCACAGCTCTGCAAAGAACACACATGTACCCTGCAGACAACCCCTTTGTGCTGACACGCACATCACCAATTCACCTGAATTACTGCAATCGTAGGTGTCCATTAGTACCAGAGCCCATCTAACTACCTCCCTACAGCTCCAGGGCCAGCAAACCCCTCTGACATGTCAGGGACCGAATGGGGTGGATGGCTAGCAGGACCCACCACCGCTACAGATATTTGGACCTCCCTCCAAGAGATACTGCACAGCCAGGACTGGCAAAGAAATTTAGGGCAAGAGCTCACATGAGTCCCACTGGGAGCTGGGGGCCTAAAACTCTGTCATGGGAAGCTTTGAAAACATCAGCCCAGCTTCATTTCAGGAGCAGGGCCTGGGATTCCCTCCTCCTCCCTCTTTCCTCTGTTTCAGCAACACAATGTCACCCTTTCTCCGTTTCCGAAAGGGGGTCTCGCAGGGCTCTCTGCATCAGAGATCAGGAGCTGTTTTGAAAGGAGGAACCCGCAGTTTGACCCCTGCTCTATTGAGAGACCTTTTGTGCCTCTGCAAAGCTCCCCACTCTGCGCTGGCCCCGCGGCCGGCGGAGGGAATCGCTGCAGGAAGCAGGGATCTATTCTGCTGCTGACAATCGGGAGCAGCAGTGTCCTCTGGTGCCTTCATTGTCCAAAGGTGTTTGAGTGTAAAGCTCACACATAATAGCTACTTTCCAGCGAGGCCGGTTTCAAAAGCCCTTTGGTGCTCGCCAGCCCTGCCGGGAATGCAAGACCTCAGGTGTCCGGGCTTATCTTCCAACCAAACTCATTCATTTAACAGCCAACTCCGACTACTCCTCGTAGTTAAAAGCAAGCCCCGAAACAAAGGCTCAGCGGCCGCGTGCTCCTTGGCCATTCAGCGCCGCCGGTGCGGGAAGCAGGTGTTTCGAGGTCTGCATTCCCACTCCGCTCTGAAGAGGCTGGAATAAGATACCGCCTTTTGAAACGTCCGCTAAAAAAGAAAGAAAGAGGCAACACACCATCGCTTTGCAGGCTGGGGGCAGGCGAAGGTCTCAGCTAATTCATAGCATGAGCTGGTTTGAGTGCTGCGAAAGGCATTCCCACGGAAATTTCTGCAAATATGGAAATGAATCCAGCTGAGTGTTTTACACCCTTTTTTTATTTTAATGGGCTTTTTGGAAGTGCTTGGGGAGTACCGACTTTTCACTGCGAACATCTACGTACTTGGTTTGCTGGTAAACAGGGGTTTGCAATGGAAACAGCTATCACCCTGCAATGACAAGAGGAAGCACCCAAGCACCCATCCCATCAGCATCCCACTCTGTCACCAAAGCTCTGACAAGACTAGGTGTGCTTGTCTCGCTCAGGTGAACTATGGCTTTGAAATTGGCTTTGAAAATCATCACCTGAATTTAGAAAAACATTCTCCAAAGTGCAAATTCTTGGCTGGGAGGAAAAAACCAAACTTGCGAAGGAAAGTTTTTAGTAGGAGCAAAAGTTGAAGTTTATCACAGAAGTAACAAATTGCAGCTTGAAATCATGCAAGCGCAGGTCAGGGTGCCAGTGTGATCTCCATTTTGCCCTCACAAATTATAATAATTGGTATTTGTTATGCAGAGGTATTAAATGAAAGGCTGATGAAGGGGTTCTTGTGCTGACACAAGCCCAAAGGCTTTGCTGTCCCAGGGCTCGGTCTGCTCTTGGGCGCTGCGCCAAATGCTTGGCAATGGGAGCAGCTGGGGCAAATGCTCTGAAATTGCACTTGAACACGATGCTGAGCTGCTTGCTCTGCAATGGCTCTTTGAAAACGTATCCTAGACACATAGAAAACATGAGTAGGTTTTCCTGGACCTTTGTTTTTAAAAAAATAATAAAAATAAACCTATTCTACCAGAAAAGTTCAATTTCCTCTCCCTTTTCTCACTCATAGCCAAGCAGCAAACATGGGGCTAAAGCACCGGTCCTACTGAATCAGTTTCTGTGCTGTAGCATCCTCTAGGCGTTTCACAAAGGCTCCTTGTCCTGCTCTTACTACACATGGGATAGCTGCGCAGCACCATGTCAGCGCTGGAGGAGCCCAGGCCAGCCCCACCGCCCAGATCAGAGACCAGCAGTGCGTTCAACTCAAAATGGCCCAGACAAATTTCTCAGCATCTCTGCCTGTTAGCTGTACCTCAGGCTACCAAGCCTGCAAGCCTCGCAGTGCAATGGGGCCCTTCTGAAATGCGTGTTCTCTCTTAACCCAGCTATGTTAAGATAATAGCATCCCCCCACCTCCCTTTTTAATAAAGCTGCCAGTTTTAAAGATGCATCACAGTAATTTCTTAAAAGCTACAGGCCATCAGTGCTGCCTAAGTGCTCTTTACCGGGAGTACAGCACCAGGGGACTGCAAAGAACTCACTCGGTAGGCTAAAAATATTCCCACCTCATTATATACTCTGGCGGATTACTCAATAATTACACTTATTAGATCCAAAGGTAATTACTGTTTTACTAGTCAGGTGTCCCTTTTGTTAATACACTAAGTGAGCCACCCCACCATTACCTATCAGTAATGCCCCCAATGCCAGCAAGACCTCTGCACTCATACCACCACGCAAGGAGGGTGCTTGTGTCCCCAGTCGTTGCTTTTAAACACCCCCTCCTACAGGTGTAAGGCTTGTGTATCCAAGCCACAGCCAGGCTCACAGGAAACCAGTGTGACTGTCAGGAGATGGAGGCTTTTCTCCTCTGCCCAAACCTTCTGGCTCCAGAGCAGGGTCATTTGCCAGAGATGTATGCTGCCTGCAGTGAGCACTTCATACCGTGGGTGATGCCTTCAATGTGACACAGATACAGCTCTGTGTGTGTGTGTGACAACCACTGTCCACACTGCAGTGAAAAGGAGCTACCATGTACCCATCCTCATCATGAGGTCCCATCAGGACCACGACTTGGGAACCACATCACCAAAACTTCCCCACAAGCCTGAACTCCTTCAGGAGCTACCTCCAGCAGCAAGCAGATAGCTTGCATTTGGGTTTAGGCTGTGAATAAGCGTTTCTTTTACAAACAGTAGCCAGATAAAGCCATTCCCAATTCTTACGTGTTTACTACAATGGCTATGCCCGAGCTGCCTCACGGGCTACCAGCCAAACCAGCCTAGGGGGAAGGAACTGGCCCCCCCAGCAACTTGATGACCCCTCTGCCAGGAGAGCTGTAGAAATCACTCCTGGTGAGTGGCAGCAATGTTTCTAGCTGGCCCAGCCAGATCAGCAGGACATTTGTCCACAGCCGTAAGTGCCTTGGACCATTTTTACACCAGAGGTCACCAGCTCAGAGTTTCTTCCACCCTCCCACCATAGGCAGCCATCAGTTCTGTGCCTGCTTTTACTTTGGTCTCGTGTTGCCATTTCAGGGAATGGGTTCGTAAGAGCAGAGAGAGGGAAAAGGCTGCCACGCTGCTGGCGGAAAATATGCAGGAATGAGAGGTCAACAGTACAGTCCCCTCGAAATCCCAAAGACATGTTAAAGGCTTTATTGTTTGGCATCTAATACTGGGGGCTGCTTTGTCTCTTCTCTCTGCATTTAAAGCTACACTCACTTTGGGGTTTTTGTCCAAGTCTGATCAGTTACCAAAAGGCATTTCTATTCTCTCCACAGTAATTTCCGGGAAGAGTAATTAATTTATGTTAATTTTGAGAGAAAAGATAGAGCGATGAACTTTTCAACTAATCCAGAGATAAATGGTAACATATTAAAAACTTACTGGTGATAAAAAGATAAGACACAATAAGATAAGTTCTGATCTTTCCACCATAAAGTATCGTTTATTGAAAGAAGCATATTATTTTTAGTAGCTTCAACCTTTTTCAAATAATCCAACTTAAAACAATTGCCCATTTTTCAAGATGAGCTAAAATGTGTTAAGCTTGCTCCTTCTGAGCCAGACCCCCTTCAGGTCAGTGTTACTGGCAAACCAGAAGCAAGAATTTCCCTTGAACAACTCCAGACTGGCTTTGCCATGGCTAAGCACGGGAGATACTGATACCTGTCCAAGATACTTTTTGCCTTTTTTTTTCAAAACAAAAATCAGTTTTCAGCAAATATTATATTTTTTAATTTTTTTTTTTTTCCTTCCAAAAGCCATTTCTTGCTCAAAAAATGTTTGGAGAGAACATTTTGATGTGCTGTACACCTACATAGGAATATTCAGAGAGCTAAGTGGTAAACATCAGCTTTTCCTCCTTGGTGAGAGGTTATCCAGCACTGAGGGGACATCTTTCATTGTGTTTCATTCTCAGTAGAACAATAAATGAAACATGGAAATTATTTCTTTAATGGCTTCCTCTAAAAATCAATGGCATTCAATGGCATTCAATCCAGTTTCAGCTGGACATCCCTTTCTATTTTCTCCAAGCACCGCATGCCCATTTTAAGTTGATGTAAATGTAAAAGAAGAGCCAGGAAAACTCTTACTTTCATTTTTAATAAGCTTTTTTCCCGATTTGGATGGGCAAGAGGGTTAGGAGGTTATAAGGGTTCAGACACATGAATCAGACTTTAAAGCTGATAAAACACAGTTAAAAATAAAATAATCCCAGGGAGTTGCAACTCTGCCACTCTAAGCCTGTCTATTGGTTCAGGAGCTGGCTACAGTCTGGCCCGTAGTCCAAAGCCACCCTAGGAGATGCCAACACTTCAGATGGTGGTGTAGCTGCACCCCCAAATTTGAAAAATGCACAAATGAGGAACAAAGTGCTCAATCCCACCAAAGCAAAATGACTTTGTGCAATAAAGAATGATGGAGAGCACAGACAGAGCTACAGGAAGTTTACTGCAGGGAGAGAAAGAGAAGAAAACACTGGGTATAAAAGTGTTGCACAGCAGGAAAAAACCAGTTTTACAACCTCTGTACCTCTCCTTTCCTGGTAGCACCAAGGTATCTGCCAGCTACTTCAAATCTCACTTTCTGGGGTAAAAGTTAAATTACTGATGGCATGCATGGGAAAGGGAGACAGAACAAGTGGAAGAGAGAAGGAACGACACTGGGAAGGAATGGCACCAGTCCTTCCCCAAAACCATCTCAAGTCAAGGACGGAGCAAAGCCCTCGTTAATCACCAGCCACCAGTGCCATTCCTGCAGCGATTAGCTCTCATCTGCAGCATTTATGGATGATCACAGGTTTGAGCTGCACAGCTGAATCGATCCAGCAGGAAAAACACCCCAGACACAGGCTTTATTCTACCTAAACCAGGGATTACGCAGACACACACACGCTACTTCAGCCCAGAAACTGAATGACAATCTGAAGTCGATAGACTGTTTACAGGAGGATACCGATCTCTGAAGTAATTGCTGGCAAATTATCATGAGGAACATTACCAGGCAACAAGGCAAAACCTCTTCTGGAGAGGAAGATGTGATACTTGTGCTGGTGTCTCCTCAGGGACACAGCTTGAACCCCACTGCTGGCTGCATTTAGAGCAAGGGCTCGGGGCTGGGATTTCAAGGCTCTCTCCAAAGAGCATTATTTGTCAGGGGTAACAGCTTACTGGCAGTGCTTTCTGTGCCCTCTCTCCAAAATCAAATTACCTTTTACAAATGGAAAATTACCTGAGAAATCAGGCAGTGTTTAACGAGGTATCAGGATCCTCAGAAGAGAAGTTAGGTGCATGGAGCCATCATCTTCCCAGTGGAAACCTCAAAAAGGCACACCCAGCTTGAGACCAGGTTCATAACTGCTCTTTGATGTCTGTGTGATCCTTCTGGACCTGCCAGCCTCAGCAATCATCAACACCAGCAGGAATTATTCGCATCCTCCCCCTGGTGCACAGTGACCACATCCAGCTCTGGCTGCCCCTTCTTCCAGATGCTTCTCTACTGCTTTCCAAGCAAAACCCTTTTTGTGAGCTTTGGAGATGCTTGACACCTTCCTGAGCTCCTCAGCCCAGCACACGATGGACACTTCTCAATAAACTCAAAAGCTCTTATCCATCACCCTATGCAACAAGCTTGACCCCCTAACCAAGACAAAATACTGCAAGGAGCCAGTTGGGACTGCGCAGCCAGTGCTGACCCTCTAGTCGGCTCCTCCTCTACCCATCAAATTACTCAGTTTCTATCAAATTTCAGCAGAGGTTTTTCAAGGTAGCCTGAAGGATCCTAGAAACCATCCACATTTTTGACACCATTAGTTTTCTGTGCTTTCCCACTGTATTTTCCACAGCACTACATGGACCTGCCACATTTTTAGAGCTGTTTGCAAGGGAGGCAAAACAGCTTTATTATTTATCTTTAGTTATTTATATTTATTCAATATATTACATTATTAATTATATTTTTGTATAATATATAATTAACAGTGGATAATTAAAATTAATATATGAAATATATTAATATCACTATATTTATTTATTTATCTGTATTCTGGCATAATGGAGGGACAAACTCAAAGTCCTGAGATGTCAGATACTTCTCCAGAAGCAAGGCAATGAGGCAGCAGCACTGTGGGGCTTAGAAAACAGGCTCCCAGCATTTCATTTTCAATCCACCAGACCATGGAGCTTCTACATGCTCTGCCACCACCGGTAAGGGACAATGGAACAGGAATTACTCCCCCCAAGGACTCTGGGTTGTTGCAACCCGGTTCCCTCAGCGGAGGAGCTGCAGTCATTTAGGTAAAGGATTCATCAATGATTTATGGTTTCTTTTACATTGCAGGGTGGAATAAAAGCTGCCAAGAAACAGCAGCTTCTCCTTGCAGTGAGGCAAGTGGCAGAGCCCGTGCTCAGATCACTTTGCAGTCAAGTGGACTGGTGCCAGGGCGTACTGATCAATGCAGGGGCACTTAGAGGCATGGCTGTAAGCCTCTTTGAAGGCAAAAGGTCCTCTCCTCACCCTTCATTGCCCTTCTGCCTTCCCAAGGAGCATGGAAGGGACTGTAGGAAGGAGCCCATGAGCTGACGGATCAGGAAGACATGGCTGTGGGTGCCCTGCTACAGGTGTACCAACACCTTCTGCTGGGCTGTCACACTTCACCATCCCAGGGATATGCTAGTGTTTTTTTAAAACCTAAGATCTTTGTTTTACCCAGAAATTGAGCTGAATTCCAAAAGGAAGGCTTCTTGGACCTGGTGTCTCTGGCAGCACTGTTGTCATGGCCCTGCAATGGCTCCCTGGATCCCACGGTACAAATCAAACCTGCCCTTTGCTGGCTGCAGAAATAGGATTTGCAGCAGAGAACTTGGCCACATGTGTCTCCATTATCTTTGGGCTTTGGGGAAGGGAGGCACTGCTGTGGCATGGAGAGAGGAACCCTGCGCTCACCACAACGTGGTGGGTGGGCTTGAGAAGGACTCCCCTTCCTGAGAGTCCAGGTCTTCTGAATAATACCACATGTGCTGTGCTGGATGCAATGTCTGCTGTGGGGGTACTCCTGTGTTTGTGCCTCAGGAGGCTGCTGGGGAGCACTCAGGCGAAGGGAACACACACTGATCCAAGTCACAACCCCACAGAAAATGCTCCTCTCCACTTTTATTTTTCCTTAGAACCAAAAACCATGTGCAAAAGGAAACAAAGCAAGACAAACACCAACAAAAACTCAACCTCCTTGCAGCAGCAAGGCCAGATTGACACGAGGCAGAAGATCTCAGCAGAGATCCTCAGTGTCACAGAGAGGACATTTTCAAAGAAGAAGAAGAAGTCGTATGTAGAGAGAGGGAGAATGGGGAATACTCTCCTGGGAGGACTGGTTTGGACAGGCTCTTCCATTTCTGGCATGGGGACTTGCTACACGTTATTCCCCAGTCTACCCAGTCCTCACATCACCAAATTTGCACATTTTTATGTAATAGATGCAATTTTCATACCCTCAAACCTAGTGGAGGAAACCTAACCCATATAACATGGCATCCTGACCACAGCCAACTTCCAGAGTCCTTTGAGCTCCCAGCCCCAACCTGTTTGGTAACGCAGAGCTTTACAAGCGAGGAAAGCATCGCTGCTGACAGGAACAGGACACAGCTCTTCCCTGCACCATGACAGCCAAATTGTTAAGCTGAAGAAAATGCAACACAAATGTTTCTTAATGCTAAAACAATGGTTGCAGAGCCCAAGCAGGCAGATGTAGGTTCCCTACAAAGCCAACCAAAACTTCTGTTTGCTTCTGGAAGCCTTCTGAGGTTCAACGATCTTAAATAAACAGCGCAGCCATTGAAAACCTATCGCCGTCTCCCCTGGCAGCCTGCCTGCAGAAAGCAGAAGCTTGTAAAGAAGGTATTGGCTCCAGCTGGCAGACACGAACAAAACTCCAGCACGTTTGCGGGGAAAGTTGAGGGCAACACGGCTGGCTTCTGTGGTAGGGAAATACAGCAGCTTTCCCTTGCCTTTGCATACACCAGCAGTGAAATTCGGGGTCTTCAATCTGCAGCCTGAAGATGAACGGGGTCCTCCTGCCCCCAGAGATTTGGGACCAAAGTAAAGGCAGGATGCCCATGGGGAGGAGTATTTATTCAGGTTCCCTCAGGAGTAGCGCAGTAGCAATAACGATGATCTGGCAATTTAAATTAGGACATAGAAGGGCTTTTCTTAGAAGAAATGGGATGCTGTTTTTAGAGCATGTAGGACAGCCACTGTAAACAGCAAAATTTCTCCACAACTATAAAACCTCACAAAACCTCCAAAACCACAGGCAGGAAATTAAAGAGAATTCAGAGGAAAAACAACACCAAACGATTACATCTCTGTAGGGATTATACTGGGAAAAGCTAAAAAAGAACAAAGACCCTGATCTTTCAAATATTCGGCCCATGCTTGGCTCTGCCGGCAGAAGTTGCGAAGGCAGCACTTCAGACCCCAGACGTTCAGCTGCTGCCGGGCAAGACAGGGCACCAGGGACCACGACCGACGACAGGAGGGGAGACAAGAGGGCCCAAGAGATCCCCTTTATTTCTGGTTTACTCTTTATTAATTCCAAAACTGGAATCGTGTCCAAACTAGCTGATGCCGCAGGCTTATTACACTTGCCTGCATTTTTTTTTTTTCCCTTTTTTTTGACTTTTTCTCTAATGCAGCTTCGTAGTACGGTTTTTATTTTAGCTAATGAATCCCTGCCCACACATGCGAGAGACTCCAAAACACCCACAGACCAGAGGCAAGGGAAGGAAATGCCGGAATTGTTTGCTGAGATCTGGCAGAGGCTATTTTTTGCGAGGGGCCAGAGGAACACAGTGTTCTCCAGAGATCCTGAGAAGGGTGAGGTCAGAGACTGGCTTCTGCCACAAGGCCTCAGCGTTGGGAGAGATTTTTGTCTTTCGCAATTACATAATGTCTTTTCCATGCCTCAAGTTGGTTGCTTCCAGATTGCTGAAGAGCGCTCTGAAATGACACACTCCATTGCTTTAAAAAAAAAAAAAAACAACAACCAAAAAACCCCCCCAACCCACAACACACTTCTGCTCGTAAAAAACTGCAAAACCTCGTTTCCTGCCACAGTCCCGTATTGTAACAGATGGAGGAAAGGGGGGGGGGGGGCTTTTTTTTTTTTTTCCCTCTTTCATTTTTCCATATTATCCATGTGTTGGCAACACACTGCTGTCACAGAGTGGTGGAAAGTTCATTTACGGGAAACCTTCCGAAACTGGAGCAGCTCATAAAACTTTTAATGCAGACCTGGTTAAAAAATAATGACATGAGACCTGAACGGTTTTTGGTTCAGTTGGGGAATGCGTTTTCAGTCTATTTCTAAGCTTTGAGCAAATGATGATATTAAGGGCTACAAGAAAGAAAAGAAAGAAAAGACCCTCAAGAGTTCATGGAGCGAAGCTCCCTGGGTCTTGTGATCGAGGCCAGGTGATGAGAAGGGGCTTACACTATATTGCTTAATCACTTTACCCACCCTTACCTAGAGGTGAACTTCTTAGCAAGGCCTTTAGCTAACACTGACAGAAAGTAAAGCAGCTATGAGGCAGCCCAGAAGCTTTCAGGAATGAAAAATGGCACTTTCTAATTTTTGAATGCAGGCAGAAGATGAAAATGGTTTGGATGATGGGGCAGAACCACAGGCACCAGAGGACCAATGAGCCCTGCATCAAATTGCAAGCTATGCCTCCAGTTGGCCACAGCCTGGGGAGAACCACTCACATCCAGATCCACAAAATGACTTCGGCACCCGACCACCAACGCTTTGAAAGCTTCAAGCAACTTTTTCAGCTCTCTGAAAAATGACTGTGTTTCCTAAAATAGAATGATGTCTCCATCCCATCAGAGGTGTGAGCACCTGTGGATCTGAAGGATGCAACAGCACGAGGAAACATTTGTTGAAGACACTCTTCTCTCTGAACACGCTCCACCCCTGATCCTCCAGAGCATCTCTTCTCCCATCCCACAGCCGCTCCAGCCTTCCTCTGCTTATTGTCCAGATACCTGGGAGCACAGGGTATGGGAACAGTAAATGGGATTAGCAACCAGAGTAAATTTGCCTATTTTGAGTATCTGGAGAGATGGAGAAATTTGGAGACTCCTGGACAAAGTCTCAGAAGGTCCTGTAACAGCCACAGTGAGTTGCACCCCTGGGTTAAATGGTTCAATTACTCTGAATCCACATGGTCTATGATTTGGGTGAACCTCCCAGCTCAACTCCTCGGGTGAGAAGCGAAGTCGAACACCACTCTGGAAGGCAGAGGAAAAAAGAACAGGGAACAAGAGAAAGCTGGTCACAAATGGCCCATTGCTGTCCTCCAACGATGGAGAAAAGACATTTTCTACATAACTTGGACTGTACGAACAGGAAATCTGTGTACTAATGTATTCCCACAGCCACGCACACGAGGGGTCTGTGTGCCTCTGGAGTGCCTACAATGAATCATTCATTGTCCTTCCTCAGGCTTTCCAGTAGGAAGAAGCTACACATTTGACCTTATAAAAAGCAATAATTTTGCTTGGTAAGATGTGGCCAGCTGTAATCCAGGCCTTGCTGGCAACCTAAAATACACCGGAGAAGATACGTGTTGCTGCGGTGCCGCTGGGTGCTGCATCAGTGTTTCCATACGACAGTACTATTTTCAAGGCTGCTACAAATGATCCAAGAAAGAAAATAAACAAAATGAATCTGGCCCCCCAAATACTTTTCCTTTAGAAATATATAAACTATGCTGCAGATTTTGGCCTTCAATAGAAAAATTTAGAACTGGGCATTTTTGTTTTACAAGATCTTTGTTTCAAGCAAAGAGGACACCTGTCCTCCTTGCGATCTTTAAGGTAAACTTACACATCTGCTTTCTCAGAAAAGGAATCAAACAGCTAAATTGCTAGAAAATTGGTGATGCGATCAATCCAAAACTCATGGAGGTCAGCAGGGATAAATGGGGAAGAGAGGACAATGGTGCCTGTCGGCACAGCTAGTAACCTGCCTCTTCTAAAATGCTTGCTCAGTCAGTGGCTGCTATGATATTTCTAAGCCCTTTTGATTAAAAATGCAATAATTAGCATTTTTAGAAGGAATCCGTCATCCCAGGTAAGCTGATTTGCAGTGTCTGCCAGGAAAAATTTATAAGGATGGGTCAGTGGTTGAAAGCACCTGTGTACAACTCCTCTGCTCCTTCCTAGACTTCCTGTGCAACCCTGAGGACATTTGGAGGATGCTTTTGAGGAATTAGTACAGATCCTGAAAATCCAACCAAGTGCCATGTACATCACTGGATGCTTGGATGCTGCAAGAAACTGGGTAGAGATGTGCTGTGACTGGCCTCATCTCCCTACTGATAAACTAAGGATAGGAAAGATTCACATCCAACAGATGTGCCAGGAGCAGAGAGACATGACTTGTGAATCTTACACTGATAGAGGCAAAGCAAGTATATTAGACGAAAAGTGGACAACACACCAAAAACCTGACCCTTCCCAGCTGACCCAACGTTGGAGTTAAGACAGAAAGAGGGACGTGCTCGCAGAACTCACTCATCCTTGCTGAGAGCTGCAGAGAAGGACAACGGTATTTCAGGCTCCAAACCTGAACATCTTGTGTTTCATGTAATATCATTGAAAATATTTTGATTTATGATCTCAATTATCCGTTAACTGAAATCCCACATCTCAGATATCATGAAATTAAGCAATAATGAATAAGAAGCTGTGCTGTTGAGGCACTTTACAGAGTGATTCATATTAAATAAGAGACCATGTAGCCAATATAATAGTTTGCCAGATTAACACATGCCTCGCTGAATAGTAAATACTTTTATTTGTGGCTGCTTTGGAAACATCATTGCGTTCAGTAATTAGCAAAGTGTGAGACTAATAAAATATGGAAAAAAAAAAAGAAGAGAAGAAAAACTTTGGGTATGAGTGGAGCTTGTGCCTTATCCAAGCCTGAAGGAGAATTTAAAGATTTAATTACAGCTAATGAGAACATATTTCAAAGCTGCAAAGCTCTTTTTGCAGCTTAATAATGCATAGAAGGAAACACTGAAGTGCGATGCTCCCATGGGGGGCAAAGTGTGTTGCTCTGGGAACAGATTCAAAACCCAAAGGGAAGTGGAGAGCGATCCAGAGGCCAAAGGGGAAATGCGAATCCCGCCATGAGATGGTCATTTCTTTTCCAGCTTTTGCACATTAAAATTCCTCTCAAGCTCTTCTGAGGCTCACTACATTAGGCAAAGTTTATGGTAAGCAGTGAACCTGAAAAACTGTCCTCCAAGGAGCCAACATGGCTTGCAGAGCCATCTCTGCCAATCCTGTTTACTTATGAAATATTAATGCAGTTCTGATGACAGTTGCTGGCTTCGACAACACCAGAGACCAAAGACCTCTGCAATTCGTAAGAACTGCCAGCCTGCTCTGAGTGCCTGGTCAACACAGTTGAGGCCAAAGACTGACCATAACAGGGGACTCAGCCCCAATACCTGCTCTGACCTTGTCTGAACACCAAACTCAGGTCCCCTTTGGTGCTGTTGTGTCTCAGAGCTTAGTTCCTGCAGGCTGTGACCATCAGCTGGGGAAAACGTATTCCGATCCTTTGAGCCAGGCAGGTTGCAGCTGGGTGGTGTCCTGACTGGCCACGGACACATGAGCCAGCTTGGACAGAACAGGAGCTAGTCTTAACGTTCCCCCAAACCTCAAATCAACCTCTAAGGCTTAAGGCCCAACCATATTTCCATCCATTTGCATTTTCTTCCTGTTGATCTATTTTGAGTTCTTGTGGTATTTTCAAGTTAAGATCTCGGGGACCAATTTGGGGCCCAGAGAGATAACATTAGACATTTGAGAACTCCTCCACTCTAAGCTTTCAACTTTTACAAGCATTGACAGACTGGTAAGATCAGAATCCTAGCTCACATTGAAACCTGTCTCAAACCAATTCCTATCCATCATTTCCTCAGATGTTAGAAACCCTTCTTACTGGCAAACATGGGATACACAAAACACATTTCCTTCTGATAGTGCATATGAAGAAAACCTGGGGTCATGGATAAATTTAGGAGAGACAGCACCAGGTGAGGATACCCAAGAACTGGCTTGGCCTTGAGATTCTTCATGTGCTGTCAGACAGATCAGATACCCTTATGATCACAAACCTTTTGTTTTAAATGTGAACCCAACCACTTACATTCACCTTCCAGGGGGGATGGAAAATCTAAGCCATAATCAGTGTTTGCAAAGTTCCTAGAGATCATCATAAGAAAGGCACACAGACCTATTTATCTCGAAGCACTCTAAAATTATACTATATATACACTACTGGAGGGCTAAAATTGTTATGAAATGTTCCTGTACAAAGGAGTCAGCCAACACAATAACTAAAACATGAACCACTTTCTACCTGGAAACTACCAGAGCCCATGTATTTCTCACGCTGAAAGCTTAAATGTATCTCACCAATCTTTGAATAAGTTTGTTGCTTGAAATTTTACTGCATTCTAAGAGCCTATTTCAACGAATGCCTTGCAAACAGTGAATTTCAGATAGCTCACGGTCAAAATCAGAAATTTGTTCCATATTGAATAAATAGAGCAGCCCCAGTACTGCATGTGTTCCCCATTTTGGTGGCTATGTACTAACAGCTTGCAATGCATCACAGGAAACATGAGATGCAGAGTTTGTGTTCAGAGATAATTTGAGCAAATATCTTTCATTTGCTTAGAGAAAATCACACAGCAGAAACACTGCTGTTGGCATGATCACAAAAAGATAAGAAAGGCTACAGAAAAGGTAAAAAAACCCAATCCCGAAAAACATGCAAACAGAACATTCATACAAAAAGGAAAAATAGTCAAAAGCTGGTTTGCCATTTGGTTTCCGGCCCCAGTTTACTGACTGAGGGGTGTTGAGTGAACAGAGGAAATCAGTTACATTTTTGAGGGTTTGACACAGTTTAAAGAATAATTTTCATGACATCAACAAATAGCTTGATTTGGAATGTAAGTACAAAATTCAACTCACTAGCAAGTCCTTAGCTTCAACTCACTTAGCAAGTCCACTAGCAAGAGGTGGACGTGGCAGTGCTAGGTTAATGGCTGGACTTGAGAATCTTAAAGGTCACCTCCAACCAAAACAATTCTATGATTCTAAAAAAAAGATCATCCTGCAGGTGGTCAGAACTTAAAAACCAAAGTGAACCATTCCCATTCTTTAATATGAAGAGTAGAGGTTATTTAAATCCTTCTACCTTTTGTTCAGTAAATCCATCCCTTGCAGCACACCGTGCAGCGGTTTCCTATACGCACAGCCAGTCATTGCACAGGCCCATGTGTCACACAAACACCAGGTATTTGGCCAGAATATCTGTTACTGGGTCACTGCACAGCTAAAAATGGTGGACAAATATAAAAGAATGCTTTAAGCTCCAGCCAGCAACCCAGCTATCTAGGAAGCCTATTTTTCCTTCCATAATAAGCATAAGAACTGCAGTTTACAGATTTTTTTTGTGTGTGTGTGGACAGATTACTGCTGTTTCCACAGATATCCACTTCAACAGTGAGAATTTTGCCCTAGAAGAGGTCTCTGTGCTAGGCCAAAGGGGCCAGCCTGGCTCCCAGCTTGGCGCTGGGGTGTCGAAAGGAGCTCAAAGCTAAAGTGCATCCATCCATGTGGACACGCCAGACACCACATGGCCCTTTGCACTGCAGGGATGAATCCAACCGGTGGAGAAGATATCACCTCCGTGCCACTGTCAGTGCTACGAGAGCGCTCTGGGGCTGCAACCTCACCAACCAACAGCTAAGAGACAGTGTCAGTAAATAGCACTGGAGCATATGCAATCTAAGCCCTGGGGTTTTAGAACCAGGAAGACTGCTGCAAGCCACCATCTGTGTGCTGCTCTTTATTTCAGCTCTTAAAGCAGAAGAAACTGCAAAGTCACAAAATATCACCAGCGTGCCTCAGAAGCTGTACAGCATTACAGCAGGGTCATGCACAAGCACCACCTGGGGTAGGGGGAAATTTGTTCTTGGCTGTATATGGCTCCATTAAGTGATTTTTTTTTAATTTTTTTTTTAAAGTCCCACCTCTACAGAACATCAAGAAGTACCTCTGGTTATGTATGACTCCTAGGAGGATCAAAACCCAGCAATAATCCTATCACAGAATCATACAAATACGATTCCCTGGACTGGAGAGAGCGATTCAGAGCAGCTTGCCTCACACTCAGCCCTTGGGCCACCCTGATGGGATATGGCTGCAGAAACAGAAGTCAAGTAAATGTAAAACTCCAAGCTCATCAAAAATGTTTTACTTAAGAAACTGCCAAAATCCTAGGACAGGACACCTTGAGTCCTCTAAAACCACAGATGAGGACTGGCTGGATATTTGTTCACTTGTTTGTTCTTCCTTAGGACAAATACATTTAAAAACAGTTTACCCTTGCCAACAAGCTGCTATTAAGATCCATGGGCAAAACCCCTGCAATTTATTGGTAGTCTAAAACTATTTGCAAAAAGAAAAAACCAAAACACCAACCAAAAAACCAAACACCCAAAATTGGATTACAAACATAATAAATCACCTTCCTAAAGGCACCCTGTGCATCCTGCAGCCAGCACAACCCCAGTGCCACAAGCAGTCACTCAACAAGGCTGTTCAGCCAAATCCACTGATGGCTCATGTGCAGTTCCCACCAAGGGCACGCAACAGTCAACTACAGAGTAGAGCTGATGGTCCCTGGACCCATCCTTGCTACTGGGATGTTTTACACACACAGTTCCACCATTCACTAAAAAGTTTGGTGGTAGACACTGTACGGAGCCTCCACACCCCAGCTCAGGGGAGCGCTGGGTGTTTAAATATTGAAAAGCATAGCAACAAATACTAGGTACACAGTGCAGGTAAATCATTTAACAACTTCTCCATGTTTATTAGCCAAAGCAAATATTCACAGTGTGATGTGCCAACAGCAAAAGGTGTATTTTTCTGTTGGGACCCGGCAAGAGTGTTCTGCTCAACTGTAGCATTAACTTTATTTTCTTTCCCAATTGTGGAGAAAAAAAAAGTGATATTGTACCAAACTGGTGCCCATAACCCAGCTGTCCCTGAAGACAGAAGCTTCCCCAAGGGAAGAAGACACTTTGATTTGCTAATGCTTTCCCCACTTCCCTCCAGTTTGCAGTTCAAGTAGGCATCAGTCTCTAGGAAGCTCAGAAATACACTCTTAACCTCTTGGAGCTCAACTTCTCAATGTAACACACTAAAACACCTCCTGCTCCAGGAGCTTATTAGGTTGAGCATGACTTGTCCTTGTCAGTCTGCTGCTCAAATGTGAAAATAATTATTCTTTTGGCACTTCATTCAGTTCTGTTCTGCTCCTTACAATAAGCATTGGAGTTCATTAGCACAAAATATAGTGTCTGAGAAGTATTAATGCAAAGCCTTACATCCACATAAAACATGGAGATGAAGAGTTTGAAATCTATGTGAGAAGTTCCATTTCCCAAAGTTTCAGCGGGTGCTAGAGCCACCTAGGTTGGAAACTCTGGGAAAAATCCTTCTGGCTTTGGTGTCCATAATGGCAAACTCAAACAATCCAAACATGCTTTTATTTAAGCATTTAAGAAGAAAATCCCCCAAACCCCAAACAAAACAATACTTCCATGAGGCTGCATGAAGATGGAGGGGAGAGCATCCTGCCATGGGGCCAGTGGAGTCTCTGCAGAGAGGAAATGGGGCCCTCAAGTCCATCTGCCCAAGGAGAGTCCCACCACCTGACACCATACACCTCTCTGGCATATGCTGTAATCAGAGAGACAGTTCCCACTATGGGCTGTTTTAAAAGGAAAAGGCCATACCCTCTCCATATTTTGTGTCAGACACCTGTAAACTGACCTCAGCTATGAACGTTAGAGGCTTTAGCCCCACTGAAGAGAAGTTAGGACATACCCTTTTCCAAAGCCTTCATCATTGCTAAGATGTCTCTTAGATGTGTAGCCTATTCACATGCTACGTGTATTGGAGGTCAATGACAGTTTTAGGGTTACAGCTTCCTGAGACTCCAGACCCTTCCATTTAAGTGCTGCAAAGCTGAGGTTTCTTGTGCCTTAAAGGAAAATTGTTTGCAGATACAGATCAAACACACCATGTACCTTACAAACACCCTGCACAGCACAACAGCTCACTTTGCCTTTCCACTGAAAAGCCTTGAGAGGCAGAAAAGCTGCAGTGTCTCCTCCATACATATAGCCATCACACCACCGAGGGCCCTACCCCAAATGACCACTGTAATACTTCCTCGAGGACTTATCCTTTGAGGCTGGGACTCCCCTGCACTGGGGGAAACTCCGGTGGCAGCTTCCCAACACTTCACTCCCATGAAAGTAGCAAAGCTGGGCCAGATCACAAGATAAAATATGGGACCATGCCTCTTAATACCTGGAAAATGTTTTCTATCAACTACTGAGAATGTTTTCTGTACATCAACCTAAGGAAACCACACAGGGCTGGGCTCAGCACTGGCACTTGCCCACAAACCCTCCAATGTGCTTTGCAAGGTGCAAGCACAAACCCGGTTGACTCCTTGGCATTAACAGCTGCCCCTTCCTTTACAGGCTGGCTCGCTGCTGCTAATCAGTCACCCAGTAAAAGAAAAGGAGCTGGTCTACATGCTTGGAGGCTGGTGTGCATGTAATTAGCTCACCGACCTCTGCCGCTAGACACGAAGGTTAAACACAAGAGCGGATATGAACTTTGGACACTCATCAAAGATACACTTGGTAGCAGGGACAATGTTTAGAAAGGAGATAAACATAACTGTGAAGAAGGCCGGAGAGGGGGTTCCTAAAATGACTGCTCCCACAGAGTCCCCCACTTGAAGGAGTGCTACCCAAAGGGGCAACGACACGGCAGAGGCTTCGCTGTGTCCATTCCCGTGCTTTACAGCTGAAGCTATGCACTGTACTTCTAGAGCCACTTCTCATGCTGATGCTAACCCGAGAGCAGGCAGCATTTATATCGCACGAGATTTGCACGACCTGCACCCTCCTGCATGCTCTTTACTGCTACAAAATACTTCCTTTTTTTTTTTTTTTGGCTCCCTTTTTATCTCTCTTCTCTAGCCATTTGCTGCTTCTTCCAGGACACGCAGTAGCCCCACACCTGAGAGTTGGCCCATGTTTAGAGGTGCTGGTGAAGAGTTGCAGTGCCAAAAATCAGAATGAAATAAATAGTGGAGGGGAAAAAAAAAAAATCTATTATTTCTTTTCTATGTCCCAATTTGTTACATTTTTTAAGTAAAACTATGAAAACAGAATTAAGAAAATGAGGCTAAATTTAGACTAAAAAATGGGAAATTAGGAAAAAGTTAATTATTTCATTACTTATCATCTCACTGAAACAAATGTTTCCTTACACTAAGGAACCCTCAGCCACAGAAGTGGGAGTGCAGAAGGCTCTTGACTGTCAATCCTTTGTCTCTAGCAGCAAACAGGAAAACAGGACGAGCAAAGCATGCTTGAACTCTCCCCAGTAACTCCAGTAACGGGTCTCAAACAAAGTAGGGCCGTGCTGAATGACTATGGGATTGGAAAGAGGACAAGTGTTTCAATCTGATATCTCTCAATGACTTTACCAGCCTAAAAGCTCTTCCTCTAACAGAGGCCGTGTCTGGCATAAGATCTTTATCTGGTCCTTTATCTGTACAGAGGAAAGAGTGCCAGGCCCATTGCTTCCTATGAGCATACGTCATTGTGGTTAATCTGTAACATCCCTCATTATGTCTTCAATACAATGAGGGGTTGACGTGATGCTCAATGTGTCCGTTCTCCTCTAACATCAACTCTGAAGGCTCCCACCAGCACCAGCCCACCTTGAACCGATGCTATCTCCAATGCTTTGTGAGAAATGTGAGCGCTGGCCTGCAGCAGCTCACGCTGCTTCCCACTTCAGCGGAAATCTAAATACTGGCTAACATAAACAGGTTATGGTTTATACCTCCACTGCATCATTGTGTCCTGAATCATTTCTTACCCTGGGAAACTCTCACTGAGTCAGAGAGAGTTTGTCTTGAGCAAGGGTTTTGGTTAGGAGGAAAGGTTTCTACCACCAAAATCAGTTGGGGGTACACAGAGGGGGAAAGTCCAGCAAAGCGATCACAGAATGATTTAGGCTGGAAGGGACCTTGAAGGTCATTGAGTTCCAACCACCTTGCCGTGGGCAGGGACACCTCCCACTAGACCAGGTTACTCAAAGCCCCATCCAACCTGGCCTTGAACACTGAGCATCAACAACTTCTCTGGACAACCTGTTTCAGTGTCTCACCACACTCACAGGAAAGAATTTCTTTCCAATATCTCATCTAAATCTACCCCAATGAAAAGGTTTTGTTTTGTTGTGTTTGTTTTTTTTCTAGCTGAATGGGCTCGGTCCCAAAGGCAGGGGACAAAATCTAGGAGCGTTACAGAGAACCCATTAAAACAGTCACAACAGAGCAATCTGGCCACCCTTATCCAGAATTGAAATTAATCAGTTGCGGAGATAATGTCGGCTTGTGCGGTCCTTGATCTCCCAGTTACCTCGCCTGGGTGAGGATGTGTTGAAAGACAAGAGCCCCCAGCCAGAAAAATCCTCTGGCAGCTCCCTGCCTAAGTATACAGAGCTTTATCTTTCTCTCCAGAGGTCTCATTTCAGCTTTGAATAACAAAATCAGCTCTGGCCTGTGAGGATAAAAGCTCTCCTGACCAGCTAACTAAAGCAAAGGCCTTCGCCAGCTCTGGAAGGTAGGGCACACTGGGTTTTCCTTCTGTCTTTATGTATTGCACCACCCACCTTGGGTTTCCAACATAAGAGTTACCTGTACAATAGCTAGACTTAAAAGTACAGGAAAATAAGGATGCTTCCATCTCCCTACTAACCAAGCTGCCTAGACAGAGAAGCAGACTCTGGTTTGTGCTGGAAAAACAGAGCTCTGATGAGGAAAAACACCCCAAGCAGCACTTTCAAGGCCAAATGTAGGTACTGATGGTATTTATTTAACTATTAATGAATGCTCTTTTTCCCTTTGTATGAAGTTCCCATTGCAAGATGCGTTCCTGAAGGCCCAAAGGTTGCTGAGCTGCCTTTAACCAAAACTGCAGTGCTTGTGTTGCAGGTGGCTGTCAGCGTACAGGAACTTGCACTTGTGAATCTCGGGGTGGCTCAATGTGATTTTAACTGAAGGATGCTACAAGCTCATATCTCAACTGCACCGAGTGGAAAAGGAGGTCTGAATCCCAGTTGTGATGATGCTCCTTACAGAGATCTCCCTACACCTGCTCTGTTAAAACAGCTACAGCTGACATCTTCTAGGAAAAAGACCCAGAGATCTGGAACTGGGAAAAAAAAATATCTGCAATAATATCTAGCTTTCCAGACAGAAACAGGAGTCAAGTCAATGTGAAAACCAGGCTGAAATCCTTTAGCGCAGGCAGACCAGGAGTCTCACAAGCTGTAGTTATCTATCTTATTTGTAGGCATTATTATTTCACAGGAAGGCATAGTAACAAAACCGAACCAAAGGGATAAAGAAGAGTCATCATGATGAACACAGAGGTTCAACTCAGTCAGCTCACAGCTTCCGCCATAAGGTATTCCTCTGCTTTAACTACTCATCAGTTGCTTTTTGCGCTGAATTAAAGCTTCCTGATCGGTATTTTCAGCGCTCCCCCATCCCACTGAATCCAGGCCTTAAATGCCTTTGGCGAGAGTGGTTTGGAAGTGCATTTCAAACAGAGCTAATGGGCCCCGTTCACTCACATCAATTTAAGCATCCCAGGAAGCTGGGCAGCCAAATTCCCTCCTTGTCCTCAGCTTCCCTCTTTCTTTCCTCTCCACCCGGCTTTAGAGTTTGGAATCCTGCGTACTGATGGGTCATCCACAGCTCTCAAATTAGGGAATGACTGGCTAGTACGCACCAAAGGAAGAGAGTGTGGCTTTTTAAGTCTGTTCCTGAAGGAGATGCCATGTTTCAAACAGTGCAGCTGTTCCATTGTGCAGTTTAGGAAAAAAGTTCCCATGAATCTAAAAACTCTGCAGCATTTTGCTGGGTCACCTACAGCAGCTTCAGTTGCATGCCATTAATGGGAATGACAGCAATACGTTAATCAAATAATCCTGCTGAGTTTAATACATGGGGCATGTTCTGCCTTGCAACTTTTTTTTATTCCTATAATTGGCAGATGACCCAGTTATAGGTTTATGATTATGATTTTTTTCTTTCACCGTGAAATTTTAAACCTATCACATTGTTTTCAAGTTTTCAAAATGATCCACACACCTTTACAGGATCCTTTAAGTACCAGACTAGAGGAGGAGTTCAAACAACAGTATTACCCTTGAATGTGTTTGTTGGTGCCTTTAATGCATCCCTTTTTTATGTGGAAAAGGCAGGCTACCATTTCCAGGAGATCTTAGAAACGATCAAATAATCAGTAGAGTGGTACCCAGGACTGTTAATTCCCCTTTGAATTAAGTACTCTGCTTGAGCTGTTCTAAACAGTTAGAAATAGAGATCAAGTTCACTTTGAACTGTAATGTTATTTCAAATAAAGGTACTCAATGCTTTGTTTTCCAAGTGCCAAACCAAGATGCTTTGCTGATTTCTGATTCATTGAGGAAAGAAAAAAGGGATAATGGGTTAAAGTGTATTTTTCACAGAGTAGGTGCAGGTGAAACCATTGTGCCCAACTCCTGTTACCTGCTGCAGCCAGGACTGATTTTGCTGGATTGGTGTCAGATGCTGATCTCCTCAATCACAGTGAGGGCTGCTCCCCTCTGTAGCTGCTTTTACTGATTCTAGCAGGACTAACGATGGCTAAAGACAGCATTCAGGAGGAACTGGCATTATCCAGACTCTAAACCTACAGAAGAGTTTTTGCCTATAATGTTTTCACCTAGGACTATGAACAAAGAAACCTATTTTATACTCCCATCCCTGCTTCCTGGCTTAGGCATGACTTGAGAAGATGGTTTTACCCCTTGAAGCCTTGACATCCACCTTTTCCCCTTTCTCCATCACCACTGCCCTTTGCCTGACTTCTCTGGTTAGACTCTAAGCTCTGCAAACAGGATGGATCTCCCACCAGGGCAGCAGCAGTGCTGAGCTCCATACGTGGCCCCTTCTAAAACGGATGTCAGCGTGACATCACTAATCTCCAGAGTCAAATATGCATTTCTTATTTTCTCTGCATTGGTAAATCTTGGTGCCCTCCCTCAAGATGTTCAAGCTGCAACCTGACATAGCACATGGACCAACTTCAAGAGCATAACAAATTTTGGAGAAACAAGGGTGGCCCAGCACTGCAACTGAACTCCTCCTTCCAACCCATAACAGAAAACACAGCAATTTATTCATTCCCTGGGACTTACACTCAGAAGCCTCTTCATTGTAGTATGATGTGCTATTAAGTAAAGATAATGGTGAATGCAACCACAGGCAGCGAACAAACAGCTATTTGGAGATAAGTCAGGCAGCTAAATAGGCCCTTATGAGGCCAGTGCCACTGAACCCAGGACTCTGATGCCAAATTAGCTCCATCACGGGCCAGAGAGCTGGCCCACAGCCTGCGTTGGAGGGAAATAGATCTCTCACTATGGTGTACAGGCAGTTCTGAACTCTTCTGCGATGCATATGGCATGCTCGTATAAATCCATCTGGGATAACAAAGTCGTTATTTCAGCAACAGCACTAATGAAGCCTGATTTACCACTCATTTGCAGTCTGTGTTCCTACACTGTCAATGCAACAGCCCGAGCTCCTCCCTCCTTGCCGTGACCGTCTTTCACTTCTCTCTCCAACAAGCATACCCTGCCTTCCCCCCACCTTTAATCATTCAGCCCAGGGTAACCTCAGCTTTCTAAACATCCCCCTCCCCTTTTCCCAAGCAAGTGGTGGCACGTGCCAGGGCTGGTGGAGAGCCACTTCCCTGCTGATAGGGGAGCTGCTGTGGGCACAGACTAGGATGGTAATTACTGCTCCTCCCAGTGGGTACATGCTAAAAACAAAGAGGAGGGGAGAAAGGAAGGGGCAGGTAACACAGAAAACATCGGGTTGACCAATATAGCATTACCTTCAATATTCCTTTTGCTGACCAGCAATAATAAAACATTTTCTACTGGGAGGGTCATTCAAGCTGGTCTCGGAAACACCCCCATGGTGTAAGGGGCATCCAGATTTGGATGCAGCAGCAGTGGCAAGAGGCACACTCAGCATCTCCACCCCTGTCCCTGGGATCCCACCCAGCTGTCCAGGGCGGTGATGTCTCCTGCAGCACAAACAGCCCTTTCCACAGAGAAGTCACAGCTCAATTCACAGGCTTTTGTGAAGGCTGATTCAGCTGGGGCTCATTCATGCCTTTTCTCAGCTGCAGAACTAAGACTTCACTCTTTGCACAAGCCCGTGGCTGTTGCAGGGGACGTTAATGCTCCACGGGTCCACAAAACGGACTGCCTGGCTCAGCCCAATGCGCTGGGCCTGCAGGTTTGCCCTAACAGAGGGCAGAGACTTAAGTCATCTTGTTCAAGCCACCCAGGGCCTGGGGAGAGTCTGGCACACGGGAGCACACACACACGCAGGAGGTGGCTACCAGATACCCTCCATGCAGCCCCAAGGCAGCCTCCAAACCCAAACAACCACGGACCCTAAACTTCTTGCACTGCTTGCTTTTTGTCTCCTCTCCTCCTGATGTCAATTCCTGGTGCAATCCCAGAAATAACATGGACAAATTCTTGGCTTGCTATTTTTGGCAGCTCCTCCCACTAAGGAAAGAAGGAGATTACACTGCGGGCTATTCAGGCAAGCTGGCACGCCGGCCACAAATACGCTTTCTAGCCCATACAGCTCTAATGATAAATCCTGGCCAAGCCGAACAGACAGTTTCAACTTCAGAGTGTGGTTGGAAGGGCCAGCGCCATGCTAGACAACCCGCCTACGTGTTTAGAAGGTGCTATTTATTTATTAAGTCTATTTAACGAGTAGAAATAGAGTTCTGTGGTGGGCACGGTGACCAAGGGTGATTGGTGTGGGACGAGAGGTTCCCAGCTCTCCTGGCATGTTAAATACAAACCGCTGGCACCGCCACCTGGACTGTAAAGATAAGTAGCTGGGTGATCACCTTTTAATCTGTGCCTAATTAGCAAGAGGCAGATGTCAATTGGCAGAGAGGCCAAAGCAAAAGAGGCTGTTTACGGACACTAAGCCACAAAGAAACCTCCTGTATCTAACCTAGCGTGTCCCAAAACCGCAAGCTTAGAAACAACAACGAGCAGCATTTCATCAGGTTGTGGCAGAAGCTGCACGCTGTGCATGGTACGCACCGGTATTGGCACCCAAAACCACCACTCTGTGTTATGGTAGGTGGTAAATGAAAGAACATTTTGTTACTCAGCGTTTACACAGCATTTACTACAACATGGCATTGCTTCTAGGAGTTTGTCTCCAGTTATAACAATAATATCCTTGGATTTTCCTATTTTTTTTTTTTTTCTCAAAACAGTGCCCACGCACAACTCAAAGCAGTACAAAACTGAGAAACACACCAAACAAGGCTGGTTTAAAGAAAATCAGCAGATTGTTTTTAAATTTACAAATACCTCAATGGCCAAAAGTCTGAAACAGCCCCAAGCTAAAGAAGATTTTTATGGAAAGTACACGGGATCTTTCTCACTCATGCATAATAGATGGATTGCACCCAGACAAATCCTGCCAGGCCTAAAGCTGAAATGTCAAATCATCCTTTTCAGGGCACTGAACCTACAATTTGGTCCCACAAGGTCTACCTCTTTCCCAGCTGAGGCTTGTTCAGACAAAAAGGTAAGCTTAAACAAGAATAGTTTAGATCCTACTCTAGTTCTACATTTTTAAAAATTCCTGCACTGATCAGACCTAAGAATTTAATTTACTTGATCACAAAGATTCAAGCAAGATGTAACATTTGGATTTGGAAACAGGCAAGGATGTCTCCAAAGAGGAGGGTGGCCAACCCGTGGCTTTGATTTAGAGCCACACCTCACAGTAGTTGGCATTACAGCCAGGGTTAACCGTGTAGCACCTCAAATCCTTTTACATGCCAGTGAATCTGTAACTTTGGATTCAGAGTCCTAACAGCACCACAATTCTTGAGTAATTCAAGATCTCCAGAGCCAAACGTAAACTAGGGACACTTAGGAGCATTATACCTGTGAGATGCTGGGTTCTGCAGTGGAGCTAAGTTGTCACCCTCGTCCCAGCTTCATGGATTATAGCTGAAAACTCTTCCTGGCACACAAAAAGCAAGCAGAAGATGTACATCTTAGTCCAAGACCTACTTCCCAGTCCAAGACCTATTTCCTAGTCCTGTCTCTGTAAGATATATCTCATACTTTCTGCCATGTATCCAGCTGTGCAGCAGATGAAAGAACAATTTTGTGCTGGAACCCAGCAAAATCCACAAAAGATGTGCACATTTTGAAACCCGTGTGTATGTCATTCCTCATAAAAAAATTGCTGGGGGGCTGCAGAGGGCAGGGTGGGAGGGGAGGAGAATTTGCAGGAGATCGCAGCGTATGGCTTATGAGATATTAAAGCAGAGAAACTTCACTTTCTGATGAAAATCAAAGTCTAGCTCCATGACTTGACCAGCAGGCACACAGTCACCAAAACCTAATGCTATGCCTCAACTAGAGCGAAGATGTAGGAACATTTACACTACGTCTAGACATACACTAAGAATATTCCTCTGAAATGTAGACTTAAATTGAGCCTACCAGCCTCTAGACAGCCTAAACCCATCCTATATTAAACTGGTTTTCTTCAGGGGGACAGCCAGTGAATAAAACCCATGATGTTACGGAATGGTGGAAGATTCTGCCAGGCCAGATGGAGTTGTCCAAAAGGCTGCTGACTTGATGATGCTAGTATGAAGAAAGCCCAGATGTTTGTAACTGTTAATGGGCCAGAAATTCACAGCACAGCCCTCCCACTCAGATCTTCAAATACATAAATGCTCACCCTTTGCAGTGCTTTTGAAGATGCTGGATCACAACCACCAATTGGACTGCCAGCAAGCAATTCTTGTCGCTCCATAAAGCGTATTAAGTTGCCCAAACAGGAGTACTACAGCAGCTATAATCTTATTGAATATTGCACACGGATTCCTGCTAAGGCAGGCTGCAAGGACTTCCATTTTAGTCCTTCTCTGCAAATGCCCATAATGTTCCTGAATTTTCTGAGCTGCAACTTTTCACACTGCTTTCTCTGCCAGTGTTGGCTTTCATTATTTCTTTTAAATATAAACTTGGAGCAAAACCTCTTCAGATGTTTTAAGTTATGAATATGTGGAAAAAATATAATTTTCTACACTAAAAAGAAAGTTTTGTGTGCAAGTGTGAGGGAGACACATAGAAGGAAAGAAGTAGGGGATAGCTCAAAAATGGCAATACTTTGAAACCTGAAACTTGGCATGGGAACAGTTCCTGACAAAGTGTATGCTCTGCTAAGTTTAGAAGAAATTGTGGTTGTAAAATAAAGCTACGAGCGCTTGAGAGTACGCCCTAGTGCACAGACAGCAGAGGACACTGTGCAGATTTAGCTATTAAACCACATGGGCGGCAGGCACACGCCTGAGGATTGCTGTTTGCATCACAAATAGCAATTGCAAATAAGGACCCTCCAGGTTTAAAACCAAAAGCTCCTGTAGCTTGGGATCAAAATTTTTTAAAATTTTTTAAAAAAAGTCTATCCTTCCAGTGCATACCAAGATAATGGTGCAATTTGGGGTGTACTGAACTGGACAGGCAAATCCTTGAGTTTGGGTCAGTGAGCCACTAATCGCTAATTAATGACTTACGTACCACACGGCAACCTGATGCCTCTTTCATTTACAAGCCAAAAACTCAATTCAACCAGACCTCCCCACTGCTGTAAAAGTGACCTGCTATTCCATAGCCGTATTAGTCCCGCTTTTAATCCTCCCTGTTTTATTCAGCCACGAGCGGATGCAAGGGGAGAGGCAATGTCAAGGTAGGCAGAGCACAGATGGCTACCTGGGGAGCCCCTCCTGTGGCAGGGATAACGTCCTCAGGATTAAACGTGGCGAGTGTCACCAGACGCGAGTGCTGGCACACCAAGGACAAGTAAACCCTGCAGGAGGGAGCAGCAATTAATTAGACACCTTTATAGGTGTCAGGTCAGAGCTGGGACTGTTTCAAACTCCAGTGACAGGTACAGCCAGCACCCCTGAACACAGGATGATTTACATGTTTCACACTCAGAAACGCTCACAGAGTTTAGGCATTTGTCCCCAGCCCCCTATCAATCACCTGCATGAGAAAAACAGGCTGTTCAAGTAAGGCCAGATTAAACACAGAGCTGCGTGTAGGACAGCATGGGGGGGGGAGAGGGTCAGGTATCTGCATAAAACTGTACTTTTGCAGATGCTGGCTGCATACAGAGCAAAAGGAGGCTCTGATCACAGCTTAAGTCATTAAGTCAGCCAGAGCAATGAGAATGGAGGCTGTTCTTACACATCAAAGATAGAACCTGCGTTCACACTTGGAACTGAGTTCTCAGGCCTCGCAAGGTTGTCTCATTTTCAGTGACTGTCACTTAGAACTCTGCTAGGAGCTGATGGAGACTATCTCAACCCTACGAGTGCACCCACTCTTTCCATCTTGGTGTAGTAGTCTACATGCTCTGGTTTTCCTGTTTCAATTCACATTGCCTAAGTAGTTGTTTCATAGATGTCCAACGTGCTCCTGTGTATAACCATACCAGTCCTACCAGTGCACATCCCGCTCATGGAGACCTCTTCTCCTCTCAAATCACAGTTCTGCATCCTTCCTGTTGTTCCATTAGTGCTATTTCTCTTTGCTCTGCCTAGCTGAGCCTCAAGTGATGCATCCCCATGCTAGGTGCTGGCAGGAGAATGGGTGGAGGAGGTTAGGCAGGGCACTGAGGCCAGTTAATGTCCTTGTATAACAGATGAAACTGAGACTGCGCTTAACAGTCAGTGCTAGTCCCAGCATTTCACCCCTCCACTTCTCTCTCTCATTGCCTCCAAACCAACAGGCATGATGGGAAAAGAGGATAGACAAAACCCATCAACCCCAGCACAAGACAGAGAACTGCACAGACACCTTCTGAGATGTTTGTCCACCCACTAACACCTCCCCAGTGTATCAGCCTGCTATTTGCACACAGTGCTGATTCTGAAGCAGTGCTGTTCATCCATGGAACTCACAGCACCATACAGAGGAAAGCAGGTATGAAAAAAAGTAGACTTACTCCTATTTTAGGCAAGATGAAGCTCAGAGCAGCTTTGAAGTTTCAAACCACCTGAGCACCACTCATTGGTACTGGCACCTGTGGTTCCAGCCTTAAACTGTCCTGGCCTCCTCAGTCCCAAACTGCTCTGGCACTCAAGAGCCTTGCAGACCAGAACAGTCCCATGAAGAGCTAGAAATAACATTGGCTCCATTTCATTTTTATACTTGAAATATGTCATACATTGCAGTTGAACAACCAGCTGCAGCAGCACCTCACAGGGCTCCAACAGCCCCCCTCAGATTTAACCTAGGAGACTACACTTGACCAGCGTGCCTGTCTGGAAGGAGCCTCCTAGCCCTCACCTGCTTATGAACTCCCCAACAAGAGTTTCAATTTGTGTAATTTGAAGACGAACTCTCTGTTTGCCCACCTTTAAAAGCTGGACTAGAACAACCAAACCCATTTCGCTCTGGAAATTCTATGCGGACACACAGACGTGCAGAGGCAAATACACAAGCCGAGGCTCAGCTTGCCTCTGTAAACACCACATTTCCTTCCTCACACACACAGGTTAAAAACTGGGATGGTTCTGAACACCCTGTGTTCAGAGAGACCTTTCATTTTAGTTATCCTGGGTCAAAGCAAATAACATCACATGGTACATCAAGGTGGTTTCTTTTGGCTTTTTATACTTGGAAAACACTGAGTGCATTTTTACAGATCCAAGTAACGTCCAAACAGGCACTGGCATCACTTCATATTAGTTCCACCATCCTCTGTGCTGCAAGCATGGAAAATAAAAAACCTCAGGCTGGGGAATGACCTGAACTTTGATCTGAAGCGAACCTGTGCAGAAAGTTGGAAAAAAATTCACAGATGCAAATTATTTTCATATTTGTCATTTTCCAGCATCTTTTTTTTTTTTTTTCCTTCTTTTTCTTTCTGTTCTGGGGAAAGGCAAGAATAGAAAAGAAAAACTCCCAAGAGAACTACCATAAAGTATTTTGAAGACAGCTTATTTGGAAGGGAAGTCAGGGACACAACACACATAATGAGATTTTCAGTCAAATTTAGGACATTTGCATATTGGGAATTTTACAGGCATCCGAACTGGAGTTAACCGAATACAAAACTTGTGTAACGAAACATGAGATACAAACTGAGCATACTGACTTCACACAGCATTCCACCACATCTTAGGTGCAAGAATAGGTGCATTCGGGGAACCCTTTGGTATGTCAGAGAAATGAGGTAAAACGACTCTTCACGGGTTGCACTAACTATAGAAATGACTGCAGGAAAGCTTCTCTGGCATCAGGATATTGATGGGATCAAAGAAAAGGTTTAGATATTGGTGTGGATAATGAGAAGACACACTTCAGAACAAATGGCTTCAGGATCCTGGCGTTTCAAGGCTAAACCTGGGCGACGCCAGCAGGAAAATGTCTCCTTTGAAGATGGCATGGACAACCACAACCCGGCTCATGCACTCTAGAGCAAATAGTTCACGTCAGAGGCAGGAGGTCAAAGAGGATTAGAGGGACTTTGGTAACACTATGGATTTGCCTGTGTGGTGAAGGAAGTCGGAAACCCAGACTATTTTGCTGATACTTTCAATCCTACGTCAATGGTCCACTGACTGTGGTTCCTGACTCTGAGCTGCCTGGGGCAGGACCAGGCCTTGTCCTACACTTTGTGTAGGACTTCCTCAGCCTGACCATAAATACATTAAAAGAAAATATGCAAAATTGACATATATCCAAAGCAACCTTAGGTCCAGATGCCCTTTCAGTGGGAAACTGTGTCACTGGGTGTTATCACAGGTGATTTCTTTGATTCTGCTAAATTCAATGAAGTCAGGTGGCCACCAGCAAGCTTGAAACAGCTAATGCAGCCTTGAAGCAAGGGTGAATTTCAGGATTGCCCTAGAGAGCTGTGACCACACAATGTCTCTCTTCTCCCACTGAGGACCAAACTAGTATGGCTCTGCTCCAGTTTTAATGAGAATCATGTTACTGAGATAATACCAGAGAGACAAGAGCAGCCTGGATTCACACCATTTCAGCCGATGCATATTTTTGTCAGGGGACCAGTATCTCAAACTCACACCCCATTTATTAGCCTCTCCTCTCCCACGGGAGCTATTCTGTGAGTGAAGTGAAGGAATTCAGGCCAGGTCTCTCGCTCTCCCTGCTTCCCATCAGCACAGTCCTTTCAAAGAGAAAAATCAGGCAACAACCGGTGACGTATGCACAGGCGTTTCTGCCAGCATACCTCTGCAAGGCAGGGATATGAAGAGGTGTGATCTTTCACTGATGGAGCTGTGCTGGCAACAATCCCATGTGTAGATATGGTTATACCAACAACCTTCACCTCCCCCCCCCTTTTTTTTTTTTTTTTAAACAAAGATAATTTGTGTTGTGCTGTATGTCTGTGCTTGCACAAAGGTATACTTTTTTCCTTTACATCCTGACAGTACAAAGCACAGCTATGTCCAGATGAGGAAGCATTTGGTGGGTGTGACAGCCTATTGTGCTATTGTGTACATTGAGCAGGCGTTGACAATGTAGTCAAGACCTCAGATTTTTCTGTAACAGATGAACACAACTTCAGTTTATCCTTTGACACATCTCAAAACAGCTCATTGGGAAGACATGAGAAAGGGGGGTGAAAACGTGACTTTGAGAGGTCTCGTCACATGTATAAAATGAAAAGCAACTGCATTGTCAGACTGTGCTAGTCTCAAGAAAAATTGAGAGTAGTACGTCTTACCGGTGGGGGTATGGTGGATGGATGGATGGATGGATGGAAACAGAGCAGATGAAGAGAGAAATAAACACATCTGAAAGAAATTCTAATTTCTAATCAAGGGAATATATTCATGGAATATGGCATGTGATATTTGCCCAGCTGAACACACGTCAGCAGCAGGCAGTGTGACCCACAACTGCAAAGTGAGAGAAAGTTGTTTGCAGCAGCAGTCCGTAAAAAGGACATAAATAATTACAGCTCTTCTAAACAAGGTCAAGTTTTAGCTGCTGCTTCTCTTCCTCTATTTAACAGGCAAGAGAGATGGCTCAAAATGATTCAGGGTGAGTTTTGTCCTGGTAAATCTCAGAGCAAGGTAAAAGATTTGAGAAAAATCAGAGCCTACCTCTTTTCCACAAACTTTGCTGTTCATTAAATATGAGCTGAGCCATGACCTCAGCAAATCCTGGAAGATTAGCTTGCTGCATCACCAAAGCAGCACTCCTGATAGGACCTTGGTTGCTGACACCTTGAATTGTTTTAAAGATGTTGCTGCAATTTTCACCTTCTGCCCCCACAACACAATGGGTCCCCTGGAGCACTGAACCATGACATTTTTCGAACAGTGCTGCTCCTTCCACTTCTTCACATAAAGGGGGAAAAATACACGGCTTTATCTGAGAGTAGGGACTAAAAAGGTTGTGAGGTGGGTGGGGTTTTTTTAAATGATTCAAGACAATTTATATATCCCTCCATTTGCTGCTGCTACATGACTGGTTGATTTGGGGTTTAGGTCAGAGGTGGCCAGAATATAATCATCACTTCTTCAATACCATGGACACAGCTTGGACATTTGCCTTTGCATCATCTTCCTAGCACAAACAGGCTTGCCTTCCACAATTTAATGGAAATACAACAGTTCAGGAAGTCAGAAAAGAGAGCAGCTGAGATTATTATGTTAGGATTTCTACTTTGCACTTTAATGCAAAAACTCCTGGAAGCATCTGACTGATCACAGAGTCTCTCTCCCAAAGCAAAAGACTCTCATTCTCATAATCTTTACTTCAGGTAAGGAAATATCCAGGAAAAAAAAATGCAGTGCCCAGTGCCTAGATCTTCATCATCCACCTTCAAGACTCCATGTGCCCCTAGAAGACAGCACAGAAAGAATACCTGTTCTTGCTGCTGGCCATTTCATGCTGAAAATCCCGACAATTCCCCTCCAGCCTGAAGACATCCATCAGAAGGGAAGTTATTTTAGGTCTGACAGGCAGTCAGGGGCAGAGCAGGATCGTTACATAAAGCTTCAGTGGGAGTAAACAGGAACATTACTTATAGGCAGTAATGTTTCCATCTCAAGGGACCCTCACTGTACCACACAGGCTCTGGGATTCCTCCAAGTGATTAAATACATCAATCAGGTTTTTGGCAGCTATTCAAGACTTCATACCACATACCTGCCCTTTCTCCTGTATGTATTTCCTGTTTATGTGCACTTCTGCCGATGTTGTCCGTTCATGGAATACCTTCCATGGAATTTTCACTTAGCACATGAGGGTCTTTTCTATCCGCAGCCAAAGGATGGAGCAGCAGACGCATCTTGGCTTCTAAGGAGCCCTTACAATGTCTGGGTAGAGACTTCTCCACTTGAGTACATTGTCCTACTGAACGTCACACAACTCTCAATGTCACAACAATGCTGTACTCTCACTTGGAAGAACTTTGTATCCATTTGGCATTTTTCTAACAAAACTCTGGAAGGATAAATGACCATCAGTGGCCAATTATGACAATCTCCAAAATGAGACACCTCCACCAGCCAGCACTAATTCATGGATTGACGACTGTGACGCAGAGTGGACACAGGAATTCTCTGCCTTTTGGCCAAGTGAATTTTCAAGCTCTCTCCATCTCTCACAGCACAACCTCTTCTAACAAGAACATGTGAATGAACCACAGCTCCATGGTGCCTTGCTGTCCAATGTGCTCACTTGCTGTGCCACTGAGAACATGTGTATCATCCGGAGAAGCTAAAGCTGCGTTTCCAGAAAAGGACAGCGTGTGCTCCACAAAAAGCCTCTCAAATTGAAATTCCCCAAGTCAACCCTCCCAGCTGAAAATTGGGCTCCATAGCAAATAACCCACTTGCAGGAAAATCCAGGCTTCCTTCCATTACAAAGCATTATTCTGTTGTTGGCTGATGCCCCTCTTTATCTGGGCAGAAGAAAAGTACAAACGCTGATGCTGGAAGCCAGTGCCCATCACAACCTTCAGAAGTAAAGGCTATCACCACTGTCCAAGCATACTCCATCCTCTTAACTCATGACCTAATTAGTTTTCTATCTCCTGTTTTGTGCCATGTATCATGGGTGACTATTACCAAACAAAACCACTGCTGGAATTGCTGAAAGTGGCTTTGTGTCCAAGGCCTGCAGCAAATAGTGTCATCCTACTGTCCTTTTGGGAAGCATCATGTAGCCTCTTGATTCTGCTCCCCAGCTCCTGTTGACTTCAAGAGACATGCACCTGACAAAGCCCTCTCCCTTCTAAAACCCTATGCACAGGATGTGGCTGGGATGGAGTTAATTTTCTGCTAGCAGCCTGTATGGTACCGTGTTTCATATTTGTGACTTCATCAGTGTTGATAACACACCAATGTTCTAGCTCCTGCTGAACTGTGCTCATAGAGCATTAAGACTTTCCTTGCTTCTCACTCTGCCCCCCCCCCAGTGAGTAGGCTGGGGGTGGGCAAGAGACTGAGAGGGGACACAGGTGGGACCAAAGGGAGGGTTAATCTTTCCAAGGTACCATCGCTCAGAGGCTGGCTGAGCATTGATCTGCTGATGGAAGGTGGTGAATGACTGCCTTTATGGTACTTGCTGTTTGGGTGCGTCCCCATCCCCGACCCCCACTCTTTTTTTCCTTCACTTATTAAACTGTCTTTATCTTGACCCAGGAGCTTTTCTCACTTTTGCTTTTCCAGTCCTCTCCCCCATCCCACTGGGGGAGGAAGTGAGAAAATGGCCAGATGAATGTTTAGCTGCTGTTTGGGGTCAACCCATTGCACCCTAAAACCCCCAAAAGCACATTTTTCAGGCTAAATCTTTACTGGAACTTATTTGTTGTGATCACAGCTAAAAACCACCCTCTAGCAATCAAAAGTTCCCTTTAGCAGTGTGTCAAATAGTCCTGCATTCTATTTTTTTTTTTTTTTTCAGATCTCACAGTCACTTCAGATTTAGGACACAGTAATTCAAACAAACTTAAGTGAAGCCACATAGGGTCCCAGGACACATTGCACCTGTAAGGCATCACAATACTTTTCAGAAGCTTTCTTGACTCAACCCCTGACGTTTAGAATATAAAGCTGTGGATTTGGGGCAATGCCATTTGGGCTGGATTTGGATTCCCAAATCCTTCCCTCCTAGGAGTCAAGTCTTCCTGAGACACTGAGGAAGCAGAGAAAGGAAAAAGCAATCTGAGTCTATCGGTTGTTGTGCGGCTCTCAGCAATGCCCATCTCTGGATTTTGTTCTCAAGTGCTGAAATGTTTCAGGCTGTAGAGATAGGGAGAGCTGTGCTTTTGGAGGCTGTCCAAACCATCCATTAGGCTTTTCTTAGTGAATAAATTGTTCTGCTTGATTCACAGGCAATGCTGTTGTCTCTGAAGGGAGTTAACCAGAACATAACCAGGACTAGTGCATAGCACTGTGCAAGTGACTAATACCAATTTGATCGATACTGAAGTAAACAGCATGCATTTTATTTCAATTGAAATACAAATCAATGAAGTCCTGAAAAGTAGCTTTGTAGAGGCAAAGAGAATGCTTCTGCAGGTGTGATACCACCCCTGAACACCACATTTCAGTCTACCCTATCATCTTTTGCAGTATTTATCCTCATTTTCTCCACTAGCTCGTCAGACCCACCAGGTGATTGTCACACATATTTCCCCACCTTTCTCAGCACACATCAGTGACTGGCAAGATCTCCACGCTCAGACCTGCTTCAAGAGTATCTGCACTTCCTACAGTATCTTTCCTCTACAATACCACTATCATGCTCCTCTGAGCCAGCTATGGGACACCAGCACTTCACAGAGCTACATCCCAGCTCTGTGCTCTGAGCTAGGAGAAGCAAAGCCTGCTCAGGTTCCTCAAGAGATGCTGCCTGACCGATCACCTTGAGTGCAAAGTGGTCATCACCAGCAGCTCCAGTTACTTTCATTCTTCATCACTGGAGACATCAAATTTTACCCTGTACGGTCCCCATTGCTTCCTCCTCCTCTTCCTTCTGTCTTGGCCTAGCACGAGGCTCTCTTCTGCCTGGTGGGATGCAACCCCAAGTCTGTTGACACTTAACCTTGCCCAAGAAGTCTACTACTTGGGATGATAACAAGCATTTCATTAGCGGTTCTCTCAAAGGGTACAATGATATTAACCAACAAGATCAAGTAGTTGACCTTGCAGAGTGGGCATCATGTCTGCTTTTCACTCATTTGCCTGTGGAAGCATGAAGAGGTCCCCAACAGCCCAAGGTGTGCACACCTACAAGCCCTCACCAGTAGGGGATATGCATGTAAACGCAGCAGAAGAGAGTTTAGCCACCAGCACAAGAGTCATACTTCTAGAAGCATTTGTGAGCAGCTACTGAGCCCTCAAATGCCAACTTCAGTCAGGAAAGTGCAAATTTTGAGGACCTCCATAAGGTTATTCAAGGTACATCCTTTTATCTCCAGAATAGTCAAATGCGTATCTGGCCTAACATCTACATTGCTAACACTACCCAAATGCTTCCAGTGCTGACAAATATATTCTTCCATCATTGCTCAATAGCTATTTGCTCAGTTTAGTTCTGCATGTATTATAATAGCATTTAAAGACAGAGCCAGCCTTCAAAGGCAAATGAATCTGAAATTAACAACAGAGGCATTTTCGCTCTGAGGTCTGGATGAGAGCATAAAATAACTGAACTTTGTTCCTGTGGCTTATTACATCATCTGGCCCCTCTTTGACTGAAAATATTTCTATTCCTCATTCCAGACCATCTGTTCTTCAGAAAACTTCTATTTAGTTGGAAAAAAAACCCAGCAAACCTAACTGGAGGCAAAGGCGCTCCCCGCCCCCCGTCCCCAGAGGAAAGTATGTTCATAATTAAGTGAAGAGCATTGCATGTTTATTCCCGCCAGTGCATGTGCACGCATACACACGTGTGTGCGCATGCCTATTTTTAGTTACGCTGTCAAAATCAGTCTAATATTTCACAGCAAAGGAGGTCGTCTTGACCCGAAAAACACATCATTATTTCTAATTAGGAAATAAAGAAACAGAATTGTCGAAAATATCTCTCTGCAGGAGATCCATGCTGTGAGATGATGGGACTTTTCCCTGCTGTTGTGTTTTCTTTAGCTTTAATTTACTTTGGTGTGAAAACTGAGCCCAGTGAAACTTGTCAGCTGGCCAGGAAAGAAAGAAAGGGGGTTAGGACAACGGTTCTGCCCTCACCTTCCTGTGTGGCTTGGGAAAGGCATTTTGGGTCTCCTCTTCAGACAAAGCGTGCTCCTCCAACAGCAGTTCACCTCATTCAGAACAACCTTGCCTGCCTGTACTGCATTCAGGCTGTCTCTCCTGCTACACCTTTTCTTGCTCTGGAAGGAGACCAAGCTGAAGTGGTAAAAACAGTTTCTATTGGTGTAACCCATGCCAACAGTACAAAATTCCTTCCATTAAGACAGCCGAGCACATCTCTAAAAAGAGAGTTATTCTCCTCCTTTTGCCATCTATAATGGGGAAATTACACATTCCCCTTTGTCTTATCGTTATTATAATCACTTCTGGAAAAAACCCAGTAATTTACCATTTGCCGGGACAGTGCCTGTAATGAGGTGGGTCTCGACTGAGTTCATGGCCTCAAGACACAACCTCAGCACACACAGCAACAGGGGCATGGAAAGAGAGCACTGTCTCCAGAAGCAATGCCCACATATCTGCCAGGCCACTGGGACGTGAATGCTCTGAAGAAATCCTAAATGACTCAGGCCTAAGCTCATTTGAAACAATGACTACAAAACCACACACAAAGGGGTGAAACCCCTCTAACAACCACGCTGATGAATTCTCAGAAATTGTCAGCTGAGAGGAAATGCAATTGTACTGTTTGACAGATGGAAGTCACTTGGGCAAGGCTGCACAGCAGCAATTTTCTCCTCTGGCAGAGCAGGGAGGCAGAGCAGACCTTCAGGATGTGCCTCAGAGTTTGAACAGTGACAGTTGGGTCAGTTTGGTTTTTTTCTTTTTTTTTTTCTTCTTTCAGATATGACTTCAAGCTGGACAAGAAATTCCACTGCATGGAACAGCCCAAACTGGCAGGGTTTCTAGGTAGGGTTGGAGAAGATCATTTGTAATTCATGCTCACCGTACTCTCGGTATCTCTGTTAACATTCCTAACATCTACCTGATTTGGTCTCTGATCCACTCAGATCTGTACCAGCACCATTAGTAGTTACATTACAAGGAACTCCACTGATGCAAGTCTACTTTGCTGTTTGTGAAGTATCAAAAATTGCCTCTTTCTAGATACAGGGTCTATTCATGTGCTTCTGGGTTGTAATTCACACTTGGTTACACTTGAAACAGAGAAGGTTCAATGTAACTACTGAAAAGATTATGGTATATAAGTCTATAAAAACCTGAGCAGCAAACCACTGAGGGTTTGAGGCATTTGAAGTCTGTATAGACAGGGTACACAAAGAATGGAAAAGAAAACAGGGATTCAGAAAGATGAGATCACTAGAGCTCTGGAAGGAAGGAAGTGCTCTCCTTGGGTCTGCAATCCACAAAACCCCACAAATACGAAGCAAAACAGGTTCAAACTTACACCATTTCCAGCAATAAAAGGAAAGAAACCTACAACTTTCATGTTCTGAATGAGGTCACTGAAATACTAAATAAGAGACTAGTCTGTCTACCTTTGAGCCATCGTGCACCTTTTTTTCCTCAGTTAGGACTACTGAGCAAATCCTACCCAAACTCTTGGAGAGACTGTAGGGTGCAGAAGATGTGCTTCTGCACAGACGTACCTTTTGCCACATTTTGTCAGCCTGGCTGTGAGAGGGGCACTTACCCATTCACTTGTCACTTTATTACAGAATCATCATGGTTGGAAGGGACCTCTGAGATCATTGAGTCCAATCACAAGAAAAAAAAAGAAAAGAAAAAAAAAAGAAAAAAAAAAGAAAAAGAAAAAAAAACCAAGAAAAAAAACCCAAACACCCCACCACATCACACCCACCCACAAACCAACAATCTTGGGTACTAGAGCATGCCCTGAAGAGCCATGTCTACATGTTTCTTAAATACCTCCAGCGATGGTGAATCCACCACCTCCCTGGGCAGGCTGTTCCAGTGCCATCGCGCAAAGCCCTAAGGATTGCTGCAAGGACAACTTGCAAGAGTCCAGTGGATTTAAGTGCTAGTGACAACGTTATCTGGTGGGATTGCTCCTCTGTGACATGTTTCCCAAGTGCAGAAAGAAAACCCATGCTACTGGCTTTTAGAAACAAACAAACAAACAAACAACAAACAAAAAACCACCAGCAATATGCTTTAAATCTGCATTCATGCATTAAGTGTGCATTCGTGTTGAGAATGAAATGGGTTCATCATGTCCTGCTTTATCCACAGGGGTACATAATGCAAGTGGTTTGCCTTTCTTCCATTATCTCTTTTTGACATTGTCAGAAGACTCCCTGATGCCCGAGGAGCACACCGGGCTGACAGCTACCCTCGGTCCATTCAGCTCCATGAAGCAGAGCGATCGTGCTCACAACAGATTTAATTTCTCAAGCAGAATGAAATGGATCTTGCAAAGTGTACTATTTTAGAGAAGAGAGTTTAAAGAGAGTACTTTCCTGTAACCTGTAGGCACCATAGGTACAGGCAGCAGCCTTGCTTCTGTTTCATGGCAACTTATTGGTGAAAAAGATCTAAGAACTGGACCTTTACATTTTCAAATCTCCTGATATATCTAGTTTCCAGTCACAACTAGTTGCATATAGAAGTTATTGTCCTTTCCTACTGCATTCCATAGGAATACTGCCCTTGACTTTAACAGGAGCAAAGCAATCTGGTAGGTAAGGAAGGTACTTTTCTACAGATACAACCTACATGTGCAAAATATGATTTTGTGTCCTTGAGCCTGAAGTCTCTAACCCCTTCCTGACTTGTGGCATCAAAGTATTACACTGATTTTCCCAATTTGTTTTCCCAAATCACTACACCCTGCTGGAGGATGTCCTCCTCCATGCAATAACCCCTCCAGCTTCCAGCACAGCACTGCTCTGGCTTTACCACATGCCCAGACCAGGGGTAACTAATGCACAGCAGGAGAGAGCTTTTTCTTCCTGCTTGTCTGTAGCTCCAACTTTCTACTTGCCTCTGGATAGTGTTACTAAATGCTGACTTTTTTTTTTTTTTTTTCAAGCTTAGCCAGAATGGGCACAACTGATTTCCTGATGTCCTGGAACCCATCCAAACCATCCATTAGCCACGAGTTCACAAACTGATACATCTTCTAAAAAGCTCATGGACAACAGTATTGTTTCTAAAAAGAAGTTAACTTCGGGTAAATGAAAATAAGATTTACTGCTTGGGACAGGCTACATGCAGTAAATAACTCAGAATTTATGAATTGTCATCTGTAAGACTCCATTCATCTGCAGCGATAAGGGGCCCTTGGACCACTCAGCGCAGTAACTCTCCATTAAATCACTGTTATTTATGTGCATCGTTTTAGGAGGCCTGGACATGGATCACATCTCCGTGGTGCTAGGTGCTACCCAAACACTATGGCAGGTCATCACAGTCATGTTATCCTCATAGTGGTAGCTGATGTGGCCTTGAATAGGAACTCCTACCAGCAACTCCTCCACCATCATTAGCCAGACATGTACCACGTTCTGGGGAAGGGGCTGGTGAGAGACCCTCAGTTCCTACTCACAAAGTTGAGTCCTTGTCATAGTGATCATCAAGGGACACCAAGGCTTCAATGGAGCCCCAGAGATGTACTGCCCTGCAAGACCTTCCCCCCGCTGCTCCCTCCCACCAGCTGCTGCAGGCTCTTCAAGGCCAGGCTTGTTGCTACCCAGGAGAAAACACAGACCAGCTCTTGCTCCTCAGGACAGAGCCTCTGGCCTTGCTCCCAGACTCCACAGTCTTCTCAGCAGCATCAGTCCTGAGCAGCGAGGGATCCCTACCATTATCACAAACATGGATCTGCAGAGGATCCTTTGTACCATTGTTTTCTGTGTTTCCACTGCTACTGAATTCCCTCCAACCACACAAAGCCTGTAATATTGCATTGCCAAACATGGGGTGTTTTTCTCACCCCTAGATAGCTCACCAGACACTCATGATTCACCATGCACAACTGCTGTCTATACTGCAAATCCCAAATACACTGTGCAGCGAGGTCTAGCAGCAGCACTGGCTTGATGTTAAACCAGAGCCCTGGGGTTTTGCTGCTTCAGATCCCTCAGTTTGTCCAACACCTTCAATCTCCTTTAGCAGTTTCACACACAACTTCCAGAAATGTATTTTCAGTAATGCTGTTGCAAAACGACCTCAAGGGACTGAGTGTCAGAAACGACTGAGCCAGCATCACTCCCAATGTGTGCAACCCATGAAGCTGAGCCATCTGCTCCTCAGCATTCTGAGCAGAGCTGACCCTTTGGAAACTCTCCACCCGAGGAGCTGCTGGTAGTGTGTGGTGGAGAAGAAAAGTTTATTTCATGTTTATGGGGCTTTACATCACGGTAAAAAAAAAAAAATTAATTCTGAGTCCCCATCTGTTTTTCCAGTTTAAGACATTGATTTTCTGTGGCAAGCGGGGGTGTTAATACGGGACAGAGGCACCCCTATGAAACACCAGCTGTTTACAATCACTCAATACCGAGTCATATAAAGACTGTTACCACCAACAGTGCCTATAGATCAGGGTTGATTGTGGTCCAGTGTATCTCTCTCCCTCTCTTCCCAGAGGTTTCAACCCTGACTCAAACATATAGATATTTACATGTGGGTGAATAACCACTCAAGCAACACAAAAATCACCAGGAACAAAAGAACTCTGAGCCAGCAGTGGGGAAAAGAGCAGCTTTTACCAAAACCACACAAAATGGAGAATGCAGGAGAGAAGCAGTGCCAGGGTGGCTAGCACATCTGTGTAAAAATGGTATCCTTGAATGCACAAGTGGGTTCAAAATTTTCCCTGCAGTTACATCCAACGAGCAGACCTGTCTACATGCAGAGGCCACCTGCTATCGATTCTGCTGCACCAGCAACAGTGCAAAGCTCAGCAAGGCTCAATTCAGATAAAAAAGAAACCCATCAAAAAAAAAAAATTATCAAGTTGCTTTCACATTCTTTTCCTGAGGTCAACAAGGTTTAACTAACAGCTTGATTCTGCCACTGACTTGGCACACAGAAATATGGAAAACACCAGAGTTTCACTCATTTTCTGGATGTTATTTGTGGTAGCAGGTAATTCTTAATAACCCCTCAAAGCCATACAGTGTTTAATTGTAAAAACAGTTTCACAGTTAATTTGTAAGAAAAATAGGCTATTTCAAACAATCTTTTAAAGCTGAAATTCAAATCTCGCAGACCAGATGTCCCACATTTCCAGAGTTACTTAGAAGGAAACACTGAGAAGAAAAGTTTGCTTGAGGAACTCACCTCCAAAATGCTGATGTTTTCTCCATCAGTTGCAGCAAGCACTGGCCCCACTTCAGGAACAAGGCAGTTGAACATTGTGCAGCCACCACAGCAGAAACGTTGATCCTTGGAGGCGCTGATGGTGTGGTCCTTGAGAGATCTGGGTTCCCTTCCACCAGTTGCGCCGCTGTTCCTGTGCACTCCCAGCCAGCCACACAATTAGCATTTCTGTTGAAGAGAAAAGTAAAAAATTCACGTCTTGCCAGTCATCTTACTGGGTAAGAGTGCAAGCCCCTTGGAGCAGGGCTACCTTTCCCTGCCTGTCCTGCCCAGCCTGGATGGCCACTGTCAGCCAGAGTCTAAAAACACAACTGCTGATGAGCAGGGGCTGCTAAGGGGCATGCAGGTTGCAGAGAGATAGACAGATGGGGACCTCCACCCCCCAAACCCCAGTCTGTGTTTCCTTGGCAGGAACGAAGCATTATGAGGAAGAGTCCAGGCCCAGATGTGCTAATAAAATGCCAAAAGGAAGACCGGCTACTAAAAACACCTTTTTGGAGGCCCCAGTAATCTCAGGTCTCCCGATTTACAGTCCCTGGAAGAGTGGTCACAGACTTTGCTTTTAAGCCTTCAGCAAGTTTCACATTGCAGCAGAACAATATATTTTGTACACATTATTACAGGCATTTGACTTCAAAACCATGGTCAAAAACATGCATCTAACCTCTCCTACAGTTTTAACGAACCTCCAAACAAAGGCCAGGCAAGTTACCATGTTTGACAATGGCAGAGTAAGGTGCCGACAAGACAGGGCCATACCCCATTTCTCCAGCCATCTCCAGGACAACGAAGTCAATCTTTGTGGAATGAATCTTTGGGAACAGGTTTTAGGGCCTGCAGTCGGCCATTGTGCCTCTAATACACAGTGCCTTTCAGCCAGCTCCTCCTCCGAGACTCACAGGTCTTGGCTACCAAGGCTTCTTGGTGGCTGCAGACTGACTGAAGATGACGATGCTAACAAGGCCTTCCCCAGTGAGGGTGGAGGCACCTACAGGCACTTGTTGGCCAGCAGCCACAGCAGCACAGCACTGAGGTACAGGAGCTGAAAACAGCTTCTGCCATTTACACAAAAAGCTCACAACTGTTTTTCCTCTTTGGCAGCTCTTACTAAAACATTAGTGATCTCTGATTCTACTTCTGTGTTGAGATTAAGCCCCGAGATGTGCACAATCTATGAAAAATTACATTGAGAACCTGAGGCGGCTGAAAGGCCCAGGATCACTGAGGGCTCTCGCCTGGGGGCCATGGGCTACCAGTGACTCACCACAGCAGTGGATGGGGGATTTCTACCACAGCAGTCTTGATTGATTGATTTATTATAACAAAGGATCTTGTATTTATCACATTTAACATGCACCAGAGTCTTCCATACATGCTTTTTAAGTTTAGGTCCAACAACTGCAGCTAAGATGAATAAATATCCTGCAAAAAATCCAACTGTTTGAATTTTACAGGAGTGAAAAATCTGTGCTGGCATGGTCACCTCTACATTTGGTCTCTGACAAGCTGAACTTTGTGAACTTTTCAAGCCCTCTCCCAGTCATTGGTAATGCAACACAGGACGTGTGTTTTCCAGCAGCTGACTGTCCCCACAGCACCCACCTGCAGGTTCCCCAGCACAGGACATGGAGCTCCTCCTGAAGCAAGGCCAGAAAGGATGCAAAGGCCTTTCTGAAATGCTTTCAGGTAAGCTGCTCCTCTGCCCTGCTTGTCTGTCCCCTCTGAAAATGTGCTTAAAATGACGCACTTATGGTTACCCAGTCTATACCACCACGGGCTGTCCTGTATTTCTCCTTCAGGTTACTCCACAGGTCCTGAACAGATCTGCCATATTTGTCCCTAGGAATTATCAACCAGCCCCTTGTCAACACAGTGATACCAGGTGATACCCTCACCTGGTGAGGTGGCTCAGGGGTGCCCTGAAAACACCAATGTGCTCCTCCAGAAGCGCCTCATTGAAGGCTTTTTGTTAGAAACTTCCCCTTTCTCTGCCAAATTCCATAATCATTCTCAGATCGCCTTTCTCCACTGCCTCCATCTTCTTCTTCCTCTCCCCACCCCATCTCGTTTCTCTTTGCAAGGTCCATTTCTTTGGAACTAACACAATTTCCCTTTGGGGCAGATTAGCAAGCAGGGTTTGGCCGTTGTGCCTGGGATCCCTCAGCAAGGAGCAGTAGGTGGGGAATATATAACTTCTTATGCTCAACGGTGCTTCTGTGTGTGTGCTCCTTACGTGGGTGGTGGTTAATCACGCTGCCTTCAGCGCTACTGCTCTATCACTGAAGGATCATGGCCTTCGTTAAACATGGGGCTGCAGCCATGTGGCTCTGCCCGTCCTTCTGCACGCCAGCCCCCGTGCAAGGGTGCTTGCAAGCCCTACAATACACACAGGCAGCCCCCCCCCAGCTCTTCAGGAAGAAAACACTGACAAAACCTCTTTCGTTTCTTATTCCAGTGCTTGGAAAAAAAAAAAATAATGAATACAGACAAGTGAGACTAGCTGAAGTCACAGTGAAAGGGAACAGATAAAGTGAGCATAGAGAGAATAGTTCCGAGACTGCATGGAGAACTAAAGGAAAAATGCCTCATTGGGACAGGTTTTCTGTGGGATTGCAGCCATTGGTGCAGCACTGAACTTGGGAAAAGAGTACTCTTCCACAGCCTTGAGGAAAGGGAAGGGTGATTGTGAACAAAGGGTTCATTTCGTTCCCAAACTTTTTATTTTTAGGATTTATTATCACAGCAATGTGTCAGGCCATCTCTACAGGTTATTCATCCTTTTTCCTGGGAAACCATTCCTTGTATCAACAATGCTCAAGGCCATGTCTTCATCTGGCATGAATTCCCACAGCTTTCAGTGAAGCTACAAAAACCGCCAGCAGCAGAACCACTCAGCCCACCCTTAAACTTTTCCTAACTTCCTCTGCTGCCTCTTATGCTAAAGCCCCTTTGGGTGAAAGCTCCTCTTCCGTCAAAGTGGCTCATCCCTTCAAATACCTGAAAGTACATTCACCTTTTCACTATTTCAGCAAGGAAAATTTAGCTATTGTAGCCACTCCTTCAACCCATCCCACTCTCACACACTCAGTCTGGTAGGGAGCCTGCTGCTCCTACACGTTTTTGAATGCTTATGCGAAGCAAGCACAAACCCCAAGACTTCTGAGGTCAGATTGGGTCTGGCACAGGATGTAGTCAAAGAAACCAGTGGATTAGCAGCCATTAAGAAACCTCAGCCAGGCTTCAAATATAAAACCCAATACTTCCTGCGTGGCTGAGGAGCACATGCCTGAGGGACAGTGCCCCTTTATGTGCTCCCAGACGCGCTGTGTGCACTTGGGTCTCGAGAGTCCAATAAGCTTCATTCAGCAGAAGCAAAAAATAGACAAAGATGAAATCAAGTATCATGACATTTTCTCAACGTCTCCAGTCAAACAGAAAATTAAACAGGCTCAGTATTATTGCCAGAATGTTAATTTATGCACCGCTTTGGGGAAAGCAGACTCAGGCGCACACAGAAGGTCAGGTTTAATGCTGTTATTAGCTGTCCCCTCCTTCCTCCTAGAAATCCTCATGGAACTACTTCCCAATGAAAGGCAGAATATCTAACATGGGGAAGAGGTAGGCAAAGGGCTACAGCTTTGTACGGAAAAGGAAAGTGGGGTCATTTCAAATCACTTGGTGACAAGCTGACTGGGAGGGCACCATCTACCCCAAAATCCTTTCAAACTCTGCCCATTCACACAACAGCTTCTGCATATAGCAATGTTGTAGATACTCCATACCGGTGGGTTTGTTATGACACAGTGACAATAAAATCTATTATCCTGTGCCCACGAAACAGATAGTGGGAGATTTTACCACCTTCAAATGAATTAAAAAATAAAACACTGAATCTGGATCAAAGTTCTAATAATGCAAGTTAAAGGAGTAGAGGTATTTCTGCATTATACTCATTAAAGCACTGTGAGAGAGGGCAGGAGAGGTGTTTTAAAGGCAGTAGCTTAAAAATGACAAAAAAAGTTCTAAGTATGACCCTCGCCCCAGGCTTCTTGAAATCAGGATTTGTGCCACATCTGTACATGGATGCGTATGTGGAAATCGCACACACTCTTTGGGCTGACAGTCTCCTCCTGCGGATCAAACCCGTTTTCATACAACACAGAACACAGCTGGCACTGTAAAACTAGTGCTGGCTGCTCTGGCAATACACATAGAGCAGAGCTGGGTGCAGAAAGGAGGAGGATTTTGTAAAAGTGCCAAATTGTCCATCTCCACAGGAACCAAACACCAGCTTCAGCTGTGAAAATGGATTTCCAAAACCACCAGCATCATTAGAGGGAACCCTCCCTTCCCTGAAATCACACCGCGTGGAGTCCGTGACCACAGTGTTACCAGCATGCTGTGCACAGGAGCTGATGTGCAGCTTCCCCACTGAGCTGTGGTACTTTTGAACTGATTTTGGGTCATCTTTCTGAGTTCTATGGCAACCAAAGGAGCTGGATAGGAAAAATGGGCTAACTGCAGATGAAATGTGAACCCAAAGCACTTGCTGGTATGAGTGTTCATTACATTCAAAGACTTGCGAGAGAACTGAATGCTGTAATGAACTTTTACAAGTTTAAGGGAACAGATGCATTGTGAACACCTCGCAAAATCCCTCTCCTGAATTCCTATTTACCAGCTCTTAGAAGTGTCTCTTTCTCGGAAGATCAAACAACCTGACTCCTTCCAACTAATTAAATGGATTTCTCTGAGAATAAATTGTAGCTGTCACCTAATCAGATGGTGCATTTTAATAAGACATTGGCTTTCCAGTGTTGAAGTATCTGATTTCCACAGTGTTTTAGTTAAGCTATGTAACCTGTTAGGACTCAAGTCTAGTTTGTTAATAAGTAAGTTAACAGCTCATTGGAAAAATTTATGCTACCAATTCAAGCCCCCATTTCAGTTTTTGGCTTTTTTTTTTTTTTTGCTTCTCCCTTCATATCGTTCTTAGGGTCTTCCTGTTTTTCTTTCTTCTAAGAACGGTGAAAACTTAGTACAATCTCCAACATTCCTTATATCTTTTTGGATACTATCAACTGCTTGTGGCCATACCAAGAAGCTTGGTGTCCCTTAACTTTGACTCAAGCCCTTTTCAAATCTGATGTAAATGCTGATTGCAAGTTTTATTAACATGCCTAACAGCCAGTGTTTCAAAAATAATAGTGCCAGAAAAAGATCCAAATACCATGAGCAAAAAAAGCAACAATCATTTCTAAAGTCTTCCACTGGAAAGGACTTAATGGCCCCAGAGCCATTAGCGGTGTCAGTACTTTGTCACTGCTGCAGGTGATGGAAAATGCAGCTCAAGCCAAACCAGGTGGAGAAACCGATCCACTTACTGAAAGACTCTTCATTTACTTTTTAAAACCAGTAACGTGCCAATCCAGAAATTCAGAGTTTTTGCTGCTTTTAGTAGCAATGGGAATAGAGTGCAGAAGGTAACCACAGGAGAGGTGACAATCTGGGCTGAAACAATTAGTGGGCCTCTTGGGAATAATCTCTCAAATTCTTCCCTGGTGATATAACCATGAAGCAATCCCACCTGGTAACTCATACCACTTCTACCAGTGAAATACTTATGCCCAAACAGCCTGTGTTACCACACATGGGAGTGACCAAGCCCTGAGATGCATCTGCTCACATTTCATTCATTCCCCAGAGGACTTAGAGGGATGCAGCTCCTTGCCAGGAGTTTTTTAGGGGTATCACAAACCGTGGGCCAACTGCTTAGTCATAGCCAGTGTCACAATAAGAAAATATTACCGAAGTCTTGCAGTGCAAGTCATTAACACATTGAAGTCACTAAGGGTGATGCTTGCAATTCTGCTGTAGGTACCAACTCTGTGGGAAAGGCTTTTTAGGTTTCTTGTGAGGAAGTGTCTCCATGCATGCAACAACAGCGGTCAGTTATATGAGGCATGATACTAGGGCTAAAAGCAAACATTAAGCAAAAGAGGCTAAGGGCACATAAGAGAAAGGAGACCCAACTGAAAGAACTCAGCCGAAGTTGCAAAGGCCGTGGAAAAGGCCATGAAAGCCACTAGACTGATTGCATGACCAAGAGGTCAATTATACGAAGTGTATGCCTTCAGTAAGCTTTTCAGAAGTAGACTTTTGAGAAGAGAAGTAAATTGTCTCTCTTTCTTCCACTTCAATATCTTGTCCTCAAAACTAATATGAACATAACATGGCTATGCCTTCTAGCTCTCTGTCAAACAGTTGAGATGGGTCAACAGGGACATAAACAGAACACTTAAGTCTCTCTGTTACAAAAAAGCAGGCTAGTAAATTGTTCTCAAACAGGAGAAACTTGGAGTGTTTTTTTTTTTTTTTTTTTCCATGTTAAGTGGGGTTAACGTTTAGATGAGAAGCACATTCCAGTGTGATTTCACCACTGAAATGGAGCCATCCCTGGGGTGGAGTCCTGCAGCTGCTGGTAGCGCACATGTATTTTGCTCAATATATCCAAAGAAACAATTATGCAAGTAATTAGACGAAACAACAGAGGATTCATCACATTTTGGGTAGGACACTGAGGTGAAGCATTCTTGCTATATGCACGAAGGAAATCAAAGGACTTTTGCTTTCCCAGAGAACTGACACGTTTTCAGCCATATTGATTGTAAGAAGGAAAGAGAAGACATTTCTCTCATCAGAAAGGCAGAAGGGTGATGGCACTGGCACAGAGAGAACATCTCCCTGCACCAACAATCTCTCAGGTCACTACTGTCCTCCTCTTGCACACCTCTCCCTCAAGGACCGTGCAAGCACCACCACCGACTGTGGATCAGGAAGCTCTGGGGAACATCAACACACCCTGATATTCACCTGGCAGCAACCGAGTCAAGCCCCTTCCTGCCCCTTCACCCAAGTGATGACGGAACAGCTGACAGCTGTACAGTGCTATCAAACACACATAGCAAGACACTAGCTATTAATTTCTCACATTTTTCCCCAACCTCCCCTCTCCTCACGCCTTGCCAGCTCATTTCACCCTCCCTTATAGCAGGCTGAAGGCACTTCATATCCTGCTGGCTTTATTCCAGCTGCCTTGACATAACACAGTTTCTCCTATTTCTAATCATGCATTTCCTGGCATGATCCCCATTGGAAACCTCCAGTTCTGATAACATTCGATGACCTTTCCTTTATTATTTCCCCACAGTGCTCTTCAGTCCCTCATAGGTTCTAAAATAGGGATTTGCCTTCCTGGAAAGCCAGACACTCGGAGTGAATGACTCATGAGCCTTGGCATGTGGCTCCATCAGCCTGGGACACAAAGGCAGTACCTTCCCCCACACGCAGTGGATCTAACAGTAGGAAGTATTATTTAGCAGGGCTGTGCTCAGTGATTTCCTAGAAAAGCAACAAAAATGCCACATGTGTTTGTGTTTCCATGTGAATTCGGCACAAGGAAATCCACACAGGCCACATGCGGTTTAGAAATTGTAGGTGTTGTGAGCCTCGTGTCTGCATAATGTCTTGCCATTGGTATGCAGTAAACATTCCACATCTTTAGGGGAAACTCCCACATAGCCAGGAGAAGGAGGGTTTTTAAAACCCAAGATCCTAACTTCAGCGCAAAGGCACGAGTGGACAATAAATTTTACATCTGCAGAGGGAGTGTCCAGTTTCACTCAATTATTTTGATATGCTACTCTAGTGAAGCGATTGTGCAAGAGCAATCATAGGCAGGAAAAAAAAAAAAAGGCTTGGTGACATACAAACTCTGAAGAGAGAAAAGTGCCTTGGAGTTAAGGCTCTGCCAACGACCAGGTCACACTACAGGAGTCAAGGGGCCAGATTTCTACCCAGTTTTACAGCTCACAATCAGAGCTTTGTTCAGAAAGAAAAGTCAGCTCTTATCTCACTATCAAAAAACCTTAAAAAAACCAATGGATATACCAGAGCACTCAGTTTGGAGCATGATACTAAGCTGTTGCTAAATCATATCCTCCATGTCAGAGGGATCCTGACAGGTACAGTCTCTTGGATAAATTTCTGCCTGTCACATAAGATGACAATCATGTGTTTCTTTGTCCCTCTGCCATCCTCCTCCCCTTAGATGAGAATGGATGTCCCAATATTGCTTTATTATTTTTTTTTCCCATTTTATCATCAATTTTAAGTGAACATTTTCAAAATAAAAAAACCCACCAAACTGGTTCTAAACAGAACACTTCAATCTGAAAGACAAAGAACATGAAAAGCAAGAACATCTCCACTGAATAAACCCAAATGTTCCCTTAGATTTTCTGCTGAAGAAAATCAGATCTTGATTCAAGTCTGAATTGAGATTGAAAATTTAACTTTAACCTCAACCATGCTAGGGATAAAATGAAAGAAATTTAACTTTACTTCAACCATGCCAGGGATAAAATGAAAGCAGCAGGTTTTCACAGGAGAAGAACCTGTTGCTTGCAGTGGAGTGCCCGGTGTCATCTTTCAGAGCAGAATGGCCTTGGAGAGATCTGCCCAACCCACTTCACACGCACTGAATGACTGAATACACCCACATCCCTTCACGGCAGGGACCCAGCAACTGTTTTGAGTTTTAGTCCTTTTTGGGAAATAAACCTACCGCATGCTCCCCAGCTTCATGTCGCAAACATCATATTTATAGAAACTCCTGCACGTCATCACACTGCAAATATACAGGCCAACACCTAAGCAGTGCACACCTCACCCCCATACATCCATCCATTCCCAAAAGCAGAACAACTGTAGAAGCTCTGAAGCCACTATCGACCAGGGAGGTGTCAGCACTCCTCCAGCTTCCCCACGTGTACAGACAACCCAGATGCTTTGGACCAGAGAGAGCAAGAGACCATAAAAATTTCCACTACAGCTTTACTGGGGGAAAAAAGCATGCATGATTCAACACACCTCTGAAGGAGGAATCATGTGGAGAAACATTATATGAGGAATGAAAAAAAAAAAAGCCATGAGGTCATTTATATTGATTCCAGGCTGAACCTTGTAGATTAATTATGGGGGAAAAAAATAGGTATTGACAGCTCGATCTTGACTCTAAGCTGGTTATTAGAACAAAGCAGGCTGAGCATGATCTTTAGAGGAAATAGCTTCTGATACAGTCCTGGTGCTACGTTTCTTAGGTAACTGGACTCCAGCCAAACCATCTGGGCTCTTCTGCATTTCATTCTAACAAAGAGGACTTCACAAAGCCTGGAAGAAAATCCTGTGCACAAGAAATGTAAGAATCATGCTCAGAAGTGTGCCATTCAGGGAGATATTTGATATATTTTAGAAGGATTTATAGTTAGAGGAAAGAAGGTAGGGAAAGAAAAAAAAATCCAGGAAAAAAAAAAGCTTATACTTGAGAAAAAAAGCAGGACAACTCCTGCACTCTGATGGTGTGGGATTTTGTGTTATTTGAGCCCATGCAGGAAACGAGCATCTTACTACAGAAACAGAAAGCCTCTTTCTTCTGGGGCAGAAGAGAATAGCAGTCTCAGGGTCACAGTTTCCAAGACAGTGTCTTGGTTCAGTTTAGAAAAGGGGCTCAAAAGAGTGCCTTGCCTGCCTTCTTTCCATCAAAACTAATGAAGAGCTATTTCCCAAGGATCTTTTCCAACCAAAATGATTCTATGATTCTAAGTCTGAACACAACACTGGTTCCCTCTGATGTAGAGATGCCCAAGCAAAATGGTCTCAACCCAAATCACAGCCTTCTCGTCTCCGGCCTGTGCAGCCATCAGGGAAAACATCAGGGAAAAACACAGGCCTCCCTCAAAGTCCCTGCACCTCCTCCCACTTAATTCACTACCTTTAATCTCAGTACCTAAGCAAATTGGATTCATGCAGATATCCATTGTGGGGAGCAAGAATGTAACTGTGTCCTTAGCATCTACTTATGTGCAGCAGGGTCATCACAGGCAGACTCTGAGTCTGCCATGACAAACCTGTGTTGAGCTGAAAATCACAGAGTATTTGGCAAGGAAAGGGGATAATTAGGGTACTCAGCAAATGCTTCTAATCTGCTCTCCAAGGCAGGTGGGAGCTTATTGACAAATTCTTTGAGTTCAGCTTCAGAAGGGTTTTCTCCCTGTCTTGGGTCAGCCAAGTGCTCTATCATGTCCTGAACAGGCAAGAGGGCCTATTCCCAAAGGGACAGACAAGACCCTGCAGGACAAACTTTGGGTGCTATGAGGGGACCGTGGACTTCACCCCACAAAAGAACTGGAGCCTCTCCAGGCTCCTATCCAGGGGAGTTAGAGATCTCCCAGCTGTGTATATGTGTACACATTTTAAGTGGCAAATATAAACAATCACAGCACTATGAAATAGCATTTTTCATGCTTAATAGTTATTCTTGGAGCTTTCAGTTCTTATCACCTTGGGAACCTTTTACTGAACTGTGGACTCCCAGCATTATGCCAATGGATTGGCTTAAGTAAACAGCTCTGACCTCATCATCAAGCTTCCCTTTCCTTTTTCTACTCTTCCAGCCTCCCAGCAACATCAGGGATTACCCTCTGCTCCCAACTGTTCAGGCAGCTCTACCAGGTGCCCTGCCAGCATCCAGCACCCTGCATGTGAGCAGAAACAGCAAACTGCCATAATCAAAAGAAATGCAGGATCGATAGAGAACATGATCAGAGTTAAAGCCAATGAACACTTAGCTGTGGGGCTGTGTTCCTCAGGCAGCTCTGTACCAGCACTGCCTAGGCAGAGCTGCAAAAACATGCATTACCACCTCTCCTCTTCTTTCCCAGGTCCCAGCTTCTCATGTGGTTTTGATCTCTGCAAAACAACTCCTCTGCTGCTTGCTTGCATCACGAGCTCAGCAAGGAACTGAATTTCTTCCAAAATCCAAAGGGAAAACTTTTTGCCTTATCCAGAAGCTTTTTCTCTGGAAGAGCGGCCCCAAAGATGCTGGAAATAAATCATAGAATGGTTTGGGTTGGAAAGGACCTTAGAGATCATCATCGAGTTCCAACCCCCCTACCATAGGCAGGGACACCTCCCACCAGACCAGGTCGCTCAAAGCCCCATCCAGCCTGGCCTTGAACACTTCCACGGATGGGGCATCCACAACTTCCCTGGGCAACCTGTTCCGGTGCCTCACCACCCTCACTGTAAAGAATTTCTTTCTAGTATCTAATCTAAATCTCCCCTCTTCCAATTTAAAACTGT
>JAOQGH010000003.1:16995473-17015840 GCA_025769975.1 Gallinago jamesoni | reverse complement strand
TTGAAAGGCTGTTATAAGGTCTCCCCGGAGCCTTCTCTTCTCCAGGCTGAACAACCCCAGCTCTCTCAGCCTGTCCTTATAGGGAAGGTGTTCCACCCCTCTGATCATCTTTGTGGCCCTCCGCTGGACTCGCTGCAACAGATCCATGTCCCTCCTGTGTTAAGGACTCCAAAGCTGGACACAGTACTCCAGGTGGGGTCTCATGAGAGTAGAGGAGCAGAATCACCTCCCGTGACCTGCTGGCCACATTTCTCTTGATGCAGCCCAGGATGCGGTTGGCTCTCTGGGCTGTCAATGCACATTGCTGGCTCATGTTAAGCTTCTCATCCACCAACACCCCCAAGTCCTTCTCCTGATGGCTGCTTTCCAGCCATTCTCCACCCAACCTGTATTTGTGCCTGGGATTGCCATGTCCCAGGTGCAGGACCCTGCATTTGGCTTGGTTAAACTTCATGCAATTTGCACCAACCCACCTCTCAAATGAATCAACTTTTCGTTTTGCACTTTTTCAGCGATGGCTGTCCTAAACCCATGGTTTTCCTCAAGTGCAAACCTGTATGCAGATCAAAAATCTTTCGTTTTAATGTAAGTTACAGATACACAGATTGAACCAGTCTAATGGATCATTGATGCCTAAAGAGCTGTTCCCCTTGCTCATGCACCTCTGTTTATCCTCTTTGCCCTGGCACTCAGCAGGCCCCGCACTGAACCCATTCACCCTCCCAACTCCCTAAATACATCAAACCTGCTTCTGACAGCTGATCAAGGTGCATCTTACCAGCACAAGGTCTGCCAAGCACCAGGACTCGTGCCAGGGAGGAGGTAGAAAGACAAAGCAGAAAGTAGGGAAAGGATGTAAGAGTTGGCTCCTGCCAGGAGGATGACATTGGTTTCATTGCAACATCTAAAACTCACCCTCGCAACTCTGTCTACCAAGGTGTGACTGAAATAGAGCAGGAGATGGTGAACAAAGCTGGAACCCCTGCACCTCCCGACTGGATGGTACGACACTTCTACTCCCCCATGTAACCTCACTTTGCTCCCTCTCACCAAACTTCTCTGGGAAATGGGGGCAGAAACCGCATTTCATATTATCAGTTTGATCTCCCCTCCTGCTGCTAATGGTTTGACTGCAGACATTTCAAAAGCACCCAGGATATGTGTGTGTCCAATTTCTAATGGGAATAAAGCATCAAAAGCCCCTTTGGCTGCATCACCATAACAGCCCATATATGCATCCTGCCATAAAGAAATAACAGCTATTTACTGAGTGGTATAAAGATTAGTTTAATGCTATAATGTTTCAACAGTGTTTGGAAATATTTAACTAATCCACTCTCACAGCAGCTCCTGTGGCAAATACAGCTCATCCCTTCTTTGTTGGGAGGGAGGTTGAGAACAGAGACTTTTTTATATATGCAGCAGCATCTCCCAGTAATAGCAGTGACAGTTTTCAGAGCTTCTAGTGACCCCATTTGGGGATGGACCAGATCCTAGTACGGGCACTGATATAAATAAACACCTCAACCAGACATTTCTTTAAGGGAGGGATGGAGACTTGGCACTTCTCTCACACATCCTGACAGTTACCTTCCACCGAGACCAAGCAGCTATGTAATCACAGTCAATTATTCTGAAACAAGTATAATTTTGTTCTTTTTCATTGCATGGCTGTGATTAAAAGATGAGAGGGACCAACATCACATAACAGGCTCCTGAACACTCAACCAAAAATATAGGATACAGTAGTTGATTGTAGAAAATAGCTTTCTACAGATACCTCACACAGGCTCAAAATTATTTTGGTCCATGATGGTTCAACCACCCTGAAACTACTCTGGTGATCTGCTCTGGAAGAGGTAGGTATAAATGTCAGTACATTGCGCCTTCACTCATGTATTCTTAGATATTAGGAAACAACTACCTATAGAAACCACCTATTCTTTATGTGGAATAATAGAAAAAACGTGATATAACTGCTCCACCCAACTGAATATCTAGATATCTAAAAAATATATATACAGACACACATAAAGCTCAAAGGGCAAAGCATTCTACTTGCTGTAAATCAACTGGGATCAGTTTCTCCCTTTTCAGCTGGCTATCACACATCTCCCAGGCATCCTAGTCTCCGAGGGTGGCTGCCCCCTCACTCTGAAGCAAGACCAGCCATGCACAGATCAGCATGCTGTCCTCCCCAATTCTTGTGGAACCACCCCGAAAGCCTCTGCTGTGAAGGGTTTGCCTCCAAGGCAAGAAAGGAAAGAGTGACTGAAAAGGGGATGAGGAAGCAGTGAAGAAAGCTGTCTGTTAGGCAATACCCTCCCTGTGGCTCTAGGCAGGTGAAGGAGACTGCTCACTTCGCACCTTCTGTTTGACCTCAGGAATGGGAACCCACAGGCCTGGGTTTCCTCATAATAAAGGTCTCACTTCATCTTTTGGGAAACTGTTCCCAGACCATCTCACATGCCAGAGTGATTCACCGCATATGCTGCAAATGAATCTCAGCACGTATGGTGAGGGCTCTACCCGCAAACCAGAAGCTGGCTTTCACTATCATGGGTCTGCAAACCTTGGCAAGAACTCAGCAAACGAAGCCAGGCTGGAAGAGGCTTGAAACTAATGTGTGCCTGTGACTCTCCAGGACACTTGGCCTCAGGGGTGCCTGCTTCTCCCAGCCTTGAGAAGGGGCTGAAGCACAAGAAAAAGAACACCAGGAAAGACCAGATGAGAAGTAAAAGCCACCCTGGGCACAGTCCCCTGTTGGGCTTACCGTTGCATGACAAAGACAATTTTAGTTTCAGTCATAATGGGAAAAGTGAATATTTCTGGGGCACCACATCTGTCCTGGGCCTGCTCCCCATGTTCCTGCCAGGCCATAGCCACCAGGTCCTGGCAACAGGACACAGCACCAAACCATTCCCCACTTACAATGCAGCAAGGGATCCAGTTTCTCTTCCCAGCAGGGATTTGGATAAGTCACACTAAGCTTGGGTTGGGCATCTCAAACTTCAAGGTGGCAAACACGACTATGCTGCACAACCCAGGATGAACATCTGTCCACACAAGTCACCTCTCTAATATTTATAATTTTAGACACAAATCTACTGGCATTTCTCACAAGCTTCACCTCAAGCTTCACAAGAAATTACCTCAATTTCTTTGGGTAAATTACTGGCAAGAGATACAACCAACACAGGGCCAAGGTTGTACCAAACATTGATCCCATGCAGGGTAGATGAGCTTCTTGCTGCTGGGAACATCTGCTGTTATTTTTGAGTAGCTACAGAAACATCCCTCATCCTTTCTGTGCTGGTCACTTCAGACCACAGCTTACTCTTTGCTGTTTTTGCTCCAAGACAGCATTTTGGTGCTACGCCCAACCAAGGAACAGCAAAGAAACAACAAAGTCCCTGGAGAGAGACAGCAGGAGTAAATGGCATCCCCTGCATGGGCTCAGCCAGAGATGGGAGGAGGTCAGTGAAGCTCTGGATCTTTTCTCAGTTCACTCAATTACTCCTCTGAGCTCAGACCAAGGTCTGGGCTGTGGACAAAGCTTTCAGTTCTCTTCTTCCGTCTCTTCTTGGGTGGCCTTTCGCATGGTAACACAAGCCCCACACACAATCCTGTACGGTTACAATGGTTGCTCCTCTACCTGTTTAGTGTTGCACCAGGCTGTGTTCACTGAGTTACCAAGCAGCAGAAAGTCCATCTCTAAATGGACACAGGAACCTGGTCTACCTTCATGCAGGTCAGGGCTGCCCACCAGCCAGGTGACAGGCTGCTGGGAGACCCCATGCTGAACTGTCCCCAGAACCTGCTGTGCCATCAAAGACAGATATGCAAATAAATCTCCTATTTTAAACAAAACCATAATTCAGCAAACACACTGGAACACTTTTATTAAACACTGAATGGAAAAAAAGGGTTTTGAAATGCCTATTTTGACATTTTTGAAGTAATGAGTCATCAGGAATACTTTGGGATATTTATAAAAACCTTTGTTTAAATAAAGGGTATAAATAGAGGTAAGGTTTTTATTTAAAGTGAAGATGGGAGATGGGATCTGCAAGTTCTTGTTAGATTGTTGTTGGGTGGGGGTTTTTAGGGGAAATTTTGAGTTTGACCCAGATTCAGGAAAAAGAGAGAGAAAGAGACACCAACTCGTGAGATTTTCCACAGACCGAAAACACTATCCCTGAACACCTCTACTCACCACTTCTATTGCTTATATTTCCCCATCAAAAATGTCACGTATCGGGCAAGCTTATGTCCACAGTCAGCTAATTAAGGCTGCAGAAGCCTGGATTTAAAAAGGAAAAATATCACAAAACAACAAAAAACCACCATGCTAAAGGTTTCAAGCAATGAAACCCCAATGGGATCAGGATCTGGAAAATTCAACCTCACAGTGGCCAAGAACTTCCCCCCCCCCCGCATAATGTTTCTGGAGTGGAGGAGCCAGCAAACAGCATACCAAGCTGATGTGCACCATATGACTGAAACCTGCGAGGAGAAAACTCTCCCAGCTCTTGCCTGCAGGGACACAGGAGCAGGGAAGATGGGTGCTCACTTTTTGGTCCTGCTGACTGTTTTAGCTGGACCACTTTTTTTTGTCCTATCATTGCCTGCTTTGCTGAGATGGGATGCTGGGTTACTGCTTACTGGGGAGAGGAGAGGGACAAGCCACCCCTTCCTGCTGTGAAGATGGCAGCAGCATATTAAGATGCAGCAGAACCCACAGTTACACTTGTCCTTCAGCTTCTTCCATTTGTGGTCCAATGCTTCAGCCTGAAGCCACTGACAAGACTCTGTCAGAGTGAGCAGGACTAGGAAAGCCAGGCTCAGGTTCCATGTCGCTACCTGGTGAAGATGGCCAGGGATGGCAGGGTCAGAACCACATGCCCAGGGAGGCTCACCACCCCTCTGTCTGCCACAGGCTTTGTTTTCATGCAAAAATCCTTTGCCATAGAGCACACTGCAATTTGCTTGGTGGATTTTGGATCTTGTACCTCTAAAAGAAACATTGTGGTGGAAATAAAGGCAAGAAATCAACTACCTGTTTGAGGGACAGGGCAAACAGCTAACACAGGTCTCCATGCAGGTACATCTGCTCCAAACACAACCAGTTCCAGAGCTGCCACTCTTAGACCAAGGTTTTTCTGAACAATATGTGGAAATGAAAGCCAATTTATGCAAATCAAAGCCAGTCTGTCTGCAGAAGGAACTATGTTATCTGTGATGAGTTGAAGTCCAGAGCTCAGTGATGCACTCGGGGGGATAACCGAAAGACGTGGCTTTGGCACTTATCTTGTCACTTCCATGTGGCGATTATAAATCCAGTTGGTTGGATTTACATATGCCAGCTGGCTCTCTGGAGGTGAAGGGGTGGGATCTTGTCAGAAATATCAGCTGGGAACACAGATTTAGCTCCAGAGGAGCAAGCAAGCGAGTATTTGGGCTGTGCTGCCTCTAGGCTTGGTGCGGTTTCAGCCAATCACCCAAAACCAGTAGGAAGTATCAGAGTCCAGCCCAGTGGAGAAAGCAAACATTTGAGTAAAGCAATCCCAGGAATTGAGGCAAAAGGACGGCATGGCTGGTATTAGAGTGGGGCAGGAAACAATGTTATCATCCAAGGAGAATGTGGTATTTTGCAATGTTTTCCTGTCCAAGATCATTGCAAAAAGTCTTACTAAGAGTTTTTGGCAAACCAAGTTAAGGAAAAAAACCCCAAGATATTATTTTAAGTGTTCACTCTGTACAGGCCTCCCTCCCTAGTTTTCTATTAAAGGACAGAAGAACCATTTTAACCCATGATCTTTTGGTTTTCTCAGTGTTAAACAATACAGACCAAAAAGACAAACCAGTCCTGACTCCCCCAGGCATCTCCCAGCCCAGCCCAGTATCACCTGCATCCATCCATTTCCTGACCAGGGAAGTTACTTCTGCACCCACCTGGGGACAGAGTCCATCCCTTCCCCTTGCCCTGCTCAGCCCAGGGGATAACCAGTTAGAAAACCACTCTCAGGAAAAACAAGCAGGAACCCCGCGACTTCTGCTAAAGTGAAGCAAGATACCTGGCACAGCTGGAAATGACTCCCTGGCTGCACATCTGCAGCTTTGCTGCTGCACCCTAATCCAGAGCCCCCCTCAGCCATTGTGATTACGTGCCCATGAGATCAGCCCAGGAATCTAATGAATTCATGGACAAAAAAGTGAAATACAATATCTGGAAAAGAAAGGTCCCATGGAGGTCCTGAGTTGCAAGGTTATATCCTGACATTAAACAAATCCTTTGTCCTTGCCTGCTTCCAGCCCCACAGAACCACAAGGTTCTGTGACAATCTTCTAATGAAAGCCATGACACTTGTATGATTTCCCTACATTTCCTAACTCTGCTGACAGGCTCAGGTTACCTCTGTAGGTAGTTTTGGATCAATACTTCTCAGTGAAAAGCTACATATATTTCCATTTAGAAACAAACAAAAAAAACCCACCACAGCAAAACCAATAAACTGGAAGCATTATGCCTTTCTTTAACGAGATAATCCTCTTACACAGCACTAAAGAAAATATAATAAAAACTGGTGGTTTCTTCTCCCCTGAATAGCAGACAACTCAACTCCCCAGCTCTGCTTCAGGAATTAAAACATGGAGTTACACCAACACCTCCCCGTGCAAGGGGTGACAGTGCCCTCAATCACTTCAATGCAAACCTTTCTCCTAGAAGAAGCTATGAGTAAGGGTAGGGGCATTGCCTGAGTAAAGGCAGTACGGAGAGGCCAACCAGCAATACAGGGAGGATGGAGATCTGGAGAGTCAAAGCCCACACACCCCATGTGCACGAGACACCCCAACTCCATCATTCTGGGGACAGAACACCCATATCCTCAGGTTGTAACCAGCAAAACGAGGAGCAAACAAACAGGGAGTCATGGATATACTGTGGAGGCAGGTTTCTATCTCAGCTTGCAGGAGGGGGCAAGGCAGAAGCTGGTGCTACAAAGCCTGGGAGATCCATCAGTGTCAGAGATGCGGACCAGCTGTCTATGCAAGGTGGTGGCCATGACAGGACTGTCATGGTGAGGTAGAGCAGGGGAGAGCAGCATGCGGGGATGACAGGACAAAGGCAGGAGCTCAGGAAAGAAGCAGTCCTGAACAGAGCCAGACTGGGTAACAACCCAAAAAAAAAAAAAAGAAGCATTTTCAAGAAAGGATTTTGCAGACACCCCTTGTTAAGGGGAAGAAAACACACCCAAATAATGACAGCTCAATCCAGTGCAATAAAGCCCGATGTGAATTGCTAACACTCCCCTGTTCTTGTGGTGACAGCCAGACTGACAGACAACAGCAAGAAAGACAACCTGAACTCCAGGAGAGTTCCTTCTGTCCAGGGAGGTGAGTCTGCACCCAGCCAATGCTTGCGCTCCTTGCATGCAAGCCCCAGGGCTGGGGCGCTTACCAACATGACAAAGAGAATGAATTTCTCTGCACCACAACGCCAGAGACAAAACTTAAACTTATTCACCCTAAAGATTAGTCACAGTAAGACAAAAATAAATTCAAAGCCGGTGCCTGCCAAGGGCCCCCAGCTCTGGGCTGCTGGGTCCCTGGGGGCTGCAGCAGTTGGAACAGAAATTAGAAAGCGAGAGCATTTGACCCAGAAATGCATTTTACTCTTTCTTGCACATAGTCCAGGACCGGCAAAATAAGTGCAAAGTTGCAAAATGGCTATTCTCATCCCACCCCTGTTCCAGCAGACCTGCAAACAGGCCAAAACATGCACCGGCATCACCTGAAGAGGAAGGGGTGCAGGTGCTTCAAAGGGTATGAAAACACAAAACCACACCACGGTTCAAATCCAGCAGACAGCGAAGCATGGTGCTGGACTGAGGCTCCTGACCTTCTCTCCACAAGCCACGGCTGCCAGGGGAGCCTTTTCCAAATGAGATTTCCACCCTATTCATTTTGACAACACGGCCCACACCCTTGGGAAAAAGAGAGCTGGGGGGAAGGCAGGAAGATCAAAGCTCTGCAAGTCCGTAATATTTTATTAGTTCCTTCCATCTGTCATGCACCAATGACTCATCAGGAAATAAGCCTCCTCTTGAGAACCGCTACCTTTTCGTTGCTGACTTGGGCTTGCGAGCAGCCGCTATTGTGCGCCTTTATCGGTTATTTGTTCCGTCTGAACGAGTTTCGGCTCCTCATTCACAAACCAGCCCCTGCTCCTTGAATTGGAGGGTGAGGAAGGGGGAGGGATGGAGGAGGATCTTGCTGCGCTTCTGTCATCTCTTTCACACTCTCCTCGGTGCCTTCTGCATCAATGGAGACCTCGGGAATCCTTGGGCTTTGTTCTCTTCTGCATGCGGGGGCTTTTCCTGCTAAAATAGCAGGTAGCAGCAATAACCCTGAGCACATACAATCATCCAAATCCATCTGCTGGGGCGAGAGAAAGAAGCAACATGCTGCTTTTGGAGAAAGAAAAGCACTTTGGGGGAGCAGAGGAGAGGAGGAGAAAGAGCCAGATTTCCTGAGCACCTCTGAATAAGGCAGAGCAGAGGGAGATTTTAATAATGGAGAAAAACTGCCTTGTTCCGCTACTACTGGGATGCAAAGAGGGGAATGAAAGGCTGATTGCACAGTCTGCTGGTGGATAAACTCCGTAAGATGCTGTGCGATGGAAGTGGAAGGGCTCCCATGCATCTGTGGCCCTTCCCACTCCAAAGGCACTGCAAGCAAGCACCGTCCTGCTTTCTCCAGAGCTCTGAGTCCCTTCATAAAGATACAGCAGGGAAAGACTTCAATAGCTCTGACTTTCATTATCAATTAGGGATGTCCTAAATCAAAGCATCTTAACATGTTCAAGTCTATGTTAAGTTTCCACTTCCATAATAAAAATACCAAAAAACCAGATCCTCCTCAATGGAATCAACTCAAGCATTCAAAAATTACTCTCAAAACAACTCCTCATTCTAGGAGGGTTTGACTTTGTTTCACTGAAATCAAGCTCCTTGACGGAACACAGGCTCAAGCAAACCAAGAGAAGCTTTTGTTCCGAAGCCTCTCAAGACACCAGACCCCAGCAGAGCAGCCTGCCCAGGGCACACATCCCTCACTTACCCAGGTGGGTGCATACAGACACGTGCTCATGTATGAGTTCTTCAATACGCGGCTCTTTTGGCATAGCTGTGGCCTCTCAGTGAGTGATAAGCCTGCCCTGTTCTTTGTTATGGCTTTTGTCAATGCCCTGTTGGCGAATTTGCAGGAACGGTATCCACTGTGCTCAGCACCACGCTGGGTAACAGCTGGCTCTGAAAAGGAAATGGCTCCCGCTCCTTCACCCTGGAGAAGGATGCCTGCACGTATCAGCTGCTGCTCTCCACTGACCCGTTCCTCCCTCTTACCCCGCTCCATCTGTCTCTGTAATTCAGAGCTTGAATTTCATCCAGCCTGGCGTCACCTTTGCCAGCAACTGCAGATGTTCAAAGGTGGATGTTTGGCTGGCGTGAGTTTCTCAATGGCATGGCAGGTAGAGTAGCTCCCCTCACCATGCTTTAAGGTCCCTGAAGCATCTTCTCCTGGTCCCATGGTGAGCCAATACTACCTGGAGCTTACAAAAAACCTTGGGGTCATGTCACCTGCTTCAGAAAGCCTTGCTCACTGTGCCCTGGATCGCACATGGCAGAACAGGACCTCATTTTGTACAAGGATGTGTGCACAGAGCCAAACTATGTGGGCAATCTCTTTGGTCTACCTACAAAATGCTATGTGAGGAGCAAGAAGCTGGAAATATCACACGTGAATCCACCTCCAAATCAAAAGGAAAGTGCTAGCAATGGATTATGGGAAAGCCAAATACTTTCCTCCCTCCATCCCGGAAGGAGAAGGATATTTCCCCTCATTTAATGGGGCACTAAACCCAGAGCACACCTCTGGTGGAGCACTCCATTCACTTGTACTACCTGGGCATCCCCAAGAGGATATGGTCCCTGCCACTCTTCCCTTCTGACTCCTGAGCTTCTGCATAGAGAGAAACTATGCCACTTTCTCACACAAAGGCCACAGCAACCAAGGACTTAGAGCAAAGGAGGACTTTGAAACCAGCAGAATACTGAGGTCTCTCTTTCCTAAAGCTTTTCCATTTACACTCAGTGATTTCATGGGCCAACTTCCTTCAGACATCATTTGGCACCATGGCCCTGCTCATGCTCACCTGCTTCCCCCTCTATCCCAGGTGTAAGTTCTTCTAAGCATCTACTACAAAGTAGTGCATCTCAAGCCGGTCTCATCTTTCAGTTCTTCTTTGGTTTTGTTGGATTTGTTTTCCCCTCCTTCCTCTATTAACCACACAGGGTTCACAGGATACAGAGCAGTTCCAACACCATCCTGACAGGTCCCATTTTGCCATAGATATCTCCTGATCCTGGTGGTTCTGGGTTGTAAGTGACAGGAAGTCACTTTCTCTGCTTCACAAAACCGTAAACTGTTAAAAAGCAGTGCTTCTGCCACCACCAGCATTGTGAATCTGCATTCAGCTTTAACAGAATGGCAACAACTCCACAAACTTTCACACCTCTGTCCCACCTCAAAGGATCTGAACAGATCATGCTACACCAGCAGCAAGGGGAGAAAAGGAGAGCAAGGCTGCGTATCGGAGCTAGAGAAAAGTCCTCGGCTCCTAACCTTCAGCTGGTGCCCTCCCCACCAGAACAAGCAACTGCATCTGGATTTTGAGGGTTGCCCATTGCTTCAGCAGAAAACAAGCAAACTTGTGAAAGCTTTCTGTGTATCCTGCAGATATCAGAGCAACGTTTTGAGACATAAAGCAATTCCGAAAAAGAATTTTAAACCGTCTCTGACCTACAGTGCACCAGCCGCAGTCTCGTCTCGGAAGAATAGCTGGCTGGCCTGAACATCAGAGTGGATTATTGTCCTGAGGGTGCAAAGTCAGAGATGAAGCTGCTGCGCGTCATTAAACAAACAGATGGAGAGACAGCCCCAGAGGCTCAGACGGAGCCTGATGCTTTCTGGCTCTGAGAGAGCTTGTTCCAGGAGCAGGAGTGGCTCCAGAGTGCTCTGTGAAAGGAAAAGATACGGTCATGGGCTGCAGCCTCAGAGACTTGAGCTAATTGATCATGGAGAACAGAGGCAAAAAGGGAACAGAGACCTTTTCCTTATAAGCAGCTCATTGGGAGCAGGTATGCCATGGGGCTCTGCTGTGTGAGTTCAGAATGAATTCAAGCTGCCCAGAATGGGCTTACAGGTGTTAGGTAAAAGCAGAGCAGCAGCAATCACATGGAGTGCCATCAGGTATTCAGACTCAGCCACCATTTTTGGTACGAGAAGCTGCAGGGTCTCAGGGTGTGCATTTCTTAGCATTTTGCTTTGTAGGACTCAAATACATTTTAAAGACATGGTTTTGGAGGAGAGAAATTTAAATTACAGCTGTATTTGTAAGAATGTCTCCATTTCTCATTAGAATTCATTTAAGTTTTCATGTATATGAGCAAATAGTGCAGTTCCCCTTTCCAAACAGGGCTCCACTTTCACTTGGCACAAAACTGCTGCAGCTCCATCAATGTGAGGACAGAGTGACTTGGCACAGCATCGCCGGACACCCAGCACCTTTGCAAGCCCCCACATTGCTGAACTGCCACAACACATTGCTATGATTTGTGCCCCTTCTCCCCACCCTTCCTTCCACCACATTCCTGTTCAACTGCAAGAACTCTCAGTCACAGCATGAATGCACACAGAGACCAATCCCCCCTTCCAATTGGCAGCATCTCTCCAGTACACCACCAGTGCAGGGAGCAAGATGAAGCAGGATGACCTCCTCTACGCCACAGCCTTCCCCTTCCTGAGGGAACCAGAGGAAGGAAGATGCTAGAAACTAGGCCGTTTCTCCTTCCACCTGGAAAGGACAATCCTCACAGCAAACTTGCTAAGGAGGACTAAGCTTATTCCTTCCAAATGCGTTCCTGCAGCTGCTTTGTAGCTTCTGTGCTACCCAAAGGTACAAACCAAACAAGAAAGGAGGTGGCAGCTTCTTCTGCAGAGTCACATCTATCAACACTATCAACCAGACAGCAGTTTGCCCAGCTGCAAGTAGATTGGACTAGAAGATCTTCAGAAGTCATTCCTCACCTGAATAATTATTTTTATGGCTTTTCAGAACTAAACCCCCAACAAAGTGAAAATAAAAAACTATTCCTCACATAGTTTTAATTTCACTTCTGACTACAATCATTACTTAGGACCTTTCTATAAGTTCTCCTGGATTTTCTGGTTTGATCTTCAGGGTCCAATCCCAGAGGAGTCAAAAGAAGCCTGGCATGGTCTTGCAACCAAACCAGGCTCTTGAAAGAAGATAAATGACTTGATTTGCCCTAAATCCTGTTCAATTTTCAGAGAAATGGAAGCCACATCCTCCACTGACACATCTCATGGCCAGACTTTGCATCTGAGGTATCTGGGAGCCTGTTAAGGTCAGGACTTTGGGAGGATGCTTACATCCTGTAAGTATAAAAGCAGGAATCTGAGAGCCCAGCTAGACTGGACTGAGCAAAGTTTTCCTCCAATCATTTATTATATATGGGCAAGTGTATGACCTCCAGCCCCAGAGAAATCTCATGACTACACTCTGAAAAAGTCACTGCTTGAACAGATCCTGCAATTTTAGAAACAGAGGAACAGCACAGTGCTCTACAGGTCTCCAGATGGGGATGATGCAGCCCGTAACTTGCCAGAGAGACCTTTTTTTTTTTTTCCAAATGGAAGCATCCTATTTACCTGGGGCAGAATGATCTCATCCACCTACTCACTTCTTAGCAGCTTTTGTCATGGTTAGAAACCAAGTGATATCTCTGAGATGGCAGTGAACTTCTCACAGAGTTGTTCTGGCTGAATTCATGCTAAGCTGGTATTAATATCAGTTCCTTTATCTCCATTTCTGAAAAAAGCTCCAAGCATTAACAGCTCCAGTAATGATTCATGGATTTAAATTCCTAAACCTTTTGAGAACAGGAAATTAAAGCCAAGATGAACAATACCCACAGATTAAATATATTTAGCTGCTGTGTTTCTTGTTGAGAAACTCAGAGAACTGTTTAGTGGTGCTTTTCATGTGGCTGCTCCATGTGGAAACGATGGCAGCTTGCGTCTGAAGTCAAAATGGCAAACTAAAGGGGGGATGCAGGAAGACATTTTATTGTTTTCCTTGTGCTTTCTGCTCTCCAGCAGAGTGAGTGCCTCCAGGCAGGAGCTTCTCACTAACCTCCCCAGCACCAGATAAAAACAACTAAAGGAACTGCCCCAAAGTACGTGGTAGGGAACAAGCCATGAGGGAGGGAAACCACACTTCTTTGGGCAAGTTCTTTCAGAAGGAAGATCCTGGAAACATTTGCAGAAGTGGGTCACGTTTGCTCCAGGCAGGCAGTGGCAGACAAAGGCTGGCCTCCTCTGTGCACCACCACAGCAACTGCTCCCTGGGAGAGAACCACCGAAAGCACGCAGCTCCCAGCACCTCCCTCCTCCTTTTGGGCTGAGGCATCCTTTGCTGCATCTCATCCATGACTGCATTGAGTCAGGAATCAAAAGCATCCCTCAGAGCCCTGGTTCAGTGCCCTTGCTTCTAGGTCCCTGCTCCTCTGTTCTCTCAGGGCTGCTTGCTGACAGCTGTTTCATAGAGCCAAGGATCCCAGCTCTTTGTTTTTTCCTACTTCATTAGCTAAACAAACAATGACACCATATAAAATACCACCCGGCTCGTCCGTCTGGGAGACACAAACCCATGCAAAACTATCTTGGAGACAATTTTAGAAACAGGCTGTACCTCTGCCAAGCACAAGCACTTGGATCAGTGTGGTGGCGGAGCACTCGGTTCCAGCTCTTGGAGAGCCAGCAGTGCGTCGAGCTGAGCCGAGCTCATGGGGACAGAGCACAGCCATCAAGATATAGCTGAGTTCCCTGGTAAGGCTTTCAATTAAAACACTGTTGATGACCAAAATATCAGCACCAAGTAATTCTCTGGGAATAAATTTGAATTAAAGATATTACCTCAGGGTTGAACTCGTAACAGAAGACATTATAAGGACATTTAAGGCAAACACGATAAAGCTGACTGTCTGGATGAGAGACAGATTTCTCCATAACTTTCAGCACCAGGTGTTTAAACCTAAGCTGCCATGGGAGACCAAGACTGCAGCAAAACACAGGAAGAAAGGCATCTGGGTTACACCCAGCAAATAGTCACCCCAGTTACTCAGCCAGGAAGTGGTTGTGGCCCCAGGACCCACCAGGAGCCTGAGAAGATGAAGGCCATGGATGGAGCCCACCGATACTTGGAGAAGGAGACAAGACCATACACTTTAAAGCTCTTTGGAGGAGGATTTTCATCTTTTTGTTCAATGTGCATCAAAACCTCTGTGACAGAGGCACCAAGGACAGAAGACAGCTGGCCCATCTCACAAAAACAGTTGACACAGGGGGACAAAGTTGCTCAGATGGACTGAACTCATGACCAAAAATAGCCAGCAAGAACTCTCCAGGTACAAAGGAGATCACTCTGCACAATGAAGAGACCCTTACAAAGCCCAGAGACACAGGGCTGTCCAGTTTTCACCACCAGAGTTGCTTGGGCCAGCCTTTGTCCCAGCCTGTGGTTAAAGGGAGCCAGGTCTACTGCCCACAGCCTGGGAAGCTTTTATCACTTTCTGATGGGTTTGATCAGATCTCTGAGGTTAACGGCAGATGGTTTACACAGGCTAAGCATACACTTTGCTCTAACGTATGTCACTCTGCTTTTGCTACCATAGAAATGCTCCATGACATATACCATGACCTCCTCGGCACCATGTGGCCCAAGGCACTGTGTCACACCAGCTCACCATGCAGAAGTTGGCTTATCTGCTCATTGGGGACATCTGATGCCTGACTCAGAGCCGCACACCGTTCAACCCACCCCTGCAACTTAAAAATAGGATAAGCAACTTGCTGGAGAGAACCAGCTTTTCCATAAGCAGAATAATTAATTTACATGCTGAAGTAGATAACTTTAGTGTTTTCCTATGCCTAGTCCTACTTTCAGGAGTCTGAGGAAGAAACATGCCACAAGCTAGAAAATTAGACTTGCTATTCCCATTTCAATTAAATTCAAAGCTCTCCCTAATCAGAATCAGTGAGTGGTTTTATTTGTCCCTGCTTGGTTTACTGAGTCTGAGAAAGGAAAGCTCTTGAAGATTTGCTTCACAGAACTCTGGGTCTTCAGTCTTAGCATCTCTGTCTGAGGAACAAAACACTCAAAGTGATCCTCAGAAAGTGCCTGACAGTCTTTTTAAAGACAAAACCTTCCCTGCTGCTGCCAGCACCATTAGCCAAGTGGGCACCACATCTTGCCATCTACTTTGGAGAGGTTCAGGAGAAATGTGAGTATGCAGAAACACCTTAGTGTTGACCATGCTGCTCTGTACTGAGCTCCAGTTTGACTTCTCCAAGTTACCCACCTCCATCCTTGGTTATGCTGACTTACAAGGACTGTTGCGTGGCCCATAACAGGGCTGTGGGCTCTTAACTTACACAATAACAGTAGTTTTCTGTGCTGGACTAGAACTGAATGTCTCTTGTGAAAAGAAAATGGTGGCATGTCCTTCATGTGGATTCTCTTCCCTTGTAGAGGAAGGAGAGAGGCTGGAGCTGGGTGCTGGTGAGCCAGCCCTCAGCATCCTTTGCAGATGAGGCAGAAGGACATACCTGACCCAAGTTAGAGCAGCCTGTATGACCCGTTCATGCACTTGTCTCAGGCAACAGGCTCAAATCCATCCGAGAAAAGCCACCCAGGAGCAGAGAAGTTCAAGAGAGGGTGTCAATCTGTTGACCCCACAGGCAGTGGCAGCTTTGGTGAGGGACGAAGTGGCTTCAAGTGAGGTCAGGCTAGTGGCACCCATCCTGCTGGAGAGGCTGAGGAGTGCTCTTCAAACTCTTGACTGGAAGATGGGAGGACCACAGGGAACAAGGGCTCTTCTCAGTGCATTTCAGGAAAAAACGAGAGGTGAATTCCAGATGGGTTAGGACAGAGAGGCTGAGTTTCGACCTGCAGCTGCACTGTCCCCACACTCCAGTCCACACAGCCCTAAAACCGTGCTGTCCCCTCCCCAGAACAAGGCAGCCAGGATTACATAGGACAGGTTGGTATTGTAGAGAAACCTAGTCTGATATTTTCACTGTAAAGCACTTCAGCTTGCAGCATCAGCTTCATAAATCAGCAGAACCCCCACCACAACCCCAGCTTGGCATTAATGCAGGTCTGTGGAACCCAGAAGAGGACTTCTTTGTGGCGAGAGGCTGGCAGGACCACAGCGCAGTGGATCTGACACACCAGTGGGTGAACAGGACAGCTACGTTCCTCCACCATAGCCTGAGGCGGCATCAAGTCTTACAAATCTGGTTGATTAAAACCCAAATATGCTTAACTTTCAGGTATTTTTGAAATGTGCTTTAATAACCTCTCCTCCTCGGTATGACTTTGTTTGATGGTGTAACACTCTCAACAGGCTTACATGGAAATAAAGGCACCTTAACACACGCCAGCTCTACTTCCGACTTCACCCCTCTCTAAGAAGGGTCTCAGGACCCTGATCCTTGCCCAGGCCACAAACAGCCAGCAGACAAGCAGGATTCCTCTGCAGTCAGGATACTATTATCCAGCCTCACCAATGAAACCATCTCGTGCCAACCTGGGACATCTCACCTTGCACTATTAGTACAGTGCTCATGACATTGCTGAGCACCCCAATCCCTGGCAACAGCATCCACTCACATAAGCCGTTTCCTACTGCCCTTCACTTCTAGCAGGTTTCCTTCACAAAGCTCAAACATTCCAGCAGAGCTACATAAGTTCAGATGCTGTGAAAGCGAGCTACAGAGAACGCCAGTCCCCTCTTGGCTCATGCTGACTTGCTGTAGGAATAGCAAGTGTATTTGAGGGTGCAGAAAAAGTCAACACAACCAGACCCATGAATGCAGGAGGCTGCATTTTCTCTCTAAAGCTTCTAGTCCCTTCCATGTCCCAGTGACATTTGCTGCTTCTGCAGCTCAGCTAACATAGATGCCTTCCATAGTCCAAAGCAGAAACAATGCTTTGCTTAAGTCACAAATCTAAGAAGACTGAAAGCAAAACAGTTGCTTCAAAAACAAGAACCAGGAGAATAGTTTCTCCTGGCAGATATATCCACTGGCACCATTACTTCTTTTGAACTAAACCTGTCCCCCAGATTCCAATTTGAGCAGTTCGGTCCTTAAAAAAACCCCACAAAACCCACAAAACTATTTACAGCATTGGGAAAAACACTACAAAACAGAAGGCTGCCCCATTTCTCACTTGGCTCCAGCTTCTTGGCCAGCCATGAAGACCGACATTTTGAGGTTTAGAAAGAATTCCTTCATTCTCCATCAGAAACCAGCACAAAGTGGATTAACCTGTTAAAAAGCTGTACTATTTTCATTCTAGCACCATGCAAGGCCAATTGTGAATGCTGAGTATTTACAGATATAAGGGTGTCCAGTGTTTCAGAAAGATTCACTTGGGCAAAGAGAGGTGGGTCCAAATCATCTGTTTCTTTAGGGGGCACCTCAGTACTTTGCCACTCTCTCAATACTTCCAGGTTGGCCCATACACTTTAAAGAGCCATTCTTTAAGTGTCTTGTCTTTTTTTTTTTTTTCCCCACCAGAGGTACCATATTGTTTCCTTTTTATCTCAAAAGACATCACTAGAGACACTTAAGATCACTTTATATTTCACCTTTTCTTTTGAGATCAGCCATATTGGATACTCTTGTGTTCACACTGGAGCTTTTTTCTCCCCACACCAAACACAGAAATATCTACTTAAGTGCAGAAATTCAAGTTATACAACAACTTCTCTGCTTCACGTCCTTTAGCCACATACGCGGGGGTTGACCTTGCACGTGTGCGCACACGTTTCTCTAACTCAGCCCTCAAGCACTACACTGTGATTTTGGAGTTTTAACATCCCTCTGACCCAGCAACATGTGGCAGCCCAGCAAATGAGCAAGGGCAAGAAACCCAAGGAACAGTTCCTGGAAATTTTCATGTTTGTTCAAATCGCATGCTAGTCCATCCCCCTTTTCCCCTTTTTCTGCCCCTTCAGGAGATGCCTGTAGGTCGCTGGCTCCTGATGCCCACTATGGCTGGCACACTCATTTCTGCCCTGCCCTCCAGCAGCTCCCAGCCCTGGGCAAGCTCCACTGCTGGGGGATGCCCAGCCTGGGTAAGGTCCTCCTGGATAATGCATCAGAACAAAGAACCCCAGCAACCTCTGCTCTACTGGACAGCCACAGGCCCCTACAGGAATGAAACATGTCACACTGAGACACTGTTAGAGCAGAAATGCATGTCAGTGTGTTAAAGGGCTGTTCCTTACACTCAGCATCATCACCTGCAGCTCCTGAGCTCTCCGAAAAGGAAACACAGCAGCAATTCAGAGCACCTGCATTCAAGAGCACTAATTAACATTAGTTCTCCTTCCCTTTGTATGGAATGTTGGAGACCTCCCCACACCTTCAGCACAAACACTGAAGATCTGAAGCACAAACAGATGCAAGAACCGATCAGTGCCAGATCCTCTACTTCCCAGTGACTGTGCTCTCGCCCTCAGCATAAGGTAGAGGAGTCCAGAAAGCTCAGGGAGTTTTGCTTGCACACCCCTTTCAGGAGCTGAGCATGACCAAGGAAGCAGCTCTCCGCCAACCATAACTCTGTACCAAAGTTAAGGCAAAGGCAGCAATCCCTGGACCGATGGACAAGCCAGCCCCTTGCAGTACTGTATGTTTCCTTATGAGCCCACAAACTTGCAGTGATGAGCACAGAGCAACCCCATCAACATCCGCCTTCTCCTTCATCCCCTTCCAGAACATCCATGCCATCAGCTAGTCACAAACATCATTTCTTTTTCCTGTCCCCAAGCCACATGAGCGGGTCCACGTGGGAACAGACCCAGCAGCAGTGGGGGAGAGAACATCTTTGCAGACAGACCACAGCAGTTCCACCACTGCTAATACTGGTACCTGTGCTCTGGGTTTTGTGACACTGTCTCATCCCCAAGGATTTGTGCAAATTCAGTTCCTTCCCTCCCTGAAACACAGGCAGCGCTGCCCACCAACTGGAGCCTGCTAGAATAGCAAAGTGCTACTGCCTTGCAGATGACTGTCCCAAAGCAAAGTGTCTGAGACACAATCAAGTTTGCATCTAGCTTGTGGAGCTAATTACATACAGAGATGCGTAACACAGACAGACAAACAGATTCACACGTCCCTGAGAGCGTAGCAGAGCTGCCGCCTGGCTCCAGCCCCTCCTTGCCCCATCCCTCCTGAGCAACTTCAATTGCCTCCCTTCTTCCAGCAAACCTGGTGCTCTTTTGGATAAACTGGGAAGTGCCTTTTCAGACAGGAGGCTAGCACACTGGGGCCGGTAAGCAGAGCAACACCACACTCACCACGAGTCTCCTGCTGCCAACTCTCCTGGCCCCAGGCTCTCCAGGAGCTGGGGAAAGCAGCGCCAGCCCCCAGCCACACCACCTCCTCCTCTCCCAGCTGCTGCTTTATGCTGTATACCCATCAACTTGCTTCCCAGTCTCGTCCTAAATCAAAGCTCAACTCAGCTCAGATGCTGAGAGCAACCCACAGTCCCCTTCTAGGAGGTATTTAACTCTGCTGGGGTGTCCCAGCTGTTCCCAATCTTCCCAAAGCCTCCCAGATACCCCTTGCCAAATTTCCCACTACCCTGCTGATTACTCAGCCTCCTGTGTCTCTCTCAGAGTTAACCCAAAGTACATGTCCCAGGACCTCTTTGCCTTAGCAATCAACACCCAGCGGGAAGTCCCACTCTTACTCTCATCAGCCCCAGCAGAAGGGTGCAGAATTAATCCAGGGAGCTGAAGCTAAAGAAAGGTTTGCAAGATGAAGGTGACAGCCCCAGCGATGCTGAAGCAGTGGCTGCCCATGGCAAGGCCAGTTTCCTTGAAGCCTGACCTAAACCAACTGTCTGGCCAGGACAAGGTTGATTCACTAAAAGCCCACCATTTTGCATAAACATGATCTTTACCTTTTCTGTTGGAAAATTGAAACAGAAATTGCCTGTTGAGCACCCTTGTACAAAGCCTACATTTCTGTATTTTAAAGATACATTTGAATTGTTTGCTTCTGACAGTTTCCTAGGGATAATGCAATTGAAATGAGGACTGCATTTAGATGGCCTCTATTATTATTTTTGATGCTCTTCACCAGAAATCCAATGTTGAGGTTTTGTTTCGCTTTCAAGAAAAAAGGGGGGGGGGGGGGGGGGGGTAA
>JAOQGH010000003.1:16813752-16995463 GCA_025769975.1 Gallinago jamesoni | reverse complement strand
CCCCCCCCCCGCCCCCCCCCCCCACTCAGAACTCTCTGAATTCCCCATGAAAGAGAAAATGTGGCTTTTAACAGCATTTTGCATCCAAAGGGCAGAGAGCTATGCCAGGATGAGGCCCTTGTGTGATCCTTCCTGTCCACGAGCAGCCACCAAAAGACTGCATATTTTGGGGAGCTCCTCACCGCCTCAGAGCAGAATGAAGGTATGCTTGCAGCAGGTTTGCAGGCTGTGGCTCCAGACACTTGCAGTGTCCTTTGATCGCCGACGTAACGTGACCCTGGTGGAAAGTCAAGGCTCTGGCTGGCTAAATTAATGGGGAACAACCCAATGTTTTGTTCCTGATGCAGCAGTCGAGAGGGAAGTTTGACATCCACTTACTGCCAACCCAGCACTTCAGGCAGAGAGGAGGCTGGGTCCAGCCCTGATTTCCATTCCACTTTTAACCCTCACAAACATTTAGCAATCTCCTTCTCCAGTGACAACTCACTTCTTGAGCAAGAACAAAGGCACTTGTAAAGGCCTGTGGTTACTCCGGGAGGAGTTCGGTGTGCTCTGTGGACCTTTCCATCCACCCCCACCGGATACGCTGTGTGTACTGGACACATGCCTCCAGGGATATTGCCTTCTCTTGAACAATGTTTAAAGTATTCACTCATGCACAGGTTTACCAGAGGGCAGACTGAGGAAGCCACGACTTGATTCAGGCAGGGACTTGTCCCTCAAGCTCCGCTCTGACCTCAAGTCTTGGCACTACTTCACGTTTTCCTTCAAGTCCCCAGAGGATTCACTCAATGCGAGGCCGATGAAATCACCACAACAGGCTTCCCCTTGGTCTATCAACTATCTTCTACCGCCCCGCACCAGCCCATGTAGCTCATGCGAACACTTTGAGGGAAGAGCCATAGAGTGCAATTCCATGTTATGCAAAAATTATGCAGAAATTATACATAAAACATTGAGTCCAAGAGAAAAGTATAAACACAGTACATTGGGTATCAGCTGGTACAGAGGGATTTCTGAATATTAGTTTACTCCTATCCAAGAGAAGAGCCTTTTTGGAATCAGGAGTACCCTGAACAGATATTTCAAAGCACAGGACAGACAAGGCAGCACTTCCCTGGCCATACCTGCTCACTCTGCCACCAGCCCCCTGAACCTCCCCAGCCAAGGGGAATGATGTGCTCTGCAAGGCCACTTGGCACCGGGCAGTAATCAGGGCATGCTGTGGAGGATCTTCCACACCCGCATGTGTCAGGTAGGATGCCAGCAAACAAAAGGACCAGCCAGAGACAATCGGTGTTTAGACAGGAAAAAAATCCCCAAATTCTACCTGAATTTAGGAACTTCCAAAGTGTGCCTAGTTTTGAAGAGTGATGATAACATAAACAGGATTTGCGTAAAGCCACCATGAGAGGTGAGAACAGGCTCTAAATACAATCCTACGTGTCTGAATTTTAAGCATCCTTTTGGCATTACAGTGACAATCTTGGCATCATCACTCCCACAGTTATCTGCAATTAACAGTTGCCACACTCAAGTCTCCCTGCGTTCATTAATGGCCAGGTCTTGCCTGACACCCCACCGAGGCTGCCAATGACAGCAGAGCAGAGTAGGAGATGTTTTGCAGGGAGAACTTCAATCACTCCTTTCCCATCATCCCTGATCATAACATTTTTTTTTCTAGACTGAATAAAGTCTTTTCTACTTGCTCTGGTTTCCTCTGACCATTCTTATTCAGTCTGTACGATTAATAAAGAGAAAAAGAAGAATCTGATTCAGTAACATATTCAAAGGACAGGATTAGCTTTAATGACACAAGAGTATAGTCCAGGGAAATGTGCACAGAAGTGCGTTCCCACAGCAGGGAAATGGTACTTACCAGTGTCACAGACTGCTGCTGGCAGAGCTGGGACTGAGAAAGAAACCATTGGCCAAATCTGTCTGAACCTCAAGGCAGTCCTTGGCTCTTAAACACAAGTGTGAGTAGAGTAGTTTGTGTTTTATCTCAACTTAGTTAAGTTGGAGGGGACAGAGGAATGGGGACACTGCTTTCCAACTTTAGATTGCATTTAAAAAGCCATATCCTCTTAACCACAAAGAGAGCAGAGGAAGATGAAGAAGGTCTTGCAGAGCTATTTTTCATTATTTCCCTGGATTTCCAGAAAAAGAGTTTTCACAGATCTTTCTTGGAGATTTTTAGAATCGCAGCTGCCAGACCCACCCCTTGTCTCTGTTCCTCCTGTGCCACTAGCTTGGACATCTCAATAAAGAGCAGACAGAAACAGAGGTGGCCCTGAAGAAAACACAATAGCGTAAAAGCCTAGAACAACACATGCAGAAGGAACTTTGTTCTGAGCCCATTTCAGTTCATGCCAGGCTGGCCTAGGTCAAGAGGTGCAAGATCTTCCAAGGCAGGAGCTGGAAGGTTCCAATTCTTGTCCATTTGCTAAGGCATCAGTTTAGTCCCAAACAGCCCAGATTTGGCTGTGTGAGCTCTTACTTTTGCAGAGCCCTTTATTTTCCTGTACCTTAACGCAGTCCCACCAGACTTTTTTTTTTCATTATTACAGCCTGACCTTTAAGACTTTGTTGTCCTCTCCTTCCTGATAACCCGGGATTATGATCGTATCTTGAAATTACTTTTCTCGCTGCTCTGATGAAGGTGCCAGGAATTAAAACTCAGTCCCATCCTAATGAAGTAAGACCTTGAAATCCCAGCCTCCAAGTTGTACCAGCCATTGGGGAAACAATCAGGATTTCTATTAGATCAACAAGTTATAATCAAATTTAATATTCAGAATACCAGCCTTCTTTCTCTTCCTACACTGCTTCCTTCTTCAGTGAGGCAGTTTAAACTAGCATTTGAAGTGTTGGTACTGTTTTGCAAATGTCCCTTGTTATGATCTTATATGATCCCACAAAGCCTAATATGAAGCCTACAGACCTGTTTGCACAAACTTCACCTGTGCATGACCAAATCATAGCTCAAAGACCTGAGATCCAACAGCCAATCTCATGCATTCGTGCTGGAAAAGGGAGAATCCTATGAAGAGAGAATGATACACATTCTACCCAATCATTCCTTCTTTCTTTTATTTTGTTTGTCTGGTAAGTTAAAATTATAGAATTGAAAACTAGCCACTGCAACTCAGAGAGGCCAATACCCTCTGTGGATGATTCACCCTCTTGAGGACTTTTTTTTGGATGTGTTTCTGAGGAAATGAAAACATGCTAGTGTCTTTTTTTCTCTTGCTTCCTTACACAACACACTCCTGCTTAGATGCTGGTGTGCATCTCTGTGGGCCCTCTCTGTGTCAGGCTACATGTGCTGTCTGATCTTCTGCATCACGTAGGCAGTGGCAGTCCAAAAGAAGTAACAGTGTGGCATCACATCATGCCTGCTTCTGTCACTGGCGTGGTAGAACTGAGAAGGTTGAAAATACCCATGAGACGGGCAGAGACTGAAATGAGAGTGAGGCAGAGAAATGAAAGAAAGCACGGCCCTGAGGAAAGAGGTGCCACATGGTGTTACGGTTAAATGATGTCAAAACCACCAAGTGCCGGGTGATTTTTAGTGGAAGCCCACTGGGCACACCCAACACCATGTATATAGGCCTTGCAAGACTCATGGTCTTGCAAGACCATGAGAAACTGAAATAAGGAAGTCAAGCCGTGCTTGCAAAGTCTCAGTTCCAGTTGCTTCATAGAGCACTTCCTTGTGGTGCCCTGCCTTCCAGATGGCACCCTGCACACCAAGAGCGGGCAGCTGAGAAAAGCAGCAAAAAGCCTGATGCTCTTAAAGTCACCTTGAGGTGAGAGTGAAGAGCACAGCCAGGGACTGGGGTCACTCCTCAAGCCCCTGCAGCAGGACAGCAAAAGGGATGGGGCAATGGAGAGAAAAACCCCATGAAATCATTATGATCTTATGAACTCCTCTGACCAGCTGAGCTGAAGAATTAGAGAACCCATGAAGCTGATAAATCAGTACCCAAGAGTCCCAATCCTTTGCCTCCATCCCTAGATGGTACTAGTATTTAAGAGCTTTTATCTTCTGGAAGGAGCTGGTTTGCCCTAGAGGTTCTCCGGTGCCCTGGCACAGCTTTTGATGTGCATCAGACGTGTCTCAGAGCTGACGCAGGCTTGGCCCTCTGAGCTTAGCATGCTGGTCATGAAAGGAGCTGATCCCCCACTGCTGACAGACGCTGAGCTTTTCTGATGCTCTATATTTTTAAGTGCTTTTGGGACTTCTGCTCTAAAATGCTTCCCTTTAATTTCCATTTAATTTCCTTAAAATTGTCACTGGAGCTGTTGATATCTGTGACACGTGTCAAACGCATCCTTTTCTCTGCTGTCTCTTTCTCCCCCACTACGCAGTACATATAAAGACTTAAAAAAAGGTTTTCAGCTCAGCACTTCACTACCCTCCTCCACAGTTTTTTTTTTGAGCATTCAACCCTTTTTTTAAAAATTAAAAAAACCTAACAGAGTGCACCTAATTGAACATATAATTGTTTCATGCAGAGTTTCCCCAGAGAATTATATAATCTCAACCTGTCTTCCTTAGGCAGTATATAATCATGCAATCTGCTGGCTCTCTGTTTCTCTTCTTTCTTCTCCCTTTTTTTTTTTTTCCTCCCCAATACTCGTAATAACTTTTCCACCTTGTCTAGACATCTCTGACATCGCTGCCTTTACCTAATCTTCAGCTGGGAGATGCAGCAGCTCTCCTCTTTCCACACCTACATCCAGCATCTCAACAATCCCTGCCTGACAAGTCCTTATTCCAGCACCTTCTCTGCCAGTGCTATTTCTACCGCTTCCAGCTGCGTATTTCATCTCATTGAAGGATTTTTTTAATCTTTTTTTAATGTTGCGACTGTTACCCCATTAGGGTGAAGGCTCTCTTTTAATGAAGAAATACCTGCAATGACCAAGTCTGGCTGCATTTGATGATCAGTGGCTTAGGATGCTACAGTAATTAATGCAATGCCACTAACAGGTAGGTGTGATCAGAAGTTTTCCATTGCAGTAGGCTTGAATAGTTTCAAACCACCGTTGAGTCCTGGACAGTGTGCTGCCACTGGAAAACCTCCATTTTCCATGGGCAAAAGGGCCTGTCTTCCCAATCCCAGTTCTTTATCTTATGCTAAGACAGAGGTTAAGTTTTGTTTGAGTCTGGCAGGAATCTCTTTTTTACCCCTGGTTAGTGCACAGCTCCCACCAGGGCACAGAGAGCAGAAAGCAAAATTATTTGCAATCTTGTTTTTGAAACGTGCAAACAAAATTACCGTGAAGTGAGTTCACATCCTTTCAGATCTACTTTTTCACCAACCATCTAGCAAATATGTCCCCTGACAGGAATGTTTGCTGAGACAATAAATCACATTTTTTTAGCCCTTTGTTCAAAGTAACATTGAAATATGTGGTGGTGAGTATTTACCTCTCCAACCTGATCACCAGAACTACCCTCATCCACTTGGAGATTAGGAACATACCACAGAGCTGATGTGGCCAAACACCGAAACTTTAAATCCAAGCAATAGAGTTGAAGATTGTGTTTGCACACCCTGAAAAGTCCCAAGTACCTGCACCAACGACAATCTTACAAAGCAACTGCAAAGCCTCAGGGCACTCCAAGTAGGTGAAGAAAGGAGGAAAGAGCCTGAAATGGATTTGGTTCCATCCAGGCTCCCTCGCGGGCAACATGTCCCATGTTTACACGGGCACTTCTCATATTTTTGAGCTTCCTCAGGCCAGCTGACCAAACAGTTGCTACATTTCTCTCACAACCTGCTTCTTCCCAGCTTTCCAGGTCCTTGTTCCACCACAGGCAAGTTATTGCCAGTGACACTGAGACACCTTTAAGGTATCACATATAATTCCTTCCCATCTTTCCCACATTACTCCAGTCTAACTGGTGTTGAGAGGTATATATGCTTCAAGCTGCAAGTGCTTTGGGAAGAAACTGCCTATATTTTGATATCTTTCCTTTTCCCAAGCACGTGAGACCCATGGGCATCCTATGGCCTAACTTTATTCTGGTGCCTAAATGACAGCAGCCTTGTGTTTGAGTACTTAGCCTGGGGTGTTGGTCACTACTTTTGCTGCTCAGAATAAAAAGGTCCCAATCCCAAGCACTTGCCCATGCCCAGAGCCATAGCCCTGGGTAACGCAGGTGGGCCCACTCACACCTTCCATCAGCACATGTCCTTGGCTCTGTCTTGCAGCTCTGCCTGACCCCATGGAAAGCAGGAGCTTGTTTTTTTCTGGTCCAGTCGAAGGGACAGGGCCACCATATCCCAAGGCCACTGGGTGAGTCAGATCTACCATGTGTTTCCTGGTCTAGCCAGCCACTGACACTTGCAACCCATTCACAAGTTCACAGAGCAGCCTCTACCAGCAATATTACTAACAGTCTCAAACATTCCAAAGGCATGTGCAAGAAGTCTACAAGCAACGGTGGGAGGTTTTTTAAATACATGTTTTTGTTTCTCTTTATTTCCCTTTGAATTTTAGAGTATTCAAGGACTACATTTAGCAGGTTCTTTCAGCAACTGCAATGCGCTTTTGAAAAGAGACAATCCCTTGATCCAGGACCTTAGGCTTTCAATGAAACTCAACGTAACATTGGAACAGACTGCTGTAACCCTGATACATATCTCATTTGCAGCACTTGTAAAGAAATTAATCACAATCTAGATAATGATTCGGGGAATCCTGAAGTAGCTGTGAGAAAACAGCAGGCTGTGCTTCTACGTTTGTTATGCCACTTCCAGGTGACTCCAGCCATGTGCTCTGCTCTCCCAAGTCTAGAGCTGAGTACATCAGACAGCGCTGGGAGCCAGGAGAGTTGGCCCCTTGACTTGTCCACCAACTCATTCACCAACTCCCGGCAAATCACTAGAATTGATTCATTTTATGCCCCTGAAGATTGGGCTGTGAAAGTCACCTGTTCAGCAGAGCAGAAGCTCTCTGTGCTCTGTGGCTGGGACTCTCAACAAACACCATACTGTCATTCCTTGTTGGCAGTGTTCTTTTCAGAGCAGGACCACAGCACAGACAACAGCCAAGCAAACTTTTGCAACAACACGTGAGTGTAGTAGGAGGAAGCTAACTGAAGCTCCTCTCCTAATTTAGATACCACAAGGAGGTCACAGAGCAGCCAAAGAATGTGATTGCTTGGTGCTGACCTTTCTTTTGATGAACATCAGATTTTAAGGCTACCTGCTGGAGGACCTCCACTTGCTCCTTATTTTGGTAAAATATCTGTGAGGCAGCCTCTCCTGGATTCCTCCCCTCTCATCCTGGGTGAAAAACCACAGGGTTGTATCCCAATTAATAGGATTTAGGAAACTTTGGCTTGTACCTTAATTAATCCCCACTGTTACAGCTGCATCCTTCCATGGAGCTAAGCAGGGGCTGTTCTGTGACGGGAGGCAGCGGGAACTCAACAGAAGCAGCAGGACCCAGAGACTCCAGTGGCTTGAAACAACATGCAGATAAGACCATCAAGGAAGATGCCAGTCTAGGTGGAAAGGAACAAACTCAATATGGTTTAACACAACCTGCTGCACATGCCTTGCTTTCCATGACCACCATTTGCCACTGCCAGCCCATCTGCAACAGCCAGGGCCTTGCCACAATGCCTGGGCAGCGGGGCCCTGGGATATTACCATACCATATTAAAGCCCTGTATTTTTGTAACAATGTTCTGTCTGAATGTTACTTCCTCAGTTGGCAACTCTGATCTGCCAGAACGTTAATGAGAAACTAACGAAGAATGCCAGGCTAATGCAGAAGCAGTAATGAAGATTAATCTCTCCCCAGAGAGGATGACATGCCTTCCCAGAGACCAAGTGCACCACAACAGCATGTGGAGGGTCAAAAGTGGGTCAATGAAAGCTAATTAATAGCAAAACTCTCGTTCTTAATTACAGAGTGGTGCGCAGGGATTTCAAATAAGCCGCTTGGTCCGTTCTAGCCACTGAATTCCCAAGCAGGGACCTATGGACTGTGCAGGAATTTGATGGCATAACTGGGCACAGGTCTCTCACTGGGAAATGAGCAGAGCCAGGGAGACTGGGGCAACCTGGGCTTCATTCCCTGGCAGCAACTAGGAGTCTTAATTTTGGAAGATGTGTTGGACGACCTTCTGTGTAACACAGCACAGCACCTCAGTAGGGCCCTGCCTATTACTAGGGCAGCAAGTGGCTCCTGAGCAGGGATCTCAGGTCAGAATGTGATTACTCTCTCAACAACAAGCTCCTGGCAGCCCCCAGCAACCTTTGGAGTTGGTTCTTCTACAGTACAATTAATTCCCTGGTGCATAATTTATTGCCATAGGATGCTAGATTTGTAAATGGCTTCAAGGCATGGCCTTAAGTCTGTCAAAGAGGGTCTCATTGAGGGCTGTTACCTATATAGACATCACTACTGGCCTACAAAGCTCCTGAGAACAGAAGCAGCAAGGGAAGACCCTGCAACACCAGAAAGCCTTGGAAACATAACTGAGTTCTCAAGACTGCTGCTCGCCTGACTCTGCTATGACTTTACATCACTTCAGCCCCCTTGCCTCGATTCCTGGCCCACCACATGAAGACAGAAAGGTGGCAGAAAGCATAGCATCCCAGCTAACACTCCTGTCTGGTGCTTGTGTGTCCTCACAGCCTCAGGCAACAGCCTTTGCCAGCCTTCAAGACATGACCATCACACTTATTTGATGAAGATGCTTCCATTCCTTTGCCTCCCCTGGGTTAAACCCACTTACTAGAAAAAACAGCAAACAATTCCCCTGGGCCATCTCTGTGCCAAGAGAGTGAACTGTAGAGAAAGCACCAAGCTTTGCTGCTCTAGATGAGCCACAAAAGCAGCGAACACTTAGGATTCCTGTCTTGCCTGGCTGGAGCCCAAATGGAAGCAAATCCTCTTCAGGCAGGGCTGTCCTGCCAGCTCCACGATCTCACAGAGGGAAAACACGCTGGTGCTAAAGAAAAATCAATGACTTTGCACAAGTCTTTGCAAGGCTGTATTCAGAGAGGTGACTGGCACTGAAATTGCCCTACTTACCACAAAAGCAGTGACAGTGCCACCACCACAGCAGGGGACAGACTGACTCCAGGCCTTGTTTCACTCCTTGTATTCTAATTGGAGCAGGCTGTGCTGCCAGCAAGAAAACAGGATCCTTTACAAGATCAGAGGTACATGTCTCCCACTAAGCTTTCAAAGTGAACCAACAGCTCTACGATTGCTTTTAACTCTTGCCTGGCTGACATCCACAGCCCCAGTCTGCGCACACTCCCCACAGGAGGAAAGAAAGGGGACAGGGGGTGGAAATCAATAGGCTGCAAAGATTTACAGCTGCTGCTGCAGCTGGGGACACAGCAGCACCTTCTGCTGGAAGCATCAGTGTTGGGGTGAACAGTTCCGAGACGCAGCTTGCCTTTGAGAAATACACAACTTCACTGCTGGATAAACAAGAGTCACTTCGCACATCAGTGGAGCGAACAAGAACCGTCCCAATCCTGTCTAACCTCTCACATGGGACCGCCTGCCCTCTCTCATCTCCTGTTGAGCAGTGCCATTGCCCACACATTTAGATGTCCTCTCCAAGCAGTGTTGGCAAAGACTGTGGGACAGAGCTGCCACCCTTAGACCACACCGCACACATCGTGCTCTTAGGCCCAGAGGGCTCTTCCCACTCACACCCTCTGGTGAGCATCTGAAGTCCTTCTGCTAGGCTCCAGAATGAGCAGAGGACTGAAGTGGGCATTAGGAGGGGCTGGTTCAGGCTTTCGGTCTCTGTCTAGAGATGTTCTTCCCTCTTGCTAGGAGCACATTGCCCGCACACCGAGGGGAAATGTCGCTCTCTCAAAGTCTAAATAAAATACCTTGGGTATTCTCTTAAGCTGAGCATTTAAAGGAAGTATGCACCCACCTCCCACTGACAGTAGAAGGACTTAGGCACCTAATTCTGCTGGGCTTCTTTGAAAACCCTAGATTTCAATGCTCAAAGGTCTGCTCTGATTAGCCAAATAATTGCCCATGTCGTGCCTGTGCTATTAGACGACTGGCAATAGAGCTAACTTACACTGATTCACCTTCTCCTGACTCACAGTCATTTATTCGCACTATTTCTAGCTCTGGGAATTGAAATAACAATACACATTTTCCATACATTCACAAAAGAATTCATAAACACCACGAAGGCATGACTTCATGTCCAGCCATGCCGGGCTCTCCTAACTTCTTGACCAAATGAAAACAACCAGATCTATTCTGAACTCTAGGCATACTGAACCAAGTTTGGGGAAATATTAATCCAGGGAAATAATCTTTTTCCCCATTTTTAAGGCAAATTCCAGCACCGTGAAAGCTTTGAAGGCTGTCAGGCTCAAGGACAAAGCGTTTCCTCTTTACTACAGAATTAGCCCCTCCTGTCTAGTCTTGGCTTGTGCCTCCACGCTGTGAAGGATGGGATGCTTAAAGGGCTGAAAAAGCCTTTCTGGCTCTATGGTGCTTTTCTTGTTTTGAGTTTACAACTGCTTGACAGCTGGTGCCAGCTATGACATAGACACTGTACCCCAGCCCACACCACTCGAGCAGCTCTCAGCAAGGTCAACATGAGCCATTTCCAGCTGTGACATGAGGCTCTGAGCCCTTCACATTTATTCCTTCCAGTATTGTCCAAACTTCCTCTTGGTGGCCTAACCTTCAACAGCCCACAGAGGGTCACTTTTCCTTAACACTCCAGCACAAGTGGGGATGCTTGGCTAAATAAAAAGCAGTGGGGGATTGATTTCAGCTTCTAAATCCAGGCATCAACTAAGGTGTATTTCTTGACTCGTGTTAAGAAGTGGAAGGACCCCTTGACCCATCATCATTAGGTGTTTGACCCCAAGGACGCTGAAATCACAGGAAGATGGAGCAAAGAAACCAAGACACTGGACACTGGAAAATTTCGTCTACATCTAAACTAAATCATCTATCCCAGGCCACATCACACCACACCTGACCACTTCAGGAGATGAGCCAATGGAGATAAAACCGCTAAATTGAGTCTCAAGCCCAGGCAATGCCCTTGGATTTTGCTGAATGAAGAGTTAGGGGAGCTTCTCCCAAAGCCTGACTCTGAATCACTCTCCAAACTCTGAATCATTTGCTTTCAGCTCAGCCATCAGCTCCAGCTAAAAGCAAAATGACCGTAGCTCCCTACGTGTAGTTCCCCTGGTGAAGTGCTCATCGGCTGCGAAACCGCCTTGGATCCTTCCCCCAAGAGAGGAACTGAGAGTGCCAGCTCTGCTGGGTGGTGTGGTGGGAAGCAGTGGGGTGACAGGGTGCTGCAAGAACAGCTGGCAACTGGGGCACAATGGCTTCTGATTTTTTTAATTTGGTTTTATGCATGATGAAGAGAGACCCTCAAACTCCACAAAACCGAAGAGGCTGTCAGCTCTGCTTCAGGCCTGAAGCATGCTAGCCCTCACAGCAGTCTACCACCAGGCAAAATGGTTTCTTGGCAAAGGAGGCAGGATTTGGTGCTAAGTAGATCTCTCTTCCTTGTGCCATGGCAGTGGACAGCTGGGCAGGGGGTAATTCCCATATGAGCACAATCCAGGATCAGATTGGTATCTTCAAGTGGTCTGAAACAAGCTCTGGCAAAGCTGTTCCCCAACTGCTCTATCTCCAGCTCCCACTGCCTCATGTTTTCTCTAGTCCTTACAATTGGACTGTCATGGCTGGGAGCAGAAGGCAAGGTGCTTAAAGTCTCCAAGTCCCAGCTTCAAAGGCCACTGTAAACAAGCCACAGCTGGAAGGAACGATGCACTGGAGCCACAGATGTCTTTTCAGCAGCACATGCAGGCAGTGGTCTACCTGTTGCTGTTGTGTTGTAGCAATACAGGAGCATTCTACAGCTTCCTGACTAACTTCCAGCTCGTGCCCTATCATCAGTTCCCTAAATATCACTTGTTATCTCTGCCATTTCAGAGATTTTCACTAGCTACGCTCTGCCAGAAGAATGCAACGTGGCCACCAATTTGACATGAAGATCAGGCCAACCCTGCTTATTGAGGGTTTGCCTGGGCCACTCCCACTGAGACTCTCAGGGGTCTCACCTGTGGAGCTGCAACAAGTCCGCTTTGCCTTTAAAAAAGGGACAGTGCTAAACAGACTACTTTTGTGACCCACTTACATGCCAGACACTCAGTTCCTCTAAAAAATAGGACGATTAGAGAATTTAATTGCCATGACTTTGCAAATAGCTTTTTGTCATGTTAAACACCAAGTACCAAGCCAGGATCAATGAACGTAAGGTAAAATTGTGCCGTGACTGACCTAGCTCTGCACTCATGTAACCAGGGAGACTGGACTGTTGAGCACTGATGATGATGGTGTGAGGCTGGGATGGAAAATAGAGTATTTGGCAGTCAGCAGCAATGCTGTCAGTGCTGCAGTTCCTTGGAGAAGCTTAGCAGAGAGGCCAGGGCTTGAAGGTCTGTGGCAGAGCTGGGCAAAGTCAACGCTGACCTCTCCATTGACTCGTCTCCAGTCAGGATCAGACCCTGATCAAAGCAGGTCACAGCAAGGAAGTCATCTGAAGGGAGGACAGAGGTGGTCCATGATACAAAGACCCAGCTCTGACTTTATGGCGGTGACCTAAAATCCCACAACATCCTGGTTGTGCTCACAGGATTCCACCCAAATCTGTGCTGGGGACAAACCTCAGTTCTCTGCACAGCTCAGTGCAGGGTTCATCGCTTTTCTGCCACCAAGCCTTGGTGCTGCCCAAAGCTGCTGAAATCTCAGTGACTTGGGGAAGTTTCTGTCTCCCTGCAGCCTATCACAGAGACACAGCCCGTGGTCAGACGTGGCTTGTGCGTGGGGAGGTGACCTTGAGTCCCCACAGCTCTTTAATAATAAACGGCGCTGTGATAATAAACAAAACCCAAACTATTGCCGAGTACCTCTGATGGATGCATAAATCACACCACTTCCTGCCAAGTCAACAGACTAATTCCAGGTGATACCAGCTCAACACCTGAAGCTCGGACTCTCCCTCCCTGCTGCACACCTACGGCGATGCTTCCCAGCAGGCGCATGGCTCCAGCCATTCCCTACGCCTAAGGGTAGGGACTGAACTCCCAGCGTATGGTTTGTCAAGTAGGGGCAAGACTGGTGGTGTGCTAAAGTAGTAAGCTTCCGCTTAAATACTTACTTAACTGGGACTTTGCTGCAGTGCTTAAAAGCAGTTTAGAGATAATTTCTCAAAATCATCTCAGTAGCTGGAGGATTGCAGTCCCCCCTGCGGCTCGCTACTACTCAGGCTCCTAACACGCAAGGTTAGAACATCACTACGAGATGTTCTTAAGGTGGTTTGAAACTCTCTGCCTCCATTTCCTCAGTTTTCTAGGGGTCATTACAGGAGATCTACGAGGGGAAATGAATGTTTGTAAATTACACAATTGAATGGAATAAATTACAATTAGTGAAATGAGAGGATAAGTATTAAACTGATGAAAAGCTATCCAAGCTGAACAGAAATAAAAATAAACGAAACCCAGCTACAAGCCTAATGAACAATTGCTTCACAACTGTTCCTAACTCACCCTTCAAACAAAAATAAAAAATAAAAAGTTACAGATTTTTAAAATAAAAATGTTTGTTAAGAAAAACAAAAATTCAAATAGGGCCTTGTAAGGATTAATTTATTTTGTCCATAGATAGTAAGTCAGATCTTCTACTTCCCTACCCAGTATGTATCGCAAGAAATCACCAACCACTTTTCTGCCCATTCATAAGCAAGTCCTCTCTCTGCCCTCACCCCCTGGACACTGTGTGTGCTCGTCCAGCACTAACAACAGCCAAAAGCAGTTTAACCAAATTCACACCTTCCACTCCTTAATCTGTGATCTCTGCATCAACCGTCTGTGCGGGTAGAGAGGGCCACAAGAGGCCAAATGCACCTTCGGTAACGGTCTCTCCTTCTTCTTGGCTTTCATTAGCTTTTTGTTCTCTGTGTGACGGCATCTCCTAGCTTTGAGATCCTATTTATACTGTGAGCACCTTGTGGTCAGGCCACGGCTGATGCTCTTTGTAGGCACAAAAGCCTCCGTTTAGCACAAATCCAATTTTAAATGCAAAAGCAGGCTCAAAAAAAAAAAAAAAGTTAAGCAACCCATCAAGGTACCAGACTGCATGATGGATATTTGCCATGTACTTAAGTGTCTTGCTGAATCAGGGCCATGGCCTATCGATTACAGACGATATATTAATGACGTAATTTTCTCAGAAATGATGATAGAGTCTGTATTTTGGCCAAGGTTATCCAACACGTACAGCAATGCAGACTGACGCAGGTGTTACCCGGCTGTTTGCAGACAGTCTCAACAACAGCCCGTGGAATTGCCCCCGCTCTCGCTGGCCTGACAGCACACCTTCACATGCCCCGTGGGTCCAGCAGGGCTGGTCGGCCGGGATGGCAGCACCTTCTCAAGCCCGGGGCAATTTTGAACAGGAAAAATCTGTGCTAATTGCAGACAGACGGCGCAGAGGCTTACACCTGTGCCTAACCATACAAGTCACTAAATGAGACTTAATAAAAATTAATTAGCTAGCATTAATCAAGTAAAATCAATTAACAAGCACTATAATAACAGCTGTACAGTAAGGTTGCAAAGGAAAGTGTATTCAAGATCCAGACTACTGCTCTGGTGCCATTCCCACTGACCCTATTTAATACCACCACAGTCTTAATTATCCAGGGCCAGTTCCCTACACGGAGTGAGACTGATGGTTTGGTGCCTGCCAAGCACCGGGCACGGCTCTGCCCTCACTGCTACAGGCAGAGCTGTGGACAGAAGAAACAGCTATTACACAAAAGACGGCATTTTTCTCTGTGATGCGTTGCAAAGGGCTGACCCAATTAGAGGCGAGGCCAGCTGCTGTGTGGTCCCCATCCTTGCATCCCCTCAGCCAATCCTAGGACCATACAGAGCCAGGATATACAAATCTCATCTCATTTATCCTGAGCACCATCATATACTCCTAATCAGCACTGCCGCAAGTGCAAGCCTGTGCTCACACCACCTTGTAAATGGAGCCCAAAGCAGTTTAGCAGATGGGACCCCACCAGTCCAGACCTCTACTCCTGGTTCTGAGCAATGAAGGTTTTGATGGTGGTAATTCTCTTCTCCTGTGTGAGCCTAGGAAGTCGGAGCACACGGCGTGAGCAAGGCAAAATATTAGGGCCGTACTGTGCTATAAATGCTGCAGCAGGGAAATACCCACAGACTGTCAACTCAACATTGCATTGGCAAGAGTTGTTTTTATTGACATCTGCTGTTTTCATCGTTGCATAAGGAAACAGGAAGTAGGTGTCCAAAAACAGTATCCAGGCCAGGTGCTGGGAAGCTGCACTCTGTGTGTCGGTGTGCCCGTCCTGAAGCACCTGAGCAGTGTGCTGCTGCACCTACTCAAAGCACAGATTTCCCCTCTCCTCCCTCTCACATCTTCTCCCCAAATCTATTTTCAAGCCACACACCTTTCTGTCACCCTATTGGCAGGGTGGGGTTTCATTTGCAATACAAAGGGGATAACAATCTCCCACAGTTTCCCTAGGAGCAGTACCGATCCCCCCAGGAGCTAACTCCAGGAGATCCAGGCACCTGGGCAGACGCGGCACTACCACCTGTGCCCTCCTTGGAAGCAACCAGCTTTCCCACTCGCATCCCAGAGGCTGCCCTGCATTAAACCCGGCTCACGCTCCGCAGCAAAGCCCCAGCACAGGGGTCTGCTGGTCAGCAGGGCAGCGCTGAAGTTAGCGATGCAGGAGAGCAAGAAAGGGGAGAATGAGCTTCTAGCTCTTCCATAATGGTTAATCATTAAAACCCTTCATGGCCACAGAAGGTGCTGGCCTCCTTGCAAGCTCCCCTTATCAGCCATAATTATTTCCTGATCAGCTCTCACCTAACTACCTGGCAGACTTATGCACAACACCCCTGAATCACCTGACTGCATTTATTGCCCTATATTCCTGGCCAAATGGGTCTCTGCTGTGTCAGCTGCAATTTTTACAGCACATTATTCCTCCCAGCCCATGCCCATACATAAAAGCTGTTCTGTCCCCTGCCTTCCCCTTTATACCATTCCTCTTTATGTGACGAAGCAAAACAGAGCAGTCATCTAAATACCTCAGCACTTCTTTCTCCTCTTCTCCCCAAAACACAACAGCTCCTCTTACATAAAGTCCAGGGGATCCTGCTGCCGCCCTGATTCCATTATATTTTCAATCATTTTAATTCTACAGATATTGCCTAGATATCTAAATTAATGAATTTCTGTTTACATTTCTGTCCTTTTCTATTTTCTGACAAAGACCAGCTCACCTCCCAAGAGGAGGGAGACGTAAATCCAAGCGATAGACCTAAACGTGTCACCCACATGCTGTGTTATTTGCTGTGTCAGACCTGCTTCCTGGGGAGAAGAGTTCAGAGTTACCAACTTAATTCCGTTATTGAACAAACATGGATAGAATAACCTTGTCCAGCAAGGTTGGTCTGAACAGATGAAGTCAAATCCTGAAGCCCTCATACAAGTGGAGCAAGCGGAAATTTCCAAGAACAGGAAGAGGGCCTGTAATTTGGTAAATAAAAGCAAGAACTGGGAATCCAGTCCTTATTGCAGCTCTGATTAAAAAGTAGAAATAAACCTGTTCTCAGTGTAGTGGAAGAAGCTGTATAGTCTATATGTATATACATGCTGTACGACACCTATCTGAGCTACCACCAAGAGCTTTATATCAAAACATACACAAAAGGGCACGTAGGTCTCCAGACACAGAGGGGAAGAGTCGAGAAACAGGAACATGGTATTTCATGATCAAATTCATTTTCTCAGCAAGACAGTAACATCTATGAAAAGGAATAAAAACACATCGAAGGGGGATTTCATCTTCAGGGCTTAAGTTTAGGAAAAAAACTGGTTTAGGGAAATTCAAAACCACAAAATGAGCAGGGGATGTACATGGAATAACCCCAGGGCCAGATTACGTTGCTCTTACTGAAGAGCACCAGTGCCTGATGCCTGGCTGGCTCTGCACGCAGGAGATTCAAGGTCATTCTGAAACACTTGTAATCTACAACTCAAACCAATCTTTCCTATTTCTCTCTAGTGCAGCATCCACATAAACCCGCTGCTAATTCAGACTTCTCCAATACGACCAAGAATTTGGAAATGCTCTGCCTGTCTTGCTGGCTGCAGTCAGGTCACTTCCAAGGCAGACCAAGCAGCTGTGCAACACAGGGACATGAGCCATGCTCCAAGAACACAAATAATACACTGGCAAAGTATTAAATAAGAAGTTCTGTGAGCATACTGTGCTTCGTTCTGCTTTCACAGACACCTATTATTTTGCTTGGGGGTGCTGCAGATAGTGCTTTAAAAATGCCAGCTCAAGGCTCAGGAATGGTCACAAAGGCTTGTAGGATCTCGGAAAGTATTGCTGAAAGGCTAGAGAAAAGGAAGGTAAAGCCTTCCTGTTTTAAAACCACCATTAAAAAAGACCCTGATGTATTTAAGTCATGATTCCTGTGGGAAAGGACAGACAACACATGGAGAAGAAGAATGGACTGACCAGTGATTTTGCTACTGCAGAGCTCCTGTCACCATGTGGGAGGAGGCCTCAACTCAGAAAAGAGATGGCAGGGGGAGGTGACCAAGGTCTGTAGAGACTCAAAGGGCAGAAAGGCGATTAAAGTACCAATGTTCAGCAGTTCTCACAAAAATCCCCCACAAAACAACCTCAAAACTAAAAAAAAAACACCCAAAAAAACCCCTAACTTATAACCACTGCAATTACCAGATCTACCAGGACCCTCAGGATGCTGATGCCAGAAGATGGGATAACGGGCCAGAGGTTATGCCAGAGGAAGGATCACACTACAAACAGTTTCTGTCTTGCAGTTCCCCTAACAATGTGCACAGGCTCACAGGGAAGGACAGGGTACTGGGTTAAGATGAGCCTTTGGCCAGAGCCAGTACAGCTGCTCCAGTGTTCGTGGTCCCATCACTGGGGCATAAGCTGAGAGCTAACACTGGAAAACAAGCCACTTCCTACCCAGAGCAATACCCAGACATGCAGCTCTTGGAAGCTGCTCTTTGATTTCTTGCAACCTTTTATTTCAAACCCTGATCCTGTTGCTTGCTTTCAGCTTTGGCGGTATTTTTTAGCATTAAAAATACATTCAGATTCTAAATTACAGTGAAACACACCGCCATAAGCAGCCTTGCAGCTTGGTGTCAGCTGCCTGTCCACAGATAATAGCTCCCCCTTTACTGCTGCCTGACCATATACCCTGACCCATAACTAAACAGCTCTCCACTAGAGCAAGCCCAGAGCTCACTCCCCGCAGTGCATTCCATCTTCAGCCTCTTTGCCAAGACAGCCAACAGCAGTAGCAATTATGGAAGTCACTCACTGTGACGTGATGTCCCGTCCACAGGGCACGCAAATCAGACTACACCTGCAAGACCCACTGGAGTGGGGGAGGCACCACGGAGCAGAGCCCAGCTCGCTTCTCTCTGCGCAGCACGTCTCACTCTTTCATTCTAGCAACACCGCAGCTCGACCTAACCACTCAACTGTCTGATGCAACCTGCCCACTGGAATCGGCAGCCGTGAAAATTAATAGCACCGTTCTTTCAATTTTTAATGCAGTTTGAGAGACTTTAATCAAATCTGATGAGGGGCAAAATAGCCAGTGATGAAGTTACGCAGGAGGGAGGGAATGCGTTACCTGCGCTGCAGCTGTGCCTTGTGTCAGTGCTCCTAAAAGTCTGTGAACAGAGGAGCTTGAACAACTTTTTAGAGGGTGTCTTGGCACTACCAGACCACACAGAGCAAGCTACAGCAGTGTATTTTGAGCTGTGCCATTCTTTCATGCAAATTCATCTACATGCTTAATTGACGTGGTGTTGAACCTTCTCCTGCAGGTCCAAAAAGGATGCTACTTCCTTGGTTTTCAGTGGATTTCTGTGCAAAGCTCCCCCTGAAGACAGATTTAGGGCCCTGGCCTTATTGCAAGTACCTGTATCTTCTTGTTCAGGTCTTACTGAGCTGTTGCTGGGACATGTTATCAGTGCTGCAGTTCCTGGTTCACTGCAGGCGTAGGTGGGAGCTTTCTGGCTTTTGCCAGCTCAGAAACTGTGCCCACCAGCCCGAGGGCCTGCGGGGCCCTTCACCACCATCAAGCTTCATCTTGCCCATTCACTGCTCAGCCTCGTTTAACCACAGGGAGGGAGGCAGGGAATTGTTTCCTGCCTTCTGAGAAACATTCCATGGAACTGGAAAAGGTTTATCAGTATTTTTCTGCAGGAGTTTTCAGTTCCCAGTTAAGTTTTCTTTCCTAAAATCCAAGTGAATCACACACACAACCCCTGCCAAGAAACCCCACCTCAGGGGCAGAGGTGTGAGAAAAGTTGGGGGTTGGATAGCAAAACCTAAGTATTCTCCTTAGGCTCCCCCTCTCACCTACCCACCCCCCACAGCCCTGCAATGTGCTGATAGAAATAGCCGCTCTTGGGACTCACGTATATATCAAAAAGCCCCCGCTTACAACAGAAAAAAATGATTTTAAAAAGGCTTCTGAATGGCTTTATGTTCTGAACTGAGAACAGAGGTAGGATTGGTGACCGAATCACACCACAGTGCATCTCACGGACCAGTGCAAATCACTGCCTTCTGCTCACACATGCCCCAAAGATGCTTCCAGGCATTCCTCCTCCCGCTCTACCAAAGCTGCAGCTCCCCAGCCCACTGCACCCTGTGCTAAGCTACCAGGGCCACTTGCTCCCAGGAGGTGATCCCCACCAGTGGCACGGACAGATGCCATCAGTCACATCCATTCCCCGTGGCACGGTTAATCTGTCAGCTCTGGTGACAGCTCTGTGTTGTGATGGCTCTCGAAGCCAGCAGCTCAGCCAGCACCCGGAGCGCAGCCAACGCTGCCGGATGCAGACAGAGGTCTGGGCCCACATTTACACCTCTAAAATCATGGTGGTCACTTTCTCATGAGTAAAAAGCTTTCACTCCACGTTTTGGGTCTGTTTTTTCCATTTCTCTGGCTCTCTCTCATCACAAATAAAACAACCCACCCTCACTACTAGCCATATACAGGAGTTCACACGCAAAGCCCCTGGACTCCCAGAAGAGAGCACTGGAAGGCAAAACCAGGAAAACAAAATGCATTAATATGATTTATCTTTCACACAGGGGCTCCACCCTCGCTTTCAAGACCATGCATCCAGATAATGAGAAACAGGGCATTCCCACCCCTCATGCACAATCCACTTTTTATTTCCTATGCAATGAGGAATTAAGACGTGAGACTTTCTCAACCACTTCACACAAGAGCTGTGTCTGGCTTTGACTTTGATAATCCAGCTTGACTGATCTTTCTCTGGCAGTGGCACTGACATCGGTGGCCAAATGATGGATGGGTTTTATAACCCAAACAGCCTTTGGGATAGCTGGTTGAAGACAAATGCCCAAAACTCTCAATTTATGCTTCCTCGAGTGCCTATGCCCCAGGATTTTCATGGATACCTTTTTACTTTACTGTTAGTTTTAGAACAGGAGCAAAAGAAGGTGAGACTCTCAAGTAGCTATGTTGCATCCATTGCTAGATGAAAGTAAATGACATGACTGCAAAGTGACAGTGGCTGTCCAAATCTTCTACCATCCCAAATTTCTGATGACACTGGGTCATACACTGCTTTTCTAGTTTCTCTCCTTTATCTGAACTTTTATTCCACGTCTCCTGGGCCAGGTATGACAGCAGTGAATGCTATTGCCTGCAGCTAGAGAATGAAGGTAGGAAGACCAGTAGTTGCACTACCACAAAAAGACACAATAGCATCGGCATGGTCTCTCTGCATCCTGGAAAGATGCATGCTAGTTACTTTAGGTGGTTGTTGAAGACACTCCAGTTATCAGGTCAGAATTTCAGCTAAACTCATATTCTGCTATATAAGTTTCTCAAGTTCAACCTTTCTCAAGTTCTCTGTCACCACAGGATTTGTGATCACTTGGATAATACAACAATGGCTGTTAAAGGCTGTTTAAATGCAGCCAGATTGATAGGCCCCATTAAGACCCACATCAAAAGCTATTAAAAACCTACCAATCTATGGCAATCAGCAGGGAAGTGTCGTTACAGGCAGTTATATTTTTCTTCTTCAGTTTTCAGAGGTGTTTTTGTAGAGGTTTCACTGTTTAAGTATTTAGAGCTTCATGAATACTCAAACAATTGTCTGATTTTAAGTTCGCAGGACTGCCAGTAATGACTGAGGTTGAAGATAACTTAGGAGAGGGTCCAATAGCAAGGGTGAGCACCAAGGCTCCTACTGATAAGCTCAATTGCTTGGTGCCCTTCAGAGCTTAAATTCATGAGCAAGTTACCACAGAATAAATGTACATGCACATCAGATGACCCCATAACTAGCTGTGTACACAATCTCAACCCTCAGCAAAGATAGAGCGATCCAAGTGACACAGACGTGCATGTAGAAAGCAGTAAACATAGGCCAGAGCTGAGCTAAACACGGCCCCAAACACCCTTCAAAGTCAAAAATAGTGAACAAAATTTTTCGCTTTGTTCTTCTGATACAGAAGAACCCATCTTCTGATTTGGTTTGTCTGATACAGACCTGTAACTATTTCCAGGGCAGGGACTGAGAGCATAGTCTGAGACATTTCTTTTTGACATAAATGTAATTTGTACTTAACATCTTGGAGGTATAAATCTGTTCTGGCCCTCTGGAGCTCAAAAGCCAGATGATCCTGAGCACAAGCAGACAGCAAAACTAAGCTGTGTCTCAACACCTAAGAAACATTGGGACTAACCATAATTGTGTTTTATCAGGGAATGTGACATCCAACCTGCTTTCTCATTATAAAAGCAGCAGGACTAGGTTTTTAAGAAGGAGCTAGTTTTGACTTTCTTTGTGCTTGAGGACTTCCCCAATCATCATACAACCACAGAGTAAACAGATGTACCAGGGTGAATTTGGGTAAAGAGTGACTCAGGATTTCTGAGGCAGCATCAAGTGCAAACAAGACCTTTGTGATGAATTACTGACTCTCAAAGTGAAACAGCACTGACAGATGCACTCAGTGTCACAGGGCAATCACCTTTTTCTCTTTAGAGGTGATTCTTCCTGGAGATCAGACCTTTGAAAGTGGCACCTTCCACCACAGAGGTAATCTACATCCATTTCCTCCCAAAATGTAAGGGAGACAACCCATATGTGTGGTCACACCATATGCCTCACTGCCTCTGGGAATTGTTGTCCAATTTCAGTTGGAATTGGAACAAGAAGAGAAGCCACCAATATAGTGATTTCCTATGAATTTTGCAAGAAGTCGGAGTCAAACAGGGCAGAAGGTCTCTCTTGGTGCCCATACTAGGGGAAGGGCTGATAAACTGAGCTCTGCCTCGACCCCGGAGAACACCCAGAAGGACATGTCAGAAAGCAGATCTGACGTCTATTGCTGCTTGTGAAAACTATTGGTTTCTTCTGCCGTTACTCTGTGATGCAACCTGACATTCTTTAAGCAGTCAGGCTCCTGTCTTGTAGGACCCTTCCTGCTCCCAACTATTTCTGCTGAGCTTGGACTTTAGATACTCTGCCTTTATCCATACCTTAGGGGTGGCTGTTTATTCATAGTTCCAACTCTGTGGTTTTCTTCTCAGAAAAGGCAGTGGTTCCTGAAAACCTCTGCTAGCTTTTGGAGCCCAAACTCTACTGGCTTTCAGAGGGGATTTTTCCTCCTCATTGTTGCAGTGCCTGAAACCTTCTCAAGTCGGTTTGTTCCTGTAAATACTTCGAGACTCTTCCAGCTTCCTAGAGTGCTTTGAGCTCTCATTTTGGGATCTCTTTGGAGGCAGGTTTGGAGGAGGATGCCCAGCTAACAGCCCACTTCCCTGCCACACTGGGGGATCTGATTCAAAGCCTGACTGTGCAGGAAGCTGAGTCCTGATTCCGGTACGCCTGCAGAACAACTCATGCCTCTACTATCTGTGAGAGAAATTCTTAAACCTTTGCTCACAGTGAGTAGCAGCTGACACTCTTAATCATCACAGAGAAGAAAGGGGAGGGATAGAAAAATGTCTACCCCTCTTACTCTTACTGAGGCTTTAGGATGAGACCTTTCCTCAGTGGGGGCTGGTTCTCCTCCAGCTTTCTACATTGTTCCTTTGAAGCACCCTACTCTTAGATCCTGTTGAAAACAAGGTAATGGTAGTCTAAGTGGGCAAGTAATTACGGTCTTCCCCAAGCAACTAAGAGAACTGCAGACAAGCCAAGTGAGAATCCTTCCCATATCTATTATGAAATTACCCTCTGAGACTGGAAATACTGACACAGCCTAACAGTAGGACAGAGTAGTACCAGCACAATATCAAAGCTTCTAAAACAGAAGTTCCCCAGATTTTCCAGTGCTCTCTTGCTGTTCAAAGACTACTCCTCCATCAAAGCTGAAACCCTCACAGGACCAACAGATCATGTGAGAAGCATCAGAGGATTATTAATTTGAAAGAAATTGGTGGAAAGTGTGTCAAGCACGCCCAATCTTTGAACTGGGTACTTTAGAAGATCATTGCAAAATAAAAGACAACTGCACATTCATTTCTCTTTAGAAAGAACATATTGCACAAAGCCACAAAAGTTACATGACCTTCATGTGAAGGAGAAGAGAAAGACCAATCTTCAGTCATTGTAAATTGACTTGGAAAGGCAACAAAGAGATGCCAGTTTTCACCAGCTGAAGATACAACCAAATGTCTGTGGTACACTGAAGACAAAACTATAAGGCCTATTCATTGTGAGTGCTTCTGGGCATATGTTAATCAGTGAGAAATTTCTTTCCAGAGATGATTATGGTGCAAATAGAAGTCTGTGAATTTGGCTTATTATGAAGACTGTGACTTTCTCTAAAGCATGCAGGGGAGGGTGGGATTTGTTAACATCATCTGGCTGCAGGAAAGCCTACAGTCTCAGAGTTGTTTCTGTCTGGTAGCTTGCATTTACCTGCAACATCACCTTTACTGTGTCCTCACCAAATCCCTGTCCAAAAGACAGGCCAACAGCCAAACAAACATTTTTCCCATTGACACTGGGCTGGTCCAGCAGCACTCAGTAATGCAAGAGGGATCTGTGCCTTGTCCCCATTCTGGCATCTCATGGGAGAGATACAAATCAATACTTCTGAACTGAAGGTTGCTGTTAATGTGCCCTTAAAGAATAATGACACTGGCCATCAGCCTAGAGGCCATGGCACAGTTGGTGCTTTTTTTAGGTTAATTTCATTCTGAAAGTGAAAGAGGACACTCTGTATTTTCTACAGCAACAGAGACCTGAAAGGGGAACTTTCTTTTTGAAGGAAACAGATTTATAGAATTTTCTTATCATATAATGCAAGTAAATAGTACAGCTCCTTGCACTTACAGAAGCACTGGGTGGAGTGGGACAGAGGGCCTTCTGTCCCCAACTCTTCAGTGTAATGAATGTTGACTAAGGCAGGATGACATGTTACAAGGATTCAACCAATCAGCCTTTCAAAATCACATTTTTTCCCCCCAAAACTGAAAAAAAAAGTCTCACACTGGAGTTTGGCTTACTTCCATGAAAAAGATCTTGGTCTGTTTGAAAAATTCAGCTCTTGACAGCCTGACCTTCAAGAGCAAGGCTGCTCTGCTGTTACGGAGCTGACATGACTCTTGCTGTTCTCCAAGGCAGGAGAGGATGCATCTTTCCATGTGCCTGACCTCTGCTCACCCTTTTCGTGCTGGACTTCCCAGTTGGTTTCAGAAGTCTTTATACCTTTATTTTCATGGCAAATCCCTTGAATATTTTGTCAGCTCATGATGACAATTTCTTGATGAAGCATGACTTATGTGGATGTCCTATTTTATTACCCTGAAGTGTAAGGGCTTGTGGTGTGGACTGGAGGGTGCTGCTTACCTTGACAGCTGAAGTACATAGCATGGCATGATGTTCCATCTCTCTGAACACCCGCACCACATCTTCAGGTCTGCGCCAACAACAGACAGCTACTAAACTTTGGATGATATTGAGTTGTGTGTCCTTCAGATCCTAAATCGCTTGTTTCTTCGAAAGATGAGAGATCTGCAACATAAAGAGAAGAAAAAATAAAAATTTAAAAGGCATGCTAACTGATGCACATGCATTGACCCCCACCACCCAGCCACAATTACCTATTTATTTTGTTATGGGCTGAATCAGTCTTTACCAACAGTTTCCATACTGTAAAGGGGACAGCTTGGAAAACGAGTCACATCATTGCATCACCCTGTCACTTCCCACAGTGGTCAGCTGCAAGCAGCCAACATGGTGGCACTGTATGTCAGGGGACCTGCTGGCTGGCCTCTCTGGTTTTCACCTTCCAACAGGCAGTCTGGCGTTGGCACAGGCTGCAGAGTGCCTTATGCAATAACTTACTGTGCTCCTTAAAAAGAAAAATTCTGTAAGGACATCTAACCATAGGGAAAACTTCATAAAAAGCATTTTAACAAGTTCTCCATGGAAAGATAACCTCTTGGCATGATCTGCTCCCATTTCAATCAGTGTTATGATGCTACAGAAGTGGAAGAAAATGGGTATCTTTTCTGCAGGAGTTCAGCAGGAATGGACACAAACCCACCTCCCCAGATGTCCCAGAAGATGAGCCTCAATATTGGACTCAAAAGTCCAATATTGCATCTCCTGCTTTGCATCTGCCCATTTTCATCAGCACAAGAGCAGTGGGTGCTCTATACAACTGACACAACCTGCGCTGCCGAATGGATCCCAACAGCTGAGTGCGCTCCTCTGGGGTCAGAGTAACCCAGGGAGGTCCTTTTTGTGTTTCCACAGCAGGACCAGCAGGGAAGCAGACAACAAAACCCCCCAGCTGCACCTCCAGAGGCACACGCTGTAGCAGACACAGTGCACATGTGGTCTAGAAGGCTATTTTAATGCAGGAACAGTAAATCACAGCTAGCAGGATGAGAAAGGTGTGAAGCCTGGAGGGCTCTGTAAAACATAAAAGGTGGAGGACAGATCCCTGAAGAACCATAAAATGCCAATCTGGCTACAGGTAACACTAGCCAGCACATACCTAGGTTATACATCAAAAGCCCTGAGACACTTAAGAAGGAGTGCCAGATTCAGGACAGGGTTCACAGCAGCTGAAACCCTGCACCTCTGAGTCTGAGGGCTCTGCCCCAGGGAGCTGAACTTGGATGCCTCTAAAGCAGAAGGAATAAGGCTTGGCTGGGTAGATACCACATTGACAGCCCAAGCCCTGGGCAGGAGAGCAGCAGCACCCTACAAAACAAGCCTTTTACAGTGACCCTGCACCTGCTGTTAGGATCACCCCAAGATACCAAAAGAATAATCTCCAAAGTGCTCAAGGCATGAGGTCCTAAGTCATGCTAGTCACTGTGTCCCATGAAAGGACCATGAGCTCCCCTGGATACAACCCTGCAGCACAGCTCTCTCAGCAGCATGTCCCAGCATGACACAGTGGTGTGCACCACTGAACCCCATTTGAACAGGACTACATAGAGCAAGGAAGACCCTGTAAAGCTGGTGGGTGCTTCCTCCTTAGTGCTCATCCAGACTTGCACCAGCTAGAGAGTGGAGTCAAGTACAGATGTGTATTGTGCATGTGAAAAAGTTGCACTTGGATCCAGCAGGATGGCTTTCTCCACACCAGGGCTCCTCTCACTGATCCTACACAAGGCCCACACACAGGCAGCATGCCTTAGCACTCACTCTATAGAAAGTAACCCAACTGAGCTACAAACAGCTCTACAGCCCCACAACAGCCTCAGCCCTCCCGGTTCCCCCAGCCTTCAGGAAGGCTGTGAGCCCAGGAGCCACTGGCCTGTCTCACATCCACATCTGGTCTCTCTCCATACCAGGACTGGCTTTGGTCTCTAAGTCATTGCACCTTGAAAGTAACCTTTTCACCAAGGTAGCCCAGCTGATTTCCAAAGAGGACACACAAAAAGAAGCCAGATCAGAAAAAGGTGGCAGGCATACAAGGAATGGCGGAAAAAGAAGAAAAAAAATAGAATAAATAAATATGAAATGGAGCAATCTTCTGCTCTCCATTCATGTCATGTTCTCAGACGCTTCACAAGGTTCCTCTCTACAGCCCCCACATCAACACGGAGTGGAGAAGTCAGGCTGTCATTTTGATAGTGCTTGAGCCTGTGCGTTGCTGAGCGAGACCAGAGCTAGGTCTGTAACCACGAGCCTTGCAGCCCTCTCCCCACCTTGCCTGCCCTCCTCTGCTACACAGCCTGGTCAGGGGCTCTGATGCCCACTGTAACTAAGCTCTATTCTTATTTGGTCCCTAGGAACCGTCATAATAAGCTCAATGAATAATGGATATGTTGCTTAACTGAGAACTATGAACCAGCTTGTAAAGAATTCACTAAAAGTCTCGGTCTTGCATCGCAAAAAGGAATGTGACATCCAAGAGGAGTATCATTAGCAGCGTGGCCTGGTCACGCCTGTGCTCCTGGTTTCTCTAAGTCAACAGAAGTCATTGAGCATGAGCAAAAATGACAGGATCCGACCTAGGGCGTTAGTGTCTTCCTTCCTCATTAGGTCACTGAAAACCTTCTGTGTTCCCACAGGTCTCGCTATTTACAAAAGCGCTCCAACCAAATGCTTTGGATGGGTGGGAGCACTATGAACATGTTAAAAAATAAAATAAAACCATCACAGTCCTTGGTGGCTATGGAGAAGTTCTTCTGAAGAACATGCTCAGAGCAAACGTGGCAATCAGTGGCACAGAGAGAAGCTGTTTGCTGGTGGTGTTTTCTCAGAGCATCAGCACAGGCAGCCAAAATGGAGGTAGAGATAACAAATCACATCTGCCAGGTAATACTTTAGACACTGCATTACCTGTACGATTATCACTGAAAAGTGCCAGTGAGGAAGGGTCTTCAAAGAAAACAGTTCCCAAACAGAATCTGTCCAAGGCAGTACAGTATGGGTTTTTTAAGTGAATAACTTTCAGTAACCAAAGAGTCAGACATTAATCATCACACAGGTGCTATGCATCCTTGTTAAGATAAGGCACTTACTAAAGGATAAACCACAAAGCTACCTTCATTTGGAAAGGGCTCCTCTTCCTATCTACTTTCAGATTAGTATTGAAGAACAACTTTTTCCAGATCAGAGAGCACTGTATCCTTCTCTCTCTTTAAATATCACAGATCTATCCATAAAAGAGAACGGAGCATAACTGTACTCTGATTTTCATGTTTCAAGGCCAAGGCTACATACTCAATTCCCTCCTGGATCCTGAACTCAACTCTGCCAGCACAACTCTTGTTGGGCATCGTGCCTTTTGAAGTCTCACAGCAGGACTACAGTCTACTCAGTGTGAGTGAAGGTGACGCGATATGTCCTGTACTCTTCTTCCCAAGTTTTCAGACAGTCTCCAAAAGGCATTCTGTTGCTAACAAACAGATTGTGAGTCACTGAAATGTTCAAAATTATATTCCTGTAATTTCCATTTTTACTTTACTCATTCAAATCCAGCCCGTTGTGGCTTGCCCAGCTTCTGTTTGGCAAATACTCACTAGCTGGCCTCATACAGCAGGAGAGTATGTTGGAACACCAGCTCAAAATGAGATCTAGCCAGAACAGTGTTAGAACAGACCAGTTTCCATAGATGACAAAAAGCAAAATGAAGAAATGATGTGAAATATCAGTGTCTCCTCAACAGCATTAACACTCAAAGAGTTTTGAGACTTAAGTCTCAAAAAAATGGAAAGCAAGAGCTCACAAAGAAGAGCACATGCTGAGTAGCAGCCACCCTGAGACTTCCTACAAAACACATCGCCAATTTGTGTCATCACAACATCAGCACGTTATCAAAAACAGCTTAAGCAGTTACTCTCTGAGCTGTGAAGTCACAGTGCTAATTATTTTGGCTAGTTATGCGAGCACCACAGAGATAGGACTTTAACTGCCATCATATCAGATAACTACTTTTCATACTAGCCACCTAATCAGCATCAGGGAAGAAGCAGTGCTCAAGCCTGGATGGTTCTTCGATTTCTATCTCCTGCATCTAGATTACCCCCTCTGCAACCCCAGAGCCATGGGCCATGCCTGTACCAGCATCCTGCAGAAAGCACTGGATGCAATCACTGCTCTTCCCAGTTGGGGACGGGGAGAATGCATCCAGCAGCTGCCTGAGCTGGGCAGCGGCTTTGGTACTGAACACACAATGAGCTCTAACTTAGCATCCCAGATTTTATTTCAAATTTTGTGATATTTGAACTCCAAGAACATTGGCTCATCGCTCAGGAGGATGCCACAGGGCCTGGACAGTCCTCCCCAATATGCAAATTGCTTCAGGACAAGAGAAGAGAGACACAGGCATTTCTAGGGCTGGCTGGGGGCTAAGACACTAATAAGGTATGTCAGTATTTTGTTTGGTGTCTACTCTACAATTCATACAATTATTGATGGCAATAACTGAATATAGGGCTTTCTAAGAAGAGAACCCCTTCATCGCTTTTACGTTTATGGGGAGGTTTAGGAACTGCATTATTCTTAGAACATATTTAAGATGTTTTATGAATTCTTTCCTCCAAGCTGATTACGGGGCTCTACCCAACACAATGTTCATACTTTACTACCATGAATGACACACAGACTTTCCCAGCTTCACACAGCAGCTTTCACTGGGCACCATGGGGAAAGAAAAGGCAATATATTTCACCTTCCCTGTGGTAACACCAATCCTAACTACCATATTTGAGCTGACGGGACTGACTCGAGCCAAGCAATAATCACTGTTTCTTCTCTAGTCTGGCTCTGGCCCCAAGTGGCCCTGCAGAAACTTAATCACCTCACTACCCACCCAGCTTTCCTCTCTATCTAGATGCCCCAGGAGAGCCTTATCTAGAGGATCATAGTCCTGAAACTCCTTGCAGGCATACCCCTTAATTAACATGCTCTGGTGCATTGTTGAGTCTACAGGCAGAAGAAACAGGAAAAACCAAAATGGTGCTAAAATACCTACTCTTGAAGGAATAAGTAGCGCAGAGTTCAGAAGTGATTGAGAAACGAGAAAGGACATGGATTTCTGTTAACGAAGATGCTGAAAACACTCAAGAAATTATTTTAACCAAGCAACTGTATTTTAAAGGAATCTTTGTGGTGGTGAAACAGCCCAGATAAAAACCATGCTCAGCTTGATTTGATTTCCCTAGGACTCTGATGAGTTATATTCTTAGGTAAAGAAGGTGTCTGGGTATCTGCTTGGTTTTCTTTGTCCTGCAGGTGCCCAGGAACATTGTCTATATGTCTGAGCGTCTTGGCATTTCACTATTTCCTACATCAATACTTATCTGCCTGGCTTTCTAATCTAAATGGCAGTCATGAAGCAGGTTCTCTAGCACCCATTTGCAATTTCTCCAGAGTAAACACACCAGAAGCTGCTTAATGTTCTCCCTCTACCCATCACATACTCTCAGCTATACTTTACATTACAGTAAATGTCATGTTTACATTATATACTCTTTATGTTACAGATTACATTACTGTAAAGCCTGCCCAGGACCTTCCAGCATCCAGGTCTGTTCTCTATTGCACGTAACTTGGCGAAGTTTTAGCTCATTGTGTTGCAATTTTCCAAAACAGGCAACTACCTCAAGCTGGATTTCTAAGCTATTTCTAAGATTATAGCTAAGCAAATAGATGTTTTTTTACAGACCCTCTCTCCCATGCTACCCAAACTAGACAACCATTTCACTGAGAAACACTCACTTTGTATGATTTGGAAAAAGATTTATGATTTGGGAGCTTTCTGAGGTTGCCTGAGGCACACAGCTGTAATGAGTTTCCATTTCCCCTGCTTTCCTTATTTCTCGTTGCATATTTTCAGTTTTCCCTTTTCTAAATGAGATAGAAGAGAGAAAATATAATCTGTTTCAATGGTCAACTGACAAAGCTTGGGATTTTTGGAAAGGACCCAATGAGTTCTGAAGAACCTAGAAACACTCCATACATTGGCATCACCCTCCTCCTCATGAAGCTGTACCTGTAACAGAGAGGAATCATAGAAAGGTTTGGTTTAGAAGGGACCTTTAAAGATCTAGTTCAACCCTCCTAACACGCACAGGGAGAGCTTTCTCTAGATCAGATTGCTCAAGGTCCCAGATGAACAAATAAATCTAATAAAGCAATTGATAAACTGAACCTCTTCGATACAGTTGTACGCTGCTCTGCAGATGCACAAGTCTGACCTGATTTATTAGCCAGTCTGCATCCTGTCCTCAGCAGTGCCAACTGAGCACTGGTTTAACTGACTGAATTTAAAAATAAAATAAATAATTAAAAAAAAAAAGAAAGAAAACAAACATACACCCCTGTAGACTTCTAGGAGTTGTTAATACTCATTTTAAACTGTGACCTAAGATCTGAACCTAGATATTCAGAAGATATTCACCTTTTAAGCCACAGTTTCCACTTCCCTGCTTACAGCTCATGCCTTAACACAAACACAATTTGACGGTATCTGGTGCATAATTCAATGATGTGGCTAAAATCTCAGTCAACTCTTCTCAGAATAAATGTTGCCATTTAAAATGTGGCAATCAAGCTTGCAAAGGGAAGGCAAGAAATGTCACTTGCAACCCAAGTGATTCTGTTAACAAGCTGAGTTCCTGCTTCAGGTTTTTGTCTGATAAAGCCACTTATCTGACTGTACGAAAGGTCATAAGTAGTTGTTGGAACAGTGGAAAGTCCACACAAGGCTTTTTTGCCATCCTGCAACTTATGTTTAAACTTTTAGTTGAATCATTATTTCAGTTCCTGGAGCTGAGTCATTTCATCTGCCTCGCACATGAACACGCACAAAGCAGCTCTGCACTACGGAGCAGGCACGGAACAAGCAAGAAACCTTGATTTTCCAGGAGTGTGTGTTTCCCTGCACGTGAAAATGCAATGAGCTGCTCCAGTTGTTTCAAGGCGTTTGCAAGAGGACACACAACTCTGGGTGAGAGAATCACATTCCTCATCAAACCTCATCCCAGCAGATCCCAGGGCAAAACCCAGGCCTCGACCTCAGTCCCACAGTGCAGATGGAGCCTTCGGGGAGTGACCTTGCATAAGACATCTTGCTACAAGGAAAAGGTTTTAGATAAGATTAACAACTTTCAAAGGTGTGGAGACTCAGTATCATTCTTTTCTGCTAAAAATCTTGTACTCCTGGCACATCCGTGAATGTCCTTTTGTACAGATCAAGTAATAAATTAATTAAAAGAGGTATCATCTCTCTGAAGGTTTTTCCTACAGCTGCCTTTGTATGGTATGCGCATGCCATTTGTTGAAATCTTCAAGACCTTGTAAACCACAAGCGTTACTAAAATATTTTTTCCCACTCACGCTCCCTCCTCCTTCTTTATTTCAAGTCTATGTAAAACCTTTTGCTAAAGATCCAGATTCTCCCACTGAAAGCAAGTGCCACTTGTCTGGAAATAGATCTTCTCTCTGCCTCAAAAAGCACCCAGAGCAGATGGCCAGGGACAAGATGCTCTGGTATCACAAGCTCACGCTGTCTCTCTGATTACACATCAGAGGAACAGTCAGAGTGACGCATTAACTATTACAGGCTTCTTTATTGGAGGGACCAACATCTGGCTGAAGTGGAGAACAATTCACATCAATATTGGAGGTGCCAAAGCGGATCTGAGTTTAAAATTTCTTAATGCTCAGTGCCAGGCCAGAGTAGAAGAGAGTGCTCCCAGAAAACACTGTTCAGGAGAGTTGACCAGAAACAGATAATCCAAACTAGCAATAAAACCCTGCGAGTCCTTCTAAAGAACTGCAAAAAAAGGGTCCCTTTTAGAAGTTCAAGAGCTGCAGTCCTCATTTCAGAGGATACAAGGCTGCTTGCATCAAGCTTTATTTTTACAGAGCGTGAATCATTTCTCACTTGAAGGGAGCTGGGATCATTCGGCTGTCGGTATCTCTGCCACCAGCAATGCTAAAAATACAAAAAAGCTCTGAAGTCAGCTCTGGCGTGTTGTCAGCTCTGGACCTTTCTACATGGTCGCTGTGTCTCTTGCATCTACTGACAAAGTGCAGGAGCAGGTGCTGACACCTTTCAGATCAGCCTGTTTAAGAGTACAACACTGGGACCACTCTCTGTACACACACACTCAAGAAAAGCTCTTGCTGCTCCATTTATCCTCAATAGTAAATATTTGATTTTCCCTCATGTTCTGACAACATATAATTGTTGTCAGCCTATAATTGTATATAGGCAGCCTATAATTATAGCTAATACCATAAAGGTTGTTGTGCTGTCACTCACTTTTGCTCTCAGCCACGCTTGAGAGCTGAAGGACTGTACCATTGCCTTTGCTGCACTGAACTGGCTGCTTAGTTCATGCCCAGCTCAAGAAGTCACACAATTGTGACTTTTCCCTTTGAAAATGATGATGTGTGAATCAGAGAGTGGCAAAAGATCCTTTTCCAAAACCCCTTTGCCTTTTTATATTTCAATTTGCAGCAACAACTCACAAACGTATGTTATCCAAGTTTGTCTACCAAATTGCAGCTTGAGAGCAAGCCAGTAATGAGCCCTCACTTTAATTTATTATTTACATATACCTTAACATCCACCCCCTCCGGAAGAGAAATTATCTTGCAACATATGAAGATAGCTGTGCTAATTATGATTTCAGTTGCCATGAAACAGTCTTCAAATGTGGTCCCTCCCATCTTGTTATAAACAAGGTCTTGGGGTGTGGTTTGCTCAACACGGAGCAATATCTGCAGCTTAACTAACAGCGTATGTTTTCACACACGATAGGATTGTGCAACCACGTGCCACTGGCTGTTGAAGAGGCCAGAACTGGCTTTTGAACCAACTTAGACAAATTCACAGAGAGTAAATCCATCAGATATAGCCTCTGGTGGAAAAGAGAAGTGTGTTCAGGGAGGAACTTCTCTGAATCAGCCTCCTTCTGGATCTGGTTCACACAGCTCTAATCTGGGAGATGAGCTTTGGTCTTACCTCCTTTGGCCATTGCCACAAACCAGCTGTGAGTCAGGCTTCCTACCAGGTTTAATCTGGTATCAGACTGATGGGGAGGCCTGTTTGTTCTCATCCTCACTTCCATGATAAGAGCTTTGTCTAGGGGAAATGAAAAAAAGAAAAGGCACTTTGTAGTCCTGCTTTGAAACAGCTGTAGTTTGGTTGAATGTGGGTTCAGGACTTGCATTTTGAGTTTACACAAGATAATATTTCATTCAGTGGCACGGGAATCTCATCTCATTTCCCTTGGCAGAGTTGCTCTTTGGTGTCTTGTTTCTAACTAGGTGATAGGGTAATATTTGAAAGTATAAGAGTATACCCCGTATATTAGCAGGCGTTTTGATATCCAAGTGAATTTCAGCTTGGCATGATCAAGCAAGAATTCGTCTGGCACCATAGAGACAAAAACAGAGCAGAACATGTATCTCTCAGTAGACAAGGCATATGACCCTGCCAGTACTTTCATGTGCCCAACTAAGCAATGGAAAGACAGGGAAGATATGGCCTCAAATTCATTACTCATCTACCACCTTTCTTCCAAATGGAAAAGGAGGCTTCTCTTCACCAAGCCTGCCCTCAAGCAGAATAAACAACCCAAGTCCTCCCTTGGAGGCCACAGCGACACCAAGCCTGGCTTCCAGAGGTGAATGGGGCAAAGAGCTGCTGTCCCAGTAACAGCCATTTAAAAGAGCAAAACTATTTTGTTCAACTCCAAACCAACAGTTTTGTTTTCTTCTTTTCACAGAACAGATTTGGAAAGTTAACATTCAAGCTGACCCAAGACAGGGTCATTGTCCATTAGTGAACCAGAGTTTTAAAACCAACTGTTCCTAGAGCACTAACAGCAAGCCAAGATACACTTGTCAAGAGAAGGTTCAAAGCAAATGCTGCCTGGGCTACAGAGATTGGTGGCCAAGACATGGAGGGCTCTTGAGGCTCTGCTGTTGGTTGTGCTGATGCATACAGGTTGTGCTGCAGAACTTTGTTCGATAGAGATAAACCGCATGTTCTCTGTGCCCAGCATTCAGACTCATAAGTACATTGCCCTTCTTTTTGTCCCTTGTCTTTGTAAAGATTTATATAATAAATTTTGCTGGATCACTTCAACGCTGAGTTATGTTCTGCAATAACTGTGAAATCCCTGCGTGTTAGGTTAAACGTAACACAGAGATCACGGCAAAGGCCCTGCTATATATCTTGCCTGATGCCCTGTACACCACATATGGTGTTTATTCCCAGCATAACTATGCTAAGCCCAAGGGAGTTTCATCTTGGAGGAATTTTTCCAACAAGGCTCACCTCAGTGGGGAGGAAAAAAAAAACAAAAACAAAATAACAAAAGATAATTATCCTTCCCTGGCACCCCCCAAGAAAAACCAAACCAAAACACGTGGCTTAAGGCCAACGCAGGGCTCTCCCAACCTTCCAGCTAAAGATTAAAATATTTTAAAAGTAAACAACTATTTGGTTACTGTATTTCTCCATCACCTTCCAGACAGATAATGAAGCAAAAAAATGGAAGGACTGCAAATACAAATGCTACAGGCTTTTCCTTACATCTGTCCTTCATAGTCATTTGGTTCCTCCTCACCACACACCCTTTTTCTAAGATAAAATCCTATCTTCAAAGCGACCTCTTTAACCCTTTACCAATTGCCTCATTTTTTTTTGTTTTCTTTTTCTAGACAAATACTCAGGCCTCAATCCACTGTCTTTAGGTGCAGGTGAGTCAACTCTCATGTGTAAAACACTTTCAAAGAGTGGGAGGCACTCTGAGTTTCTCTAAATAGGGTCCAAGCAGGTAGGATGGGGAACTGGACTCTGGAGCATAACAAAGGCCAGTGCTGTGGGGTATCTACTTCTGGAGCAAGAGCAGTACCCTGGAACTGTGCAGGTCTCCAATCTGAGCTGGGTTAGGTACCCTAAAGGAGCAGTGAGGCTTCCACTGAGGAGCACTCCTCTCCTCTTGTCCTGAGACAGTGCACAAGCACTGGTTGCACGGTGGAGACAGTGATGCTGTAACTACACTAGAGCTTGATCCAAAGATGCAGGACTCACTCCACAAAGAAAATACAGCCAGGATCATTAATAACCAAATAGCCAGGGCTCTGCTGTATGCTTTCAAAAGCTGCTGCATGAGATGAACTCACATCCCAAACTCCTGGCTGTGGTCCGTTCTGGTTGTGAGGAAAGGGTTGCTGTTTCCCAAACCCCTCTTTCTTGGAAAGCGTGAGTTCTTCCTGCTCCAGGAGTAGCTCCTGATAAGCTGTAAGCCCCCAGAGCCATCAGTCTGAAGTGCACAGTGACCACAGAGGAGCTGACAATTGCATGCTGCTATTGCTGTATGATTTAGTCACTTGTGTATTTAATAGCAGTCAACTCTGCATTTATATTCAAGACAGAGATACAGTCCCACATTAACAGCAGCAGCATCTCCTAAAATTCCAGAAAAAAATTCAAGAAAAGCTTTACTATAAGGTTCTGAATTCATTCAAATCATCACAGTCCATTAACGCCAGCAGATGTTCGGTTCGTACCAGTCGGGGACAGGACCAATTGCTATTAAACTTGCAACACTCTGGGTCTGCGTTTGAACGGGACTGATTGTGCCCAAACTCTTAAGTGCTTCTAGAAGACTGATGAACTGATGTTATTGATTGGGATGATGTGGCTGCCAACAGAGAGGCTGCATAGAGCATTTCAAAGCCCAATTTTGTTGCAACGCTAAGATGCATTGTCCTGTAAAAGCCGTGAAAAAAGGTTGTGATCAGAGCTTTGTTAAAGTTGGAATCGGTCACCTCCTAGCAACACTACCATGACCACCTCCATACAGCTACTTAGCTAGGTCTCACTGCTCCTGCTTTCACTTCCTATCCTATTCCTATTGCTTGGGACCAGCTTGTCTCCTCCAAATTTTATCAACTTGCCTGTACTCCTTCTCATCCCTCTTGCATCCTCCAGCGTCCCAGCCTCCTTAGCCCTCTCCATCCACACCACCTTCACACGGTAAGGACAGACTTCTAGCATAGACCACAAATACCCAAAACAGAGTGTACCACCCTGGCCCCCCAGTATTGCTGGTATCTAGGGACTGCTGGCACAGGCTATAGGGCATGTCCATCAGGCTTATGAATTATCTCCTTGTAGTTCCATTATCAAAATGAAAAAAGCTTAATTATTGCTTTCCTGAGTTTTCCTAGAGGGCTGATTCTTTGCCATTGTCCTTAAAGAAGTACAATTGGCACTTGAGGCTGACACAGGAAGGTATATAATAACACAGATTTACATTATGTTCCTTCTTATGGGATCCCCTGGTCTTTTACAAACTCCACAAGCATAACAACACAACACAATAAAATGTGCAAACATGCTAAATGAAATATCTATTGTTAAAATTTCCGTGCCTTCGTACTTCCCACCAATAGTTTGCAGTATAAACCAGTGAAATTGGGCTAGTACTACAAAAGTGAACAGTACTTTTAACTTTGCAGTCAAACTAAGAGGAAATAGGAGGAGATTGGGCCAAGCCCCTGCTGGTGTAATCAGGTGCAAAGCCATTCAGGTAGTGGATTCACACCTCTTTTCAGCTCTGACCCAGCTCCTCAGGGTGCACTGAATCAACTTCAGCTTTGTGGAAAAGAGGAGCTACACTCCAGTCTCCAAGGCTCAGCAAATTTTGGCGCTGCCTAATTCTGTGGGAAACAGCTTCCTGGTTAGCACCACTGGCTGCTGGCTTTCTACACAGTCCTGGGCACTGTCAGCTGGTGTAATACCTTAACTAAACTGGATGGAGAGGCCTCAAAGGTATTGTGTATCACACGAATACACCGGATCTAGTCCTCTATTGAGGAATCATTTGCTTTAATGCAAATAGGTCCTTGCTCCCAGCGGGGAGCAGTTACACTGCAGTCCTTCATCCAAGCAGGAAGAACAGAAGAAGGGACCTAGATAATCATTATGAAAAGCATAGGTCAAAATCACCCAAGTGCCTGACTACTGGGGCTTGAAGCCACCACTGCTCCCACCAGCATTCCCCTGCGTACCTTGACAAATCCTGTCTCTCGTTCAGACATAGAAAAAGTTGCTGTGAAGATAACACTCCAGGTCACAGCAGATCACTTGGCACTGAAAAATGCTTGTATTCAATTGTTCTTCAGTTCCGTTAGCATTTTGGCCATCTTCCTAAATTTGACAGTAATATCTGTCATGTAAAAACAATTTGGATATATTTTTTTTAAATGTCTTTATACGAACATTCTGCATTTTAAAAGGCAGAAGGCTGATGAGAGCAGGGTAACAAAGGACTGACATATCCCAGTGGAGTTACAGAGAAAGAGGTTACAAATGCCAGTGCTGCTGCTGTCACAGCAGTGTTGCTGCAGCCACAGCACACTAAGGATGGTTAAACCAATTAACATCTCCCTAAAATTCAGCAGCTTCTATGTCAGACCTGAAAAAGGTCTCCAGGGCCACTTCTTGTCAGCTTTATTCCCAGCTGTGGTAGCTGGTTTATTCTGAGATACTCTTCCCAGAAACCTTGTCTTGCTGGTGATATTGGACATAGGCACCTCTTTGGTTATTTCCAACATCTTGCATTTCATGTACGAGTTTATCACGGAATTATATAATTCTATGATAAACTGGGTTTTGTGCCTTCCGGCATCTGTCATCCTGGACAACTTCTCACAAACAGTTACACAACTGGAACAGCAGCCAACAAGGGCGATGAACTTCCAGCTGGAATGTAACTACACAGGTCCCACACCTGAGCCTGTCTCCACCAGGACAAGGACATCACCTCCAACAGTAACAAGGTGTTTGCCAGTGCTGGCTCCTCCTTTGGCCGTGTGTCCAAACATTCGAGATTTCATTATAAGGTCTGGGAATGGGGATCACGTCACTATGTGAGAAACCCCAGTTTTGTTCATGTGGTTAGAAAAAAAAATTAAAAACCCCCTTATAACCAGATTTTTGATGGCCAGAAGCCTTCAGCTCTGCAGGTCTCAGTTAACAGCTGTTCAGCAGAGATGCACCAGGTTGCTCTGCTTTCTGAATGAGCTGCATATGCAACACTGTCAAAGCTATTCCAAGCTATTCGTGGGGAAGAGGATGGCAGATACAGCCTGTGGGACAAACGGGAATGCCTGCCCCGCACAGAAGTCATTCAGAAAGACTTTAGGAGATTAGCCCTTTAGGCAGAGGTGAATTTTAGACATCCTTCTTTGATACCACAGAGACATACACCACCAGCTTCTATCACTGTCAATAGAAGCTAATGTCAGGCCTCTGCAGGCAGCCCTGTGACCTTCTCTTTAAAGATTTATCAGCTTTACACCATAACACTGATATCAGCCAGCTTTTAAAAACAGCTTCTGAGCGCACAAGCGTGAGCCTGCGCACAGTTACCCTGATTAAGCCAAGAACAGAATTCATTCCTTATTGCTAATAGGGGAAACAGAACAAAAATGAAGCTGCCGTAAATAAACCAAAGTAAAGGCCAATTTCTGCCCTGAGCTGTACACAAGCTGGAAGGGGTCATTCAAGGGAGACAAGATAATTGAGTCTGGGGAACAATGCCAAGCACAGGGCTGCTGACCTGCCTCTGCACCTCATGCTCCCCAGGCACCACCAGCAAGGAAAATTCTGCTTATTTCTTGTGTAACCAAATGGACTCCGGACGAGACTGCAGTCAATCAGGGACAGTCACAGTCAGTCTAGACACATCCATGACACTGGTCCAAGAGCTAGCCTAGATACCCATAAGCAGGCTAGCTGCAGTGGGACAGGACGAGTGTGGAAAAAGCCATCTGAAAACAGTTGTCTTCGGTGAGTTTTTCAACAAGGGGGTAAACTTCTGTGCCAAATGCTCTTCTGACATAGGTAGGCATCTTCACGGATATTGATGCCTCTGCCAGTGGCTCACAGCTAATGGTTTGACTCAGAATGTCTTTAATCACCTCAGCAACTGCTGCATTTCAGGCTGGAGCAAGATGACTTGAGGTTCCTCAATGTCCTTTTCAAACCACAGTGAAGGGAAGCCATAAGGGAAAGACAGTACATACATGAAGCAATGAATGAATTTACTAAAAAAGCTCCCCTTGTGACAGAGTCTTTCTCTTCATGCAGTCTCATTGCATAACCGTAGTCCTCTTCGCTTTGTCAGCCTTCTTTTTCCTTTATTAAAAATAAAGCATTCAAACCCTGCATCTAATTCAGATGAGAAGGCTATAAATACTGCATATGTGCTCCACACCAAAACACTCTACAGGCTCACATTTTCTTTCAGGAAACCAACATTTTCAAAATACAGTAGTAGAAGGATCAATTTAGGCCACACTGCTGTAACTCAGGCCTTACTTTGCTCCTCCTGGCTCCACTGTACTTCTCTGCATTTCCCTCCTTGATGAAATATATCTCACAGAAACCTGGCCTGGCTCTTAGCTATGACAAAACCTGAGCGAACACAGGAGTGGGGTTGGCTTTAATCCACCTTGATGCTTTCAGCTGCGACTATGTTTCTCATAATCCTGGAAACAGAAAATAAAGCAAATTCTACCCGCAGTAACAAGGGACTGGGAGCAGGGACAACATCTGGACTTCCAGGGAAGACTCCTAGGAGTTTGTTATGAGGGGACTGTGTCCTTTCTCTTACCATCTGTTAATTCAGCCAGGACTGGATGCTTTAGCCACATTATAAGGGAGAATCACTGCATTTACATCTCACGGGAAACTCATTTTCATGAGTTCAAGTTCGCTACAGTTGAAGGGAATTGTGCAAAAGAAGCCTGTTAAAATGTAACCAGTCATCGGATGTGCCAGTTAATCATCTACTTTGAAACTTGTCCCCTTTGATAATAATTTTCCATGGTTGCAGAATTATAGCTTAACTGGTCATTGGCTTCAAAAATGACCTTGTCTGACAGGGAATGTAGAAGAGGAAACAACAGTAAAACAACCTTCTCGTGTAAATTCTAGATAGGGACAGAAGGAGAGAAAAAAACTGCTGGCAATTTCCAATTGATTCAGCAATTTACCTCGACCAGCTTGTAACCTCTCCTATATCCCCTTCCCCACAATCATCTCCAGGCACCAAAGAAACACCACCAAAGAACACCAGCTCTTGCCTCCGGGAGCCGTAGGGCAGTATCAGTTTACAAAGGGCAGCCCGAACACTGTATTTTCTCTAAGAGCCCAACCAATGTGGTTTATTAGACACAAAAGATGCACTCTAGGGAAAGCACAGAAACATTGCAGTTTTTGGGCCCAATTGATAAGGTGCCAACAGGGACAGATGCCTTTCTGCTTGGCCACCCTGAACATGGGGCCAAGATGCTGCTTAGAAAGGACTGTAGGGACAAGCTGGTTCCAGTCCTGGCAAAGACAGGACAAGCTAAGAGCTTTCTTCCTGCAGTTACTGACCTGTCGTGAAGAAATATGATGGAAACATAATAAAGAAGTATTAAAAAAAAATATCTAAACTACAGGTAGGAGAGTCTCTAAGCACTGAGTATGGCAACCATCCTTACTGCATCCAGGGTCAGCCGAAACAAGTAGTTAAAACACTACTTTTTCACTGTGTTTTAGCACAATTTTACTGCTCAGCCTGTTGTAACTCCAACATCAGGCGTAGAACTATTTTAGCCTGCTAATGATGGGATGGAAATGTATCCTAAGCTTTCCTAGACAGACAACCAACACTGCAAAGCAAAGGACAAGGATAAGACACAAACATGTCAGATCTAAAAACCTCCACTTGCTGTGACACCCATGCCAGACTTCGCCTGGCAGCCAGCGTTCACTCAGACAAGACACTGGGGAGTCAGGGCTGGTCACACACATGGTCACCAGAATTATTATTTAGGACAGGGCAAGAGAGGAACATAATTTCCTACCAGATATAAGGAAACTTAGTCATGCAGTAGTGTGGATAAAGTGACTAGGCAGACTGTCAAAACAGAAAAAGCTCTTAGCATGAGTCCTCTCTTTTCAAAAGCATCTTGCTTAAGACGTACAACTCCACTGACCGGGAGTGAAATTTAAGCTTAAAATCCCTGAAAACATGACTCAGTCCACTAAGATGATAAATCAACGAGGTGAAGAAACATCCATTCATTTATATATTTATCCATCCCATGACCTAAGATAAAATGTAATTTAAGTTGGTCAAAATGATAGGGAGAGTTAAGCATCTAAGGGAATACTTGTTTAAGTAATTAGGTTTTTTTTTTTAAAGACTTTGGATGAAAGCACACTGAAATCAGAATTTTTCAAAACTCCTCACAAATCAAGAGCTCCCCAGCCAGAAGGCCCCTTCTTTCCCTGCTTGTGCCCACTTGTGGTGGTCTCGGTTTCACTGGACACTTGCAATGTGCAGGCTGGGAAGACACTCCCTGGCCGGGCTGCTGAGCTGAAGTCTCCAAGATTCCTTGGTGCTCTGCTTCAAGACAGCTTCCTTGGTTAAACTGCCCAACAACTGAAACCTTACTGTTTCCAGATCCACTCAGCTATTTTGCCCAGAAAAATGGCATCTCAGGTCACCTGCTCACTAAGATCTTGCTGCTTTGGAGATTGTCCATGAGGAAACTTGGACCTGCACTTCGGATTCTGCAAAAGTTCAGAGCCTGAAACACCTTCATGTCGGCAACCCCAGGTTCCTGGGAAATATACCAACCAACGCCAAAGATACAATTACTTGCAGATACATCTTGAGATCACATGAGGAAAAAAACCCGCAGTAAAAAGGAAGAGAGGATGCTTGGAAGAGTCTTGCAGCTGTGAGGCATCGAGTACTTATTGTTGTGTAAGAGGAAAATTCGCCAGTGCCACAAAGAGCACAAAGATGCTGTTTATATTCACTGCCTGGTTTCAGTGAGCTATTTTGTACTAAATTTCCCTGCTGATCCAGCTGCATTGTGATAGCAGGTGTCTGCTAACATCAATCATATGTTATTGCATTTTCCCCTCCACCTTCAGGTGTACGAGACACAATGCATCACTGTACAATAGGAGAGGAAGAAGACGCTGCCTAATTTCCCATAGGATGCAGTATTTATCCTGTAAGTGCAGATTAACTGAATAACTTGCTAGCTTTGTGTCAAGGCTTGTAAGAAGCGGTGACTAATCCTAGCTGGTGGGGATTAACAATGTTTGCTGTGGGAAATGTGCCAGACTTTTCAATTATATCATGTCTTACAAACAGACTGCAATAGTTCTACATGAATACAACTGTGTTCTTGCCACAGCACAGTGATAACAGGGTACATCCTTTCTATTTTTTTAATGCCACAGACTAGAGCAAGCCCCAGCAAGAACATCACGTGGATGGACAGCAGTACCGGAGCCTGTTCTTCTCTCAGTGTAGGTTGACTGTGCATCACCTGCGCTACCCTCATAGGCTGCCACACACACTCACACACTTTACAGAAGGAGGGAGCACCAGAAGTGCACGGCACCCTTGAGAAGTGGTGTTGAAGACTCAGGCTCCAAGCAACACGCAAGATGTGGAAGATCATGCAGCTAGGGTCCTCATCATCATTAAGGAAAAAGCAGAAAGAAGTAAAAACTGCAAAGGAAGAGTGTGACCACCCCAGCTGGTGCAAGAACCATCAGCAGCTAAATGTAGGCTTAGTTACAAGAACACAACTGAAAGCAAATGTCGTATCCTAGTTCATTAAGTCATCACTTAGATGCTTGGCTTCTTCCAGGACCCAACATCTACTGCAGCTGCAAAGCCAAGCGCTTGCGTTTAAGTCCCCATTTTTCAAGCCTGTTCCCTTTAGAGGAGTCTGGTCTTGGACTTAGCTGCTGACCCATGAGACAGCTACAGACTGCCCCCACCATATGAGGACTTCACTCTAAACCAGCCAGTTCAAGTTAAGGACAGATCTGAGCAGGACAGCTGGGGTTCTGGTCACCTTGGGAGAGGAAGCACTGAAAGCACAGAGGGGAAGCCCAGGATGGTAACTGGTGAACAGCACTGTTAGGACTACAACAGAACCACAAGAGCTTTCTGATGTTGTTCCACTCACTTTTTATGGTCAGCCACAACACTGGGGCAAACATAACTAGTTTGTACTAAGCAATCCCAGAGGTCCTGGATTTTTCCTATGTGTCCTTTTCCAAGCAGCTTCACAGGGTAGCTGGAGTTGCAGAACATCACAGTTAGAGAAGGGTTTGGGTGTCTGGTTTTTGAGGCCTACCCGAACAACTTCTGCATTCTCTGCCCCACTCTTGACCTGTGAACTGTTAAATTCACCATGCTAGTAGCTAGAGGGCAACAAAACACTGACAGGACATGGCCTACAATAGGAATCCAGGAGCCAAAATACTACGTTTTGGGCCTCTGTTTCTCCCCAAAGCAGCCTCTCACCTCATGACCTGTAGCACAGACCATGGCACCCACAGGCTCCGTCCCAGCTAATGGAGAGTTACTGCAGGGATGCCACAAGTGCTGTGGCAAACCAAGGGCTCCACCTGGCAAGCACAAGTGACCCACTGTGTTCTTACCAAGAAACCCTTCCCCATGCAACCGTGTTGTGCAGAGGTGCAGCTCGCTCAGCTTTTCACTTCACCACTTCAGCGTAATGGGGAGACACAAGACTCCTTACGGTACAGGACAGAGGTCTGTCACAGTACTCAAAGCAGGTTGGAGTGATACAGTCCATCTTGACCACTCCAGCTCATTTCCACATACCCAGAGCCAGACCAAAGCCTTGACTCAACACCAGTTTGGAGCTTCCATTTCTTTTCAAAGCCCTCTGGATAAAAAGCAAAGAAAAATAAATTAAAAAATAGAACAAACCACAGAGGCTCAACTAGTAAGTATTACTCTGCCACTTGCTGACCTGACAGAGTCCAATACCCAGGAACCAAACCACTTGCCTTCTGAGTATAGCTCTTCTGCTCCTAAGCCTGTGTTCAGGCACACCCATGGGAGCTTTATGCATTGTACAAGACAAAATCCCCTTGCTCTGCTCCTTCTGGAGCACTCTTAACAAGCCACGTATTAACCTTGATTTCTCCCACATGTATCAGTATTTATTACTCCTTAATAGTGCTCCAAGGTGCTTGGGAGTAACAGTAGCACAGAGGTAATTAGAGGAGAAGGAACATCTTCTTATGAGTAAGGTATACGCAGCCCAACAGAGTATTTTGCAATGGCATGACTGCCCAGTGACAGCAGTTCCAGCGCACCGGAGATGGACTCGTCATTTTTCAGATTAGTGACAGATTAGCGACTACACCCACCTCCACAAGGAGCTTGGCTAGAAAGGCAGAAAAATCCATCACAAAATAGCCCTCAGTCAATTGACAGGGCCATTCTGTGGCACAGGAGATTTTTAAATCCAGATTCTGCATCTAAATATAGAGAGGGGATTTGAAACTGGGTCTTGTGCCTCACCTAAGCAGTGCGCTCACCAGCTAAATGTTGGGAAGAGCAACACCACATGTTGGTTTTCTGAATATTTCCAGATGAAATATTTAATTTCTGGTTTATTAGTTTAGCTGTAGTTATTTGCCAAACACAAACAAAAGCTACAAGCAGCTTAAGACTCGCTGAAAACCCACTTTAGGAAAAAACACAAGCTTGAAGCAGTAAGAATGCCAAAGGTGAGTTTAGGCCTCACGCATGTGTCTTCTGGCCACTGTTCACTACTGTGTCTTTGCTGGCTGATACAAATGTGGACAGACACCATCACCCCAATTTTGCAGTCAAGAGAACAGAGGGATAGGGAAGGGCAGGGTGCCTCAAAGGCAGCGTTGCTGCTCTGCTGAACTACACTCAACCAAAAGGCTGGCCTGGTGAGGTTCTCATTGCTCATGTATGGACATCTTACTAACCTGCAAAGACAAATTTCTGCTATTTGTAAACAGTTACTTAAGTAACAAAGCCAAACATTTCCATTTATTTCTCATTCCTACAATCTTACAAGTCCTCCTTGCGATTTTCTGAAATTTGCTAGGAGCTACAAGAAGCCTCTCTTTTCAACAGGCAGGTCTCCAAGGTCACATGAGCCAAAACCGGAAATGAGACACGACATGGAGCCAGGCTTAAGCTTCTGCATTCCACAGGCCGACCACCTTGGGGTGCCCATTTGCTTGGCTGCACCTAGGAGGAGGGCTGGGTAAGAAAACAGAAGCCTGAGGTGGGAATAAGGCAGGAGCAGTTGTAGGGGAATGGACAGGTGGGTAGACTTGAGGGAGGGAGGAAGGTGGTGACAGCGAGACCTACTCCAAAAACATTGGGCTTTGATGTTTCAGACCATTCAGTAAAATGTGGAACAGGAAACCTACCGTCAACCTCGAAGAAAGCTTCGATCATCTCCATGCTGCTGTGAAGAGAGCTGCTCACACAGCGTTTGGAAGTCCTGTCTCCACCTGCCCACTCCTGCCTTCCTTGCACTGAGCATTATGTTTGATGAATCACGCACCAACCTCCCTCCTTGATTTATTTGCCAAAAAAAAGATTTGCATGGGGTGGCAATTAAAGAGGTAGAATGTGATATTCATCAGTGTGTATGTCTCTAAACCTGACCACATCCTGATGTGTCTCCTCACAGGTGTTCAGATACTGTGGTAATGGGTGTTTGTACAAAAAAACCAACACAACAATTACAGCAACACCCAGTGAAGGAGAACTTGTCTTTCTGTGCCACAGAGACGGGCTCCAGAGCTGTGCCCAGGAGGTTGAAAGGAAAAGGAGTCATGTACTAATTTCCCCCAAACATGCTTTAATGAATACGCTCATTAATTCTATTACTATGCACTATTTCCAACCTGTTGTGGGACAGAGGTCACCAATGGCATGGACATTAAGCTGTACATCTGAGGGTCCCAAGCCCAGATGCCTTCAAAATGGGCAAGCATCAGGAGTTGGGAAGAAGTCCCACACCATTCCAGCTAGTTACTCATGGCTAGCAAAGGCCACATACACAGCTAAGTCAGCTGCCCATTCCCTTTTTCTCTGCGAGTTTGCCTTCCTCCCAAAGAACTACATTGGCAGACACAGGGTGAGAAGAGGACATGGGAGCCACCAACATCCCTCTCCCTTAAACTGCAGGAAGCCTTACAGCAAAGCTTTTCCTCTACTAGTGCCCACAGAGCATCTGTGCCGTGACTCTTCCACATCCCTCACAGGGAGCTGAACACCTAAAACAGAAGAGACAATACCTACGGTGCGCCATAAGGAGGGGGCAACGCTGCCCACACAGAGCCTAGGCCCCTGCAACAACAAGAATTTGTCAAATGAAAATGGAGCTAAAGCAACTTCTAGCTGAGCCTTACACCAGACATGCTTTTTCTTCTGGTTGTCTATCAGGGTGACTCACAAATTCACCCTGGTTGTATCTACCTCCAAAGATCCATTCTGACCTCTAAGAGAGGTGTGCTGTGCCCCCCTCACCTCCACTGGGTAATCCATCCTTCCTCACCATTTTCCACAGCTTTTACTACTTGATGACAGTTTGGGGTATTCCTTATAAGCAGCCCCATCCACTCACCATGAGTCTGCAAAACTTTCGCCCAGTTCTTGCATCCCAGTGGACTCCTAACATCACAGAAATAACCACCATGATCACCGTGCTCTCCACCGGACTTGCAAGCAACAAGTGACTTAACGCAGTGTCCTACAAAGGTCAGGCTTTTGTGGATTGGAATTACAAACTTTCCCTGGGACTCTGCTGGACTTGACAAAGCACACAGTTACTACACCATCAAAAGCAAGAGGAAGGAGAAGAAAAAGGAGGTTCCTCAGAGAAAGAGGAAGAAAAGACATAGGCTGGACAGTTCCATTCCCTGCAGGTTGGTTTTTTGTCAGCTGTCAGAGATTTCAGTCAAATGCAGAATTGTAATAAAAATGTTACAGTGGATAATATTCTACAGATATAAATTGTACACACCAGTATGCATATTATATGAAAATATTTTAAATAATTTTGTACTAAACCCCATACTCTCGTGGAAGCAAGTAGAAATTATTAAATTCATATTCTTTTTTTTGTCTTATGTAAGGCTCCTATTTTCTTCTAACACAGTGATAGAAGAGTTGGGAAATACAAACAGTTTCTCTTTTTACTTTTCATCATTATGTACAATTATTGACTCCCACTCGCTAAGATCAGCTATATTTTGTAAACAACAAATGCACTTCGGCAGTGCAGATTTTTTTCAAGACTTTCTCAATTCTGCTGACGTAAAACTTTGCGTTATCTATTAAAAACAGTCTTTCATCGAAGTACTAGTTCTAAAAGGCCATATTCCTTTTTACGGCAATGACCATGGTCTTTAACCTGTACTTTTCACCACCATTACAAAACTACAAAATTCAGACCTACTACACCACATTTTTGACCAAGTTACAGTTTTGTTGAGAGTACTTGTCCTGTGATGAACTAAATATTCTGGAAAACATTCCTTAAAACTTGGCTCTTTTCTCATTTTCCAGGTTTGATGCTCCAACCATTCTGGCACTTCTTGTCCAGAGAGATAAGAGCTGTATAATTTGTGAACTTTTCTGATGGGTTGGTTTCACACTTGCCTTTCCAGTACTTAGATGAATATTGTAGCAATGTCAGATATTGTTTAGAAGTCTAGTCCTGTACAGTACAAACGTTATCTGAAAGGGTTTTTTGTAAAAGCTCTGTATGAAATTCTTGTGTCTGATATGCTCATTATACACTTGATTTCTCTAAGTATTGGGTTTGGGTATGTCTCAGTACAGGACCTCATTGCTGCTTCTATTCAGCCATAATCGTCATCACCACTGGAGTATTTGGCTTTTTGGGAAAGAACTGAATGGGGTTTTTTGGCACTAGAATGTTTAAGAGCTGGCAATATTTTAAGTTAGCCATCGTAATTATTATATCAATATTTCAACTTTTCCACTGGCTTCAGTGTTTTGTTGCTTTTCCACTCTAATGTTCTAATTCTTCTTGAGCAAAACACACACACTCTCCCATTTGTTCAGCTGGTTAATAAACCGTTTCCACTTGTATTGTGTGTGTAATCTATGCCAGAAACATTAGCTGTAGATTTTATAGCTGTTACTTAGCCGGTATAAATATCATCACTCAGTCTTAATGACCAAATTTTTGTAATATACCTTTATTGTTAATGATTTACACTATCTAAAAGATGAACCTATCGGTATTGGTAGAGCATTTTCTCACTGGAAGAGAAATTTAATGTATTCTTGGACTACAGATGCTTGGGAGAAATTAGTCTGAAACCTAGACTGTTCAACTGGACTGTTTCTTAATTACAACAAAAAAAAGGCTGTTTCTCTCACGTAAGACTAAGAATGTATTTGCTCCCTTCAGCATTGCTTTGATAAGCATATAATATTTAATATAATGGTTGAAAATGGAGCTGGTTCAATGGGAGCACTACCTTCTTGTCCGTCTCCACACAGAAGTGAGTTAAAGGCAGGAGGTTTGGCCTGACTCTGGTACTGCCACTTGGAAGTGGTACTTTTAGAGCAGGAGATATCAGGACTCACATACTGGAGATGATGCTTCTTCGTTACCACAGTGAAAAGGTATAAAATAATGTTGATCCTGTCACATCTTTGCATAATAGTTTTCCTCCTTTCTTTTGGAAGATATTGAGGTGCTGTAGCATTTCCAAAGAAGAGCAACAAAGCTGGTGAAGGGTCTGGAGAACAAGTCCTGTTGAGGAGTTGCTGAGGGAACTGGGGTTGTTCAGCCTGAAGAAAAAGAGGCTCAGGGGAAACCTTATTGCTCTCTACAAGTACCTGAAAGGAGGCTGTAGCAAGGTAGGTGTTGGTCTCTTCTCCCAAGAAGTGCAAACATGAAAGGAAACAGCTTTAAGTTGCACCAAAGGAGTTTAGATTGGATATTAGGAAATAATTCTTCATCAAAAGGATTGTCAAGCAGGCTACACAAGGAAGTGGTTGAGTTACCATACCTGGAGGTATTTAAGAGACATGTAAATGTGGCACTTGGAACAGGATTTACTGGTGGACTTGGCTAATGGTTGGACACAACGATCTTAAAGCTTTTTTCCAACCAAAATGACTCTATGATTTTTAAGAAAAGGTTTTCTTCCTACTCTTTTCTTCAATGTTTTAATACCACTTGAAAACCAGAGGATTGGATAAATGCCCCTCCTCCTTTTTTCTGATACTGGATAGTTGAGGCTTCTTCCTACATACTTGCAGCTGCTCTTAGTGTTTACATAACTGCACAGATACTGTACACCTAAAATATCTTGGATCATGTTTCCTTACAGACACCATCTCATTGAAATGATAGCAAAGACCACAAGGCCATTTCTGCAGGTGTCAGACATGCCCAGCTGGAAACCTTCACAAACAGGGCACTGGGATGCCCAACACTGCAGCTGTCCCCACTCCTCCCTGCAGACCCACTCCTGGATGTGACCGGACACAGCACAGTCCTCTCATTGCCCCCAGCCATTTCACACATCTTTATTGACCTCTGGGCACTGGAGTCCCACCACCACTGGCTCTGGGAGTCAAAAGCAGCAAGTGCTCTTCAGCAATGTCTCCTCAGGCTGCTCCCTCCTGACAGGGCACCACTGTCAAACAGCACTGTGATGTCACTCTGATGTCCCCACCAAGCAGCACGGACATCACAATGCCATATCAGAATGTCTCACTGGTGGCCCCATCAGCTGGCACCAGTTGGCCTTTGCTTGGTGACTGGAAGGACAAGACTTGGCTGTCCAGGGCAATAGCCAGCAAGAAAAGCTTTGGTCGATCTGTGACAAAAGAAATGGAGAGGGAGCCATCTCCTGCAGAAACACCATCCCTTTCTGCTCCAGATGAGCTGGGACCATTGGCAGTCACAATTTCTCCTGGCCCTCCAGGACAGGGGGAAAGAGTACCCTGTGATGCTGCCATACAAGCGAGAAAGGAGGAGCAGGATGTCTACCCTGGCAGTGAGGGACACAAGACCACACATGACCCTCCTGTTTCAAACAAAAGGGTGCGAGAAGCTCATGAATTCTCAGCCCTCCACTTTCCACAAAAGCTGTGGAAATTGGTAGAAAGCCCCCACTTTCAGTCGATTTGGTGGAGTGAGGGTGAAAAATGCGTTGCCATCAACGAGCAGCTCTTCAAACAGGAGGTGCTGGGCAGGGCAGGACGTCAACGAGTTTTCGGCATGAACACCATGAAAAGTTTCCTGCGACAGATGAATCTCTATGGATTCACCAAGCTGAAGCGCGATTTCCAAAGATCTGCCTCCCTGCCCGAATTCCTGGCAGAAGAAGCCGCAGCTTCTGCCCACAGTGAGGTACAGTAGTTGCTCTGCACTTCCACTAACGCTCAGGTGGTCTTTGGGGAGAGATGGGCCTTCACATCAAATGAGGCCTCACAACAGAGGGGATGGGGATGGCAGCAAGTGCTCTGGGTTTAATTTCCTTCTCGGGTCCTTTTCAGGAAGGTTGGAGTTAGTCTCTCTGACTAGTAGAAATACAGACAGAATACAGTTTGTTTTTATCTGCTTAGTTTGGACCCGTTAAATGGAAAGACAGGCTCAGTATAACCAGTCTCAAAACGGTAGCAAGTAACTCTTTTTCTTTTTTAGATACTCTACTACTACAATCCCAACTTTAACAGAAACAATCCCCTCCTGCTGGAGAGCTGCAAAAGGAGAGTTGGTGTCAAACGGAGAGCCCTGGATACCCCTGCAGTGGATGAAGGCCACCGCTCCACAAGCCCAGGGGGTCAGCCTGCAGGGGACACACCAACACCCACCAAACGTCGGGCTGATGCACCTCCCAGCCTCGGCAGCATCCCTCCACCTCCACCAACAGATGCTCCCACCTTTCCAGAGCCAGCTGGAGCAGCAAGCAGCCAGAGGCTCATTCCTCTGTCCCTCTTCTATCTGCTGCCACCCAGGAGTGAAGCCCCGGAGGGTCTCCAGTGCCACACTCAGGCTGCTCCATGCTTCCCAGTGTCTGTACTGGCAGCAGCCTCAGCTCTGCTGGGGCAAAGACCACCCCACTGCCCAACCTGCACCTGCACCCACCACTCTGCAGATGAACCACAGCACATCCTAGAGTGAGCACAGAGTCAGGAGCAAGTTCACAGTTTCTTATTAGTAGTGTTGTTACTAGATAGAGCTTAATAGAGTTGTTAAGAAATAGAGTCTAGTAGAGTTGGGAATAAACTGTTTGGACAATAAACCTTTTCCAGTTGTCCTGTCCTGTTTGCACAGCAGAAGCGCAGACCAAGTTTATAGAATCACCAGACTTTCACCCATCAAAGCAGAAGCAATGGGTCCACAAGCCTAACAATCAAGCTTACGTTTTTAGAAGTTTTAGCTTTTATACCTTTATTACAGATCTAACTTTAAGAGGGATGATCTACAGCTGCTGGAAAAGTCCAAGCCAAGAGCAGGATGCAAAATGGGAGATGCAGCTGCATTGTGTCTGGATGTAGGGATGGATGAACAGTGCCCCAGAAGCCACCAAGATCTTTGACCTGTGTGGGGAACCACTACTGGGGTGTAGAAGGAGGTGTCTGCACCAGCTCCACCTCAGAGCATGCAGCTGTCTGCTCACAGCACGTCCATACTTGCCAAGTTAAAGCAACTAATTGCTAAAGCATGTCCCTGTATCTGACCCCATACACCTCCAGACAATGCTGCTCCCCCACTTCCTGACCCTACTGGTGCCACAGGCAGGGAGAGCTTCTGGGCTACCCCATCCCTGGCACCACCACCCAGCAGCAGCCAGGCCCCAGCTGGCCTCCAGCGTGCTGCTGTGGCACTGCACTGGGCTGCAGCTCCTGCACCACAGCTGGGCTTTCCCACCTTCCCCCCATGCAGCCCAGCGTCCCTTCCTTGCTGCAATCCCCAGCTGGCAATGCCCATGCTGGCAGCAGCCCTCACCATGGCCATGCCAATGCCACCCCATGGCCAAAGCCCAACAGCCCCACAGTGTCCCACCTGTGCCACCAGCACTGTGCAAGCAGGTGACAGGGCTGGACCCAGCACGGCACATACTACTTTGGGATAGTCACTAGCAAGTGACTAGAGCCTAACACAGGTGGAAACAAACGGGGTCTAACAGACTTATTAATAAATAGCCTAACAGAGTTAGTAATATGCACAGTCTAATAGATTTTACAATAAATAAAGCCTAACAGAGTTAGGAAATAAATTGTTTGAAGAATAAACCTTTTCCACTTGTCCTGTCCTCTCTGTACAGTGGAAGCCCAGACTGAGTTTTTATTTCACCAAAGTAGAAGCAAGTGGTCCACAAGCGATTTAATAATTTCCCATAACAGATAAGCTCTACATTCTTAGCATTACTGACAAAAAGATGGATAATGCTTACATGGTGTATGCACCAAAGATCTTCTTCCTAATGACAACTTTTGAGGGAAAGGGGTATGCCATCAAAAATTTTGGAGACTAATGTTCTAAGGAATAAGATTTAAACAATTGCTCTGGTTATTTAAGGACAAGTCTTTGTAAGTTTGTATCAGAACCATGTGTCTTTGCCCATTTTTAGGATGACATTCCTTCAGAGAAAGCAAGGGGATTACTCAGTGGCAGGTCCTGACCAGTTTAGCTGTGTATTAGCAAGCAAAGGTGATGGATGGAGAGTCATTTGGCTGCTTTTTGGATGGGAAAACATCATCTTGGTAGTCTTAGGAACAAAGACCATAAGCACAACTTGCACCCATCTGACCCCAGGCTATGACTTGTCTTTCTCAGAGTGAAACAGGACTGGGTGTGGGCAGTGGTGAGCAGAGATCCCGCAGGAGAACGTGAGCTCTTCGGGAAGTGGTGTCTGACTCAGCTGTGAGGCAGCATGCGAGCACAGCGTTAGGGCACCGCACTATTTTAGGGACTGGGTCTTGGATGTAATGTAACATGTACAGCCCAAGCTAGAGACATCAAAGACTTTGTAGCTGCTCTTGGGAGGCAGCCTATTCCCAGTGAGTTGATGACAGGCAAAGAGCTACTGTTTATTCTTCCACAGCTTAGTCACTTTGGAAGTTTAAGAAGTAAGCATTTTTCACTTCCCGCCCTGAGAAACCAGGTGATGATGTTCTGAATAGTTTATCAGCAGCACCTTGGAGGACACCATTTCAACAGAAAGACAAAGGTTGTGTGCCTATCATTCTTCAGTGAGCATTTTGAATACAAAGTGCCTTTTAAGTGCAAGATCTTATCCGGGCATCAGCACAAAGTATTGGCTCCTTAGCAGGCTTTGCCCAACATGATGCCAGCTCTCTTGACCTTGCTTTCTCTGTTGTAGTCTGTTCCAAAGGGGCACAGCAGAAGACCCACCCTACTTTGCTTACCAAGTATAAGCCATGTAAATAGATGAGTGCTTCATTTGCATGCACATATATCCAATAACAGCATCTAGGGCAAGCTTACAAAACACCCTCAAAAAGCCAAAAAACCCCACCTCCCTCATTTTTTCCCCTGTATGAGCTGGGACCGAGTTTCCACAGAGACAGAAAAGGCCATCTACTGTGCAGAGGTATAATATAAGCCTTGGACTTGAAACGCATTTATTCTGGGTGTTTGATCTGAGATATCACTAGGGACCTCTTTTTCTGCTGTTGGCTTGTTCTGCTCCCTCAAGATCAGTATCCTCCTGGACACCAGAAAATGGATTCACTCAAGCTCATTAGTCCCCTCCCTGACCTGTGAGTTCCTGCTGTAACTGACCACAAACCCTGATGCCTCCAATCCCAAGATAGTCTCCTTATCACATCAACCACCTTCTCTTCATTAGATATTCTAAAAGGCACATAACTCTCAGTCTCAGTAGCTTGGCTATAAGTTTGCATGTGATACATGACTTTAAAAGAACCACCTGCATGTTGTACAGAACAGTTGCTGTTCTGTCCTACAGTCGTTGGTGGGAAGAAGAGGGAAGACCTTGAAGTCTTCCTGTCAGTGAGAGCCTTCACCGATATCTTCAGCCTTTACAAAGTTCTGTTCAAGGGAGAAATACTACAGTCAGTGTGTCCCAAGAACTTAGCTTTTATAAAGGCCAGTCAAGTCCAACAAAAGGTCTCTTTCAGCTGCAGTGGTGGTTGGATTGGGCCCTTAAATGGCCGCACCTCAAAGCAATGGGCTCCAACACAACAAACTAAGATGTCCTTACTGTTGTTGAAGTTATAAGTGGATTTTTAATGATTTGGAAGAGCACTATTTTTAACAGCTTAGTTATACTGTAATAAACATCAAAAAGATATTAACCTAAGTTTCCCGCACAGTGATCCTGATCAGAATAGCATTTAGATCACAGCCCTATTTCCTATAAGCATATATTAATGTGTACAGAAGAGCACTGTCATGACTCCACTGACTGTTTACATCAAACTTCCTCAGTAAGTATTGACTTTTTAGAAGGTTCCAATGAAAAACAAAGCCAAACGCCAAATACTTAGGAAATAGGGGTATTTAGAAATTAGATTACAACATTCATGTCAGAAATATCTAGAGTTGGAAAAGAGTCAGGTAAATTGCAACATCAATTATACCAACTAACCCTTTCTCTCCAAATTCACTTTGATGTTCTAGTCAAATATTTCAGATTGCAGATGAAAACCAACTCTTTTTTTGGCGGAAATGTACTTAAGAAGAATTTCAGGAGTCAAGGACTTAGGGTTTTGCTTCTGCAACCAGGAAGCAGGTTTTCAAAATAATAACCAGCAATGCTATAGAGCGGGGAATACACACAGCATTGTCATTGCATTCTTCTCCTGACCAGCTCTGGGCTCCCACTGCGCCTGCGGTGGGAGACTTCAGAAGAACACACGCTTGTCTTGATAGTCTCTTACAAATTTTAACATGTTCTCCCTTTTCTAGCACTGCCAGAAAGACTGAATTAGTGTTAAGCTATGTATATATATTTTCTCATAACTGCAGGCTCACGGTGCTTGTGCGTGCTTTCAAGAATCCCCATCAGTCAGCACAGCAAGTTCCTACAGCTATGGCTCATGCAGAATTATTTTGCACTAGAGAAAAAGCTAGACTATGGCAGCTTCGCAGCTTCTTCCAACTGGAAAAGGAGTTCCTGTCTTCCCAAAGGCACCCTCCCAACTCTGCCAGGACAGTATTTCTGCAAGAAGAGCTTTCTTCAATGGGTACTACAAAAAGAAAAACACTAAAAATGCAGAACTTTGACATAAACCTCTGAAGGATAACAGTGTCTCATGGGGCAGACGCTACTCGTCTCCAAAATTGCACACACAGTTTTTTCCTCTCCCTCTACCTCATGCAGTACATCTCCTGTCGCTCCCTCTGAAAAACAGGCAGAAGAAACAGAAGATCATGGGCTGTGTCTGAAAGGGTACAAAACATCAGGGTCAAGAATGAGAGGGGGAGGGCTGAGGAGCAAGGATTCACAGCTGAGGGCTCTCCTTGTGTCATGGATTCACCCTGGGGCCAACATACTTCACTCCTGTCCCCAGCTAAGGTCAGGTAGAGCTCTCCATATGACCCGTGCCAGAATTAAAACTTAAAGGAAAGCAAGGGAGAGAGACTGGCTTGTCTGTGAAGCAGCCAAAACACCATTTCCAAGATACTGAGGACCTCAGATGAATGGAGTTCTATCTCTGTATACACTTAATTATCTCATTTAGTCCTAAGATAAACAGCAGGAAGCGTAAATAACTTCATGGCAACATATCAAACAGGACAAGACTCCCTCTCTAACCCTGCTAATTCTGTTTCAGGCTGCTTCTAACCACCATATCCCTTCCTCTGAAAAGGATTTTGGGGGGTGAAAGCACATAGATGGAACAGGAACTCCTCCAAGAGAAGAGAAAATTCACAGGCCTCACAAGGTGTCTCAGAGATGGCTCATTGGTCATGGACTACTTTAAATTTAAAATGCTTTCCATCCCTTGGCACCTCTACTCGATAAAATATATTGATGGAATAAGCTGCTACAGCAATGCAGCAGGAAGCAGAGCACATGATGCCAACCACTGAAGGTGCATATAATTCACTGGAAGCAAAACAGACTTCCCTTCACAGGGAAGCAGGGCACATGCTCAACACAGAAAACTGGTCTAGCCTAGGCCAGGTGGGACTGGAAGAGGAGGTCACATCCTGGCTGTGAAATGGGAAGGCATACAAGGACTCTGTGCAGATCAGGCCTGTGGAGGGAGATCAGTCAGAGGTCAGGAAAAGCAGCATCCTTGACCAGCTTCTGAGTGTAGGTTCAGTGCAGCCCTTTGCACAACACAGCCTCCCACTTTGTTTCAGGCTCCTCTTCCTCCATCCCTGCCACAGGGTGAGGGGCACCACACTGCCTAGGAACTGCCAGGGAGAAGCAAAAGAAATAATCCAAGCATCATCCCAGACTGCTTGGTTTGAGTGAGGAACTGTCTTCTTTTAGGATTAAACAGGGAATCCTGCTGTCCCCCATGAATAAGGGGACAAGCTCTGTCCATGTCAGCTAGTCAATGGCTTCATCTTTCTCCTCATGCAGGACCTCTAACTCCCTACGCTCTCTCTAGTCAGCAGAAAGGCTGAAGAACTTGAAGAGGGGGATTCAGCCCCCCTAAAAGTCACACCTGACTGCAGAAGGCAGGCATTGTGGGCAAAGGGAGAACATGCCCCCAGGAAAGATCAGGTGATAGGAACCTGCCAAGAACAGGCTTATGCTCCTTTGCCGCTCAGAGAGGGACAGTGAAACTGGGCAGGGACAGTGATGGGATGATTTGACTGCAAGGACCTCCTGCTTAACACAGTTGCTCTAAAGCTGCCACAAAGTATTTTCTTTATAAAATATTGGGTAGGAGTAGGTGCTAGCAAAATTGAGGGGGAAAAGAAGAAACCTGGGGAAGTACTAAAGGCTCCAGTATGTCTCTAGCAAGAAGCAGTGCACTCTCTTACTAAGTCAGGTTCAATCTGCCAGAACTTTTGTTGGTCTGCTACTTTAAATGAATACATTGTGAAAGCTTTTAATCGAAGAACAGTGATTCCGGAGACAGAGCTAAACAGCTCCGTCCCTGAACCAGTCAGGTCTCTGTCTGGTCTACAGCATGGTACTTTGTTGGGTGAAAGCAGGACACTTCTGGTCAGTACCGTAGGGCTCAGCAACATGCTCCCCAGACCAAGGGGAGCAGAGCAGAGCTGTGGCTGTCAGAATAGTTTTGTTTCCTGCACATGTGACAGAGCATGCACCAAGATGAGAGATGTTTATCAATTTCGTCATATGAAACAAACTGTATGATATTAATAAGACAAACTAGAGACTCTAGTCCTGACATGGTCTTTAATTCTGAAACCAATATTTATGTCTGTGTGACAGAAGAGGAAAGATTGGTAGGCTGTAATAAAAGGGAAATGAAGGTTAAGGACAAACTCCATTTCCCTGCTGTAGATCAGCTACACTGAAGATACCGACAGCTTGGAGAATATGCAAAGGGGAGAAAAATTATAAACATAACACAGGAAGTTTAGAGCATCCCGTCCTATTCTTAAATACTCAAGAAGAGATGATAAAAAACTCTGTTTTCTACATCCTGCTGTGTTACATCGCTGACAGAGCCCCTCTTACTTTCCTGTTGGTCCTTTACCAACTAGCCATGCATACATGGCATCACCAATTCCTTCTGACCTCTCTATCAATGCCAGCACTCAGGATGGGCCACCTGGAAGACTATCAGAAGTAACAGCAGAGAATGGACAAGACACATTCGAAACCTTCTCCCTCCCGAATCCTCAACTCAAGAGTTTTGCCTATTGATTTCACAGGCATGTGGGTTGAATAGAGTTACCACCTAAGCACAAGCAGGGATACAATCCCAAATTATTCATTCTTTATAATCCTGGAGCAATGAGCTCCATGAGAGCTCCTGCACGGTGGCAGCAGCAGTTCTGGCAATGGCAATGTCATTTCAGCCACACATTATTGGCAGGCTGGCAGTGAAAGAGTGGTGCCAGTGGGAAGTCAGGCCTGGACAGATGGGGATCCTTTAGACTTCTGGCAGTCTCAAACCAGAAATATCTTCTCTCTCAGGATCTACCTGGAACCACTGAGCCAGCAGGTGAAGGAGGCAGACAAGGGGCATAAGCAAGAACGAGGTGAGAGTCTACCTGAATTTTGCCATAACTCCCCAGCTGTCTGTATTTTATGGCCTGTCAGTATGTTTGCAACGAGGAAAGAACCAAGGAAGAGCCTATTCCTATCATTTAAACTCATCTGTCCCAAGCACCCACTCAGAGTGGGTCCTGGGCCAAAGAGGTCCAGCCAAGTTTGCAGACCCCACATGAATGGGTCAGTCATCATGGAGCAAAGAGAGACACGAGTCTACGACAGCCAGGCACAGTAGCCTCCGTAAGCAATTTACTTATCTGTTCCTGTTCCATAACACAACCTGTCTGCTCGAAATCATGTGGAAAATCTGGGGATGACTGGCCAAAGGCTTCGAACACTGAGTGACTCACATATCGCCTGTGCTGCTCTGAGTTTTCTCAAGTCCTCATATCTTGGGAAAATAGCAAAACTAGCTTATTCCAAATATTAAAGAGAACGAGGTTGAAACATGCTAGTGCAAATCCAGCCTGATCCATTACATTCAACAGGAGTCTTTTTCTGGCTTCAGCAGGCTGATTACCAGGCCAAAGTTAAGGAAAAGGGAGAGAAGATCACCAGCTTCTTGAATTCACAGTTAGAGCAGCTTTGATCTAGCCATGCTTCAGACGCTGAAGAGGACAGGATACCAGCCATATTACGTTTTCACTGACACCACAGCATATAGGGCCTGTTGTGTCTCACACACTACAGTCCTGAACATTGGATATAGAGGGGAAAAAAACACAACGATGAGAACCATTGCCCTTAAAATAAGTTTCTCCACAGGTTACCAAACACCATTTAACTGCGTGCCTAAACTCACACGCAATGTCACGAAAAGCAGGTTGGAAGTGGAGCACCAGCTTTCTTAGATCAAAGCTCAAAGGACAAACTGAGCCTTGCCTAAAAAATACAATTCTGATTTGCAGTATGGTCATAGAAATGATTCTCCCAGCTGAAGCCACACACCTTCTAGCTCCTATTCCTGTGCAAATTCCAAAGGAATAAATTGAACCATGTGCATGTATGGGGACAAGGCAGATAAGGGTAACAGGGAAAGGGGGAAATACAGGGCAAGTCTACACTGTACAATGGAACACAACACAGCATTCAGATGGCAGTGCTGGGAAGCTAGATTGTCCTGTCCACAAATGTTGAGAAGTCCAAAAAAATATATAATGAACTCAAAAATAATATTATACGTAAAATTCTGACATAGCAAAATCTAGGGACAACATCATTCTGCTGGTCAGTGGCCATACCAAGTGATTCTTTGGCATGCATGTGACTGATAGGCTGATAGGAACACAGCGTTACAAATAAATGTAAGGCAAGCAGGAGGCAATGGAAGAGATGGGTGCAACTTCCATCACAGCCCTAAGAGAGAGGCCAAAATGGGATGCGGCAGAGGGGAAAGACCTTCTTCATAAAAAAGGGAATTGTAAGTTCCCAACTCTAAATTTGTTTTTATAACTACTTTCAGAACAGGAAATTCATTCAATTCAATCCTTTCCCACAAAGGTCTCAATTTTAACAAAAAAATTTCTAATAAAAACACTTTCATGGAAACATTTGTGGCCAGCTTGTATTTTATTCTATTCCTAGGACATGTACATTATGGGCCTGGAAACAAGATGGTAGTGATAGGGGAGACAGGTAAGTTTTTCGCTTTAGTAAGCAAGTTTTGCTTAAGGACCTTTCTCTCACCCAACAATCGGAAATGTTCTATTTCACGTTTGATTTCTGCTAGCAAAGATATTCATCGCTTCATGGAAAAAGACTGAGCCTGGTACTTGACTGTACCTCTGCCTCCCCAGGTTCAGAATTGAGCCTTGACACTTACACATCATTTCACCATTTTGCCACTCAAACAAACCAAAACCCAAGCCTCGTCATTCCAATATCCAGTCTCTGGAGCCATTTACCCTTCCCTATTGCTGTGGGCCTTCCTTGCAAGTGAGACCGGTTAATCAACAGCTGCAGGTCTCTATCAGTATTCTTCTGTCTTTGATATCCTCCCTATGTCTTTGTCCCCACCAGCCTCTGAGAGGAGCCAGTACATACACAGGCATCATGATCAAACTCATATAGGACAGGAAGGACAAAGTCACAGACATGAGAAGATGGGATTATCTGCTTGGCTGCTGCTTGTTCTGAAAAAGTTGAAAAGTCCAAGACAGTAAAATTTCCACTGAGTTTGCATTTTCTATGATGTAATTCTCTTAAATGATTTTAAAAAAAATTAAAAATGCAAACCTGCTGCTGATAAAATCCCATGTCACTTGTTATTAGGCCTGTTAGAGTCCACTAACATGCTGAGGAGCTGGAGGCTTTTGTTCAACAAACGGATTTAGCATGTGCCTGTTTCAAGCTCAGCACAAAGGAAGGAGTAGCACTCCTTGGAGAAGCACCAAGACTGAACTTTTCCTTTGCATGACCGCCATGCCCACTAGCTTCACCTTCTCTAGGTTCCAGGTGTCCCAGAAACAGAACAAAGGGATTGCTTCTCTCTAAAGGGCCATCAGCACTAACTTCAGCAAGGCAAGCACACAGCTAAGATGCAGATCCATGGGTGAAGCATGGACTTTGTTGCTCCACCTCTTTCCTCCTGGTTGCATCAGCCGTGTTACAAGTGGTACAGGGCTGTGTCCAAACAGGAGCTGTATGCAAGTCACACTCCTACTGTTAACAACACATTTAGATGGAAAAATTTCAAAATAAGTGGTCTTAATTCAAGTGCAGGATATTCTTGGGTACTACATTCCCATTGCTTCCCCTCTTCCATGTCCAAACTGCATCCCAGGCTTGGAACTGGTTGAAGCTCAGTTCCACTCAGTCTGGATGCATCCACACTGGACGCAGGGAGACTGATCATTGCTTCAGTGAGTGCAGTATTTACCCCAGACTGAATCTCATAACATGGCTGTAAGATTGAGGCTGAAACCAAAAAGGGAGAAGGCATTGGTTTTGATGCATTTAATTTGCTGTTATCAGGGCCCGATTCCAAGTCTCTTCTGCAATCAGCAGAATCACCAAAGCTCGCATGCTTACGTGCTCACTTCTCTTGTGTCTTTTGGTTTATGTCAGCTTACTAGTTAATACTTTAAACAGGCTAAAGAGAAAACGTATTTTGAAATTACACAGATGTTTGTCAACACAGGCTTACTGTTAATTTGATGAAGGCTGGGTCAGATAAAGCCCACATTCAGCTTCCAGGTACACCTTCAGGATAATATCAGTAGTGATGCAAGCAGCCACACAAATTACATCTCAGGTAAGAAAACAGATACGAGTGGTTAAATATTATCACTATTCCTGTTAGCACACAGGAGCAGGATACCAGGAAGATTTTATATTAAATCAGTTTAATTTTATGGATAAAGGTGGGTGATTGTAAGAAAAGACTACACTAGAGCATAAGTTATAGGAAGGGATTCCACCAGCCTATGATGCTGCTGCTTGGGACATTCCTTAGTATAAAACCAGCTCAGTTGCAAACCAGTGGCCTAGAAGTAATACGGCAAAGTTTACCCCCCAGGTCCATTCAAGGAATCTGAAACACAGGCAATGGTTGAAGGCTAAAACTTCCACTTCAATATTCTCCACTAGAAACTGTTTTACACCAAATCATCCTCTGCCAGCACTCAGCTGTATCCTGCTGCTCCATTTATCACCACACACTCTCAGGAAGTCATGAAGCAGAAGAAGGATCTATGATTAGATGTAGACAAAAGAGATTCCCATAGGTGCACCATCTCCAAATCCCCTTGTTGAAGACACTTTCCCAAAAACTTACTGTACAGCAAGCTATTTAGACAGCTGAACTAAACCATAGCACCTTTTTTTCCACCTCTCTCTAAATAAGAAAAGCCCTTCAAACTGCTTAGGTACCTTTTCTGCAACCTAAGCCAGACCAGAAATGCTGCTATAGGAGAAAATACTTCACCCGTGGTAATTTATTAAAGGCACTATGCCTGGAAGCTTGCTCGGATTCCCCATCCCCAGAGCAAATTTGGGTTTTCCAGGTCAGGGATGGGAGATGAGCTTTATGAAACCTTGCCTTAATGGTAACCAGTTCTTTGTACGTTCCTTGTTCTTCCTTTCAGCACCGAGGGAAGCCTCTCCCATCCTGTCAGATCTAACTGGAAACATGGGTTTGGGACCTCTTTCTCCAAGGATGAGGCAAGGCACTCAATTGAAATTGCAGGATTCAGCTTAACATGGCCTCTTGAGGAGATGGAAAGTTAAAGGGATGAATATACCCATTCAATCAAACAACCAAGGGGAGCTCCACCTTCTTTTTCATGGGACTCAGCCTTGTGAAGGCAGTGATGGTACAATTCAGCTCTCAAGGGCAAGTGCTTGTCCAAATGCTGCAAAAATTATTCTCAAATTTACTGAATATTCTACAAGTCGAGAAATCCTGGTATGAAATTCAGTATTGATGAACAGATCAAATCAATTTGTCTTTCAGTTCTTATTCTGAAACTTAGAAAGGACAAAACACCACAGCAAAAATTTGAACACGTATCCACACAGCTATTAATCCACGCATTTCTCAGTTTCTCAGTCTACAAACTGTACAGCCATGCTTTCTAGGAAACACATATGAACTTTAATCAGCAAGATCTCAACATGATCCAAACTCCATGTGAGATCCATTTGTAAGACTAATCTGTCCTAGAATTTTTTGCCAGGGCTGTAATTGTTGAGGAGTTTTGTAGGCACGTGTTTGTTTTAAATACACAAGCAGGCAAAGGGCACAGGAACACATTCTGCAATGGGGGAGAAAAGGAATATTTGTCTAGGTTGTACTTGTTTCGTTCACTGATAAATATTCTCAAGGCAAAAAATTATTTTTTTTTCTCCCCGAGAGATGAAAGGGACTGGTCCAGCTCCCATTGCACAGTGTGACCAAGCTCACCATGAGACCAGACCTGCCCCAGGTAAGCTCCATAGAGCAGATTCTCAGAAATATGGGAAGCTCCCCCAATCTGAACTGTTGGAAACCTTCCTGCCCCTAGTAGTAGGTACACACCAGCAAAAACACAGGCCACGGTGTCATTCCACTAGAACTAGTCCCCTGGTTCCCTGCCGTGCCTTCCTCAGCAGACAGCAACATCCCCATCGCCCCTTTCATAGCTCGCATAAAACAGATCCTCCAAGCACCTCGGCACAAAACACCCCGAGATATTCCCCAGACGCAGGCTGAGCTTGGCAGCATGGTGACAGCCCCTTGGGTGTGTTTTGGGAAGAGCGCGCAAGCATTAGGCTGGCACCGACCCAACTGCCAAGTCACCCAGGACAGCTGCCTGCTGAAACCAGCCCTAAGGACTCATTTCCCCACCAATAATTTCCACAATGTTTGGGCTCCTTACTGTTTACTTTAAACCCCAGCCATTTCTGCTAATCCCGTGAAGGCGTGGAAGACTCCTACGACTATCATCAGCACAAGCTCAGCAACAGCTTCTCTGCAACTCCCTGCCTGGCACAAGCCTCCTCTTATCTGTGGGCCCTTGGCAAACAGGGCACTGCTGGCGCTCTCAGGCTAGCCTTTGCCTCCACCACCTACCTCTCTGTTTATGTTACTTTCCCAACACACTTGCAAATATGATAAAGGTTAATCTGGTACAAAAGGTAAATAGGGTTACACAAAGCTGGATTTAGCAATTTAGTTTTATTGGCCACTAAGGAAGGCAATTCTTCGATGCAGGTAATGAGGAGATAGCCAAGCCAGATAAAGGATCTGTGCAATATAAACATCCTCCCAAAAGCTTTGCTCCCCGCTTGCATAAGCGCTGTAATCATGAAAGCAATTCTTAATGGAGCCACTTGGCAGAGGCCCTGGTACAGCAAGCTGTGAGCCTCTCCCTAGCTGATGGATCGGCTCCAAGAGCATGTTACTACAGTGCTGCCACGGGGGAGGAGGGGGAGCAGGAGAAGGGAAGAGATTGAAAGCTGGATCAAGTCTGCAAGCACTGGTACTGGAGCAGGTCCAGGGCTCCTCTAACATGTCACCTGTGTAGTCTGGAGCAGGCCAGTTATCCCTCTGTGCTCAACTCTGCATCTGGAAATTAAAATTGATGATCTTCACTTTGTGCCCTACCTTTTGTAGGTAAACTCTTACAATGAAGGCTGTTTTTTACACTCGGGTAACTGCTTCTGGCTGAAAATGTTACTGTCACTCAGAAACTTGCAATAATATTCCTGCTAACAAGTGACTTCTCATTTTTTCTGACCTAATATTTGTCCTCTGCCTTAAAGAAGGAAAAATAAAACAAATCAAGATCCGACTTTCCTGTGCCAGTACCCTGCCCTCTTTCACCTCCCTGTACCAAAACCTGGGACAACCCACAAGGCTGAACAGGAAACCTTTTGCACCCTGTGTTTTGTGCTGTTTGGTCTTGCTTTCTCCTTTGTTATCAAGTTTAGGATGTCCCCCAAGCAGCAGAGAAGTGTCAGGTCTGCTTTGTCTCTCAGCAGAGGGACGGGCAGCGTTTCACACCTTCCCCCTGCACGGCTTCACGTCAAGGCGATGGCTTGGGCACCACAGCAGGACACAGTCCTCAGCAGGTTCAGGCTCTTCAACAGCTCTGGTTTCTCAGCACTCCCAGGACTAACACACTCAAGGCAAAGGGAAAAAACTCGGGGCAGTCTCTGTCCCTATGTTTTCCATAAAAGGGAAAAGAAGAAAGTGAAGTTTACTTCACCTCAAAAGTCACTAACGGCAAGATAGGTCTAGCAGTCACTCGTCCCTCTTGACACGGTTTTCTCACTGGGGCTAAAGGGCTCCCGTTCCCATAACACACAGAACACATTTACCAGCTGCAGGATTGAATCAGAGTCTAGGCATTCACTCAAGTATCCATTATGCTGATTTCCAATGCCATACATTAAGAATTCTTCCTCAGCGGCACTCATTTAGCTTTCAGGAGGGATCTTCATCAGACTGGCCTGGGAATTTTCCCTACCCTATGTACTCTAAGTAATTGTTGATACATTACCATATTGGGAATAACAGTCTGATCTATTGAGAAGTATTAGACTCGAAGTAGCGAGAACTGTTTTCTAGTCCACAGCTTGCCACCGGCCAGCTTCAGATGAGTAAGGGCACTTTGTGGGCCTTTTCTGCCCTCTGTAAAACACAATGAAACGTACTTCTGCAAAGTGCTTGAAGATCTATGAATAGAAAGCGCTACATGACAATTTGGGGTTATTATGCAGAGCAGGACCCACACTGGTCGACATAAGTGGCCATTCACCAGCTGTATCAGAGGGGCCAGTAGTGTTATATTGGCCAACAAGGAGTTATCTCCAGCTGGCAGGCAGAATACATTTAGACTGACTATGCTTCTGGACTTTGAGATTTTTTTCAATAGGCAAGTTAACTGATGTTTTGCAGAAGTATGAATCGTATCTGTAAGGATTATGGGCCTTTTCTTTCGATCTGGAGCTTGATCTTTAGCCTTCTGAAACAAACACAGCTGTCTGCATCATCAATAAACTACCTGCCAAGAATTTACTCACCTAAGCATCCCCACACAATTAAAAAGATGGGCTTCCTTTATCAGACTGGGGCTTTTAAGGAAGACTACGATTTTATCTTCCATTCCTCCCAAAAATTCCCAATACATTTATCAGCATCCACATTTGAGCCAGAACAGTGGACTAAAGCAGTCACTTCAATTTATGCAGTGCAAGGATTTACTAGCAGAGGTCATAGCATAGATATCCTTGTGCTGCAAAACCTACTCATATGTCCTTGTTTTTCTCATTCACCCTTTTGCAAACCACCTTTAGATGACTACGTATAACAGGCTGTGAACAAGCAGTTATTTTTCACTGCAGATAAGAGGAAGGATGCCAGCACCTTGAGGTTTGGGGTTTTTTGCAGCCTCTCCTCCCAAGTGTATTACTAAGGACAGACTGATATTTTTAAAATTATTTTAATTTCTTTATTTTGTCTTCCCCCGAGAGCTGTGACTCTTCCATACTTAATCAATGTCTTAAAGGATAGTTTACTTGCCTTCTTTCCTTTCCCTTATACCTGGAAAGTCTCTGACCTATGAGCTTGCCTTATTCAACTTTCAACTTCAAATCTTATCACTGTGACTACAAAAAAAAAGTAACCCTGTCTGAGGATACAGTCATTTTCCAGCTTCAGGACCAGAGCTATCTTAAACTGACTGACCCCCACTGAAATTAAGGAATCTCGATTTTTTATTATTATTATTTTTTAACCAAAAGATCTGTTCTTCTAGGTGGTATAAAATAATACCTGACACAAGAAAAACCTTATCACATGTGTTACTTAACCGAGCGAGCAAAGGAGCAACCCGGGCATTCTTCTGAGAGATTAAATAACAAGTGTTCTTCTGCTGATAATAAAGGCTAACTTAAGCCACCACGACTAATTCACAGCGCAGGCTTGACACTTGTTTATCTGGACAAACAATTATGAAATGTTCTTTTGTCCCCGTGAGTACTGTGTAGGCAAGAGTCATGACTTTCTGGGTTACTTTAAAGGGCCACTGTTTAGGTATCTATTCATTGCTCGAGAAACAAGAGATGCCTTGGGCAGACTCTGACCAAGCTTGAGGACCCCAGTTTCCTTCTGGTTTCCTTTAGAGGACAGATTCCAATCTGCCCCAACTGGAGATTTGGGGAGAGATTTCCCAGAAATGAAACAAGAAAATTATGTTTTCCCAAGGCATTTAGTTCCCTAATGGCAAACTGTAATTCAGGCATACAGGAGCCCTAAGTACTTTTTGAAAACAGAACTTGGGAGTCTAAACTATTTAAAAGCTTCTGGAATTTTTAATGCATATTTCTGAACTGGGACTTTAAATTTATCTGCCATTTTTCTCAGTTAGAAATCATTAATAATATTAGTAGACCATGTTACATCCTAGACCAGCTGCATACAGATCCAACAGACACCTCTCAGCATCTTGTCTGGTAAGATGATTTCACCCCCTTTTCTTGAATGGGGAAACAACCTGCTTGCAGACCCCCACCCCAGGCATCAAGCTGAACTGTGTAACCCCAGTCATGGAGGCAAGGGCAAAGACCCCCAAAAGCAGATACAAATCAACATTTTCCTGGCATTTCAGGTTGAAGGTATCCTATTTGTCTGGCTGCATGGCCCAGGGTGGCTCAGTTCTGGTCATAATTTTTTCTAAGGAGGAGTAAGTTCCCAGGGCAATGCCTTAAGCAGAAGGAAATAAAAATCCAAAGTGGGCATAAAATGGCATCTTAACAGTTTTTTGGGGAAGCCAGGGCAGAGCGGGGACACTCACATTGTTATATCCTTCATGATGTGGTCACGGCAATGCCATTACTTACACCCCACAGTGCAAAAGCCCTCTCAGTCACTGCTGAGATAAGAAGGCCTTTGAAATTTATTTTGCACATGAGAAATTGGATATTTAAGTAAACAGAGCTGGTCAAATATAGCAGTGACTTACAAAACCCTTGCAATATATACTTGCGCATGGAATAACCTTATCTGAATGTTCTTGCACTGCTAACTCATATCCCTGCTTTCAAACACACCACTCTCTTCGCTGACATTGCAGACTTCACCTTTTCCTACCACAAAAGGAGAAAGACAGAGTTGCCTTTGAGGAGATTCAAGAGCACAGGCTTTGCCAGAAAACAAGGCTGATTAAAGCTTTCATACAGGACCCAGCACCAGGACAAGAAAGTATCACAGATGGCTTCAACCACAACTTACAAAGCTAATTGCCAGCAGATGCCAAGGATATCAAGAGTTTACCAAGGGCTCAGAAAACAATTTGACAAATTCACAGAAAAGCCCATCAGAAGCTATTAAGCATGGGATACACCTCCACTGTAGAGCAGGAGAGCACATCCCATAAGGAAGTATCCTGTATGTGTTGTTTATGCACTATAGCCACTGCCAAGAGCCAATACAGGACGAGATGGGCCTCTCACCTGGGTTAGTATAGCCGTGTTTCCCTTTTTAGGAAGGGAACAAGAGGCAACAAGACTCAGAGGACATTCTGCAAGAGCACAGTCCATCACTCATACCATCCAATGGCAGGTGGAAAGCTCCTTCGTCAGAAGTCTCACACATGGATGAGGGGATAAGGAGAAGCAAGCTCCACGGTGTGCCATCACGGATGCAGTCAGCCTGTCATCATTCCCATCTCCTTTCAGCATCCCCACATATAAAATCAGCCGCTGGTTTGTTCCAAATAGTCATGTCACTGTTTGCCCTTCCCTGACCTGGTCAGCAGCACATGGGGAGCCATGTTGCTGGAACAAGAGCACAGGAACAGCTCTCAAACTCAGTCTCATCCAATTCCTTGCTCCAGGCTAGATCAGTTACAGCTGCATCTTTCCAGACAGATGACTACCTAATCTGTTCCTTGAGAACCTCCAGTGATTGCCCCTTGCCAGGTCATCTGCTGCACTGCTGAAAACCCCAAATCCACAGCAAAGAGTACAGCAGCTGACTGTACAGTGCCAGGTTAAAATGCCCACAAATAAATTGTTTGCTACTATGAACCAAAAGGACATTAAATGTATTGTCTTTTTAAGGTTTATGCCAGTTCACAGTAACCAAGAAATTAACTTTACACTTTTCCCCCTCCTTTTGTTTGTCTCAGCCTTACCCAAGACATTTTGCAGGTGGGGAAATTAACAACACAAGGTCAAGTTAAGTCAGGTTTAAGGGCATCTTCCATATCAAACAAAAAAATCTATGGAGATACAACATTTCTCCCAGGGCAGGCAATTTATTGTAGCTGTGCTTTTCATTAGGAAAGTGGAAGATGATGAAGAAATGCCCTTCACTTTAGATACACATCTCACCATAAATAGATTGCCTAATTAAACCACTTGGTTTTAAATGGGAACTGGAGCGATTTGGCATGTTCATAAAAATAAACCAGCTACGATTAAAGTTGAGAGTTGCTATTGTCAGGACAACCTGCCAGCTTTTCCCGTTGAGCTCAGTCCTTTATATAGTAGATGGAAACAGCAGGGCTGCTTCAGCAGCTTGGTTTCAACCACCACTGAGACGTCACCGAGGGCCGATGGACTTATCCAGGCAATGTCCCTCTCTTTATTGCTGAACAGTGCAGCTTCATAATCATGGTGATTCATTAAAATAATAAACTCTAAATAATAATGTTAAATACTCAATATACGCTGGTAGATAATACAATAGCTTCTGTCCTGTTAAATGACATCCTGATAACGATTTATGTCACGTACACCATTTTCAGGAGTAGAACGCTATCTGAGGTGACTGTCCTACAGGTTTTTGATCGCAAGATGTGCTGGTGCAGATTGAGAAATGAGCAATAAGTCCTTATCACATACATTAGCTCTCTTCAAGGCAGTGCTAATCTTGATAAGATGTCCAGTGATAGCATGTCATGAAGAGAGATGAGAAAAGCAAGTGACTACGTGGAACCCTGCGTGTAAAAGGGAGCAGGACCCAGTTCCAAGAGCTGCCCTGGACTTGTGAACAGTTGCAATGGCTTTACCTGGGGAAACCAGTTCATGTGAGCTACTCGGGGGTGAAGGCACCATCTTCTCCAGGCTGGCCTTTTCATCTTTTCAGCTGAGGACACCTTCCAGCAAGGAGATCAAACAGGCACCATAAAGAACAGAGGGCAAGAACAACCCAACTGGAGATAGAGCCTCTAACCACAACATGAACATCCATCCACCAGCCAAAATCCAGGCAGCTATACTGCTTTACCAAGCTTGTTTTGCTGCTCTTCCATGTCTACAGCTCAGTCCTATTCTGCTAAACCCATGAAGTCAAAGTTCAGTTTCACATTTACTTTCGCTGGCTGCTTTCTGAAGGCTTAAGCTCATTAGGCTAACGAGCATGTGACAGCTGCACTGCTGCTGCACAGCTACCTTGGCCCCAAAATTGCAAGGTAGAGGCACTGAGAAACTGGCAGGCACCTCACAGGCTACAGTCCAAGATATCTTGTAGTTGAGTACAGGTCAAAGTCTTCTCTCCTAAGGGAGGGCTCAAGATTCAGGGAAATATGCTGAATATGCACAGAAATAGCCCTGTCATCACACCCAGCCTCAGCGTTAATCTACTGCCCTTTCTTATCAGGCAGCCAGAGGATGTGTTTGGTAGCCCAGGCCACTGAGGAAAACCAAAGAGCCCAGGCTGGAGCCACGGCTGTGACAGGCACACACACTCAGATCCATGTGTCCATCCTCCTCCTTTCAGACATGCCAGTGCCAGGTGGCCTGTGGTGGAGTGGCAGGGAATGGAAAACACACTTGCCTACGGTCAACTCATCCTTTTCTCTTCCTTCTACACTTTCTCCCATCTCTCTCCTGTCCCGAGTTCCTGGCGGTGTGATGCTACGTCACAGGACGAGCCATCTCTTTCGCAATAGGGTTGGCTCACCCTCCTCTCAGCTGAGGGTCATTACTCCCTTCACTTATCGTACTATCAACATGACACAATTTTTTTTTTCCTTCCTGCTGTTTATTGCTGGAAATTGATTTGATCAGAATCAGTGAATCATGAAGCCAGCAATAAAAATGTCATGAAGCCAAGAGACTCAAATCTCATGGCACTTGTAGCTTTGCTGCAAGAGGAGAGACGTAGGGTCTCTCCTTCCCCTTGAAATGAAACTGCTTCCAACAGCCCCTGCTGGGGGGGAGAGTGGGATCTGCACAGTCAAGTTAACAAGTAAAATACACCTGGAAGGCTAAGGTGCAGGGAACCATAGTACTGCAACATGCTCTAGCTGACTATGTTGCAAGCAAGCTGTTAGACAGGGAAAAGGGAGGAAAGGCCATTTTTTAACCTACATTATGAATCCGAAGCAGTATCAATACTTTACCTCCATTGAAAAACCCTAAGCACAATATTCAGAAAGCAGGCATTCTACACAACACATTTGAGGGAAGGGAGGGGAACACCAAGAGCACCAAGCAAACCAGCAGTAAATCTGGTGACAAACCCATCTCCCTCCTGCCTCCCAGCCCAATAAAATATTTTGGTGCTACTTGCCCCCACCAAATTCTTTTTAATTTCCAAGCGTTTCCACAGTTCCTAACGTTTTCCTGGGATCAGAGAAAGCTTCCCTACCACACTGAAAGCCATTCTTACCACATGCCTGAAAAGCTTTGCCTTTGGCATGTTACAGCTGACGTTAGATTTACTGCAGCTGTAACAGCACTGCGTATAAATCTGCTCTTTGGTGGCTGTAGATTTTGCCCAGATCCCCTCAAGATGACAGGAAGTCTTACACTGGCCTGACGGCTTGTTTCAGCAGTCATTTCTCCAGGGCATGGTATTAATATATCTTCATTGTGCATCAAATACCACACCAGCCAGAGTACTCTGGCAGGAAAAATCTTCTCCCATAAAACCAGGAGCCTGAATCAAAGATCAAAAAGTCTTGTGGGCCCATAGCAATTGCACTTTTGGGATGCCTAAACCCATCTCAACAGACTTCAAAAAACACTGAAGGACTAAGAGTAGAAAGTTTGGAAGAACAGATTGCGTTCTATAACCTGCTGCTCTCGGTCACCTCCAAGACACAATGTTTTTAAGAAAGCAAAAGAAAACAGCTGAGCAATGGATTTCATTACTGTTATTAATGCTGAATGAAACTTTTCTTCCCTAATAGTTTGTAAGGCCAATCAATGGCGAAGCCTGGCTGGCTGCCAAGCCCAATGGCGAGCACAGGGGAGCACGCTTTCCCAACCCCTGCAGATACCATCTTACAACCCGAGGCATACAATTTGATTACCCTTATCTGAACTCGCATGTTATTTGTATCAAATGTTGCTTGGATGCAGAAATCACCTCGCTGACTTCCCGTAATGCTGGATTCCACTTCCAGATTGAGATTCTGAAGAGGCTTTTCAGATACTTGCTCCAAATTTGTTAGCAATGCAAAGAAACATTTGTCAGCCTAAATCCCAACATATATTACTATGATGTGACATGATCACTTTTCCATGCAAACATTTTTTAATGAGACAGTTTCTGACACTCAGTCTTTCACCAGGACCCTTGCAGTATTAACTTTTTCTTGGAGGTGACCATCTGTCAGTGATCATCACTGCTACACAGAGGATCACTTAAAAAATGGATCCTAAAGTCTCAAACACCAGAATGAAAATGAAATACAGTTTCTATACTGTTATTCAAACTATTGTTTTTACAAAAGATATTCTGAGGCTAGAAAAGTGCTGACATATGGTTTGCCAGACTCCAGAAACGGGCATCAGCCAACAGAACGAGGCCTAACACCACAAAGATGACCAGAAAGCTGAACTCAAGTCCAAATTCAAGTGGAAATTAATGAGGATTCAGGTTCCTGTAATGCAGGAGTAGATACTCAGAGGTATAACAGTTAACATCTCAACCACCATACCAAATGAGTTATCTACACCTCATAATAGAGGAAAAAAAACCTGAAGAGCAACAGATAGAGGTCAGTGAGAGCAGAATCAACTTTCTCAAGCATTGCTTTTACCAAACAGACACTGCACAAAACACGGAGATTGCAAATCCATTTCCTGTTGGTTTTCTCAGGTTAGACAGCTAGCACAAAAAAACAAACAAAAAACCAACAAAAACCCACCACAACAAAACCCCTAAGTCTCTATCCATGTCACCTCCCACATTTCTGCATTTCCAGATGGACTCTTATAGGCTAGAAAGCAGAAATCTCTTGCTAGACCCGTAACTTTTACCACACTGTTTTTGTACCCCTCTTCTTTAAAACAGTTGATTATATATTGCAGTCATAAATTTAGCCTAGGAACAGCTGGGACAGATTTACAGGGGATGTGTGGGTTTTTTTTTTTTTATGACTATATATTATTCATGGTGTGTTAGCCCTTACAATGTGTTTAGCCAAGGAAAAAAAAGATAAGATATCCTCTGGTTGATTATTGACAGATACTTGGCAGCTTGCATCTCCAGGACTGCCTGGTCACAAATAAAATGAATCCAGCCTCTAAAAGCACTTATTCGATAACGTGACCATGTCAGACTTGGAAATGATACGGACTGAAGAGAACAGAGGCAATCATTTGTAACAAACACTGTATTTTTGTCTCTTAAATCTCAGGCAAAAATTTATGTAAGAGGAGCTATACTGTCAACGCAGGAAGTGTGCAGACAGCACAGCCCCAGAAACATCCATGGCAAGATCTACTGACCCAGAAACTTCCTCCACTAGAAAGCAATGTCTGCTTTGGAGGTACCACAGTCCCACAGCCCCATGCAAGAGGGTTTTAGGTGACATGGATATCCCAGGAGGCTATGTCAGGTACCAGTCAATCACAGATGTCCTTACAGGACACAGAGCCAATCTCACCTTGGCCCAAAGAACACCTTTGCTAATATACACTGCTCTAGCTCCTGACACAGCTACATGGGCATGTTTAGCTAAGCTATAAACAATATAGATCAGAGCCTGGCTGGTATCATTTATACCATGCCAGACTTCAGGTTATCAACTGCAAAGCCACTAGAGAGAACATAAATCAAGAAGAAACCTGGTTTCCCCCCAAGTTGTGCCTCTTGAGCTTCCCTAGTTTTGAGCAGCAGGCAGGTTCTGAGGGGCAGGAGGAACTTCCAGTGGCATTTCTGACACTAGATTATCTTGCCAGCATCATCCTTTAAAAAGGGGTAACAGGGATGAGTTAGGTCCCTGATGTCCCCTGTGTTGTTATGTCCCCCAAACATACACAGTTGCCATAAAAACACTAACCACGTTTTCACCTTGCCTCTATCCTGCCTTGCCTCAAATGCTGCTCAGGAATGCACTTCAAGCATCTATAAGGCCTGACCCTAAAATCATGACGTGCAGCAATTGTATCTTTCAGAGGTTGAGCACCCTAAAAGAGAAAAGCTAGGAGAGAAACCTGCAGAGATGTGGCATGTTGAGCAAAGGCACCAATAAATACAGAAGACTGCTCTCAACACCTTTGAATGCACTGCAATTACAGCAGCTGAATTCTCTTCATGTACAGGTTCACACCTCCCATCTAACAATGAGCAAAGACACTGCTGGGCACATCCCAGCAGCTCAACATGATCCTCTCACTGGAATTTGACTGTCCTGTGCACCACTTGCATCTCCCCTCAATTTGGTTTGCTTCGCTCCCCTCTAAGCCACCACTGCTCATGGAGGTAGGTAAGACAAGCTTTACAGAAGTAACTTCTTTAGAATTAGACACTCGTGTTGTGCTCTGAGCTGAGAACATCTGCCAGCAAGACAAACGAGATTTTTTTGGTCAGCTGGGCAGGCTACTTCTGCTGGGAATTACAAAGGCTGATTTCAAGCCTGGGCTTATTTTAATCTTGGTCAAGTCACTTCATCCCTCCAGAGCTTTTCTTTCCAGACTCACTTGTCGGCTGTTGACTATTAGATAGAGATGAACCCAGGCCAATTAAATAACAGTTCTTTAATTAGCTTTTCCTTCTCAGCAGTCATGTGAAATACTGTTTGCTTGCACAGCAGAAATAGCAGGATCCAAGGTGAATGTGTTTTATTATTGATCTTGCACAGTTCATTGTGCTCACAATTCCCTCACTTAGAAACAGCAAGATAATCAGAGATTGGAGATAGCTTCTCAGAAGTTTCCCTTCTAGTTATATCCTGAAGTGTTGTTTTAACTCATTCATCATTAGTTTGCTTTGCCTGTTGGTTAGGTACCTCACTCCACCCCTTCATATTACTTCTTCCTTTGGTTAACTTCGTGCATGACTTGACTTCTAAATTGTAAGAGGTCACCTGACACACAGCGCTGTCAAACATTAACTCTGCAAGAACCCTGGTTCCACCAGGACACCAGCTGCTCCTACACCCCAACCTCACAAGTCGCCAAGCCAGGTCATCCCATCTCCCACATTCACTATGTGAACTATGCCACTAACTGCTCTTACTACCCCATTAGCCTCTTAGAGAAAAGATAAACTATTCATGACATGTTCATCACTCCCGTGCACAAGTTCTAAGCACAGTAGAGAAACCACAAATCCCCCTCCCCAAATATCTAACGCCACCCCTGAAAGCTCAGATTGGTTTCTGTTGGTATGTCTTTACTAAAGATTAGTGACAAAAGCCCAAACTTAAACAACAAATACCTCACTACAGTCAGCACTATTGTCACCCTGGGGGCTGCGTGACCTCCAGAGATACTCACAGGCAGCATGCCCTGACCTCAGAGAAATGCTTGAGCACAGAGGGCAGATCCTGCTTATTTGCCCATGCCTGCCAGGGGACAGACCCCCAGGACAGGCAAGAAGCTGAGGCCACAGCAGCCGCAGAAGCATAGCCTGGCAGCCAGATCACAGCAGAAGAGCTGTGACCATCAGGGAGTTGGTTAAATGAAATAAAGCTCAGTTTGTGCATAGGAAGGAGAGACTCATCCTCACTCCTGCTAAGACCCTCTGAAGGTGCTAATTGCTCTCTAGGAAACCACATTCCCCAAACTCCAGTTATTTCAAGACACGTGGTTCAGCTTTGTTTCATCTCCCGTTGTGATACCAGGTGGGTGAAACTGCAGCAGGGAAAGGAAGAAAATCAGGAGAAGGTCTTGTGTTGTGTGACGGAGGCAGTGACGCATATCAAACAGAAGACTTCAAAAGCTCTTATCCAGCACAGGGCTGGGTGATGATGTGTCTCCTCAGAGAAAGCTGATAGCCTTGAGAGACAAAGGGCCCTGGAGAGCCAGGAACACGCTGCACCTCCCCCTCCTGCCTTCATTAAAGCTTTGGGCCAATTCCCAAAGAGCCATGTCTCAGCACTGAGCCTGCTGCCAGGATGGTAGATAAGAGCAGAGAAGAGCGAGCTGCATCTGCAGACCCTTTCCCTCCTCTCCCCTCCCTGTGCGTGCGTGTTGAACCAGCACATTAACCTGTCTCATGTTCCATCCTTTAGGGTTTTTTTCCCCTCATGCACATCTTCCATCATCTCTACAGCCCCCAAGTACGGATGCTGCACCAAAGCACAGCAGCCTCCAGGCCTTGGGTACCATTCAGAGGGCACCGCTGCACCAGTCTTAGCCTTGGTGCCACCCAGAACATGCAAACACAAGGACCACAGCTCGCAAGGAAGGCACAGGCACCCCAAGGGCAGATAGCAAGCTTCAAGCAGACACCTGTGAAATAATGCACAGGAGTCATGCTGCAAATTCAGACAGGAAGGAGAGAGATGTACCAGACCCCACCAGAGCACTGGGGAGGACATTAGCAGGTAGGATGTTCTTTCTTACACTGTAACTCATCTAGGAGAAAACTTCCTTTGCTTCCCATTGCACATTATCACTGCTACATTTTCAAGCCCCTTAACTCATGCCTCAGGTAACCTTCCTTTTTAAAAGCACCAGGATTTTAAAATAATTTATCAATCTCTCCTTATCAATACCATAACCAAAGAGATCTTAAACGTGGGATTAGGCCTGGAATGGGGAGCAAAGAGACAATATGAGATGTGAAATAAATAACACCCTTATCTTGCACAGTTTTTCCTTAGAAAACCCATCATTTTCTGTTCCTGGACCCTTTGCAGCCCAGGTTTAGAAAGGACACACACAAGCAAAATCCTAGATGACAAGATTTGAATTTAAACTTGCATCAGCACAGGGCAGATTATGAAGGCGGCACACTACCATGTTTGTGCCAGGTCACCCCCTCCTAATCATCCTCTCACCAGAGTGCAGGTCTCTCTCAGAGGTGTCACAGGAGACTCCAGCCCTGCTGGCAGACAACATGCAGGCACAGCCTTTGGGCTCTGGCAAAGCCACGTGCAGATACGGTGCATTCCGACCCCAGACCCCAGCTCTGACACCCAGCTGACATTGCACTTCAGCAGCCTCAGGGGCTCCGCTCTCATCTGTGGCTGATGATTTCCTTTCCTTGCAGGCAGCAGCTTTGTAAAAACTCCAGTTACTTAAATAAACCCTGTGCCAAGGACTGTTGATGCTCTGATGCCTCATGGGATGATGTTGCTTGTGACCTCTGGTTTCCTACCCAAGCCAGAGCTGCCGACAGACTTGGGGCAGTTCCCCATTCAGAGGTGTGGACAGGGACAGGTGAACGTCAAGATTAACAGGCTCATTGTCCAGAATTGGTAATGCTGTTTTACCCCACATGCAACATTTCAATTCACAGTGTGAAGCACCAGATGAGAGGCTGAGATGGTGAGGAGCAAGTCTGCTGCAGATCTGACTGCTACACAGCACTAGGACTTTGGTCAGACTCATCAGCTCTCCTCAACCAGCAAAACTTGCCCTGTCAGAGACAGCGTTAAACAGCCAGAACTCGAGATTCCCTTGCTCAGGTAGCAAAGCTGTAACTTCCTCTGCCTTCAAACAGTCAATGAGACAAACCACCACACCACTGTTTCACACCCAAAATCAACTTCCAAACACAGAGAGGACTTTAGTTGAAGTCCACGGTCCTGGATGGTTCTTACTTCTCATTGCTTGCCAGAGTGAATCTTTCTCAAGGGCTCCTGAAAGCCTGTGTGAAAGTCCTGAAAGCAAGACAGTCAGGGGGGCCCCAGAGCACAGCTACAGGAGGCGGCTTTATCTTCCTGAATTTTGGAGACACTATTTTAATGAAAGCTGCTTAAAGCAACTGAACTAAGCAAGCTCCCCTCATTAAAAGGAACTGCTCCTCTGCTAAATACTGCTGCCATACTCCTGGCAAATACCATTTGCAGCATTGCCAGTACTAAGTCAGTGGTAATTAGTAGACAGGGCATGCTTTTGATACATTTTACAACAGGCAGAGAAGGATAAATATGCAAAGCCCATGTAGTTTGGGACTTGTAAGGAGCTGCCTTAGAAGGCCAGCTGCATAAGGTAACTCTAGACGCAGAGCTTTACATGAAAAGGAGACGAACTATTCTCTGTGGGGATACCTACAAGCCCTTTCCATTAATTGCTTCATTAGTTCCTTGCAGGGAGAGTTCTGGGCACTGGAGCAGTAAAACCTAAGAAAGGCACCCTGCTGGCAGGTGAAATTGCTGGCCAGAATCTGCTCTTTTTGCATTTGCTTCCAAACTTGAAGCTGTGCCCTAAAGAAACCACAAAGCAATCGTGCTTCAAAGCGTACCTTGACAGGGGAACAGGATTGGTTTGGCTTTCCTTGTTGCTTTCCAAAGTCCCAGAAAAGAGAGTATATTATTTGTCTATGGAAATCTCATATGAAAAGTTACATCTGCGGAAAATAATAAATAGAGCCTTGATGATAGAAAAGCCAAGAAATAACTCTAAGAGTTGTGCGTTCATGAAAAAACTACTATTTTGCTTGAGTGTAAACATATTTAAGAAACATGAAAATGCAAAAACTCAGGTTACATTACAGATCTGTGATTACCCTGATTATTTTACACACAAACACACCCACCACCTTTCAAATTGCAGCTCAAATTCTGCAGTACTCAAAAATACTGTGAAACTTTCAAGTCTGAAACACTCCTGGATTTCACCCAGTTGAAACCCTTGACAAGATCTTCTGACCAGGTAGCACAGCAGCTCAGAATTAACATGGATGTGACCAAGAGAGTGGCTTTAATGGAATGTGACGAGCTGATACAAGAACAGATTGGTGAGCGGGTTTTTAATCTTTAAGTCTGCGGGTTTCTTCGAATCCAAAAATGAAGGCAAAAATGTTACAGTTGAAAAATCCCATAAAATGTTTAAGAAGTGATTTGAATGGCTGCTTACATGCCAAAGCCTTTGAGTTTTTCAGAAGTTGAGCTGCTATCCCCCTTCTGATGGTAACAGCCAGGGCCTGAGCACAATAATCGAGGAAAAGTGAATTGATAGATTTCAGTTCTTCAAGCCAATGTCCAGAGCAGAAAAACATGCCACAAATCGATGGACACACTAACACGCTGGAGAAACCAACAGCAGAACAATTCAGAGCCACACCACCATCTCCGGCCACCCTGGCTTAGGAGGTTTGCTAAGCAACCTCCTAGACTGCCCACCTTCCAGGAGCACCACACAGCACTCCACAGGCTGCCTGTTTGCAGCCACCATGTGCTTAGTGGCACCACTATGAGCTGGTCACCCACAGAGGGCAGCCTCCCATGGTGTGAGCTGTGCAGCACTGTGACTCCAGTGGTGCAGACTGGAATCCAGATGTCCAATTTCCGGCAATATCAGGCAATTTTTTTATTTATTATTTTTTTAAATATGTAGGGCCTGGGCATGGGGCTTGCAAGGCTGAAAGGGAGAATGGCAGATTGAACACTGTCCATCTCTGTCTTCAGACACAGCCCAACCCCATGTTCTTGTGGTAAATGCCCACAACAATAATTTTGAAAAGTCCATTTTGCATATTTAGAACAAAAAGCAGAAATGAAAGCAATGTCAACTATTAGGAAAAAGCAGAGAGGGGAAAGGGTTATAAGTTCTTTGTACAAGCCTTACATCCTATTCATCAAAGGAGCTCCTCAGAGGAATGCAGGCCACTCATGTAAGAGACAGTTTCACCCTCTCAGCTCAAGGTTATTTTGAAGCACACAAAAATGCAGCAGTGGAACACGCCATCGCCATTCTGCTTCAAGGAGCTAATGTTCAGCAAGAGGAGTGTTCAAACTAAGTGAATGGCTGTCAAGGCACAAGTTTCCTGGGTACCCAAAATAAGAATACCTGCAAGATGCACTTCAGAAAGCAGACCTGGTACTGAGAGACACATTAAGATACAAGAAGTATTTCAACAACAGTTTACCAGAGTGATCTGTTAGAAGCATTAGGCAAATTAAAACAAAGTGGCTTCACAATTAATCATCAGAATTATTGCCCTGAATAAAGTCTATATATAGTACAGAGAATTTAGCTATGTATCTCTCCTAGAAATTACGTATTTGATTTTTCCATCTCAGATCTTCTATATTTCTATCCATTCATTCTCCCAGCATAACTGCACCTGAGTGAGCAAAACATTTTAAAAATCCTTCAGATTTGCCTGTGGGGTTCTTTTGTTGTTGTTTGCCATTGTTTTGTTTTTAAATATCCTGCTTAAAATTGTTTGCTTACATCGCAACCTTTTCATATTTGGCATTTCTGCCGATACCAATAGGGAGATGAAGAAGAAAGGGCTTTGCTATTAGAGAACAGGGAAAGGATACAGGTCCAATTACTGGCTATCCCACAGGAGCCCTTTTTGGTGCAAATCAGCTTGATGGGGATTTTGAAAATGCTCCATGTTTCAGAAATAGATCAGTGACCAAGATAAAACAAATATTGCCAGAAACCTTTAATCAATATTTGTTGTTGAAAGGAATGTTACACCTCACCATACATCAGTCCCCAAATTCTGCTTGCAGACTGCATCTTACCCACACTCCCTTCTCGTGGGAATCTCTAGGAGCACCCTTGGCACTAAGATCATTTTACCATTTACTATACATTAATTTACAGCAATTTCCCTGAAGCTTATGACTTTGAAACTTGAAAACCAATTGCACTTGCCAAGTCTAGAGTCTTTCTGCAAGCTTACATGGTCTCAGAGGGGACGCACCTTTGCTTTTCCAGTTCATGAACATCCCTAGAAGGTAAAGCTGAACTCTACAACCTTTGCACAAGGCTAAAATCCAAACTGGTACCTACATGGTATGAAGAGGGCTGAAGTACAAACTCTTGTTCCTACTGAGGAGACTCCAAGAGGTGCAATAAAACTGTTCTACATCACCTCAAAAGGAGAAACAATATATCCCGACCAAAGAGCCAGTACAGTAACACATGGTTAGAAATCACCGCTCACATATGGGGATGTGACTTATCTTGATGGTCAAGGCAAAGACAGCAAGGCTAAAAGATGAGCAATGGATGTTCTTCGCATCAGCCAGAAACATGGCAATAGACTTGGGATGCTGGGGGAGCCAGCACAGCCTCCTTGCCATCACACCCTGCACAACAGATCTTATATTAATCCTTTCCATTTAAGAAAGGAGATGAAAAGGTGTATTTTCAGTCCAGTGCGGAGTAAAAGAAGATGAAGCTTGAAGCTTCAGGCACTCCTGCTCTCTCCACCCCAGTTCCTTCACCTGACTGTAAGATGTCTGGTAAGGGCAAACGTCACATATGCACAGGCTTTTCCTCCAGCCAGTTTAGCCAGATGACATTCCTGCTGTCTGTAGCTCTGGACCAGTGGGCAGTATTTGCCTGGTGAGACCTTAAAGACATCCCCTGCTGCATAGTCCTATTTACCTTCTATTCTGTATGTTTAGACAAGAGCTCCAGCTCCCAACTTGTACATACAACTGGCTCCTTTTAGCCATGGTGCATTTAAAGTGATCATTTCATGCTTTCCTGGTGTGTGGGTTTAGCAAACACAGTGTGTTTGTCACTTAGCCACACCACAAATCACAGCACACTGCTTGCACTCTTTCCTTTCATATTGGGGAGATACAAGACTCACCAGGAGCCAACAGATGGTGCTGGGCAGGCGAGAGCTGCAGGGACAGGCTGTGCCCCAGTCCCTCTGCAGAGCCACAGACTCTCCCTTTGGGACGGCCGAAAAATGCTTCTAGCTCCATCACAAAATAAAATTTTAAAAAATCACTTTTATACTAGCAACTGTATTGGAGAAGGTGGATAGTGAGCCGGATGGGATGCCCTCCCACAACAATTTGCGAGGTTTTAAATATCCCAGTTCAGAGAAACAAAAAAGTAGAAAAAACCTCACAATTTCCCCAGAAATAAGAACACCGGGGGAGGAAAAGAGGAAGAGAACGTTGTGTTTCTATTCATTTTCAGGAATTTCATTTCAGTTCCAACATTTTTTTTAACCTTCAATTAATGCTAGCTATCAAAATGAAGCAGCATTTGGACCTAAAAACATTGAAACTTTGCCATTTAGAAAAGGTCAAACAGTTTTCAAAACATTTTCATCCAATATTTTTCAGCAAATGAAATTCATCATAACCAACATTTTCCCATGAAATTGTTCTGTCTCAGACAACTGGCATTTTCCAAGGGACGATGCTTCTCAGGGGATCTCCCTGCCAGTCGAAGGGGCTGGTCCTTCCCTTTTGTCACTAACTAGCCTCTTTGGCAGTCAGCCCATGCTATGCTTTTGGACCTTGGTAAGTCATCCAGGCCCTGGTTCAGACCATTAAGTCAACTGAAATCAGACACCAGGCTAGGGTACACACTTCTCCAAGGTTCATTACGTGCCTCCCCCATCGATGTTGTATTTGTGCATTTTGTATCTTCGTTTCCTCACCCAAAAACCAGTTACTGAGCAGAGAGAGAGGTCTCTCCTTAGCTTTGAGATACTTTTACTGTTACTGCAGTATAAAGCTCATTTTTCTTTAGCTAGGATCCAAATCCATACCCACTAATAGCCCCTGTGGAGAATTACCTGTCTGGAACAACCATTCTGACCTAAAACCATAGCTGCGTTTTCCATCTTCTTCGGAAGATCTTAATTCCAAAGGCTGTCATCTACTCATCTATGAAAGGTTAGCCTTCTTGAGGTACCACATTTAACTGTGGAGTAAGGATATGCTCCAAGAGAGCATGCTCATTTTGCCCCTGAGCCCTGAAAGCTGTCCTGAGGAGCAGAGCTCCTGCTGCCCATAAACACGCCACGAGCCCACAAACCTGTAAATACCCTACATCTGCTTACCCTTGGATGGGATTTAATGACAAATGACTGTACACAGAGAAGCTGCACATCAAGGACTTCCCAAAGGGTAGGCATGATGTGCAACTGGGACGCAACCATCTTCTCAGCTTACAGAAGGTGCTTCCGTGGGTTGTGAGCAGAGCTCTACAGAGCCTGGCACGCAGTTGCTTCTTCTCTGACTCCATGCTAAGACGTGTCTGGCTCACGTTCAACTTCATCTTTGCACAGGCAGACAAGCTCAGGTTTGTCTATGCTCATCTGTGTAGACATGAGTAACATGCTGGGGCCAAAGTCAGAATCTGGTCCATAAACAGAGTCTCCAGTAGAGCAGAGGAAACCACATCAATTAAAGGAGAAGAGACTGAAGCTTTCACCAGGAACTTACAGGGGACTGAGTCAACAGGAATGCAGACGTACACCTGCGCTGCTGGTGTTGGCTGGGGTGGGAAGCAGGAATATCACCAAATGACAGCCACAGGATTACATAGGATTGTTAAAAATCAGAACACAAAAATCCCACATTGTTTTCTCTATATATGTTGTCTCTCCCCAACCCTAGCCAGTTTGAAAACCAGAGCAGGACTGAAGGACCACCACTGTATTTCAGTAGTAACTAAACAACATCCCTCTCCCTTTCCCAGAAACTCTCAGGATCGGGGCCTGCAAATTCAACTCTCTACATCCACCAGACCGTAATACAAGCTTTCTCCAAAAATACCCTTACAAACACAGCCCCAAGGAGCTATTACAAGTGGGCAGAACTTGCAGGGTCATCACCTACTCATTGATACCCGGCCCCACAGCACCGCCCCCAATTAAAGAAGTATTGAGTTAAGTCTTTTTCTCCAGTTCTGGAGCCTTCTTGCCAGACATCTACAAAAGACCTGGCTGCTGAAGGTTTTTGGACTATGCCATTCACCACTGCCTGTAGGTGGGAAAAGTGTTGTGCAAGGAAGGTTTTCATCAAGGACCTGTTTCCAGTAAATCCAGCTCCAGCACAGAATGCCAGAGGGATTTCTCTCACAACTAAAATGCTGCTGGACTCCTCACGGTGCTCCAGCCAGTGAGCTGAAAAGGGCCATGGCACAGTGCCCTCCCTTATAGAACCACCACGGTGGCCTCGGCTCCGAGGGAGAGGCAATCAAGCATACATGTTTTTCTTTCAACCTGGAAAGATGATAAAAAACAGCATTTGTGGGAACCCAGTGTGACAGGAGCCAGGGCAGCATATGGGAGATGGAGAATCTGGACAGCACTAAGGTCACCTCTGTTTCCTTTGACAAAAACCCAAACAAGCCCCTCAAGGCTCCCCAAAACCAAAACTGAGTGTACAGGTTATATCATGGATGGTTCATGTTACTGAGTGAACAACCATGTAGTAGGAGACAGGGTGTTTAATGCTGCTGCAGGAAAACCACAATTCTTTTATGACTTGAAAACCCATCTTAGGGCTTTTTCAAGTTTCCCAAGCCCTCCTTCAAGAGACACACATCTCTCAAATCTGGGTCCAAACTGTACAAGAGACCAAAAGGGACATCAAGCCATAATCCCACTTCAGAGACTCAGGTTTCTTCTGCTCACATACTCCCTGCAGAAATAATATTTCCTGTCTTTCCATCTGAGCCCTCAGGAAGTTCCCCAGCAGCCAAGAGGGAAGAGGCCTTCTTGTAACAGAGATAGAGCAGAAGCAATCAAACAGCTTATTGGGTTTTCCACTGAAGCGAGAGCAGATTAAGCATTTTTCAACTGAAAACACATGCAGCAAACATTTATCTATAGCCTTAGTTTTAGTTTCTTGAATGCTTCTAACAGTCTAGGTTTTTAAGCAGCACACATCAATGCCCCTAATGTAAACTGCAGGTTAGATCTGGGGGGACAGGAGGGTGGGGGGCTGGGGAGCGTGGAATTAAGTTTTTCCAATATGAAGGATGGCCAGAACTCCATTTCCAAAATCTATGTTTTTACCAATGACAACCAGTAGTGGCTGGCCCTCCTGTACAGCTGACCTGTCACAAGCTGGTGTTCTATCACTCCTGAACCTTTACTAGCCATGTTGAAGAGGTGCACGAGAGTTACCCACTCCCTATTCTTCCTTACGTACCTACTTTCACAAGATCTATGGAGCACGGGTACAAGCAGGAGCTGGTTACTTCACATCCCCCTTCCCCTATGATCAAACCATCTGTTCTGCATTATGTTTCTGCCCCAGCAAAGGTAAGAGCAGCCTTTTTCCCAAGTGCAGCAAGTCCATGAGGAGGCAGATCTGGGTGCAGGTCTGCAGCACGGGGATGCTGGCTGCACAACAGGCAGAGCTGGGCCATCTTGACATTGCTTGGCTCTTGCCAAAGCGATTGGCCTTGGTTTGCTCACAAACCACAGGTGGAAGGAGAAAGCAGCAAAACAAGAGGGGAAAGAATTAATTTGGAAGAGCTCCTAAATCCTGCATCTGCACCTTACGCTTGACAGGACAGGGCTGGGTGGAGAGAATGACTATGTTTATTCATCATGTTTACACAGAGACGCTCTCTTTCTGGGAAACATTCAATATGTGATGCCACCCAAAAGTACCTGGCACCTGGAGACCTGCTCAGCTGGGCTGAGGCTCACTTGCTCCTGTGCCAGACGGACACCAGTGTTTGTATAGGTGGTACTGGCCAACTGCCTGGCACAAAGCGACTGCAGATAGAGATGATTTATTTCTCTTCAAACTTATCCCCTTTTGCTGCTGCTGGGCCATGTTTCCCTCACACCTGCTCAGGTAAGAAAGGTGAAAGGAAACTGTTTGAATGCAAGAAAAGAGGTAAGTCTGTGGCAAAATTAAATCTTATTAATTCTACAAAAGAATTATCCAGTCTTCCCCTCTCTCCCTGGCCAAACTTGCCTTCCTGGGAGGAATTCGGGACAAGTCATTGGCTTGGTTGTTTTTTGCAACTTCACACCTGAAGCCTCCCGCAAAAAAAAAAAAAAAGGTGATTTCCAGTTCTGAGATGCAAAATACCATGAAACCACTTTGCTTTGACCCTCATACACACAAAGGACACCAGAATACTGCACAGCCAACATCCAAACAGCTTCATAAAACCAGCAGAGCCTCAGACTGGGCAGGGGTTTTGTGAGAGTAACAGCATTTTCTTGAAGCCTGCTTTACCCTTGGGACCCCTGTCAAGTCTCATTCCTTGTAAACATCAAGGTATGTCAGTGTAAACTGTTTGCTGAGGAGGTAAGAGCCTCCATTCAAGGTGTTACTGCTGGGGAGCTGAAAAAAAGTGACATCCATTGAAATCTTGTTTCTCCTCAAATACTTGTTCCATGCAGTTAAATTTAGTGTTGCTGCACTGAAGACACCCAGCAATCAGGGTGAGGAGTGCTCAGGCTGAAGGACAAAGTCATCTTTGGGTGGAGGGCAACTGGGAGTCAATTAGATGAACATGACAAACAGATTCATCACCTTGGACATTCCCTTGTTATGCATTGCTCAACCAAGCACAACTGGTCTTGGAAACCAGGAGGCAGTGAAAGGATGAAGGCAGTGGCGCAGGCCAGCTGCAGCTCCCAGACATGGGAAGATGGCCTGAGCCACCTACTCAAAAGTAGCATCTGCCAGTTCAAGTCATCTACAGCTTGTCTAATACACCAACCTTGTGCCACTTCATTGCACCGGCCACTCTGAACCATGCTTGCTGGTCTCCGTGCCTTGGATCCCAGACCAACCAAGGGACAGATCCACACGGCTCTGCTGCTTTGCCAGGTACATCTCAGAGCCCATGTCACAAATGTCACAGAGATGCAGACACTGCATCAAGGCCCCTGAAATCTCCAAGATTGTGTACTCATCAGAATTTAATGGAAAAAAAAAAAATAACAGAACTTTACATATATTTTACAGAGTACAAAAGAGAATGCTCCTTCCCATATGGCAGGAGGAGGTTTTCCGATATACAAACTATTCCCAGGAAGCTACAAAGCCAAATACAGATTTCCTGGAAGAAACCCTACAGCTCCCAGTCAGTATGTGCAGAACAGCCTCCACACAAGCATACATTACTGAGCACTGCAGGCAGCAAACACCCCTGCCAAGAAGGGAACTGGAAGCCTAGTGACCAAGATGTTTGTCCAGCTCTGCTCCTCGCAAGAAGAGCAACTTCGACAAGCCTTTGGTCTCTGATTCTTCATCAGTTAAAAGCTGCTCTGGACCGGGCCAAATCAGAAAGACCGGGGAGGCGGAATTGCCACATCTGTTCTTAGAGGCAGCCAAGCCAGAAGTCAAAGGCTTCTGGCCCCACGGCTGGGTTTTATTAGAGCACTAAAAGGGTACAAACAGGACAAGATAACCCTAAATAGAGAAAAGGCAGGCATACCATGCAAGACAAATTAAATCAAAAGCTCAAAAGTAAATCTCTCTCCTACTGTCTAATCCCTCCCAGGATAAACGCTGCTCTCCAGTTTATTCCAGCAACTGCCTGTGAGCTACTGAGCTACACAAACACCAGTCTTTTCTAGAAAAGGCTTTTCATCTGTCCTCTCTGCACCTTAGTGCCCAGACTATACCCCAGAGCCAAGAGGCTCTCTGGTGTTCAGAAGGCTGCAGGTTCATATTCTGGCTCCTACACTCCTGCCTGGACTGCCCCACACTCTCGGGCAGCCCAGCATCCACCGACAGTCCTGGGACAGCAGCAGTCTAGGGATCGGTGCTTATAAACAAGCGTGCTCTCATCCCAGACCGACTGTCTACATCAGTCCTGGAGCATTTTACTTTTTACATGGTAGCAACAACCGGAGGCAGGTCTGGGCAGCGGGCACGTCCAGACCTGGGCGCACCAGCACACCTCATACCTCTCCTGCGTTACCGCTGCTGCCCTGTGCCCTCCCTGCACCGCACTCGGGTCACCTCTCCCTGAGCAGCAGGAACACCCCTTAAGCATCGGAAGAGTGAGCTCATTCACATTTGGAGGATGTAGTTTGGAGGATAGACAGGATTTAGGATGTCTCTTCCCCATTCTTTGTGAGCCACAGCTGAGCTCCAGGACTGCAGCATCAAGGCTTTGACCCACTGTCCTACACAGCCATGCTACTTAAGGAAGCCCCCAAATTAGTCAGCGAGTGATGCCTGGGTACAGTCTGGCAGGAGCTTCCCCGAGGAGGTTTCTCAGTGCTGATTCACTGAGGTCTAATCCAGCTATGGGAACAAACCAGTTCCAGCAGTCTCCCTGTTTAATGTTTTGGGAGGGGGAGGCATTTTGGAACTGACCAGAAACATTCTTGTTTTAGAAAATTTGGGTACCTTATGCGCCTTTTCTGCTGGTGGCAATCAGTTCAGTTTTTTTGTCAATTTTGTCAAACCACAGGAAAATTCACTCCAGTTTGGGAGGAAAACACTGGGAAAAAAAATCTTGACAAATCTTACAGCATGAGAAAACTTCATCTTCCCTTCAAATCCACCCCTTTGATCCAGAAATGAAGATGAGACTGCATGAATATTTGTAATTCCCAGAGAGACCAACTCTTTCCAGCAAAACCAGAAGTTTCAGAAGTACCTACAGTGACATGCTGAGCCATGAAATGACAGAGGAGAGAAGGAAGAGTATCAAAGTAGGGAAATAAAGCTTTGAGTTTGCTAAGCAGTTGCTTACATTGTTTAAATCCAAACCTAACTTGGCTGCTCCCAGATCAAGTGGTTATATTTTGGGCTGAAGCAGAGTCACTGGGTCAATCTAGTCAAAGATTTGATCTCTTTGAGTAATTTGCTGGTGGCACGTGTTAGAATAAGGGAACAGCCTCGGGGCTGCTCTAACTTAGTGCGGTTACTGTGGTCTTGACTGAGGGATTAGGACAACAGAAAGCTGAGCTTCAACCCAGCACAGGCAGTGTTCAAGGAGAAGCAATTCCAGTCTGCATCATCAGCAGGAGGAACAACGGTGCAACAATGGTGCAACAGCCTTTCCCCACACTTCTCTCTGCAGGGCAGATAAAGCCAGCTTTAGAAACTCCCACAGGAGGTTTAATGGCCTTGTTACACTGGAGAGTCCAGCTTTTGTGGCCACAATTTCCAAACAGGTCCTGCCTTCACTAGAAGAAGCTGATTTCCAAAGGACTACGGCGCACTGCATAGCAAGAAATAAGAACAAGGAGCAAGAGAGATAGCTGTAGAAAGAGAAGGAGATTGGAAGGGAAAGAGAGAGACCACTGAAGCAACTCAATTTTTCTCAGGTTATAATGAGGATAAATCTCAGAAATGGAGCATGAAAGAATTTGAAAATCAATACAGATGGAAGAAAGAATGTTTCTGCCATTAAGACCTAGGGTTCTGCCCTAGAGTCCTGTTTCTCTGCCACAGATTCCCTACATACTCTGGGCAAGTTATTATTACTTTCACCTCTGCTTCCTTCACAAATAATCTAGTTATGCTCCTGTCTTGATGGGCTGCAACTGCTCCATCTCCATCCCACTGCAAACCAGAGAGGCTGTGGCATTGCAAGGGAGTGGGCACTAAGACACCCTACCGTTAGTGTCACCCTGCAGAAACCATTTGACCATGATTTCTGACCCACTACACAGTTTTCCTGTCCAGCAAAACTTCCAGTTGAGAAAGTAAATCTGGATAGTATGGATAGATGGTAACTTCATACCCCACACCTAAAGATACAGGGAATTAAACATCAACAGCTGGGCTGGAAGGTACAACTGGAACATGATACTTCGGTGCAATGGTTATCGAGAGCTACCTCCACCAGGCAGAGCCTTCAAGGGACAGCTGCCATATACTGTCCCTTGACACCCATGAACATGGGCATTTCAGAGACTGACAGCCTTGCAGATTTGTACCTGCCTATGGGAGGCAATTCCTTCTACTAGGATGAATAATTTGAACTCCTAAGGAAGCACAGGAATGACAACTGGGATAGTTTTCTAGCCCTTTCTCAGAGCTGCTGATGGAAGTAGCAATTCAACTTCAATTCATACCAGCTAAGAAATTACCCCCAAATATTTGTGTTAAATTCAAACGGAAAAAAGTACTAGAGACCTCCTTTTAAGAAGAAAATACACAAAGTTCTATGCTCAAAGCAACAGGGGTGGCTGAGTCCTTCCAAGCCCCAAGAAGGAAACTTTGCTTACTGCTAGCAGATTTTCCCCTTTTTTTATGGGAACAATAAAAGTTAGCAAGCTATGGAAAAGTCCCCAGGTGCTGAGGGTCAAGGGGAGGTATTTCTCAGCAGGGACATCAAAACAACTAAAGTTTCTATTTGTTGGCCTGATTTAAATAGCTTACTTCTGCATAAGATCAGCAAGTAAAAAACGACCTCCACTATCCCATAAATTGCAATGAGCTAATTAAGTCATAATATTTGTAATTCAACAATGTATGCAAAGGGAGACATTAATGAATTTTACATAACAAGCAACCAAAGAACATTACTTGTCAGATAGCCTCAGAAATTCATTAAAAATTCCTTTAAGAGACATGATTCAAGTGCGGAGCACTAAAATGATAACAAAACCTATTAAGGAGCCTGTTTAATTAAGCTCACTGGCACTTCTGACACTCAGACCAAGGTGTTTGTGCTAAGACAAATAAAGACTTTCTTTTGCAGCACAGCCAAGGAGACTGTAGTCAAATCTATTCTTAAAACACAAAGATAACTCTGTGACTAAGCAGCCAAATACCACACTGCGGAAAATCTATACAAGCGCTAAGGGAATTGCGCATCTTTTCTGTAAATGCCTAAATGAGCTTTGCATGTGCTCCCGAGACAGCTGACTGACACAGTTTGACTCAGAGTCATGCCAGAGATGTCTGCTACATCACAGAGGAGGACAGAAATAGCTCACGATGGGCTGCTCAAGTCTAGAAAGCTACTCCTGAGGAACTTGTAAAACACCAGCAAACCCCCTCGAGGAGTGGTGTGGGCCAAATAGGGTGGTCCTTGCACAGTGCAGAAGTGACTGAGAAGCAGGGAGACCTCGTGTCTCCCTAGGGCACATGGTAGCCCTCCTCTGCACCTTTGTTTTCTCTCTTGGTTTTTGTGCATGAAGTGCAATGCACTGGAACATTGTGCAATACATGAAATTTATCATTTTAAGAGCAATGAACATGTTAAGGGAGGTTTGTACAATTATCTGTTATATAGCAAAGCCTGTGAGGAACAGGCTGCCTACCAGTATGGTACACCCATTGCTCACTCCCTCAGCCACGACAGGGACACAACTCTACATACGTTCCAGTCAAACCACCCACGTTTTCCACATGCTCTGCAAAAAACAAAATACCATTTTACATTCTTCCTGTCCTGCCCTTCTCCTGCTGCTTCGTTTTGTTGTTGATTCATTACTAACAGCACACGCAGATTAGTTACAAGCTACTGCTTAATCATCATCTTACCAGTAGTTTGGGGATGTTTTATCACAACTGACCCACCAACACTTAAGCCTATACAATATTATCAGAACATGCTGTAATTTATCATTGAAACAAGCCAGCTGAGCAAGTCAAACAAACCAAGGAAGTTCAATTAAAAGCAATCAGATCTCACCTCCTGCCCATGGGCACAAAGAGCCACTCGCCTGTCAGCTGAGTCAACCCGTGTTGGAGATAGTTTCCAAGCAAGCAAATGAGGGGACTACAAACCCTCCTTATGCTGCTGAGCTTCTTGACCAACACCTTTTCTGGCTGCACGGTTTTCACACTGGTTTAACAGATCTCAGTGCTATAACCAGATCCCAGTAACAGCCTGTGCTTCTCTCCTGCTTGGACCTATTCTAGTGCTCCTTGATTTTAGTACTGTTTGACTTGGAGTCCTGACCTGGGCAGCCACCTCCTATCATCCTCTACCATCCTGATTTCTTGGTAGCCAGCACTTTACAAGGGGAGAGGACCAGAGACCACCTGCAGAAATAACTCATTTCCTCTTTCTCAAAACTTCCCCAGAGGGCAACTGTTTTCTCAGCTCTCGATTCCTGCATTTTGAAAACTCCAGCCTCCTTACAGCTTATCCAGCTGACCCTGTGTCTCCAGGGCTTTTCACAGCCCTACGGACGTATGCACCCCATGAGCAAACACAACCCAAAGAACTCACAGGTAAGGATCTGGCCACTAGTGATATGTTTGGGCAAGGGTTTACACCATATTCCCTCCCACCACACAGCCTGCCTCTCTACCTACAATATCCAAAAGCGCTCTCTTCAAGCCTCCATACACAAGCTGAATTTGTTGAGTTGTCTGAAGCACTTAAAAAAAAAAATCATGGCCAGAGAAGCTTTGACTTTCCATTAACCTGGGGAAGCACTCAGGAACAGCAAACCTATTATTTTAACCACCAGGACAAGAAGTCTCAAGACAAGCACCAAGGAGATGGAATTCATGTGGGGAAGGGCTGAGAACTGGATGGGAAGGAGAGCTCTTTCCCAAGATACAGATAAGATAACAGTCAATAAAGCTCAAATCACTTCTTTACTTACAGTCACCTTTAACTCAGGAGCTCTCAGGGCGATGCTGCTTCCAGACAGCATCTAACAACATCACACGCCCTGAGGTAGATCTCAACTCATTACTCATGGAGCTCTCAGGAAAAATACTCTTCCTTGAAAGAAGCCTTCACAGTCTGGCCCCAGCCATTAAACACACACACAGACCCACAGCTCACAATGTTTAGGATCTATCACTCTGCAACTGAAGGAAAATAAAAATAATAGAAACCTACCACATGTATGAGAAGTCAGGCATGTTCTCCCATCTCCTTCCTTCTCACACTTACAAAGTGACTGAGTTTTCCAAAGCAAAGAGACTCCAAACTTGTTCAACCAGTGCAGCTCTAACTTTATTTCAGAGAACCATTTTTCCCCAGTCTGACAAGATTCAAGTTCTTCCTCTGCTCCCCAAGCTACCAAATCAAAGGTAATGGTTACCACTTGCCACTGCCATTAGTGCATCTCACAGGTGGCATAGATGAATCAATCACCCATGACCCTGGTGACCCCATCTTACTCCAGGTGGCTGAGGCCAAAAAAATCTTCTATCTAGTGTGCCAGGCTTTGTTTCAAATGCAACTTTATGGGTACTTCTATGTTGTTCTGCAACAGAGCAGAAACAAAGAGGAGAGTAGAAAGTCTGAATACAGTGGTGCTGATGGAGTCACTGAATTTCAAAAGCCTTTATAAGAAGTTTTTTTACAAAGCTAAGGACTCCAAGTACCCTATTCTTAGACATTTTAGACAACCCTATTTAGATGTACCTGGGTCTAGGGTCACCACACAGGAGAGCAGGGGAAGTCTGAACCTCCCTACGATTACTGAAAGCACAAAGATCTCTCCTGGCACCTACTGCTGAGACCAAAAGCCAGACACTAGGCAATCCCTGGCTGGGCAAGACGTGATCATGTCTGCCCAAGCTTTAGCAAAGAAGCTCAGCCCACTCACCCATGGCTAGGCTCCACTTCTCCCCTTCTTCCTAGCTGCTGGGCTGGCAAAGCCAGGCACAGTCATGGCTTGGGCTCACAACTCCTAAGCTATCCACTGTCACTGCTTCTCCCCAGTACTGAAAGGATAGCAGTGCTCTGTGCAATGGCTTTGAAAACTGGAGTGCATGTGCAGCCTGTAAGGAACCCCAGGTTCACCTCACTCAACTGTGGAGTAATATGCTTTAAAAGAGTAACCTGGCAAGCAGAAAAACACAGGTGAAGTTACCCTAGGAGCTAGGAGCAAACTTCTCCTTACCAAGAGTTAGTTGGCATCTTTCTTGAACCCAGCACTTGAAGGGCTCCTACAATGATTCTGGTCTTCATTCAGTACAGTTCTTTCATCAGGCAAGTCATCAAAAAGTCCCAAAAGTCTGAGGATTCCCTACTAATAGTTCACTGCATTGTCAGAACTTTCCATCTTCTCATCACCTACACTGGTGTAAAGTTAATTGAATAATTAAAGCAATTCAAATTACCCACAGCTTGTTCCTATCTCTGCTTTCAATTTCCTCCATCAATGGCTGATCGAGGAATATCTTGTCTGTCTCCTGGTACCAAGCTTCAGGCAAAGAAGGAATTTTCCCCAGATGACAGTGTCTGGGGCAGCTGTAATTCACCCTTTCCTCTGGGCTGGGCTGTCCAGGACTGTGGGAAGGACTTTTCCCCCAGCATTCCCAGCCATTGGTGTTCTGCATTTCTCCTGTTCTCTTTTGTCTGGCAGATTGCTCTTTCAGACTTTTTGATCAAAAGGTTTTAGGGTAACTTAAGGGCAGCTCAAAATAAAGTCCTTTCTCCCCCTTACACATTCACCTTTCCCTTACATTACAACTGGTGGGTTCACTAAAAGCACAAGTCTATCCAAGTGTGATTATGCTGCAAGCTTGTATTTTGTTGGAGACTTACAAGTTCTGATGGTTTTCCCCATTTGAATACCAGGGAGAAAAAAATCATTCACCTACCGATGATCCAGGAACAGAAAAGCAGCTCTGGAGACAATGAGGCTCCAGATGGTGGACATCTTCCAGAGCCGCTGCCCCAGCTCATGGGAGCTGCAGTTTAATCAGTTTCCCCTGAAACTGTTAACATAATTCAACACTACAATTAGCTCTGAGTGTGTTGACATCAGCGATTCACTTCACAATGCTTTTGGGTTATTTGAGGTATATTTATAAATGTCAAGCTCTCCTACAGTTTTAGGGCTAGGCAGCCTTCTTGAAGCAAAGAAAAATCTACCAACTAGTGCTTTGTTTTGGAGCTAGAGATAGGGTGACACACAATGCAGCAACACCTTGAGTATTTAACATCTCCCATCATCTAGAAGCCCAGCTCTGGCAAAAAGACAACTGTAGTTTTCATATTGAACAGTCAACATTACAATAAAAATTATTTTCTACACATTCATCAAGTAAGAAACAACAAAAAGCCTCTCCAAAATATATGTGTGTTTCTGGTTAACTGAATCTGACAGAGCTGCTTGGGCTTCAAAGGTGAAAATATATTTGGTTCTCAGAGCAAGTACCTCTTTGGCAAAGGCCAAAGACATCTATGCTGCTGCCATGATCAAGTAATGACAATTTCACTGAACACATAGTCCTAGGCTGCTTTATCTTGGGATTGGGTAGAGGTGCTTCTGAGGGCACAATGGCAATGGATAATCTCAGAACAGAGGAAAAGCAGAGATAAAAAGTGATATACAAAAGTAATGCCATTCTGATAAAAGCTACTAGGGAAAAAAAACATGACCTGAACAATTTGCATTCTAAACCATCCTTTCTAGAGGGGAAGCTGAGAGCTCAGAGATCTCCAGGATTTTGGAAAGGGATGAAGACCTCTCCAGTTGTTTTTAGAGGCAAGTCCTGCACAACAAATTACTACCTGATGATGGACGAAGGACATTAGACTCCCTGCTCACGATTTTCGTCCATGTGGGGCAAACATCCCAACAGGCAGTACAGCTTTAAGAGTTGAAAACCACAACAACTTACTTCCCAAAACTCTTGATGAAAAGAAAACAAATGCACTTAAAAAGAATGTGGGGGAATTTTGACAGGGCATCATTTTTTTTAAAGGCTGGTGCACAGATAAGGCTGCTTCACTCTTTCACAATAACCAAATGCTGCCCTTTCCCCATAAACCCTCAGAAACATGGTTTCTTGCCAATGGTAAGTCTCATCCCTATTTGTGTTTTTCTGACCCTGTGTTTTCCATGCCCCTGCAATGGTGTTTCATTGGGAAAATACTCAATAGGCTGCTAAAGAAGAGAGGGTGCTTCTCAATGACCAAGCGCACCAAGTGTAACCCTCAAGACATTTTGCCCATTTTCCTCTGTGCCAAAACTTCAGCCCGATTTTATCTCCTTGTTTAACAAAAAATAATCAATTGAGATATCTCTTTTCCTCTTGTGGGTGATGGTTTGGGAACCTGACTTCCATTTCAATAGCTCCTGTGGACTTACACAGTGCCAAAAGAGAGCATTTCAGTAGTCTGTTCAGCCCTTCAACAGGCATAAATTTATTGTGGGACAGAGGGAAATAAAGGATTAATAACTCTTCTAGCACATCTTGTATAGCATCACAGGATACTATAGCTCCTCCCCACCCTCAGGAACCAGAGAAATCAATTACTGGGAAACAGTTTCTATTTTGTAAAAGATCAATTTTCTCAGGAAAAAAAAATATGGAATTTTGCAGATTCAAGTTCTTTTCTGCAAAATTCAAAGGCTTCAAAAAATGCATATTTTTTTACACCAACAGAATTGTCAAATTCATAATCTTTGATTCCTTTTTCCACAATCTCTTATCAATCAGTACATCCTGAGGTGTCAGCTCAAGATTTTGCTCAGCTTCCAGGTGTCCAAAAATACAGAAGCTACTTAACATTGTTAACGAGACTGGCCCACACAGGAGAAGACCCTGATGGGATGTGAGTGACTATTTCTGCCAATGCTCAGCTCTTGAAGGACTATCTACTTAGATTTGACCTTTCTACAGGAGTAAACCAGCAGCAGTGTAGCAGGGTTTTGGCTTTGGGGTGATAAGTTCAAACCATTCAAGAGGATCAATCCATTGTAATTATTTTTCATTAAATGACTGATGAGGAAGGCAGAAACAAACATAATCTGCTGATCAGATGTCTGGTTCTGATTGAAGATGAACGTCTCAAAGCAGCAGCCCTTAGCCAATATTTGCCTTCTTTTAGATAACAAGTCACAGCTCCTTCTCTCCAGCAATCACCTGGGCTGTTCAGTTCTTGCATTTGCTGCACATTTGACAGGTCTCAGCCTTCCACTTTGTGAAGACTGTTTCTCAACGCATTCACCCCACAGGCCCTTTGCATATAACTAAGCAAAAGCTTCAGAAATCACCTTGAAAGGCTGAGCCACCGAGTTTTTTCTCAAGTATTTCTTGGTGATGAGGTAAGATAATTAAGTACAGAGACCACATTAAGCAGGTTCTTCTCACTGCCTCAGCTACCTGCTTCTCCCAGCTCAGTACCTCTGCAAGCTTCATGTTCACTACAGGGGTTGGATAGCAGAAGAGATGGGAACAAGGGAACACTTAACTTCCTACTCAGAATCAGCCAAATAATGGCAGACACCATTTACACACTTCACGCGCTTGCCTCTCACATGCTCAGGTTACTTCAAGGGCCAAACGCCACACATGATTCACCTCCTAGGGATAATGAAAGAAGTGCAGATGTTTCTGGATACTGACCCTTTGGCCTCTGGCATAAGCTTTTAGTAAATCCTTTGATAATGAGCTGATAAATAATAGGTCCCTGCAGCAGAAGACAAGCTGATCCAGCTGTCTGAAGAAGCCATGAGAAGGTCAGTGGAAAAGCCAACAAACATATCTCATAGATAAGAACAGAGATGAACCAGCCATTCTGTTTCTGTGGAGCAGCAGATTTTCAACCGAGAGTTCATATCTCACCGTGATGAAGACTAAAGTTTCATTTCCCTTATCAATCTTAACATTATTGCTGATGAATTTTTTCCACACTCCAAGGTATTTGCCTCACAGCCTATTCCTACCGATGTTCTGAGGGAGTCACCACCCTTACGTATTCTGGGCTGTAGCCAGATACCCCACGTGAGTGTTGATCACTCCTGTGCAACACAAGGATCCTGTAAAGCAACCAGGTGCACGCTAAGCTACCTTCTGTACTTCACTCTGCAGTATTGGCAGAATTCACTGTCTGTCAGACAGCAAAGATAATCAGCCACTGGCCCTCTCCTTCCTCTAGCACTGACCAGGGGAAGGGGAGCACTAAAGCACCAGTGCCAGCAATACTGGAAGGAAGGCTCTATCCATTCAGTTAAGAGACAAGAATCATTCCTCCAGTTGCACCTTCTGGCTAGAGAGCAAACTTACCTTGAACACACTTTGGAAAAACCCAATTGTCACTTCTCAGCTGCACTGCATTTTGCAATACCTACTACATTTTTTGTGGTTAAGCTTCCTAGGGGTGTAAAATTGCTTTTCTTTATTCACCTTTCTCTTAAACCTCCAATATTTCATAGTGTTTAGAAACATGGTTGCCATCTTAAAGCAACCCCCCCCCCCCCTCCAGTCAGAGCAATCCTTAACCAGTGATGACAATATTTTTCTAAAAGGAAGAGCTGCAAAGGATGGCTACACATAACTTTCTGCAGCTCTTTTTGGAGGACATTCACCTCCTCGCTTTTTTTCCAAACAGATCCAGGTTTGTAGCTAAGGATTGCTGTCTGAAGTTCAGGACACAAAACTCTCCAGGTCAAGTCACACACGCTGACTCAAAGGGCAAGTTACTTCTACTAATTGTCTACTTCACAATTAGATGAAAGGAGACAGAAGAGTTTGCTGAGGCTCACACAAAATCAGTAGAAGATTCCTACTCTTCATATTCTGATTATAGTTTATTCCAGGAAGAGAATGGGTATCATGCAAATAGCAGCATGCAGAATCAAATAAGAAAGAAAATAACTGCTTATGGCCACTGCAGAACTGCTAATTCCCATCTCTCCTCACAACGAACATGTTATTATCACACATCCATGATGCACGAAAGGAAGCATCCACCATAAGAAGTATATTGAAGAAACAATTAGTCGAACATGTAGATACTTTTAATTTATACTGAAGGGTAAACACCACTGGTCAAGAGATGTCTAGTATAAAAGTATCAGTCTTTCAACATCAGACCCACTGGGATTATAAGATTTGCCATAAAAACTTTTTGTATCTCAATCCTGCCTTTTACACAAGCCAGAATGAGTGTTTGAGGGAAAGCATTCTCATCCCACAGATCTTCCAGGATTATGTGGGCATCTCTTCTAGCTGTTGCAGGTTATGGGCAGCTTGAGGTTACCCTAGATCAACACATGTAAAATCCAGCTCTTTTCTGGAGCTAGTGGCACTACCTGTCTCATTGTGAGACCCCAGCATAGAAGCGTTCGGGAACTGATACACTCTTTGGTCAATCTGAAAGCAAATCATCTTAGTCTTAGATGAAAAGATCTGCAAACTGCTGTGTAGGTAAATCTGTCAAATCAGCATTGTATAAGAAAATGTACCCTAAAGATGCTTTTGAGTCACGGTAATATATGTAACTCCTGGTTGGTAACTCCTGCCTCAAAATAGGATAAAAAAATGCGAGTGGAAGCAAGAAATTGTTACTGCTGTCAGCGCTCCCCCAAGAAGCATTGTTCATCTGTAGCTGATTCATGATTTTTCAGAGGGAACCACATTCCCACCCATACAGTAAAGAGGGGGAAAAGGGTTCACCTGGAGCAACATCCACTTCAGAACAGAGTTTCCTCAAAAGGCCAACACCTGCTATAACGGCTCGGGACAGCCTAGCAAAGCAGAACATCGTATCTGAGTGGTTGTTAACTATTTGAAAAGAAATGCATGTTCTTGATTTCAATTAGCAGGTAACAAGTGACATCTCATACATGCAAGAGCTCTGTATACATGTTAGCACATCACTTTAGCGGTGACAGTGAGCTTAGGAATCACCTTGAACTGGTAGTACACATGAAGTTAATACTGAGGACCCATCTTTTCCCCCTGTGATGACACTGTGAACAGTCCAGGCTGTAGGAACAAGCCTTGGCAGAGGCTGGAAATACCCAACACTAGGTCAGCTCCAATGCAGTCCCCACGTTAGAAACCCAAACTTAGATAAGCAAGCGATTATTTTAAGATCTTATTTATAATCAGATCAGAGTTGTATTACGTTACTTGGGCAGAATAGTGACAGTGATAATACAGACAAGTTTTAAGACCTCCAAATGAAGAAATTACTTGATAAAGTGCAAGAAAAAAGCAAACTGAGTTTAGGAGCAGGAACACACTCTGGTTTTACAATAATTAAGTCATACAACAGCCATTATCTGGGTAAGTGCATTATGTTTCAAAAGGGATCACAGGAAAATTTTCATCAGTTCTGATTCAAGTTGTTCACATTTCCCCAGTTCCAGACTTCTAGTTTAATCCAGTCCCAAGTCTCAAGCAACGCAACAGCACTTGTCTGTGACTTTGTGTGGGAAAAACACAGTTGCAACAATAAGTTTCTTCAGCCTTGATTGTCTGACTGTCTCCACAACAGTCAGAAAAGTTTCAGAGGAACATGGTGTCAATTATTACTTTGATGAGGACCTGTACCTTGTGAGTGCATGAAGTATATCCAATAAAACTCCTTTGGGGCTACAGCATGCAAACACAACAGGGGTTGCTGGGTCACCCAAATCCCTTAATTTAGGAAGAAAAAAAAGAACAGAGGCTCCCAGTGACAACACGCTTTACTCTTCAGTAACAAGTGGGGACCTCCAAAAGGCCACAGACGTCTCCCAGCCATCCCCAGAACATGCCTTATACTCTGCCCTCTGAGGTACATAGTGCATGCGGGAGGATTTTGCTGTAAATCTCTGAAGGTAAGCAAGAGCTTGCAACCTCTAATCTCTGCAATCATAGGTGAAGTTAGGAACCTCACCAAAAAGGGGGAAAATATGTTTTATTTGCCATCAGCTTGAGACAAGCTTAACAAGGAAAGACAGGAGAGCAGGAGGGATTTAGTACAAAACATTGCTGAATTAAGACTATACACCACAGGTGACAACAGGTTTCTTGCACTGCAAGCCCCATGCAGAACTCTTTGGGAGGGCCAGTACCCTCTGTACAGCTGTCCCCCCTCCCCCTGAGACAGCAATAGCTGGCAGACACTGTCACACACTTGCCTCTGTGCATTTACCTGCCCTTTGGGAGGAGAAGCGCAGCTGCCATCAGGAACACCAAGTGAGTATAGTGACCTGGCAGTGCCTCTCAGGAGGAAACCTCTGCTCCCTCCCTTGAGAAATCTGCCCTAGGGCAAAATGCACCGCTTCGCTCAGCTGGGCCTGGTCTTCCATGGGACAGCGCTGCAGCAATTCAGTCTACACCACAGTCTTATCAGTAAGGAGGCTTTGCTTCACAGGTTGCCTCTGGACATGGAGCATCCTCTCTCCAGGGGCTGCTCCCCAGCCCCTGTCCCTCCTTTACCACCCCTGCTTTCTTGGCGTTTTCTCCCTGTTTCTCATAACAGTTATCTAACACAAGCATTTTTCTTCTCTTTCTCTGGCTCCTATTCTCGAAGGAGCCATCTCCTTCTGTCTGTTGTTGATTGTTATTGCTTCTTCTCTGTAAATGCATTTGTCATGATCTTTGCTTCCAAGGAGCTAGCAATCACAAGTTCCTCATATTTTTCAGGGAAACTGTTTAGCAAGGATTCTACAAAAGAGTGGTTTCTCTTCTTGTCCTGGGAGGTTGCAAGCCCCACCGTACAGGGCAGATTACTGATCCCAGCAGAAAATACTAGAAGATTTTTAAAAGCAAACAAGAAACAAACCCCCACATCCCCAAGCATCCTTCCTGAGGCTGGAGAGAAGCTCTTGCCTGGCCAGCCTGCTGGGTTAAGAACTACATCCCATCCCACGTCTGGAAGGCTAATTCATCGTACAACTAATGAGCTGGTGAGAACCTATTTACCAGACTGGAGATTTCAAGGAAGCTTTGATGCATGGTGTCACCTTCCCCAGTGGGCAGACAGGATATCCCTGAAGCCACTCGCTCTTGTTTGGCCGTGCTACTACTTGAGGAAGTGTTTCACACCAAAATGAGTCTTTCCAAATAATAAGCACTCCATAGAGACCTCTCAAGGGTCAGGGGGCAGCAAGGGCTGGCAGTTCTCTATGGGATGAGGAGTTAAGGAATATAACTCAGTCAGCAGGGCAGGGCTCACCAGCCAGGGCCCTGTCCCACAGGATGTAAGCGAGACCAGCAGCCAAGCCTGGAGATGGCAGCCAGGGTCATCCAAGTGTCCCCATCATTCCTGCTGATAAGGCAGGTCAAGTCAGGAAGTCAAAGTGCAGGTCAGAGTCAGCGCCAATGACATTAACCAGGGTCAGACACAGTCCAGTGCTCACCAGCAGGTCCAACATCAAACTGGGGTCAGTCCATAGGTCAGGGCCCCAGTCTGAGGTCCACAGCCAGGCATAGGCATGGCTGTATGAAGTGGGAGAGAGGTTACACCTACACCATAGCTTTGGGAGCAACTGAATGTCATGGACTAAGCTTAAATGGAGCCCTGAAACCTATGGGCAGGGGGTTGGGTGGAGGCCCCACAGCAGGCTCATCAGGGCAATTAAGTCCTATTAGATCAGCACCCTCCAACTTACACCTCTCTCTGTCTCTCTGCACTTGCTCAGATGTTACAAACAGATTTTGCCACTGTCCCTCTTACGTGGGAACTCCACAGTCTTCACAATAGACATAAAGGGTCCTTGTTCTCTTCCCTCAGAAATAAGAGGGATGATATTTCATGTTACAGAGCAGCCTGTGTCTACAGCACTGAAAGAAGATGCAGCAATAACGAGGAACTGCTTTTCCTCCCCACGTGCTGACGTGCCCTGGGGCAGAGAAAAGCAGCTGCAGGAGCAGATTGATACCTGCCAGACCATCCATACAAGAGCATGGAGGCAAAGACAAACAAAGACGCAGGAAGTGATTATACCTTCAGATAACAGAGCTGCAAAGCTGAGTAAGCAATTGGTTATTTGAGTTTGTTGCTACGTGTGGGGCTTTTATTTGAGACAAACAACCTAAACCCCACAACACAACAGCGGCAGTTGTTCCTATCAGCAAGGGAAGCTAAATAACCACCTCCAATGGATACTGCAAAAGCAGAACATGTGGGGTAAGAGTGACAGGAGCATTAGAGAGGCTGGAAATTGGCCAAGGCAACTCCCACACCCCCTCATATTTCAGGAGAAGTTCAGTGTTTCAGGAGCATCATGGAATGCTCCTTTCCGGGTGATATTTAAAACTCAGTCTTCAGAACCCAGCCAAGAACGCACTCCACAATAACTGGCGATGTCCAGTAATCAAAACCAGACAAACCTTTCCATTCTGTTGCTGAATTTTATCCCCTGCCATGGTACTCTTTGACCCTGTGTCAGAACATACAAGCTTACATTCACAAAGATTTAATGAAAAGCATGCAACAGCCAGAGATCCTGCTGCCAGGGGAGGAGGGGAAGAGAGAAAAAGAGAGGAAAAATATATCAAATGGCTTATAAAAAAAGAAGTATGTGCGTTTCCCAGCAGAGGATACAGTCTTTTAAGCCATCCCACTTGGGGGAGCTTCCCCTAACTCTGACACTTCCTTGAAGGCAAAAGATAAACACATCATGGGGCCAGTATAAGGGCTGTGCAGCTGCACAAGTCTCTTAGAAGGTCCCTTTTGTATTGCCTTGGCTTGTTCTTCAAACTCAGAGGGAAGGTTAAGTTGAAGTCACCTGCTCCCCAACTCCCTGTGTATGCAGTACTGGCTGCAAAAGCATACTCCAGTCATCGCAAAGGGAGAGGCAGATTCTGCCAGGTACAAAATTTATGAGTTAAGTCTCTAAAAAGGGAAAAATAAAGGGAAGAGTCCTGCAGTTTTGCTTGCAGAAAAACAATTCTGGGAATAGGCATTTCCCTGACACAAAGTCCATGTAGACATAATGTTAAGCAGTCCCTCAAAAATCCCTCTGAGGAGTTGTCAAACCCGCTGATACCAATACCTGGGAAGGAGAGAGCCTGGCTTCCCATTCTGAGAAAACCAACAGCCAGCATCACTCCTTTGGGTTCGCTGCGCTCAAGAGCAAACAGAGCAATGAGACACGCCCGTGCCTTCCAGCTCAGAGCTTCTTTTTCACCACCAGTTCCTACTCCAGCTCAGTCCAGCTTGCATGGATTCTTGCCTAGCTCTCCCAGCCACCTATCAGTCTGCAGCCAGGTGAAACTTTTCAAGAAAATACAGCTTGCCAAATGTCATGTTTCCAAAGTCCCACTGTAGCATCTTCACCCAGACCTTCCCCTTCTTTTCTGTTCCTTCTTGTGCATGGCAGCCTTACCCCTCCTCAGGGTCAGGTCCTCATACTTCAGGGGATACTCCCCTGTGCAAGCTGAGACCTTATCATTTACTTATATGTGGGCAGGAAAGGCATTCAGAAAATAACCTCTGAGACTGCAGTCAATTTAGAAATAGCTTGGAAACCATTTCTAAGGAGATCAGCTGTCTTTGGGAAAGCACCATATCTCCTGTGTCTGATAAAGCCCTGTTTCTCCAGAAGTGAATTTGACTTGTTCTTTCACAAGGCCTTTATACAGAGAAAGAAAACACAGACAAGCATTCCTCTTTTACAACCACCTTTCCTCCCTTTGAAATCGAAGGGAACACTTAGAAAGCAAAACTAATTCTCTTCTAAAAGCACAAAGATCCCCTTCTCAGAAGAGCAAAATGAAAGATTATGACTCAGACATGGGGTTGTAACTTCCTCATCCTATTACTCAAACCTTTGACCACCAACGTTTCTTTGTTTCTCTGTGAGGGTGTCATAGGTCTAGCTGATCTCGGAGATCCTTTGCACTTTTCAAATATCATTCAGTCAACTCAACAGCACGCATAAGCAGCACCTAGGAATTCGAAAGATTGACCTTGCAATTGTTACCTTCTTTTACGCAGAACAGACTTGGAAGAATGGGGAGGAGATGGCAGGGGAATGATTGGGTGGAGAAGAAGGTGGCATGTTTACAGAATACAGCTTAACAGAAGCATCCATCGTAACCTTCCCAGCAATCAACAGACTTCAGGCAAGGCCAGGCCAGAGGGGTTTCCTGACTAATGTTCAGGCAAGGGAAGATACTTCTCCTACATAGATGCATACAGTTAAGTGGGGACATATTTTATCACCCCCTGGCTAGCCTGGAGCGGTTCACTGCTTGTTGAGAGGATCCACAGATTCATAGTGCTGTGATGCCTTGATATTAGATTAACAACGCTGACTTGCTGAACTTCAGGGTGATGTCAAAGGAACTAGTTGGAGGGTTCTTTATTTACTAAGCCCGTAATAGGGTTAGAGACATACTAAAATCAAATTTTAAACTACAAAAGTGACCATTTAGAGTGATTTTGAAGGTTTCTCGCATTTAGTAAGTATCCAGCAAACCTCAATAAGGAAATCAGTTTTAATACAGTCCTTCACAGTAAAGCTGTGTTTGTGGCACAGGGTGTTTCAGGAGGCCCAGACTTCCTGTCATAGCCTAAAGCCATTCAAAGATCACATAGATTTTTTTTCCCTAATCTCAGGTCAAGTCAAGAAAGACTTTGGACCTTCCAGTCACTAGATCACTGTCAGTCCTACTTCCTTCAGAAACACCAACACCCCTCGCACAGTTATCCCTGGCCTAGGCAGCGACTTGCAGTGAGGTCACCACTGCCCAGGGCCTTGGCTAGGGTCCTAGTTGATCTCTGGCCATGACCATTCCCTCCCACCTGGTGAAGCAGCTCCCAATGGGGGCCTCTTTCAGCAACAGCCAGCTTATCCCCCAAGCGCTTACATTCCCAGGCGGGTCTGGACACACAAATTCAGGCAGCCTTAAGACAACTGCCAAGGCTGAAAGTTAGTGAGAAAGCTCTCAAGATGAAAGCCTTTGTAGCTGGAAGAAAATCACATTCTAACATATGATGATGTTATAAGCTTTATTGCCAAAAAAAAAAGGAAACAAGAAAGCTGAAAAGAAGCAGGAGTGGAAGGACGGAAAAAGCTTCTGACCATACTGCCACCAAAAGAAACGGTCAGCAAGCCATGACCTCAGCATGAAGCCTCTTCATAGACCAGCCTCTGTTTCACATCTGGGCATAAACTACCACTCCACATTACTCAGACATACTGCGGCATTTAATGAACACAGATTATCACCGGTTTTGGTTACGATCCACCAGCTCAGAGCAACATGTTAGGCAAACAGCGTTAAGGAGAGGGAAAGATGAATTGTCACAGAACAGCAATATTTATTCTAAAGAGTGCCAAGTTGCCTTTAAAAAACCTATTTTTAGATTTCTAGATTTTAAGAGGGCAGCAGGAATGCTCATACTGGTCTCCTGCCTAAAAACGTTCTGAAATTTCATCTGATGTCCCAAATTTCTTCTGGCTGAAATAGTAAGATGTGGTTTCTTCAGAGGCTTCAAGTGGCAGAAGAACCACTGTATCCCTTGGTAACTAACACCAACAGTTAAATAGTCACTGTTAAAACCATGTACCTTATTTCAAGCTTACATTTATCTAACTTTAATTTCTAGCTGCTGACTAACATTATACTTTCATCTGTTTTTCATCCACACACAGGCGTCGCTTCACTCAATGAAATTCACCCCTGCGTTCAGGCCGACACAGCAAGTGATACCCAACAGTTTGGGCCAGGAAAAAAAGTTTACTGCATCCTGCTGCATGTGTAAGGGTGTCACAGAATTCCGACAATCAGGTCTAGAAGTAATATTTGCTTTGTAATTAAGGTTTGCTCACAGCAATAAAGTCTCAACTCAGGGCAAGCAACATCCCTCAAGCACCCTGTTTCTGGCACTTTCTGAAATGGCCTGGAGCAGCCAGGCAGCAAAGCTGGTAGAAGTTGACTGTTTGTAACATCGCTCTTGAATTACTACCACCAACAACCAAAGTTACGAATATAAAAGGAAGGGTGATAAAAGCCAGCAAGTGTCATCAAAGTTGCACAGAAACGATTTTGTAACCATTCCCCCGGGGAGAGATAAATGGGCAGGGGTGAGGATATGTACCCCCCAGCAGCTCTGCACTGTGGTGGTCTACGTGGTTATGCTGCCACCTGTGACCCTGAACCTGCTGCTTACTGCTGTGTTTGAGAAACAAAGGCAGATTTACCCCTTACCTAAGGATCTGGACCAAGCTTGAACAAGGGACTGAGTTCTCCAGCTGAAAGGTCTCTTGTCCCATGACACAGACTTTCTGGAGGCTGATGCAGGGCACAACAGAGCCAGCTGGGACGAAACTGTAAATTGAGAATTTTGAGAATGTAAGTTAGCATCCTATGGGCCTTGCAAGGGCATAAACAGGCAAAAAAAGGGGAACCCAGATCTCTCTATAGTAGAGATAACTACGGGAACTGTGGTACCATGGTCTGTCTCCAGGACAACAATGCTATTTACAATCACAGTGAGAAACCATATTTGTAACAGCAGCATCATGAACAGGCTGTTACCCTTCAAAGCAATAACACGATGAAGGAGCTGGTGCAGCCAAGCAGCACCAGTTGGCATTATCTTAACACACTGGGCTGTAAATTGTGTCAGAGCCGCTTTCTCTGTGGTTCAGTCACTCCTTCCATGAGGGCATGAGTGCTGGGGCAGGGGAGGACAGACAGCCCTGGCCAGGACATGCCAGAAAGCTGCTGCAGCTCCATACCAGCACCCTGAAACAGCAGCTCCACAGCAGAGCTTTGGGTGCTGGCAAAGGATTGTCACAGTCTTAGAAAAACAGCTGCAAGGCTTTACTCTCCCAGTCACAGCCTCAACACTGGCCACGATGGTAAGATGAGGCTTGGCAAGGAGGGTATGGCTAGGTGTTGAGATTAGGAATTTCCCCACTCCAGGCTGGTGAGGAAACAAAGAGCAAAGGGGAACCAGCCCACTACACTTGTTGTCAGATCAAACTAACCTGTTTTCTTTATGTCTGTCATCAGGAGGTGGAGGATTTTTTTTCAAAAGAGAAGTGACAGTGGGACCTGTATGTCAGAAACAGGGAGCAGGTCTCTCTACTTTCCTGTGGCAATTAGTCTCTCATAAAAAAACACTCTCTCTTTTTAACTCCAGGAACTTCTCAGTGTAGAAGAGGTTCCAGACAGGACTGACACTTGGACAGCTGGGAGTCCCCCACCCCCTATACTGGCCCTGGAGCCAGGACAAAGCCAGTCCTCCAGGTAGACTGTGCGTCACAGCCTAGGAAAATTCCTGCTTTCTGCTGTGCCTGAGGCACGCACACACTGCTCTAGCTGGGGCTTGGAATTAGCAGCCACAGGAAAAAGGCTGAAACTTGACTCCAAACCTCCAGTATTGATTCAGCCCAAGTGTTCCCCTTTTCATGCCTCAAAACTTTTTCTCCCCCCTCACCCGTATAGAGCTCTCTCAGCCGTGTGATCACCAAGGAGCATTCACCAACTTACCTAAATAAGCACCCCATGTTTTGTAGCCTACCAGCATGGAAAACCTGTCTGATTGCCCAAGCTCCTGCAGGAAGTATGATGAGGTGCTAAGAAAATAATTCTGCTTACAAATTCTTTGGACTGAAACAGCTGCTTTTGTAGCTGGACGGAGATTTTGGCTGGCAGTCAGCTCTCCCTCCAAGTTGTCTCTACAAGACACTCCATTTACTTCCTGTTCCCTAGCAAGTCCCTGCAGGACAGCAAAGAAACTGGGATTAAACATATACCACAGAGCCTAGCCAAGACACACAGTCCGAATTCCCAGACAAAGTACAAGACAAATATAAGCATCACAGAGGAACAAACACAATATGGGCCTAAGTCTAGCATGAACCCTCTGTAAATGTGATCTGAACAGCAGACTGCACCTTTCAGCCTGGTAGATTCCATAAAAGCAAGGTCTGCAACACGGCAGATCTCAGGAAGAGAGACAGGAGGCACCAGGGACTTAGAAAGAGGCTTTAGGGATTCAACATCACCTTGAATGACATGGAATCACTACCTTCAAATGGTATTTGGTGCATTGATGTAAAATGAACAGGTACTCTGAGTCCCCGCCGAGTTCTGCACAACTGGAGCTATGCAGCTCCAGTATTTGGTTGGGAAGGGAGGAAATTAAAAAACCCGTCTGATCTGTCCTCTCCCTGTATATCTGGGACGGGCACCCAGTAGCACCTAACACCATCAGAGCACCTGATGTCGGAGTGACACTACAAGTGTACCTTCAGCTGTCCCACCTGCCATGGGTGAGCAGATTAAAGAAAAGAATACAGGAGTGAAACAATATTGCCCAGCCGTGGCCAAATGGACAGCGTTATATTCTTAGTTTTCCCAAACTAGTTCTCTGGAGTTCCAGTACAATACTCCAAAAGCTAAATTCCTTTTGTAAGATTGACAAATCTAAAAGCTGCCTTCCACCCATGAAGGATTTAAAATAATACCTACTAGAAAAACCCTCAAGTGTGAAAACCTTAAGTATTTAAGTAGACCATGGTCTTCACAGATTCCTCCTCTGCTAAGGAGGAGCCTAAGACTTCAGTTACTGTGCGGCCAACACCATGTCCCGTGTCCCTCCCCCTCCCCCCCCCGGGGAAATCCCACCAAATTGGCTACTTTGTCAGCCCAGCAGAAAGCAGAAATCTCATGGGAAAGGCTGTTCTAGTGACATGTCCTAGACAGTTTTGCAGATAACAGACACTTTTGGACCAAAGCCAAGGCCGAACTGGCCAGCACCTCCAAGAAGGTGACTAAGTGGAAAATTTCCTCCAAAACAGTAGAAAAAAAAAAGAAAAGATAGACACTTTATCTCAAGTTCAGTTACTGATGAAAGCAATGGGAAGTCTTCCTCTCTCCCTAAGATGTTGCATTGTTTTGGCAGCTGGGAAGTATGAACCCTCCCTCCATCATACATGTGTATTTCCCCACTACTGAAGTGACAGAGTTTGCAAAAACTGAAAAGGACCAAAAAAAATTCTGCCACCAGTGTAATGATTTTTAACAAGTATTTTTAGTATTTGCCATGAATAGTGAATATCAAAGCAAACAACTCCACTTCATACAGTTGACACTTCTTCAGGAAACAACCATCAGTGCCACAAGGACATTTTCTGTCATGTTGGGGGGAGGAAAGGGGGCAACAAGCTGTAGACAGCAGCTCAGTGGACTCTATTCAAATGCTTTGCTGAACGGGTATCTAAGTGAGGAAATGGTAAGGGAAGCCTGGAGCCAGAGCATTTCCCATGAGACAGTGAATCAAGACGTTCCTCTCTCCTGTGACTCAGTGTCACAGGAGGCAAATTGCAGATGACTTCTGGCTGTCTGAAGCTGCAGCCATGGCATTGTGAGCAGACTGGCTCCTCCGGATGTGTGCACGGAGACAGAACGGAAGCAGGACGGGAGACCTGCTGGGGAGACCCCATGATGCAGCTGCTTCTCTTTCAAAGCCTGGCCACCAACAGTCATGCTGAGAAGATGTCAAAGGAGCAGCAGGCACCTCTGGCCTGTGCTTCTTGCACAAATACTAGAAGAGAACAAGAAAGAACAAATCAAAAGACTCAGAGCAAAAAAAAGAGCTAAGGGCTGGGAAGAGAAACACATTCTGGGTCACAAAGAACAAGCAAAGCACACACAAAACATGCAATTACCTGCTACAGAAAAGGCAGCAGGATCATCTCATTTCATGCACTGCACATACCCCTTGAGAAAATGCAGCCTTTCTGCCACTCTACCCTGTTTCAGAAGCTTTCTTTCATGCCTGTGGCTCTCCTTAGCCTAATGACTCTGATTCTCTCCACCCAGGTCTCCTCTGCCCATATGAAAAGGAGGGACACTACTGAAGGCAAAACAGCTTGTGTGCTTCTGAGAAGCTTACATTCCCCTCTAGTCACTAAAAAACTCCAACCCAATGAGAAATGTTTGCTTCATGAAAGAAAACAAGAAGAGAAAAAAGGAAGATGGTTTCTAAAGCAGGCCAAATATTAGAAATTAAAGTCATTGCATTCGCATGTAACACAGCCTCTGGTTCAGTGTGACCACACCAGAGCTGCGAGAATTACTAACAGCTTCTGCACGGGTTTGCTGCCCACACCCATTCAGCAAAGGGTACCCACAGCTAAGAGAATGTGTTGTCTTCCTCACTTATTTAGAGCTCTTGTTTGGAAGCTTGAACCCAGAATACCAAGAGCAGCTATTTCCAAATATTTCTGAGGTGGTTATTCACACACATGCAATATTCCATGAGCATTTGTCGTTGCCGATTATCTCAGCAAGCACTGTTAGCAAAGCAGAGGTGAAGGAGTGGTGCAAGGACAAGCAGTTCATATCCCATCTTCAAACAGGCCCCACTGTTGCGAAGCACGGCTGAAGTGCATAGCCAGTCTCTTTCTAAAAGCTTCCAGGGACAGGTACCACAAGCTCCCCAGGCAATCTACCCATCACTTCCTAATCGTTAACTGCTTTACATTGCGTTCCCCCTCTGAAGTTTCATGCTGAAACAGCCTGACTGGAAGCAGGGAAATGTGATGAAATGTCAGGGGAAAAAGAACACATGTGTGCAAGGAAACCCTGAAACTTCAATCCACCTCATGCAGTTAGCCTGAAGAACAGGAGGTGAAACACTAACTCTAGGGAGAACTGCAGGAGTCTGGCAAGCAATTTAAGAGCTCTCTCTGGTACTGTGCTGAGGAGGTGCTGCAATCTCAACCCCAGGATGGAAAGAGCACAAACTGGAATAAAAAGTCCAGGCTGAAGCCCACTTTGTCCGTGATGGAAAACAAACCCATGCAGGACTGTAAGTTAAGCCTTCACCAAGTCTCACTGCAGGGCCAGCTTCTGTGAGCAGCTCTCATAAACACACACTAGACACCTTGCTTTCCTCTTTCACTTCAGGAGAACCCCTCCAGCTGTGAGCTACCCACCTGCTTGTGTGTTTTCAAATAGCGTTAGCACTGGCAAATGGTGCCGTATGGACTGCGCTGGAAAGCGTGGTCTCTACTTCTTCACTCACCAGGGACAACTCTTGTAAATTATAGAAATTCGGGGATCCCAGAGACCCACCTGTGAAGGGAAGAGGAGGCACCAGGAGTGAGTAAACCAGAGTGGCTGGCTTAATCTAACAGCTGTCAGAAGGGCCAGGCTTGATTCCGCTGTTACTCTGTACTCTGATGTTTCTGGCACCAGAGATGCTTCCATGAGCCGGTTCAGTTCACTGAACTGGCAGAAAAATAACAGAACAAAAAAAAACACCGCGGCAACAATAGGCTCATCCGCCTTCTCTGGCTGCATCCGCTGAGTGCATGGGAGACTATTACAACAATGTGCCAAAACCAACTATTTTGAGCTGAAGGAGCACTAGACACTTATTCTCTTGAGAAACTGCACACTGGACTGACCTTGCTGGGCCTGAGTGCCACTAGCCTACCAAAAGGATATGAACAGTCAATGATTCTCTTCAGCTTTTCCCAGCTTTCTCCTTATCTATTTTAACATTTTTTGTGCTTTAGAACAATCTTTTTCTATCTGTGCATGCCGAGCACAATAGGATCCCATCTCTGATGAGAAGATTTGGCACATCACGACAAACAGCAGCAGCAAAAGCCTTGCCCTCCACTGAAGAGCCCCATCTCTACGCAGAAGTGGTCACTCCTACCTCACTGCTGGGTGAAGACATTTGCTGCCTCCCACACAAGACAAGCAGCAGGATCTGTGCAAGTCACACTTCCTGCAAGGCAAAGCCGCAGCAGGTAAGGCCAGTGTACGCTCCTTACAAGGAAGCATCTAACGCTCCCTTGCTCATGTGCTGGGAACAACCGCAGCCGCCCTAAAGGGTGGGGGGGAGATAACGCCGTGAGGCAGCATGAGGAGGTAACTGAGAAAACCAAGAAATACGTGGATTTATTATGTTATTCAGGCTTGATTTCCTGGAATTTTTTTTTTTTCTGGTCTGCAGCAGCATGAAACACCAGATACATTTCTAATACCCTACAGCACCATTCACAGCACCTGGAGGGAACCAGCAGAGTAAGTCCTGTCTGTTTGCTTCTGCGAAGCACCTTCTCAGCCCGCTCCTGCGGCACCGCCGCTCCTATCCGACCCTAGGAGAGTTTGGTTTTACAGAAAACAGTAAATTCACAGAAAAAAAGTTCGAAGCTATTCAAATCCCCAAATAATTCTGGCAGTAAAAAGTCTGAGGGCTACAAACCCCCAACTCTTTTGAAGCAACCATTTTAAACTTTACTTGACGGTTTTAGTTGATATTACTTGGAGATAATATATTTCCAGTGGAACAAAGGCAAAATTGGGGGATAAATCTCTTCTTCCTCATTTGCCACCCCTTAAAGGAGGAATTTCTGCCTTATTTTTCAGTTTGTCCACCAAACTGTACATCTGCCCTTCCTGTCTCAGCCAGGGGGCTGAGGAACCCAGGAAGTGGCTTTCACAGGGCTAGGTCAGCTCTAGTTTTTATCAGCTCTTTGCTACTTGGGAAAGGAGTTATTAGCTGCCTTATAACCTTACTGAGGAGGCGTCGAAGTCAACTTTCCCCTGCTGAACCCTGCAGATCTTCTAGTAGCACTAACGGGCAAAGGTATGTTCATCCTGTGGTTACACCAGTTCACGCCACCCATAGCTGATGACTCTGTAGGAGATCACATTTACTGTTGCAGAGCAAGGCAGTTTGTTACAGTCTCCCATAAGGGAGTCAGAAAACCTGTCCAGATGTCTTGTGCAGTAACTGGGTGTCCCAGGGATTCCTGTATCAAAGCTCCCCTGCATCCAGCAGCTCTGCACCCTGACAATAACAATGCTAACCCGGTCACTCAGAACTTTGTCTCCTCGGGGTAGGGGCTCACAGGGGGTGCTTTTCTAACAAGATCTGCACTTTTACTCCAATTTGTTGTGAAGACATGATTAGATAATTAGATCTCATTTCCTAGCCACTGCTTATTTCCACAAATTAAAAAAAAAAATAAAATAAGCAAGCTGGAACTTAGTATCTTTGAGTTCTCTTTCACTTCGCTAAATCTGGCTGAAATCTGCACGTGGCAGCAATGATACAGGATGTATTTTTTCACAGATCGGACTCAAAAGGACAGTGGGTAGGTGTTTCTACTGATGCACCTGCAAAGGCAACTGAAAGAAGCCATGGGTAGCCATAGCAAGCAACAGTCCCCGCTCCCAACAGTCCTCACAAAAACTTACACTGGGCGATGGAGTCACATCTCTTGGCTCCCAAACCAAGAGATGATTGATCCCCTAGGTCCTACTGTTCCTGATCTCTGGAAGAAAAGCATTTCTGGGTAACAGCAAGGATAGTGCTAAGTCTTCCTTACAGTTTCATGTTAAAATGAGGAAGGCAGCCAAAGGTCTTTGTCACAGCTGCGAGTCACCACTGTGTTACTTCAGCCATGATAGCACAATTCCACTGACAGACTGGCATAAGAGCTAAATAAGGAGGCTGAATCAAACCTGTGATGCTCCCAAAAAGATATCCCGAAGCAGAAGTGTTCTCCTCCTTTCTGTAGTTATTTTTAATCTAGGGTGGACTGTGTCATCCTGGAACCAAGTCAAATGAAAATGAGAGATTTAAAGCACTTCACTCTCCCCCTGCTGCCCCTCTGCTCTGCGTCAGTCATCACTTCTTGGTTTGTAAACGCTTAGTGGGATTTGCACAGGGCCAGGCAAATCAGGCTCCTCCATTTACTGCTATACAACACATACATTCCGGTAACAGGCTGTACTCCTGCCAATGCCTTCTGTTTTCCAACTCATTTCATTTTCTTTAGCGACTTTCTTTCAGACAAGTGGATAACCAGAGCCTTGGGTCAACTCCATGTGGATTCTGCTTCTCAGTAGTGCCAGTTATTTCTTTGCAGAAATCTTGCTCGTGTAGGAAGCAGGTACAAAATCTCTCCTCGCCATGCCAGACCCAGTTTATTTGCTCCTGTTTCCGCTCCCTTTTCAGCATCAGTCAACCCACAAAGCACTGACTGCTCCTCTGCGCTGGGCTTTCCCTGGCTGCCTTTCCTGCCAGCCTCTCCCAAGCCAACAGCCAAGGAAACCTGTCCACACCTATGCAGGCTGGGGCCGTGCCTTTGTTTTGGGCAGTGACGTGTGCTTGGGGTGGAGGCCACCATTGTTTCAGCTCCCTGATTCCACAAAGGAGCGTTAATAATTTCTTAAAACTGCAGTAAATGAAGGGTGGCAGTTACACCCAACCTATAACCTTATACGTCATTGTTTCTCCTGGTACCTGTCAAAAAGGGGGTTTCTTCCTTTTGCCATGGGAAGGTGGCTGAGGTTGCAATGTCACCTAGGCAGAAGCCACTAACTTTAACAGGATTTCTGTCAAACACATGGACCGTATCAATGCACAGACAGGGTCAGCCTGAGCCAGGCATAAGAGCTCTTGGGACCTTCTGGATCAGAAATCAGAGCTAGGTTTCCTCTCTCAAGGGCCACCGTGTCTCTCCTCATACGGAAGGGATGCAGAGGATAATGCAGCTGCCATCTGTGGTGTTCAAAGCAGTTTGACAGCACCAACAGAAAAATACAACTGTGCTGTGGGAAGCAGATGCTTTTTCACAAAAATGAAGTGACTCTCATTTAGCCCATGAAAGGTATTTCTTGCAGAGAAGTTGCAAAAGAGCCAGTCTGAACTCCTCTAATTTGTCTCAAAAGGTACCCAGCTCTTCAGGTGCTCTCTGACTTGAAGAGTGTAATTACACACCAACCCTTGGCTTCTTCAAGCATCATATAAAGAACAGAAAATAGCAGGAAACATCCCCCCAGCTGTCTTGTATAGCATGAAGGTAACGTACAAGAATGAAAACATTACAACCAGAAATCTTATTTTGCTGAAGATAATCTCACTTTTCATATTCACTGCAACACTAAACCCATCCTCCCAAAACTCATCTGCGCCAAGGCTTCTGAGCTTAGAGTGAAATTATCTCCAACAGAAAAGTTTCACTGCCCCAGCAAAAAATAAGTAGCAGAAAACACAAACAAAATGACACAAGTGGTGCAAAGTAAAAAGGAGGTGGTTTAGACACATCCCATCTTGATATGCAATGTTTCAGTAACCAGGGTAAGGAAACGGGTTTTCCTTTTACGCAAGGGTGGACCAGATCCTTGACTGGAATAAATCAGTGCTGCCCTGCTGAAATCAATGGATTGTTGCTGATTCACAGCAGCTGAGGGTCTGGCATGTGGTTTTTCTCCTGACAGTATCACAGTAATTTAATTCTAAATTAAAATAATGTGGTAACGTTGTTTTCATACAATATTGTTGAATATCAAATATAACAAAACTGAACTAAACTAAAATCAACCTAAAATGAGAGAGAGTAAAGGGAATGCCTCTCTACTGTAATGTAGACTCAGAGGCTAGAAAGAATCACAGGACAACTGATGAAATCCCTTGAAGCGTTCTCACTGACTAATTAGTCTCTTCACTCTGGAACAAGGCCATTGGTGGTGTGAAGGTTTCAGGGTTTAACACATTTCCTCATGCTCACTAAGAGCTCGGCCTAATTCCTGAAGCCAAAAGCACCAAACATGCAGAGAACAGCTGGACAAACTGGCACGAAAGTTGACTAACGGTGATCCTTTCTCGCTAGCCCTCAAGAGCACAGGTACCCTTGAGGCCACGCTGGTCTTGAAGCTGGTGAGCCCTGCACAGCACTAAACTGCTGCAACCAGCGGAGAGAAACTAAAGGATATTCTTCAGCTGCAGACATGGAAGTAGCACCCTGGGAACCCCTTGAGCATCACAGCAAACAGGCAGGGGAGGGGCACACCCCATTGCAACCGCTTGTGCAACTCCATCTCATTTAGTCACACGGTGGTGGACAGGAGCAGGACTGTTGCAGCCACACACCAAGCAGGGAGTGACGGCCTTCACACCGAGCATCCCCAGGTGCTCTCCTCCCATTTACGCTCTCCCTCCTCCTAGATCTGTCCTGCCCACCATGGCAGTGACTGAGCTCTCAGCCTTGCTCTGTCTGGCCACACCCCAATTGCCCCTAATCCCAAGCACCCAGGCTTCTAGCAAGTGCTCGGCCTCTTTGAGGACCAGCAAGGATGATGCTAATTCACTGCTAAAGTGGGTGGCAGTCTTTATTATGTTTCAGGCCTGAGAAATCTTGCCAGTGCACCCAGAACCACAGGGCTCCTTCCTAATTACACAGCAGAGCACCGCATGATTCATGTCAGCAGCTCCTCAGCCCCCTCACCTCAGTCCTTGCTGGTGTGACACAACAAATCCGAGTGGAAGTGATTAGCAGGTTGCAACCGCAGCCGCCTGCTCCCCGGCGCTATTAACAAATAAGGCGCCATGAATGAGCCGTCGGCCGGCAGGCAGGGCCTGTTGAGTCACGCTCTTCTGCATTGCAACATCGGAAGTTGCACTTTAAAACCGATCGCCTGGGTTGCTCTCCGATTTCCCAATGAAGGCTGGAGGAAGATGGAGAACCCGGGCTGAGAATATTATATATGCATTTTTGAATTCCCTATGGGGAGGTTCGAAAATTAGAACTAGCTCTGGGGCCTTTTGTTTTTGTTTTTCCCTTCCCTCCTCTCTTCCCTTTTGGTCTGATTAACTTTGGTGACTGGCTTGCGCAATTTTATCAGGTTGGGCCTGATGAATCATTCATCTTCAGAAGCAACAGCGAGAGATTGCAGGGCAGGCAGAGTCTGTGTTTCAGTAACCAAAAACGGCCAAAAAAAAACACCCCACAAAAACAACTAACAGAAAAACACCCCACCAAGAGAGAGGGAATGGGGGCAGGGAAAAAGACACAGTGGGCCAACAGCACTCATGGACAGCTTTCTGATGTCTGTTCTCAGACAACTAGCAGCACATTCATTTGTAAGACTGCCAGACCTCCTAGGAAACCTAAAAGGCTGCTGTTATTTATAAAGCTATTCTGTGTGTAAGACTAGCTCATTATATTTATAGGTACCTGTCCCATTCACCCACTTCAGGGCCCTCATTCCCATAAATCTACGAGGCCCACAGGATCTGCCTTCAAACACCAAGATACCTTTCCTTTCTGAGCAGGGCCATTTGGAAGTGTCTGTCACCATTGCAGGGCTCAGCAGCACGTACACATAAATATATACCTGAGAGCCCCACATTTCTGTCAATGCACAGGAAGCCAGATTCAAGAATTTGTCTTCCACGTGGAGAGCACCAGATTTTGCATTTCATTTGTAAAATGCTCCCAGTAAATCTTAGCCACAAAAGGTTGATTTAAAGGTGGTTTAAAACTGTCAGCTGGCTTCAGGAGAGAAGATATACAAGTCAGTCCAATTGATTCCGGCACCCTGGACTCCCAGCCCCCCTTAAGAAGGAAAAACAAAATAAAATCAACCCTCCTGGGTTTTATGCCTGAATTTCAAACAATCTGTGCATGGTCAGACCTGAAGAGCTTTGCAAACACAGCCCTTCAGTGAAGCTGGGGATGTGGGCAAGCAAAGGCAGCTCCCTACAAATTGCACTGAGGACAGGAAAAATCAAAGGATTTTGCCTTTCCAGTTTGTGGGTGTTCACACACAAACACAAGCAAGCTTTTCTATTTTGAAGGTGAAAGACTTATTTCTCAACAAAAAAAGTAAAAATCGTAAATACAGATCTTGCCTCCTACAGATAAAACAGGCAAGATTCCACTCTTGAGACCAGCTGGGCTCAACTCCTGTCAACCAGAAGCCTTCCCCAAATGTAGATACAGGAATTGAGGCAAATTGCTGCTTCCAGATGTCCATATGTTAGCAAACTTTCAAGCAGAACCAAGCTCTACCAGTCCCAATCCCAGATTTCTTAGGTGCTTCAATTTGAGCCATGATTTTGGGTGCTGGTTACCAATTGCTAAATCAGATCTAAACTCTCCTGCAGTTGTCCAGGCCTGGCTCCCTCAAGCAGCCACACAATCATGGTGAGAAGCACTTTGGCTCACTGCAAGTTGCAATAACGGGCAGTTCTTGAGAGGAGTCTCAGAGAGCCCCCTCAGAGGCAGAAGCTTTCACAACGCAAGGGCAGATAACATTTTTCCTGCTTAATCACTTGGAAGGATTCCCTCTCTCACTCACGAATTAAAAGTCATCTAGAGAAAAATATTTGCCATTTTGCAATGTATTTCAGGGACTGATTATTTAACTATTTGATTTGCCATAAATTCAAACCCTTCAAAAAAAATAAAAGTAAAAAGAAAGGGGCTCCCACAGCTCAGAGCATTCCCATCCCCACATGTCTATCCAAGAAGAGCCAACAGTCCAAAGGTGAGAGGGAGAGAGGCTGAAGTTCTGCAGGGCTGGATCTGGAGTTAGGAGCTTCCACATCTTAGCATGAGCGTCTCCCAGGCTGCGCTACAGTGAGCAGGTGTCTCTGTATACAAGAGGTAGCCACAAAAATTTTAACCAAAATTTACATTCCTCTATTAAAAGTCATCATCTACATAATGCATCATTTACTAACAAATAATCATCTCAAAAGATTCCCAACCAGTTCTGCTAGGAACCTAAACAATGCAGCTTTGGGTTAAGGGTGTGAGAGAGATGAAGCAAAGCTGACTCAAGCTGCTTCCAGTGGCTGAGTGAAATGCAGTAAATACAGAGCAAACCCGATTTTTCCCTTGCTGTTGCACACAGTATTTGCAAGCAATTACACTGGCAGTGGCAGTTTAACATGCAGGAGAGTAGTCAAGATACTTTGTGCATTATTTACACATCTAGTTACAAAAGTTCAGGCTTATAAACTGTAAAGGAAGCTGGATTTTTAGAATAATTTTGTGCCTTAAGACATCCATTGCAGGCACAAATGGGGAACAGATAAATACATTTAGGCTTTTTCTCTATGGTCTTCCATCCCACGCAGTCATTTGTGCTTGGCTAAGATTAACAGCAGCTCACATATCCCTCCTGTAGGATCCATCATAGATTTTACTTGATCACTTATGCCTTATAATCCATAACCAGAGATGATGAATTATGGCATGTTCTTTAGAAACCATCCAGTCTCCCTGTAAAGCAGTGATGAATTCATGTTCTCTGGTAGGTTACGGCCACAATCAGTTGACCTCAGAGGAATGAAATGCCACCATGCGTCCTAGGAGAATGGAAACGCAACAGCCCCTCTGGGAAAGGATGAAGAAAAACATCCATGCAGAGGTTATTTTGTTAACCTAACCTGACCGTCTCTCAGGTGCCTTAGAGGATAGCTGGGGGCTTCTCTAGCAAAAGACAGGGTCATGCCATAGGGCTCAGCTGACTGGTAACAAGATAGACACCGTGCACTCACATCTAGTTGAGGTAAATAGTGGCCTACAGCCACCATTACCTGAAGGCTGATCAGTGACCTCACAGCCATGTTTCAGCTTCTAGAGTCTTCTAGGAGCCATACCTTCCCCACTTCAGCAGCAAATCATGCCTGGAAGCTAAGAAGCCCCCTCTGTACGAACATTGATGCAATGTGTGGGTAGCTTCACTGAGCCTATACTCAGGGGACACAGGACCTTTTAGATGCCTGACTTCTAGATATCCCTCTGACCTCCTACTCACATGTTTTTAGGAAGTTGGAGACCAGGCTACAGCAAACACCAGACATCTAGTGTCTCTGTAGGTCACCTCCCCATCTCCAGATCTTCGCTGGTGCCTCCAGAGGTTATCTTTAAAGCAAGCGCAGATTTTCCAAAAATCCTCTCTCAAGGGGAAACCTTCTTCTCTCCTCCTACCCCCATCCTTGAAGCAGCACTGAACAGTCTCCAGAGTCTACAAATATGGATATATCAGGGCTCACTTTCCAGGAGAACTTTTAACATCAACACCAGGACACCTTATTTTTCAGTTCTAAAAAGAAACAACCACCAAAACAAACAAACAAGGCTAGAGATTTTACTCCCTAACTTCTGACCAACACTAAGCTCTGATGAATGTACCACTAAAACACCAGAAATGAACACTTCCATTTCTGGAGTGTGGGGAAGAGAGAGGGAACAGACAGACCTTGAAGGAGCAGGGAAATCAGGGTACCACCTTCTTTCTCTCCCTGTGGCATCTATCCATAAGTCCCCATGTCAGGGTCCCAGCAACAGAGCTGAGCAATGGATGACAGAGACAGTAGCTCTACAAGCCATTTTGGGAATGTCCCACAGAGTCTGAAAGCAACATTTACAATGCTGTTTTGCAACTGGGAGAAGAATCACAGTATGATCCAGTAATCAAGGAAAGCAGTCAGATTAATAGAATATTTTTTAATCCATAATAAATAACAGTTTCCTAAACTTTATTGCGGTCACAAGTCAGAACAAAATTTGATAAAAAAACCTCCAATTATTGTCCACAGAAGATTTTGAAAAATGTCACTAAATCCTCAGGGGAAAAACAATGAGTGCCTTTTTAATGAAAACCAAGCTTATGGATTGCTGGTTTCTGAAAGCAGCCTGGTAAATGTTTTTGTTTTCCAATAAGCAAAATAAATACTGGAACAGATCCATGGTCCTTTCCCTTCCACTATTTCAAACCTCCTCATTTTTCAAAGTGGAATAAAGGATACTTGTTCTCTGATTTTAAAACCAGTAACCAGTCCCCCAACGTACTGTGAGCCAGAGGCAGGCAGGGCAGCGGAGGAAGGGCAGGAGACCCTGGTGTACACTGGGGATTGCAATGAATGGACAACAAGAAGCAGAACCTGCTCCTGACAAACTAGATTGGGAAAGTGCCTGGAGATGGAGCTTATCATGCCACAACTTGAACCTCCCCAAGCAATTCACACACCCATGTCTCTACATGAAAGCAATGAGATGGGAAGGAAGCACAGTTAGGGTTTGGCGCTGCTCAAGCCCCATGCAATTACAGGCAAGAGTAAACATCTTATTCAAGGATGAGCAATCATCCCTCAAGGGAAAACCCTGGGGCTTCCAGCCCTCCCAAGAAGGTCACAAATGGGTACAGGAAACAAGAGGAGACTTGCACAAAGGGAAGGAGCTAAACCTCACTGCCCACGGGTGAGGAACTGAGCAGACAGGTCCATGTGCTCCAGCACTGGGCAGATTTCAGAACAAACTCATGGGAAGCTGTGGCTCTGAAGCTCTAAGGGCATTATGTAGTCTTTCTTCCCAATACAGCAAGTGCAATAAAATCTCCAGCTTAGCAGGAGCACCTAATTTAGTGTCTTTCCTTCATGGCAGAAAGAGAAGACCTCATGTGAACTTGGCAACAGAGCTGTTCCTTACAGAAGCAAGGGATCCTGAAATTCACAGATTCATAGATTTGACGGAGTTGGAAGGGATCATCTACTCCAACTCCCCTGCTAAGCAGGATTGCCTAGAGCACATTACTCAGGACTGCATTGAGGCGGGTTTGTACCCAAACTCTGGTCAAACCTCACTTAACACACCTACATGCCCATCACACAAGCTTCAACATCTCCAAATCAAACCATGGCTTGAAAGAATAATCTTTAAATCCATTTTTTACTTTCAGTGCCATCTGCTTAGTACAGCCAAGTTTACAGCCTTTCCAGATGCCATTTCCTACTCATTAAGGCCCAACAAGGCATGAGTTGTACAGTGTCTGACCCAAGAAATTCATACTCTAAAGACTTACTTACTGGTAGCTATTGAAAGCACTTCTGTAGAGCTGTGGTGGCTCCCAGGAGACAAGCATATGCACTTCTCTGTAGTCACATCCCTGCCACTGTCCCACGTGACTGGGGGACTCTTGGCAAGCTCAGAAAGTCTTTCTTCTGTGGAGGAAGAGGGCGTACCATGAAGTTGGCAGCAGAGCTGCTCCTCACTGATGCAGGGAATCCTGAAAATATACACAAACTCTGGTCAATCCTTCCTTAACACACCTACATGCCCATCGCACAAGCTTCAACAGACACTTCAAAAACTGAGACAGGTAACATATGTCAGCACATATCATCTAGGTATGAAGGACCTGAGGAAAAGTCCATTGAACTCCTTCAGCAGACTCAGGAGGGGACAACTGACAGCTAATTTGTTGCCATAAGTACTTGTTTCTCAGGTGCCAGGGCTAGGCCAGTCAATGCTAGCTAATTAATCTCCCTGAAAAAAACGAAACCATCTGGCTGTACAGTAATTACTCTTCCTGCCTGGGCTCACAAGCCCACATGGCAGATCGTGGAGAGGCCATATCAAACAAGCAAGTATGGTAATGACATACTCTTTGCTGCTGTCACACAACCCAAGTAACTGCTCAGGAAGTCCAGGCAGCCACCCAGCCTGCAGACACTTCCTTCCTTTGCTTAGTGTCCTGGCATGTGGAGAGATCCTCCCTCACCCAAACACACAGCTGGCAGCAAGGGGTCTCACAGCCATGGTGTGAGCCAGACCAGGGTCTCTTTGGCAAGGAGGTCAGAGCAAGCCCTTTCCAGCACATCCCTCTGGCTGCTGAGGAACAGCAAGCTTACACAGCTCTGGTCAAAGCGAGCAGCGTTGGCAGGCTGACCAAGGTGAACAGGGGCAGCCCAGCTGCCTCCCAGCCCACCTACTCATGCTGATCCTTGTCTGTGAATGCTGACTTCTCTTCCTCTGCTGGTTTCCTGGCCTCTTGGGAGGAGGAAGAGGGAGCTTCCTGCTCTTCAGAGCCACAATTTGACAGAAGCATCCGCAGCCTTCACAGCCCTAGGATGGCTGTCACAAGTCCTTGGCTCTATCCATGTATGCCTATATCATGTACAATTCTCAAGCCAAGGTACAGACCTAGGATCAGGCTCACAAAAAAATGACAGATAGTTACTAATAATCACTCCAGCTGCTCCCTGCTCTCCCACCACTGCTATGGTCAGAGGTAGGAAAAATTGTGGAGGAAACAAGCCTTTTCTGGGAATGCCCCAGCTAAATTGAATCAGCAACAAGTTTTGGAGGATGTTCAATCTGGCGGCCACTGAGAAGCCTTCAGAAATGCTTTTGCATCCCTTACGTTGTTGGATATTATTCACACATACAAAAGCTTTATGCATTGGCCATATAAACAATGTTTCAGGGCAGTAATGAGACAATCAAACCAAATTAATAACATGACATTCAGTGTAAGCTTTTCCTTTGCTAAACAAAGCACAGCAAGAGTTACTCTTCATTGATTTTTTTTCGTTACTAATGATGATAAAAACAAAATAAGGGTCCTAAGAAATCAACACATGTAAACTACAAAAATTCCCTGAAGAAACCACAAACCATACTGCACAAAAATCTGGCAGCATAAATAGAGCTGTAATTCAAAGGCCACACACTTTCCCCAGCAGCATCACATGGGCAGCCCACGCCAGCTGCCTGGACAACCTCATCATAGATGGCTTGCAAAGGTCTTCCCCTAAAAATGGGTCTTTGTGCAGGGCACTCATGGCACAGTCTGACTGGGAAACGAGAGGTGAGGACAAGCAGAGAGAGGCGAAGAACCTGCCACCAGCTCCCTCCCATGCTTCGTCCTCTTTGGGGGGAGCTGGGCCTTTCCCTTTCGTTTTCACCAAAGGCCAAAGTTAAACTCAGTTCAAGGTAGGCAGAAATAGGCAGAGCTCTACTTCCAACATGCCTCGGTTGCTTAGTGCAGTACAACTGCGAGAGCTGGGATCAAGGAAGAAAAAAAAAAGACTTTGTGGTTAATTATGAGTATGCTAACATGGTAAGAAATAAAGGAGCGAGGATGGCAGAGATAATTACTCTATGAGTTGCATTTCCCTTTTGGACAGGAGATAATGAGATATCCTTTGCTATGCAGAAGAGTCTCAGAACAGAGCAAATGCAAGTCTGGCAAGTAAGTTGGAGCTGCAGAAACCCACTACCCCCTTACTAGTGTTGGCCAACAGGGCCAAGCTTTCTTATTACTGGGAGGACAGAAAAAAAAATTAACTGATTCCTGAAAAAGAAAGTATTCCCTCCTCCTTGGGCACTACCCAGCCACTCCCTAGGATCCCTAATGTGCACAGCTTTCCGCAGGTTTCCACAGATGTCATAGATGTGTCCTGCTCAGCAGGGCCCTTGGCCCAGGGAGTGATGCAGAGGGGACAAGTGCATTCTGATGCACTTCTTGGAGCCTGGGGAGGCATAAATGAGCTGCTTGTGCTTGGAAGCCCCAACAGGCTCCAGGGAAACGCACAGAATTGCACAAAGCTGTTTGGAAAGAGCCATGCAAAGTGGCCTGCAGCCCACCACAGATTATTCTAAATCGTTTGGCTTCAGTAAGCCAGGGACTGCTCCCTGCTTGTCCCTAAGGGGCTGCTTTTCAGTACAGTGAGCCCTCGGGAGTGCTTATAAGTGGTGCAGCCTTGCAGGACCTGCAGAGTATTCAGCTGCCCATGGAAAAGGCCCAGTGTGGGTACATTAAAATAAACGCCCAAAAGTCTATGAGCAAAACCGTCGTCAGGTACACAGTTACTCTAGCCAGTGAGGATGGCAAAACCTTCTATTGCAAAGAGCCACAGACAGAAAGCATTACTGTTGTGTTGCCTTGTAGGTCCCAGTTAGTCCTGGAGCTGACAGGGCAGTGGGATGGAGTTTCCTCTTGTTTATTTACATCTTGAGTCCATCCCAGTACCTCTTCCTCAAGAGTTCCTTTGCTGATGAAGCAAAGTTTCAGCTAACGAGACTATTTTTAGCACCAATTGCTAGGAGAAGCTGAACCTTTTAACAAAGCCTCCTCAACACTGTAACGAGCACATCATTGCTAAGGGGAAAGAAAGAAAGAAAAAAGCTGGGGGTGGGCATGTATCTAGGTCAGCATCAATCTCTCTCTGTCACCTATAGTCATGTTTTATGGGAAGCACGTGGATAATAAATGGCGATTATGGAAAGCGTAGGGGAAGAGGCAATCCTGAGAAATTTATAGTTAGGAAAGAAATCACATTAATAGGAGATAATACAGAGCTGCAAAACTGTTATAAAAAAGGCAATAGAAGAGCTCTGTAATTGAGGTTATTACACACAACTACACCAGGCTTTTTTTTCCTTTTTGGGTGCATGTCACTGTGATAGATGTCACTTTCGATAGTGATAATAACAGTAAAATATCCGTGTTAAAGCTGAGTACATTAACTTTTATATCGGTGTAATTTACTGCGTTATGAGTTCCCATCATTCAGGAGCGAAAGACAAAATGCTCTTCCTTACGATGTCGATAACCATGCATACACTTTACAGGAAGAAGTGTTTCTTTAAATATCTATTCTATGTCAAATAATTCTTTTAACTTTCCATTACTCTTTTCAGGAGAGACAAGGAGCAGAAGAAAGGGGTAAGCTATTCATATTGCTAACATACATCATGAGATGGATTTGCCGTTGCTCTGTATCTGGTGAAGTCATTCCCAGCTGCTTTTCTGACCACATATACAGGAGATTAGTTTGCTACACAGGAAGGGGCAGAATGGAATGGACAGTGGCTACTATTTTTTTAAAAACTACACATGTATCAATATGATATTGTAGGTAAAATTATATGTCAAAAGCAAAAAAAAGAAAAAGAAAAAAGGATTCTTCAGTAGAGAATCTGCTTGCAGCACTGCGCTCATTTACAGTGTGGTTCAGTAATGGGAAGGTGGAGTCCCTATCCCTCAAAGTGGGAATGATGTTGTACCTGCTAGAGCATTACAGCCACGTGCACTTTAGGTGCTTAGAGTTATAAGTAGAGCAAGTTAAGCCTCAACTTCTTTCTATCTGTTCTCCTCTGCAGAAGCTACATGACTGCTAAAGGAACAACAAACTTGGTCATTCCCAGGCTGTAAGTAGAAACCACAGTGTCGTGAACAACACAAGCACTAGGTCAGGCTTAGGCTCCACGAGGAAGCAGGGAAGAAGCTGGCCGACGGCAGCGCCTTTGGCTCCAGCAGCAGGAGAGCTATGGCCTGCTCTTACGCTGCCTCCCCAAGCACATCTATGCCTTTGGGCAAGTCACTCCTTTGATTACTCTTTCCGAAAAGTGAATGCCTCTAGCTAAGCACCATGATTGTACAGGTGCAAGCACAATGAGGCCTTGAGGGACTGCAGCAAGAATCCTTCCTGATTCAAGATAAGCAAGTTTCAGATGGTGCAGAGCTCTAAAGCAGACTGAACTACCCATAAAGGCAAAGGCACTCTTAGAGAGCTACTTCAAAACTCCATAGAAGTGGACTTGATACCACTGTAATTTCAAAAATGGAGTGGGCATCCAGGGGCTGAGCTACAGCAAATTTTAATATCAAAAGTCACAAAACAAGGAAATTTTCCTTCTTCTTGCAATACATGCAATACAACACAAGCATTGCTGTTTAGGCGGGCTCCTGCTTTCACACAATCACTCCCAGTCTTTCTTAGCCAAGAGCCCATGTCTATAACAGCAATGAGACCTAACATGTCCCTCTAGTCACTGTACTCCTCAGAGCCAAGGGGTCTGTAGGGCACTGAACATTCAGTTTTGTTTGTGAAATCAATCAGTTTGCTTGCCTCCAAAAGGCAGACCTTCCCACCAGCTCTCACAGCGCAAACACAAAAAACCCCAAACAGGGTTGTGCGTAGCACAAGGAACACGCACTGAGAAATGCAATCAGCTCCCCCAAGCTGCACTTTCAAATTGCAAATTACAGAATAGCTTCAATGTTAAGAAAGGATTAAACGACTCTGGTTTGTTTCCAAAACAAAACACTGCAGTGTGGCATTACTGAAGGCCATCCCATCCAAATGGAATTCAACACTTCATTCAAGCCCAAACATTTTTCTTCCATGTGTTCAGCTGATTAATTGAGGATTCAACTGTTTATGCCCTCCTAGGCGCTGGTTTGGGGTTGTTGATTGTTTTTTCTCTTTTAACAATAACTGCATTTGATCAAAGTGACTCTTGTCTACACACATAAAGGCTTTAGCTGGTACCTCAGAAGTGAGACAAGGAAAACAGGAGGATTATCTCCTTCCTTCACCTCTGAGCCTGTTGAGCTCACACCTACTGAATACCATGATTTTTCTTTCCTTGTTCCTCACTTTGTGAGCCAGACTCTGCTCTCCCCACCTCTGCGCAGACTGCACAGTTGCCTCTGTAAATGGTAGAGAGGACTCTTCCTGCTGGTTTGACTGGCGTTATCCACCCTAGCTATGCGATACTGGACCCAAGATATCTAAAGCTACCTGCCATTTCCCTGCCTTCCTACTGTTTCTTTCACAATGGTTAGTCTGCTGAGAAAATATTTACTTTGCATTTGAGAAAAGGTCACTGACTGGTGGTGTAAACCACTCTCCTCTGAGACAACAGGAATGGGAGTCAGATCCTAAAAGAGAAAATCAGCCTGGAGTCTTTTTCCTCCTCCCCTGCTTCCTCCCACATCCCATTCAGATGGCATTAAAAGGCTCTCAGTGGCTCCAAGCCCAAAGAAAGGAGGACATATTTCATGTTCCTCATGAAATCTACCTCCATCAGTCCCTTGTTCAGCTCTCAGCAGGAAGCAGGGCTCGCCCTAAATAGAACCGAGGTGGGTAACAAAACAGGAAGATTCATTTCCTGTAGCACCACGGGGCTGGCAGGAGCAGTTCCCTGTCCTCTGCACGCTTTCTGAGGACAGTCCTCCAAAGTGACACAAGCAAACATCAGCTGGAGTAGGGGCCGATTGCACTTTGCTGACCTTGCCTTTGAAATACACTTTGTTAGGGGTGCTCCTTATACCCAGCTGCAGAAGCAGTGACACAAGAGCACATCAGATGCATCACGCTGCTGCAGCACAACAGGAGATGCAGGATATGCAACGCATTTGGCAGCATAACACTGGGTCAAAGGAAGCAATGCACTCCCCTGTGCACAACAGTGTTTTATGTCAATTTCAAGTTTGCTTTCTACCAGCAACTTGGTGGTTCCTATGCGGTTTCATGTACACAAAGAACAAAAGGGCATAAACACTATAATTTCAACGAAAAAAAAATCTCCCACTTAAATGCAAGGAACAATAAAGTTAATAAACTATGCAATTACAATCCCAGAGTACACATCTGTCTGTGCAAAATACCCCCTAGTATTGTGACCAGCCACACAGAAAATCTACATCCTGCCAGTGCAACTGCCTGAGCAACATCAAGCTTAATTCAAAGGCCATTAAACAGAACGTGAGCCTGGCTGCTGGTTTCAGTAGCTTTGGACCAAGCCACTTCAGCACATGAATAGTTTCACCATTCCTTTGCTTGCTTAGGGATCTATCTGTCCACTCAGAGCAGCAACAGCTGTTTAACACGGAGCAGTGGCTGGAAAGAGCAAACATATTAGGGAGGAGGGTGACTGAGGGAGGGAAAGAATACATGCATGGGGAAAGGAACAGGGGGAGAAAAGGGGAATTTTAACAAGGGTGAAGATCTCTGGTGTATAGATCCTTATCTAGATTTAAATGACTTAGTTCCCAGGCTGTAACAGCACAGTTGCAGCAGCACAGCTTCAGCGCATGCAGCTCTTCCTGCCCCAGATCCTAAAGATGAGGTTTCGCAAGATGGTTGGTTCAAACGAAGACCTCATTTCATTTCACCTCCCATCCTGTCCCCTGTTCCTCACAGCACTGCCTCACCCTTCCCCTGAGCCAGCTGCAACATCAGTCTGATCCCCTGGGGATCTGCCTCATCTCAAAAAGACAGCAGCAAATAAGCTATTAAGGAAAGAAACAGTTGTAGTTTTTGGCTGAGTGAGAAAAGCCAATTCGCATGCAGGAAGGTGAGTAAACAAGTTGGTTGTTCTTTGCAAGGTAAGGCAGAGTTCTACAGAAAGAACCAAACTTAATTCATTCACCTCCAGAATCATCCATACTCCCAGCTGCTCAATGAGGATTTTGCACACACAGACTCAAGGAAGAGATACTCAAGATGACAACAATCTGCTCGGATGAACATCATGCACTGACTTCAAACATGAACAAAAAGCAAATTGTGACTGTGTCAGGACTTCCAATTACTTGGACGCCTTAATGGTCACCAAACATGATATTTCAGGCATGTCATATTCCCTGCTCAGTGCTCAAGTCAGTCCCTCTCCTTCCAAGAGGCTTACAGTCACTAATGGCTATTCCCTTCTACAGAGCACTTACCAGAAACTCGGAAAGACTGCACCACTGCCTTGCAAGGGTTCCACCATGTTTTGCTTGCAGTCAGCTCTGTTGTCCATGAGAAGGATGGAAAGGTGGGCTGGCTCCTTGTGCAGTCACTTTATCCAGGGGCCTGCAAGACAAAAAGGTCAGAGAGTGCAGAGGAAGGACAGTGTGACAGAGGAAGGACAGTTGCCAGAATTAAAAGATTAAGGAAAAAGAGTTGCCACTACAACCATTTGTTGCAAGGTAGAGCCCCTATAGAGAGCGGCCTCTGTGCAACAAGAGCACATGGGATAAAGGAAGGCAAGTACTTGGCCCTTGCTTTGCTTCAGTTCCCTAATCCAGCACAAATGCATTTGAGGATTTATGAGTTTTTGGAAGCTTCCAGCAAAGCTCAGGGCCTGTTCCTTGAGTTATTGTTTTCCCATCTGTTTCTCTTCATTTTATTCCATCACAGAGGCCCCATCGTGGGACACAAGAATGTGACCGGAACAATAGGCAGAACTTGCTGCCTCCAGGACTGCAGTGAGGGCAGAACCGCCATTGCAGGATGGGAGCCAGAAGCTTCTATATTTAGCCCTTTTCTTGCTTTTTCCAGATCACATTTGCACCCTGCACTCAAGAAGTCAGGAGGCTTTCACCACACCACTGTCCCCGAGCCCTGCACATCCAGCAGGGCCCCTGAACATAAAACATTCATTTCCCTTCTAATAAATGCCAACAGGAAGACTTCCTGCTTCCCCCTCCCCTTTCCAAATCCCTATTTTGACAGACTTTTTTCTTCATATAAGCAAACTAAACAAAACCATCTCCTCTTCTGCAAGGCTGGCGGCCTTGGAGCAGCACCAGGACTCCGGAGCTGGGACAGCGTGGCACTCCCTGTCAGAACAGGGCCCTGCAAAGAGGCAGAAATGGGTGAGTTCATTTCCCCCCGTGTCTGAACCCAAGCTAAATTCACCAACCCACAGAGACTTGCCCCAAGCCCCCACCCCAACACCTGAGGGCAGAGCAGGTGAAGGAGAACCAGGTCTGAGCACCCATCCGACCTCCATCACCGCCATAGCACATGCATACACCTCTCAAACACAATGGGTAGGAGACTGCTGAGCAGAAGCTCAGGTCTTATTGCAAAGCCCTCTCCACCATGCCCCGAGGCACCTCTCTACCACTCTGAAGGCAGAGAAGGCTCTTACCCTGCAGGAAACCAACCACAGTGCCATTTAGCACTTAACTCATTCGCATCGTCAAGGCAAGGGGATCCCGCAGAGCAAGAGGAAAACCCATCACATTTCCAGGAACACTTACCTAAGAGCTGTGCTGCCTGAAAATAGTTCAGTGATGGACAAAGTCCTCTTTCTGCTCTTTCCACAAGGGTTGTAGACCAGGACCACTCTGCACTTCATCTCCCCAGTTCTAGCAAAGTTCTACCAAAGGCTGCTGGAGTCCCAGTGAGAGGTTTGATCACACAGGTGCCCTCCTGGGCACCTTTCTGCCATCCATGTTACTCCCCCTGTGTACCAACATGTCTCCATACCCCACCTTTTCTACTCTAGGCATTCTCACCACTGCCAGTTCCCCATTCCTTCTGAAAGCCCTCCCACTGTAATGGCTGATTCAAAGAGAAAAGACTGATGCTGGGTGGGATGTAAGAATTATTTTTTTTTTCCCCTTGTAAGTATGTCAGTCCGCAGAAAATGAGCGGTACCTAGCTGTGTCCAAGCATGGCTAGAGAAATTACACCTTCTGGTGGTATCACAAACCATGCCACTAATTTGCTTTGTGGCCTCAAATTTGTTTCAGGTTAAATTTTCCTGCCTGAGGTATTTGCTTCCAAGGCCTGCTCTGAGGTAGGGGTGTCTGATGATTGTTTGGAGAAGCCTAGATGAAAGAAGCTTACTATGAGGCTAAGCAGATTGTCTTCCTGCAGCTTGGGATCAGCCCTGTTCCTCTTGTGCTCACTGAACACCTTTGCACTGCCAGCACAGCCGTGTGTTCATCTGCCATGCAAATCCCTTCACCTTTACTTCTTCTGTGTCCTGGAGCCTGGCTTCCCTCTGCTCATGCCGAGGAGGCAGTGCACGGTCAGTTCTCAACAACTAGCACGTGCCAGCAAGCTCTAAACGAGCCCTGTGTGTACAGCAAGTCTGAGAGGAGGGGAACACTTTCCATCTGGCATTCCTGCAAGTCTTGAGACAGCGGTTATTTATCCAAGGTAGAGGAAAGAAGGGTGCTGAAGTATCCAGTGGAAGAAGCTGACAGAGAAGCAATAGCCGCACTCGGGGCATTGCTTGGCCAGCAAAGCACTGAATAAAATATATATAAAAAAAAAAGAAATCCACCACCCCACCACCTTGCAGCCAAATTTTCCCTTAAATCTTCCCCTTCCATCCCAGCTGAGCCTCCCCAGAGCAGATGAGATGAAGCCAGCAAGTGGCCAGCAGGTCGATGGAGGTCATCCTGCCCCTCTACTCTGCCCTGGTGAGGCTCCATCTGGAGTACTGAGTCCAGTTCTGGGCTCCCCAGTTCAAGAAGGACAGGGAACTGCTGGAGAGGGTACAGCAAAAGGGCCACAAAGATGATTAAGGGCCTGGAGCATCCCTCCTATGAGGAGAGGCTGAGGGACTTTTTAGTCTTGGGAAGAGAAGACTTAGGGGGGATCTGATCAATGCTTAGAAATACTTCAAGGGAGGGTGTCAGGAGGACGGGGTTGTTCTTTTCTCAGTGTTGCCCAGTGACAGGACAAGAGGAAACGGGCACAAACTTGAGTATAGGAAGTTCCACCTAACATGAGGAGGAACTTATTTGCTGTGAGAGTGGTAGAGCACTGGAACAGGCTGCCCAGAGAGGTGGTGGAGTCTCCTTCTCTGGAGACATTCAAAACCCGCCTGGACAAGTTCCTGTGCAACCTGCTCTAGGTAGACCTGCTCCAGGTAGACCAGCCAAGGAGAGATGGGGGAAGACCTGAAGCACACAGAGGGGTACCCACCACATGACAGGTACCACCATAATGTGCAGTGTTGCCAAGGAACTGTTTCTCATCTTGAGATTACAGACCTCTGGGGCAAACAGCTCTGATGCATCCTACAATCACCCTCTTGGTCCTCATGTGAGGACCTGGATTTGTAACAGCTAGAGCAGGAATGTCAACTATGGTAACCGTAGTGAATGCATGGGGTACACAGATAACCTTCCTTTTGACTTGCCAACCTCAATTCCAACAGGTACTCAGGAAAAAGCCCACTGGGTGCTACAGGAAGTGTTTCTAAGCCTAGGCTATGCAAAGAAAAAAGCAGACACAGTGTGTCTGCTCAAACTGTCTCCATACAGGAACTTCCATCAGGTTTCATGACTCTACATACTACCTTTGGTTGCAGCTGAAGCCATCCCAGCAAGGAAGCAAGCAAGAGACAAAGATACACCAGTGGTCTCTTCACCACCCCTTGTAAGTGTACCAAAAGGTCCAATTTCCTCTGTCCTCCTCACCAAAATAAAGGAAAGCTTGTCCCCCACTCTGGCATTGCCAAGCCTCCTGTTCTCCCCTCCTCTCTTTACCCCTGAAGGGTGCAAACCCTGTATCCCTGTTTTCTTTCAGCTAGATGGGGTTGCAGCTGTCAGAAACACTAACTTTTGGCAAGCCATGCTTCAGCATTAGCCAAATACACCTGCAGGACACAAGCACTAAAGCTAATTCTAATGCTATCTCTCACCGTTGTTACTGCAGCTGATTAACAAATGGCCACATCATCAGTTACCTGCCACACATTCCTTTAAAAGACACAGACATCCCAGAAGAGTTGTTCCCCCGATCAGTTTCCACCCATCAGTCCCATGGCATGGGAAGCAATACTTCTGTATTAACACAGCATCTCCTCTACCTGCAGAGCCAAAAGGCTTTCAAGATACCAGACCTTGAGAATCATAGTGTACAGGCAGAGACACACACCAAGAAGGACCTTCCAGGACACCATGTGAAAGCCCTGGGAGCACAGGCAGCATCATTTCATAACCAACCATCTTCAAAAACTAGTAAAACTCTCTCCACCAAGCAACTTGATCTCACTCTGCCCCTATAGATAGACATTCCATGTCTTAGCACTGCAGTAAATGGGAAACATCTTTGATTTCAAACATAGACTGCTATCAGGTCCTCACCAGTCATATACCACCCTCACCTTCTAATTCTCAGAGCTCTTCCTCTCTCCTCCTCCAATCTTCCTTTCATTCCTTTAGAAGATAGGGGAGTTAAAAAAAAGTTGTTCTCCTAGAAGTCAAATCTAGTCTATCTCCCTGCAGATACAGAGCATACATATGCTGTCAGGGAGCAACAGAAAAATTGTGATCCTCCAAGGGGAGGCTCCGAGTAACCTAACCCTGCTGTTCCAGCCCCATCAGCCACTACACCCTGAGGAAACAGTTTATTTCCCACAAGCACAGCCAGGCAGCAAGGCCCAGTGACACAGCCACTTTCCAACTGGGTGGAAGGCACAAAATGATAAAGACAAGGTATGCAGCAGGGAAGGAGGTGGCAGCAGGCTTAACAGAGCCTTGCTGAGCACGGACAGAGAATAACAAGCAGACGCATAATACCAGAAGCTTTGACTGAGTAAGGATTATAACTTTACAGATAAGTGCAATCAATGCATATGCACAAACATTTGCGGTCAACAGTGCAATTTCATCCCTAGCTGAATGATCCACTGGGTACACATGTTCAAATGTGCACAACACCATTACTGCACAACTGAAAATCCTTTCCCATAAAACCACACAGACTCCCTTGGGCAGAGGCCAAACAGTTAAATAAAAAAGTCTATCCAGAGTAAGAACTCTTCAGAGACATTTCACCATCTGGAAAGAGGAGGGGGTCTTACTCTGAGAACGCTTGGAGAGCCCGACCTACCGCGGTTAAGCACGTGCCTCATCCAATGTTAATTCCTGGGGAAGAGCATCATATCATTCCCACCGCCTTCTGCAGCAGGACCTGCAGCAAGCAAATGGGCCTGATTCTGCTCTACTCTCCAGACAAGAGCATACAGCCAGAGCCCAAGATGGGATGGCAGCTGGCCATTCAGCATTTGCTTTTTAGTGAGGCCAGACTCGCAGTATTGTTGGTGACAAACAAAAGCCGTTGCTGTTAGTGTGGGCTTCTTCATTTCCTTTTATTATATCCCCACCCATGTCATGTAAATAAAGCTACAGTTAGTTTCCTTCAAAGTACTGGGTGAGTGGAGATTGTACTGAGCTTCAGGAGAGAGCACAGCCACAGTCAAGGTGAGGGCACTACCTCCCTTCCACCATTCCCTAAGAGACCGGGCACTCCCAACAAACAGGAACAAGTCCTTTGAGCAAAACAAGATCACAGGACCCTGTTCTCAAAAGCCTGTGATATGCAAGCTGGACTAGGACAGCAGTGGTCCATTCACAGAACTGCACCAGGAGGCTGTGACCTGGTAAAGAGGTAGAAATTTAGATGGCCATCTAAAATCTCTGTATTTCATAGTCAAATGAGGCCAGTCTCCTGGTGGGCTTCCAGGAGCTCGGCTAGGCAAAGGCACCACCCATATGGATTCAATCACAAACAAATGACCTCGGAAAGATATGGCCCTGGAGAAATAAACACATCCAGTAGGTGCTCTCATCCTATTCCCTTTCTGCTAAGGGACACTTGCAACATGGAGGAGCAGAGAAAGTCTCATTTGGCTGAACTCAATTTGTATCAGGGCTCTGATACCTGCTTTTTTACTAAAGGCTGGCACAACCAAGTCCTGGTACCCCCACCTCTCTCTTATGGTAGCAAATCAGAAAGAGAAACACCTCTCTAGAGGTGAGAAAAGAGGCCAAAACCCACTGCCTTAAAGCTCAGAGAACATCATCAGGCAGTGTAATCAGTCTTTTAAGAGAGGGGCCACAGAGGCAGCTCAGCCTTAAGAGGCATCAACCCAGTGGAAGGTCCCAGGGAAGAGGAAGGACAACAGGGCACAGTTCTCATGCCTGTAGGACAGTACACAGCTAGACACAGGCAGCCAATGGACCAAGCATTATCCAGCATGAACAAAAAAGGCTCTTTCCAGCTTCTGCCTCACAGCTGCTAATTTGTATTCCAACACTTTGACCCTGACAACACTTCTGGCTGAGAGAGATGGGGCCCATCATTTCATCTGCTCCCTCCGATCACTCTCCTGTTCCAACATCCTTTGTCCATCTGCTCCAACTTGCTATAAAGCTGACTGCTTCCTTCACAGGGTCACCTCCCTGCAAAAGAAAGAACCTCTTATCTGGACACTGAGTATCCTGGATGTCATCTGACCAGGAGACAGGGAAGGAGCAGAAAGCTCTTCCTCCAGAACATGGGGATGGAATTGGCTGAAGCAGCTCCAATCAATTGGGCTGCAGTATCTGAGATGGTATTTTGATTCCAGTCCTACAGCAAGGGACAGCACAAGGCCAGGCGAGGGCAGATTACATGATCTCTCAAAGCCGCCTTTCACTACAGCACAACACGTCCTCTGTATTATTAGAGGGCTTTTTCAGACTGAATGAAATAACACTCTACAGCTCTTGATTTCTACCTCAGGGCAGCAACAGCATCTCTCCTGCCCACCTTTCTCCAGGGAGGAGATTAAATATCAGAGATGAATCAAAATGCAGTCAATCAGGCAGGGCAATCTGCCAAGGTAGCAAAAAGGAAGGGAGGGAGGGAGAGAAGGTACCTTGGTACTGAAGTGACCTGTTTAAATGTTGCTGATGAATGCCGACCTGCTGGATCTCTCCAAGGCTCCAAGGGACAGAGGGAGAGGACACAGAAGTGGGAACCTTTCTCCTACCCTGGAGGATGGAGACAAACACGTGTTACTTCTTAAGCATCAGCTGCACTCGAGGAAAGGGCCAAACTCAGCTGGAAGAGCTGAAGACACAATACAAGTCCAGCCTAGTTCTGGGAATTCAGATCTAGCAATCATCTAGAAAGGAGAATGAGACTCCAATGTGGGCACCATTTCAGGAACTGAGGAAAATACACTCCTCTCAGCCCAAGAGATCACACAGCTCCGAGGGGCTTCAGACAGTTCCAAGCCCACGAGCCTCTCTCAGAGCACCACCTTGCAGAGGTGCAAAGACCAAGCCTCCAGACCCCTCCAGGCCTTGATGGGTGTCTCCACACAGAGCATTTCTACTTTCTAACAGCATTAACATAGCTGGAGTCAGATCCTGACGACACAAAAGTACAAGCTGCTGAGGTTGGAAGCCCCATCCCTGGAGGTGTTCAAGGCCAGGCTGGATGGGGCTTTGAGCAACCTGGTGTAGTGGGAAATGTCCCTGCCCATGGCAGGGGGGTTGGAACTCGATGATTTTTAAGGTCCCTTTCCAACCCAAATGATTCTATGATTATATGATTCTAAGAGAGGCTGGTTTAGTGCTTCTCTCTGTATTTTAGTCACGTTAGGCCAAAGACAGCTGGAGTCTGGGAACGATTCACATTGTGCTACTATATCAGAGTCCTGCTGCTCTGAACCAGAGCTCTGCTGTGCTACAGTGCTTTGCACAGACACACAGAGAAAGCTTTCCTCTCCTATCAGCATCTGCCTGCACTTGTCAGTTGAGTAACCTGCAAGCCACAGCATCCACGCTGCAAAGAGAAACTGCCAATGCTCAAAGAACAGGCTGATTTTAGAAATTACTGCAATGTCTTTTCAGAGGTGCCTTAAACTCTAACCACCTCAGAAATCCTGTGCCAACAGGGTGCGAGGCCAGAGAGCACAGGTAAAGGTTCTCAGAAATGGCTTGTTCTGTACCACCTACATCTTCACGTCAAGCAGCAGCAGGTAAACCACAGCAGGAGGGGAAATAGGAAGGCGAAGCAGAGCAGCACCAGAAACTATGATGGAAGGACAGAAAAACCACACCAAAAACTGGAGAAGCAAGCTGTGGGTCCCTGAAAGGCATACATGCACTCACACACAGGCGTAGTTTCTTGGACTGTTTATTGAGCTCAGGAAGGAAGAGGGATCAGTCTGCCAAAAAGATCAGAGATGCTGGGGCTGTCATATGACGCTCCCTTTAAGAAACAAAACCCACAGAGTGCGCACACACCGACAGAGAGGAAGCTACAAGGGAAGCCTTGAAAACAGCAGAGGAAACCCTAACCCCACCCCAGAGGTGCTACCTTTATCTAAACCCCATCCCAGAAGCTAATGAAAAGCACAGTCACACTTGCACTATTTTAGGCCAGCAATGGACAATTTTCTGTGCTCCCCTGGCCCCTCCTGCCCTTACAACACAGCAATGGGACAAATCCTTTCTCAGCCTGGCTATGTGAAGGACAGGGAGTCCTGTCCAGTCCCAAGCCTCTCCTAAGGATGCTCAGATCCCTTTGGAAAAAAACACTTCCTATTCAAGTGCACAGACATACCAAATATCCCTTCCTCATTCCCAGGAGCTTTGTCTCCAACTGGTATAAAAATCAGTAGAGCCAATAAATGATGGTTTGGCCAGCATAATGATTGTACTCTGGCCTAGGCAAGAGAGTTTGCCTCTAACCCCATCAGTAAAGCCTTACTCAAACTCCTCATACAATCCTACTCTGTTTGCAACCACTGTAGAAAAATGGAAGAAAATCCTCAGCACGTTGCTAAGAGGACATTGGGGTATGGCTGTGACTCCCATGCCTGCAAATGCAGGGACACCCATGGAGGGAGGCCAGAGTGGGAAATACATCACAAGAGCCATACAGCATCAGATGCTCTCCTGCTCCGGTTTTTAACCACTCGCACATGAAGCCCAGATGGTTTCCAGAGTGAGGGAGAAGGGTGTGTTGCTTACACAAGCAATGCCATATTTCAGTAAATATCATATGCCATCCAGACATTCTGGAGCGGATCCAATTTCCGTTAGGCTTTGCTCAACTGGGGACCTGGCTCCTCCAGCAGACAGCAAACTCCATTCGTGCTCAATGCATGTCTAAGGCAGATCTGTGTCTCAGGCAGACACACATTTTTACCAGATGATCCTTGTTACACCTGGCATGAAGAGAGGATTTCCAGTGTTCAGCCAATAAACCTCTGCTTCCAGGCTCAGCTCAGACAGAGCAAGTTAACTCTTCCTCAACAGCACTGTGTAGGGCTGTGTGGGCCACAGCAAGCTGCTTCTCCCACTTGCCTCTCTGGGGATTCTCAAGTCTCCTTGGATTCCTTTAACATGCTCCATCTGGAACATCGTGTGTGTACCTGCAGTGCTAGGAAGCACCTAGTCTATTTGTTTGGTAACTATCATAAAAGACCGGTACCCACACAATTGGTAGTCCCCTGAGATGAGCTGTTAAAGTCTCTTTATAACACCACATGGAAAAGAATATCTTGAGTTTTTTCCTTAGGTCCTTTTCAAATGATAATTGTTAAATTTGTCTCTAAACTAACAGGGAAAAGCGGAGGCAGGAGGCATTTCAGCAAGCACCTCTTTAACACAGCAAGTTTAAAGAAATGAGGGAATTCTCCAGGATATGTAAGTCCCAAGGACAGACTTGTCCTTGATTTACTACTTTAAACACAACTTTAAAAGATCTTTAAAGATGGTCTCCCCAGTCCTGATTACTGCTTGCTGCACTAGGATGTTGGAGGTCTCTGCACAACCTCCATCTAGTAGCCTATCTGGCTTCAGGATCTTACACGAGACAAGACAAACAAGGCCCCATCCAAGGAACTCTTGCAGACATGCTCTTTAGTCAAACTCATCTTTTCAGGACATAGTACTCCAAATACATGCACCCCTCAACTTGCCAAGGAGCCAATGTGACCATTGTGAAAGAGTAGCAGTAGCAGGAATCAACAAAACAAGGCCAGAATCAATCCCCAAAGAACCAATCTGTGTTTTTTTCTGACCAGAATTTGTATGCCTACTTCTCTTTCAGAAAGCATGGCACATCTTCCAAGCAGCTTTACTAATACTGTCCCTTTAACAGGCAAGCAAACTCTAGCAGGCTTGACAGAGGGAGACTAGATGTCTGACTTGCTGGCAAAGACAACAAAAGCAGATCCCGTCCCACAGCACATATGCAGGAGACGCACCAGAATGGACAACTTTGTTGAAGCCAAACTAAAGACCTGACAGCTTTTCTGGCATTTCTTTTGGACATGAAAGTGAAAAACTGAACACATTCATGAACCAGGATGGTGTGGGTTTAACACAAAAGAACAGTGAGCAAGTTCTGTTTCACCAGAGCTACAGGCTTAGCTGGGGTTTGCCAGCATTAAGGTACTGGACAAGAGGTGGAACAGCCGCGCAGCCACTTCCTCCCTGCTCACATCTAATGGGCCAAAGCAGGAGGTGAGCACTGATAAAGCCACAGCATGAGGCACTGCTGAAGCTGTTCGTGCCTTCTTAAGGAGCCCTATCATGCAGAGCCTCTCTACTCACTTCTTTGCTCTTCCATGACTTCCTAGCTTTCCTCTTCCAAGCTGTTCCAGACTCTGTGTACTAGATAATGCCTGTGGTCCCTCTGGTATTGCATCTAAACCGCCAAAAGGAGACACATCATTCAGAATAAAGCCTCAAATAAGCTTTTTGCTCTGGGAGCAAAGGACTTTATCTTAAATACCCAAATCAGTATCTAATATATAAATTATCTAATTTATACCAGTATCTAATATATAAAGCAGCTCTCACAGATCAGAGCTCCAGGTTAGACTCAGCCCACGAGGCATCCGTGAGCCCCATTTTCAGCTGTTAGACTCCTGAGAAGACATGACTATCCCTACAACAAGGAGGAACAAACCAAGAAAAACCTCTTAAATCAGACCAACTGGTGACATATTCCTCAAAAACTCTGACAAGTTGTAACCGTGAATTTTATAGCACACACACGCCCCAGCATGCTGCAGGGTACCTCTCCAGTTACTTCCATGGCTTCCTCAGCACCCTGGAAGCTGGTGTCGGCCTTGTTCAGACACTTTGCTCAGTCCTTTTGCAAGCTCTGTGTGTCTGTGTACGTCTCCCACATCTAGTCCTTCTGTGGGACTCATGCTGTAAATCTTGGTATTGCTACAGCAATTTCCCAGTCTAATCACACGCCTTGTTGCATTACCACAGCAGTGATAGCTGGTTGAACCACACACCACATCCTTGCAATTGTTTCTATTACTCACAATTGACTTATTTATTAAATTTCAGCTTGCCGAGCCTTGCCAGAAGATGAGCAAGATCCCTGTCATCCCTCCTTGCTGTTGATCAGGGTGGCAGAGGGCAGGTGAGTAGGCTGCGAGTTTGAGCTGTGAAACAGTCCCAGCAATTTTGTAAGAACGTGCTTTCTCCAGCAGCCAAGCTCCCTTGCATCTAAACACCAGGGCTTGAGTCCTGGGAAGTAAACTCTTGAATTGCAACAGATTTCAAAAGGGAAAGTAGATGCAAACGAAGCCTAAATTAATTCATGATTTTAGAGCAGACGAGTATTTCCACAGACTTGCTTGTAACATGGCACCAGCTGCAGTCCCTGAATATGGGTCTGTCTCTGCCCCCACTTTCACCTGCAGATCTACCTAAGAGCAATCCATAGGAGAAAAATGAAGTGCCTCTAGATGCAAGTAACTCTGCTCCCGGGGGATTTCCTAGGCTTGGAACAAACAGCCTGACGGTTCTGGCTGCTTCGGAGGCCCAACCCACCATTTTGTGCCTCACAAACACTCCTCTGACAAAAGACTTTGACTCCTTGCTTTCAAAGGGGAACAAACAGAAGGCAAGTTCAGACAAGGCTCATGGCTGCTTGCCCAGCCAGGCCTCAGCTAGTCCTTCATAGTAAATATTTGTTCTTAATTACAGTGCCGTTTGCCCCGGGAGCTTGCCTGCAATCTGTAGGAGGGAGGGGGATTATGTTGTTGATAGGTAAATAATAGCTCTTTCATCCAGAGAACCCAGTGCATTTTCCAAAGATGAAAGACTCCTGAATACTTTCCCCATAGGTTAGGGTAAGGATTTTAAATCTTTGTCCCACTCAGGGGCATGCCAAAAACTCCCACAGTAGGTTCAGAGAGAGGGAGATTGGAGCTTCACTGCGACAGCTCCCCCTCCAGCCTTGCTGCCAGCAGGAGTCAAGTGGGACAAATTCAGCGCTAGCAACTGGCTAAGTGGGTGTTAGGCAAGATCCGCTCTGCCATCCCAATGTGAAGTGAGGACAGAGTCTGTTGCTGACTGGCAGCATCAAGCACACGCTACTCTGTCACGCCTGGCCATCACACTGAAGCCAGGTGGCCAAAGTTAGATGGAGCCAGGAACAAACTCCATCCCTCCTGGTACCCAGGTCCTCTTTCTGCCCAGCAGTCAGGTGTGCTTCTTGATGCCCAGCTCTTGTATGGAGAGTTCCCAAGAGCCTGGAGCATCTTCTAGGGAAGGGCAAGAACAGCGCAGCCATGTGAAGCAATCCCATAGATGACATGTGGGAAGCGGCCAGTTCTCACTCTCCCAAAAACTGACAAGCTTGAGTTTTGATCTTCCTGCACTCAGCTTCCAAAACATCAAAAATACAAATATTTATCAGTAAGACTAAGGGAAATGTAAGCGAGATAGCCAACCTCTGCTCTGTCTGAGCAAGAAGTGAGAAGTGACTTCCTCCCACCCACCACGAGAAAACCCTTCTGACCCTCTGAGAGGCAATGAAGGAACAGAAGCATCCCCTTTCTCCCCAAGCCACCTAGCTAATGTCACTGCCAAGACATCCGGTGTCTCAGAGGTCAGAGCCCAGCTAGCTCCAGCCCCAGAAGACATTACGCACTTCTTCCATAAAGAAGAAAAACAAAAAAAAGCAACAACAGAAACCACCATAGGCAATCAAAACTGGTATCTACCTACACCACAGCTCCTATGTGCCCAATCCATTCCCAGTAACCAATCCCAGTACAGAGAGCAGAGGGATAAATGCCTGTAAACACCAGAAATGAAAGGAGGCTTCAAAGAGCAGGCCCTGAACTTTCAGGACAGACACAGACATACACAAGTGTGACACTATTAATATTCAAAAATCCAAGATGAACTGCATTCCTTTCCTTCCATGTTCAGCACATTGCTCATGAGAGGTTTTTTTCTGCATGTCCCACCTATGTAGGAACTACCCTTTTAACACCCAGGAAAGGAATAGAAAGCCTCCAGTGTTACCTTTGCTGCTCTCCCCCTCCTTGTCTTACCATTTACAAGTAGATTTGCTGTGCTTGGTTTTGTTGCTCTTTCCAAAAGTCACCAAAGCCTTTTTTTTTCCCCTCTATACTCTACTTTTAAAAAAAGTGCCATTACCTCCTCCCAGCCGTAATGGACTGGCCTGAAATCTGTTGCCAGCAGGCACTAAATATTTTTACACTTCCTTTGTAACTTCATTCATCTCTATCTACTGCAACACTTGAATCATTTAGCATTTTTCCCTCTTACCCATGATCTTCAAGTTCCTAGACAGAGACTTAATTAAGCCTCTGAAAACTCCCAGTCCGATGTCCTCTACTAACAGTGAGCTGGACCCATATATGAACTCAGCTGTGGTGTGAGCAGTGGGGAAGAGAAAGCTTTGCTCTATGCATCCTCCCTTCTACAGTAATATCTCCATAGTTGGGGCACAGCCAGTTCCAGGCCTGACATCTGTGCTTTTACACAATCCCCAACTCCATGAGTAGTTAAGACAAATGGTTCACTGCATTATGTCCAGTAAAGGACTCAGTGAAGCTACAGGACCAGAAATGTGGCTGGTGTCAAGTCTTTGCTATGGTATGTTGCTATGTCCTACCCACCTGAATCTCTTTATTACATCCTTCACATGTTTACTTTGCTTCCTGCCAGTAAATTCATCAGACAGGCTTCCTTGCTATTATGGTAGTTGTAAGTTAGATGCTTAAAGGCACATTTTATAGTGTGCCTAAACAAGGAGTTAATCCTATAAATCTATGTAAGAAACACAGTACACGAACAAGAAATCAACAAGGAGGGAAGTTTTGAAAGGCCACTTTCAAACAATCCTTTGCTTACCCGACTGAGGCTTTCAACACAACAGTCTGCCAACAAGCCCCAAGCTATCTAGACTCTCCACCTGTAAAAGAAAAAGGCATCTTAAAACCAAAAGCACCATCGGATCCCTGTAGCTTGCCTAGAGTCCCACTCCTGAGCAGTCCCGAGCCTTCCAAACCCTGACACCAGCTTACAACCTTATAAAAAATGTAAGAACTTGGATTTAGGTTTAATACACTTTCTTCCTTCGAAAGGAACAGGGGCAAGGGCTGGGGGTGGGGGCAGAGGGATGGAGGGGAGCAGCCAGGGGGCATAAGCAACTTTACATACAAAGGGTTGAAATGGAAAGAAAAAGTGTTCCAAGAAACAAATTACTTTCAGATTAATGCTTTTTCCTTTCTTGATGTAGGACAAACTAGCTTAAAATGATAGCAAAGAGGAAGTGTCTTTCTCCTAACTCTGTTCTCTAAGTCAGATGCAGACTACTACCAGGTAAGCAGGGAACAGCGCTGAACAGATTTCTCACCAAAACCTGTAAGTCTGAAAAGAGCTATTGGGCAGCAGCAGCTACTGGTGACTTCTTGAATGAACTCACTTTGAGACCAAAGCAAAAAGCCCAGGCTCTTGATCCTTACAGTCCCTTGAAGTAATGAAAGGAGGGATGCACATATATTTAAGTTAATTCATTCAAAGTTCAGGCACACCCCCCCTTACCTTTGGCAATACAGAGCATAAATATTCACCAGGGAATGGAGCAAGGCAGGGGAGACCAGAAGAAACACTACACATCTTGTGAGTCACAGCAAGCCATAACACAGGATTCATTAACTGGATTCAGGTGATCCTATTAGCTTTGCAATTGCTGCACATCAGGCTGCACAGTCATTAGGGCTGCAATTCAAAAGGATTTACCAGAACATTTTTTATTAAAACACAATTGTTGTTAATCGGCCTGACTAAAAGTCTTCAGAGCTATTAGCCTGCTGCACAGAAGTCATAATTACTTCATCCACTGGAGAAGGCGGCATCAAAGAAATTGTCTGGGATCATCTGCAGGTTTAGAGGACCAAAGGAAAGCCAGGGAATTCAATGGGACATCTCCTTTCAGCATCATTGCAGGCTTTTGATCAGGTTTCCAAGTGGAGCAATTGAGAGGCCAACAGAGAATGTAAGAACATCAAGCCTACACAGGAAGGATTTGCCATCGGAAGTATGCCAAGGCAACACCCAGGTGTATTAGTTGACTCAGAGTTACTGAATAAGTCCTAATTGCTGCCTAAAAGTTTAGTGGTCTGTCTGAACTACATGATCTCTATCTGCTAAGGATGTTTGCACCCTGCAATATCTCACAGAAGCAGGGCCCATATTTCCTCTTCCGGAGGGAGAATCTTCAATGCAGAGAGAGAGGGGTAAAGGGCAAACATCTACCAGAGCAGTGGAGCATGGTCAGCTCCTAGGTTTGTCAGTGTATGTCTAGCTGTGGGAACAAGAGGACGCATTCCAGCTCCAGTCCCTGACCTTACTCCTACCAGGTTAAGGCAGGCTTGATTCAGGTGACAGAGAACTGGGCTTAACAAGTCTGGCCACAGGATTGAGAATCAGCAAGGATCCAGGCACCTGCTGTCCTGCCCCACTCTCCTTCCACAGACACTACACACACAGCCCCATATGAGAGCAGGAGGGCAGAGATACCAACAGAGGAGAGAGAAGTGATTTCCCTCTCCACCCTCTCAAACCAGACTTGGTGAGTGTAGGACAGGGGCTCTGCAAGTCATGCTGTCCCTCCTCTGCCACCAGCACTGCCCATTCCCCTTCCTAGCCGCCTTTGCTCACAGGTTTTCTACCAGTACACAGACCATCCTTTCCCAGTTTCATCCCCACCATACCAGCTGGCATCTGCAATAAGCACACCTGCACCAGGAGGGAACCAGCAGGCTACACTGCCCAACTGTTAGACCACGAGACCAGACTTTAATAGTTCCTGTGCCACCAGGTACCCCGTAAGAAACCTTACCAGACCCTCCAAAACACAACACTCTCACCCATATTAAGCAATACAGACAGTTTATCAACAGTCTAAAGGGAAGCTCAGAAAGGAGAACATGATAAAAGAGCAAGTGGAAATATGCATGTACACACAGGCTGTGAGGATGGGGAAAACATTAGGGCAGTAACAAGTAGCCAACCCTCACCACAGGCTCTGGAAGGGAGGAGATCTGCTTGTAATTACCAGGTACCTTCAGAAGAGATACTTTGATTTTTATGCTCCAGAGAACCAAGACTCTGATGCATTCTGCTTCGCCCAAGGTCTCTTAATAAATGATGTGATGCACCCCTGAACTGCCTGTCCCGATGCCCAGCCTGGGCTTGCTCTGGTGGGAAGAACACAGTGGAACTCTGACAGGATGTCCCTCAGAAATGTCCTCCTTGGATAGATGGCATAGAAATCATAAAGGAAATTCTAACTAGTGCAGGAATATACTTTTGAACAAGACTATTTTGTTTTAATAAGCAGGCTAAATGAACATGTTAAATATCTTACTATTCCAAAGGGAGGGGACCGGGGAGATTTTGCCAGCTTCCCCTCCTTCAGCACTTCAAACACTTTAGCACATACACCCTACAGGGAAGCCTGTACAATGTTTAAACCTAGTGAAGGTTTTACATCATTAGGCTTGTACAACACCTAGCACAGGACTAATGATGTAATGCAAATAACTAAACATAAAATCATGGTTGGCAGTTGACAGAAGAAGGGAGTTGGCTGGAACAGCTCATAGTGACAGTTTGTTCTTCCTTTGCCCTAATTCACATCTCAGAGGTGAAAAGTGCTGTCCTGGCTGGCAGGATCACAGTACAGCAGAGACTAGCACCCCTCTGAATTTCCAGACCAAATAAACTGCTTGTTAACTGCCTGACCAACTGCAGAAGGGCTAACTGACTGGCTCTGACCTGCTAGCATGCTGTCAAAAAAGGTTAAAAAAGGAAAAAAACAAAAAGACACTCCACAGACTTCTGAAGTCTTTTCCAAATAAAGCAACAATAATAAAAATAGACCTGATCTTCATAAACCATCAATACTGAGCTTAACTAAACATTTTGCTCTTTTACAGCTGGACACTAGAGCTAGGCGTACAACTTGGAACCAAATGCTCATCAAATTATTTAGCTCCTTGGTCAGTTCACAAATTAGCCACAAACAGACTTCAGTTCTGATGACTTTACTCATCATGTTCAATTACTCAGTGTATGGTTTATGTAAACATATTTCAGCTAAAAGACAATTCACAAATTATTCCTTTGGTTCCCCAAATCACATGGTGACTTTCAAAAATAAGATAACCTAAATCGCCTATTAAATCTGGATTCCAAGTGGAGACAGCTTTAAGGGACTTGATTTTCTAGACACTATATATGGGCTATCTCACCACTGGTTTGGGGGGAACTTCCATAGTCACTTTTTAAAATCTAGGCCAGATTTCTCTTTTATTTTAAATTTGAAAGTCATGCAAAAAGTTTCCAAATTACAGACTCGCATTCTGCAGACACTGCTGAGAATAAACTATTAACCTTCCCATGAAACTCATAAGAAGTGCTGCATACACAGTCGGAAGCCCTATGTGCTGTTCCCCTTTGAATCCCTCTCAGTTGTTTTTTTTCTCTGAAGGCTTCATTGAGCTCTACTGGACATAAATAAAAAAGTTAAACGTTTCTTTTTCTGGTACATCACATCAATTGATACTTGACTCATAGACCTTCCAGGCCTAGAAGGTCTTGTGTTCTTAAGGGAATATGTCTCCAAAATGAAGCCTTTTTTCTACATTTTCCTGTTTACACTTCTATTGTGTTGCAGTCGTAGTCTGCTTTTTTTTTTCCATGCAAAGCAAGAACCAGTTTCAATTAACAAATTAAAGACTCCTGTAAATATTCTCTTCTTGGGGAGGATAAAGGAGATACTTCTGGGGCAGAGGAAGAATTAAAAAAGACCCCACAAAGCACAGAATAAAAATTATAAAACCGAAAAGTAAACAGACTACGCAACTTCTTAAAATACCTGGCATAGAAGACACCTGTCTTCCAATAGGCCCAGCAGAGCCAGTCATGGGAAGCAGCAAAAGGGGATATACTGAGACCCAATAGCAGCTCAAGAGCCATAAGGCTTGCTAAAAGCCATTGGCCTTTATCAGAAAGGCATGCCAACGGCAGAACCACCCATTCCTCTCAGTCTGTGTCTGCAGGAAACATGATAAAAACCTTCACCAAAATATAAATAAGGAGACAGGACTTGCCAACTTGTTCTTTCACGACAGCCATGCCACAGGGGTGCTGCCCGGGATCACGTCCTGATGACTGGGGTACTGAAGAAAGTGGAAGGCAAAAGACAGTGCCCAATCTAAACTGGCTCTTACAGCTTACTTTTGGAGCCACACATCTGAAGTCATGTTTAAAGCCAGGAAGGAGGAAGACACATAAACTAGAGGTGGGCTGTGCACTTCATTTAATGCTTTGCTCTCTGTTTACCAGGAGTATCTGATGGCAGACAATTAAAACTAGCTCTCTGCTCTTTGGTGTTGATTGTTGCTTTCTATTCTTGTCCACTTGTAATGGAGTGCACAACAAAACTTCCTGCTTTCCAGCCTCCATTCTTCCTCACCCAAACCCCAAGACTGAGTGCTCACTCAGAAAAGGCCTCCACTTTCAGGAAACTGGTTACTTCCACCAAAGTTGCCTTGGTAGAAAGTATAATGAATGAAGAATGCCCTAAGGAGAAAGGAGACAAGGGAGAGTTTGGCAGAACATCCACCCCACCCTGCTCACTGAACACAGGTCCCTCCCAGTGCTGTGAAGAGCATTTACTAGGGCTGCCCCAGAAACGGACCTGGACGCCAGCCTGAAACTCCACCCCAAGATCCTACTCTGTGCTCTGCACCTCCTCTTGGCCAAGCCTTCTCTTTTCCAGGGCTTCCCACACGGCAGGATGACGCTGCTTGCATTTCTCCAGAGGAGACCTTCCCAGTTGGAATCTGGGAAGATCAGGACTCCAGCAGTTGGGCGCTCCAGCATGATACCTTACACCTATGCTCAGAGCAGGCCATGGAGAAGAAGGCTGGGCCATTAGGTTCTGGTGAAAGCTGATTTGTTAAAAGCTCACGGGTTAAATCCCTGCTTCGCCACCAACAAAAAGTTGGTGGTTCAGTCCAAGGTCTGCTCCCAGCCGGCGTTGGACATTCCTCTCCCTCCATCCCCTGTCTGGCTGAGCACACTGTGACTGGCGTGTGCCTTCCACAGCCAGCCCACAGCACAGGGACTCCCCTTCCTGCAGCACACACAGATGCCAACAGCACACACAAAACAAGAATTCTTCTATCTGTCTTCTTTCCACAGCAAGCCTAAGCTCTCCCCTCCAGACCTTCCACCCTCCCAAACTCCAGTGCCTCACCAGGCCACTCAGTGCTGTGCAGGAATGCTGGCACCATCAGCACCTCACAGCTCCTTCACTGCAGGGTATCTGCCATCTAGTACCACACAGCAGCACCTGGCTAGCAAAGAATCAACATGCAGACATCCACGCTACAGGTCTTAGGAGGAAACTATTAGACAAGGGCTGGCATTGACGTATGAAAAAGAGAGGAGGATCTGGGAAGGAGAAGAAGAAAGCAAAGGTCACGAAATCCAGTGAGCTCACCGGCCTGGCACAGCTTTTTAGCAGAGACCATGGAGCGCCGCAGTCGATATTTCTAGACCTGACTGGCAACCAGGCAGGATTAAAGCTCCACTTATAAAATTACAAGGTTAATAGATGTTACAAGCACGTTACCAGGTGTCGTGACTTGCTGGAAGCACATCCCTGAAGATAGCAAAAGCAATTACAAGCACTCTGTTCAATATCCAGCTGCATCAACCACCCGTAGGCACTACTTAGCAACCCTTTATCAAAGTAGACTTAGCACAAAGGAGGATCTGGTATGCCCTCACCACTGTGTATGTCCTCTGAGCCAGCCCCGCTCCCTGACAGAGTTCATCTTAAATAGTGCCCAAATGCATCTGTCATTTTAAAATTTAAAAAAAAAAACAGAACCAAAAACCACCAAACAAAAAAACCCTCAGCCATCAGAGCCAAACTGTGCACTGTTTATAATAAAGTAGAAGTCTTAGATCACATAACCTACTACAGTAAAGAGAAAACAACAAAGAAAACCACCTGGGGAAGAAATGGAAGTCCACACAGCATGACTCTTCTACTGACTTTCAGGCAAAAATCAGCTATTCCAAGAGGGCCAGAAATGATAGGAAGTGGGGAAACTAAGATACGGATGGCTGAAAGGCCTTATCCTAACATCCCACGAAGCCTGGGACAGGGAATTACTGTATCACCCGTCTTGGGCCAAGCATACTGAGATCTCCTATCCTATCTAAAAAGGACAGAAAGTTTCTAGGAAGCTGCAGGGGTTCTGTACGTCACCGTAGCTTCAAAAACTTGGTCCAAGACAAAACCTTGTAAAGCTTCCAAAAGAAGCAGCAGTGATCAGCCCTGAGCTGGGCCATAAATAAAACACCAACAAGCACCTGTGAGCTGGATGGATAGTAAAAAGCCAAACGAGTCCAAACCCGCAAGGACATGATGGCATTTTCCAGGAACTTGCAACATCACCTTCAGGGTGGGGATGAGCAACCAGTGTCCACACCTTGTTGCATTGTAGTCGTTTGTATGGTTATGGGATCATGCTAGACTACCAGCTGCACATGAATGTGGTTAAGGACCCTCACACACCCCTGTAATGGTAACTCATTTCTCACAAACATGCACGCACTCTCACCCTGCTGGCAAAGGAAACACACAGAGGCACCACGGGCTCTGTGCATGGTGCTGTGATGTGGACAGGACAGGAACAGGTAGGAGGCAACTCTTCATTTTAACAGGTTGTCTAAAAAGGTTCATAAAAGCAACTGTCTGTAGAGAACTCCCACCACAAACAGCTTCAGCACACTCCACCCAGCCCACATGAAAGGTGAGCATAAAGGACAGGGCAAGTCTCTGACTGGTACAGGCTCCAGCCATGGGTCTAGGTAGGGGAAAGAAACACTCCACCCCACCAACCCACTTACTCAAGAAGAAAAGATTTGTGGTTTTCTACATTTTCAGAAATGCCATGCAACATTAAATACCTGATATATTAGCACTTCTGCTTCAGGAAAAATCACACAGCCCTTTTTTCCTCCTTATTTACAGTTTTGTCCAAATCAAAACTGAGAAATAAAGCACTTCATCCATGGACTGCAGCTTGAATCAGTACACAAGGGACAAAAAAAAAAAAATTACTTTTAAAGACACTTTTCTCTGTTCTTTTCTCAGGCTACTCCTCCTCTGGAGACACAAAGCAGAATCTCTCTTCCCCTCTGCTGAAGCTGAGATCAAACAGCAACTTTACCACATCATAAGTTACAATTAAGGCTACTCCTGGCAAAAGATGATCCTTCCCTCACTAAATGCCAAAGCTCTCCTGGCTTTTCTCTTCCTATTGTCTGAATCCAGCCCTGTATTTATAAGATTAGCCTCAAATTAGGACAGTTTCCTCATTCTTCCTTCACTCTTACTACAGCCTGGTTCCTGGGAATCTGATCCTATCTTCCACAGAGGTTACTCCCTGTTGATAGGAAACATCTAGTGTATGTGGGCAGGAAGCACCAACAGAAGATAATGAGGATTAAGAGAGAGTCCTTGTTATGAGTTATCACCACAGCAGATCAGGAGACTCAGTGGGCCATTTGATCAACAGGAATATTAGGAATTTGTCTCACACTCCCACACAGTGTCTCGCCGCATTGTGGTGTGTGTTAAAGCACCACACAGGGGCTTTGAGGGCAAGATGAGTTTCCCTGGCCCATCCACCTATTTCCACGTCACCCAGTTCTTCCTAACCAGCAGCACAGTCCTCAAGAAGTGATGGGAGAGAACAGGTCAAAGAAAGAGAATCCTTTTGGAGTTTGTCTCCTCTGAGGAACGTTTGGGCAAGAAACAAGAGGCAGGTTTGTTGACCCAGGCAATGGCTTTCCATCCCCTAAGGAAACTGTTCATTTCAGAGTGACTAGTGCTGGTAAAACAAAAGATGCTTCTGTTGGTACAAAGCCCCTATCCCTGCTTTGGCTGTCCTATACTGCATTGCAAAGTCCTTTTGATAACACGTACAATAACCTCAGGAATTTTCTCCTCCAGCCATGCACTTCAGCAGCTTTCTTCATTGAACAGACAGAGAGTACAGTATCTGTAACCTCCATAAAAGCTCCTCATACACACACAGTCATGTACCACACATGGCTTATTCCGGGAGAGCATCTTCTTGGAAAAGCAGAGGAATCAGAGCCACTAACTGTGGTTGGGTCAAGCTTAATCCAGGCCTGTGTCCTGTCTTCAATGGTACTTGATAGCAGCACCTAGGGAAGAGTGTAAGAACAGGCCAAGCAGGTAGCTATGTTTCATTACAAATGCTTTCCCAGGCTCCAGCTATTTGCAGCTGCAGAACTTCCTCAACAAAGAGAAACTATGTATTGATATTTAAGAGCACTCAATGGATTTTCTTTGCATTAGTTATTCCAGTCTCCCCAAACCTACATAAATGCTTTTGTTTACTACAGATTCATACAGTGCATTTATACAGTTTGTTCTCAGCTCTTCGCCTAGAAGTTGATTGTTTTCAGGGTTTTAACCCATTTCAAAGAATCAAGCCTTTCTCCTATAGCCCAGTTCATTGCACTTCTGAGATCTCTCTCCCAATTGACATTATCCTGTTTTGAGCCCATTGCACTGCATTTTAGATTAAGATGGCTCCCTCTTCCCACTGGATTGCTTTTCTTTTCTCAGCATCGTATGCTGCAAACCCACCACGCCACATTGCAAGGACTTCCTACAGCTATTCAGTGCAACTTTTGGGTTTTGCTACTCTGAATAGTCAGCAGCAAACTTCATCTGCCACTTACTCCTCTTTATCATTACCAGACACATTCAAAAGCTCTGGCCTTTGACAGGCCCTTGTCACATTTGACTGATGTCAATTCTCTACTTGGAAATATGGCTCTTCACCTCTAAGTCTTTGTTTCCCATCTTTGAGCTTATTATATGCCCATTAGAGACCCCCATGAGATATCTCAAAACCTTGAGAGCACAATAGGCCAGGGTCCAGCCACCCGTGGAATATCTTGAAAAAGAACTATTTTCGCATTTGCTCTCTCAACCCAACTCCTCAGCTTGCAGGCCCCAATAACTGTCCACCAGGAAGGCTCCCAGTTGTGTCAGTGAGGAGAGGTGAATAGCTGCACCCCAGGCACAGCACAGTCGTTAACATTTAGTGCAGACGGACACAATGTAATGGCAGCAGCCAGGCATCAAGGAGCCAGAGCATCCTTGAGTCCGCTGAACTCAAGCTATGCCAGACCACTGCAAGAAATTCCTGGAGATTGGTTTCTTTCCTGGGGGGAGCCTGAACAGGTCCCCATAGAAACACTACCAGGACTTCCTCCTGCAATGCCCTGGGCTTGGAGCAGCCACAAAGAGAACTGTCATTACTCAGTAACCCAGCTTGCTCCCAAACCCTGGAAAACATCCGGAGAGAAAAACAACACAGCCCTCCCTAACATCCCTTTGTTGGATACTATTCCTCCCATCCTAGGGAGACAAACAGTGCAGCCTTTTCCTCCAAGTGACAATCTTCCATCCTGCCACCCGCCCCCGATTGTCCCTGTGGACTTCAGACTTCACCTCCCTGCCACACCACACTTTTGCGAAGTGCTCCTTTCAGCCTCCTCCACCCCAAAACTACCTGCATTTCAGCACCCAGAGAATAAGCCTCAGGAAAAGCACCTTCCTCCTCTTTCACAAGGAGCGGCCAGCTGCTTCAGATAATGATATCAAGTGAACAAGTCGGACACTGAGCAGCGAGATTAGTTCCCACAAAGACTGAGTAGTAATGAGAGTGGTTAAAGACAGGTAATGTGTGGGTAGCGTTTGCCAGCTTCATAATGTAGGCTATAATTTGTTTATTACTCTTGCTGCTGCTTTCGCTGCTGTTGGTATGCAATTAAATAATAGCACCTATGAGTCCTGCAGAGTATCTGTCATCCCTGACCTACAAACATCCCTGAGCCTATGCTGCACATGCAGTAGCACTGGACACGTGGTGGCATCGCATGATCAGTAGGAAGGATCCCACCGCTCAGGAAGAAAGGTGGAGAACTCCATAAATAAAACTAGATATATCTCCACAAGGAACAGGCTCATGGAACTTTTGGAGAGTCAAGAAAACTAACTATCAGCCAGAGTTTCATTTATAGCTGTTTCAGAACAGTGACATCTGGGAGTTATTCTGGACTGCTGGAGATCAGAGTTTGATTTTAAGACTGAGAGAGGGAAACGTTCCTGCATATAACTCACCACTAGTCCCATCTCGAAGATCAAGTGCTTCATCTCTTGGTGGCAAATCAACACAAGCTGCAAGGGCCCATCTTTTTCCAGAGAAGCCAGCACATATGACCCAGAAGTGCTCTTCACAAGATGGACATCCCTCTCCTAAGAGGATCTGTCCTCTCCCTTTCCATCCAAGAGGGACCTGGCTAGCCCAGTCTGTGGGACGAGGCTGCAGGCTCGATACAGATGGTAAGCAGAGCACGGCCAGGGGACAAAATGGGGCTTTCCTGGCTTGCTGGTTTGAGCCACAGAGAGGAAGTAGCAGTCCCATCACGTTAACTGGAAACTGTATCTCAGTGGAAGCACTGATTCTGTATCAGGAATGCACACTGGCAAACACCAGCTTCAAACACAACTGGATCTGTTTTATTAAAAATACTGACAACTGTAAATCTTGCTTCATGCACACACACACACTTACTTCTCTCCACTTTTACCAGATTTAAAACTAGGAGTTTGTCTAAAACTGAGTAGCTGGCAACACAAAAAAGCAACAGGCTGGCTGCTTCGGGCTTTTTCAGATACAGTTTTTGTACAATTGAGCCCCTTATTTGGACCCCCATTGGTGTGACAGCTCTCACCATGCCTTCACCATGTTCTGCTGCGTGACTCCCTGGACAGAGGCAGACAGGGTCAGGGAGAATCTCTACTTCACTAACTGTCAATAACAACCCTCCTGCCCATCCCCAAACCACTTCAGTGCTTCCCCTTGCAAAGAAAAACATGCTGCAGGGACATAAATAAAAATCAGTGGTGAATTTCAGCACTGAACTGCAGTATCAGTGCATGTTTGGGCACAAGCTAGCGCCCACTGAAGTCAGCAGAAGTTTGGAAAGACAAAACACCTCCCACACAAAGGAGAGACAGAGGAAGCAGTCAGGGCTGCAAGGCAGATAAGCCGCCTGTCAGAACAGGCTTGGACTGTCCTAGCAGGAAGATGCTGTCCAATAGGAGGGAAAGCTATTTGGGGAATGAATGAATAGTGAAGCTTCTTGTTAAAAAAAAAAAAAAAACAAACAACAACAAAAAAAAACTTCCACAACACTTTCCCAAACTCACTCTCTCTCTCAGCTTTCTGCCAACTTGGATGCTAGGCCACGACATGCAGGAGCCTGCTTGAACCTCTAGCACAGGATCATTTGAAGGCAGCAGCCTGAATGGGGGCAGAGGGAAGGTGATGATTGGTAGAGAGGAGACAGAGCTCACTGCAGATCTGATCCTTGCTCTTTCAGACAAGAGGACGGCTGTCTGTGGACCCAGCACCATAAATCCCCCCAAACTCACATTCAGCATCCCGCTTTGCACAGTTCTAAGAGAATCCTGTCTAGCTGCCGGGGATGTCATCCTGCCTGGACCGCTGCAGGCTTCAAGCAGTGGGGAATCAGCCATCCAGGGAGAGCAAAGGGCAAATTTAGAGTAAGAACCAAATTGCATCACTGGAGCAGAGCTGTAAATCTTCCACCAGGTACTGAGCACTGAACTACAGGACTGTGTGGTAAAATGACGGGTCCAATTCAGAGCCACATTGGTGACAGGTAGAGGAGAGCTTACCCCAAACTCGAAGTCACAGCCCCTCTAACTGCATACACATTTCAATTCAAAATTTTCCATGCAGAAAAATGTGCTTCTGTGGTGTCGTATCTGCAACTAAACCTAAAGGGGTCAGCTTCTCACTGGCACAGGGCTTTCACTAATGCTGTACCAGTGACCAGGGTCTCGCCAACACATCAGTCTGCTCCCTCCCACTTTCTGCAGGGTTTATCACAACAATTCACCTCTCAGAAGAAAACAAGGCAAAACCACAAGCCAAACTAGAACAGTCCTTACAAGAAAAGGAAAGAAAAGAAAGAGACAACACAGACCAGAAACAAAGAGTAAAGTTCATAAAAGCAAAACCCCAAATCATGAAGAATCTGCCCTTGAGGCAGTGATGGGAGATGAGAAGAGCACGGAGATGAGAAGAGCAGAGAGCCTGAATGCGGAGACTTTCAAAATAAAGCAGGGAGAAACCCAGCAAATGGCTTTACATAAGCCAGATGTTTCCCCAGGGAAAGAAAGTAGGAAAATAAATAAATCTGTCTGGATTCCCCTTCCTCCACTCCTACTTGGTTCCCTCACCAGATACTTCTTAAGGCCCTACATGCTCTTGGATCACTCACACCACTGAGCAGCACAGAAGTAACACACATCCCCCTCAAACCTCCCATAGCACAGCTGGTCTCTATTTCCAACATGCCCCAATGTCTCTGAGAGAAAGCCTGGGCTCCAGTCTCCGGCTGAAGGACCACAGCTTCGCAGGAGCAGGCGGCAGGTGACAGTACCTCAAGTCCCAATGATCCGAAGAAGCAGAGAGCAGTGGAGAAACCAGGGAAAGGAAATAAGGATAATGCAGAACAAGGGCAAGTTCAGCCATCAGCACAACCAACCAGAAGGGAAAAAAATAGGCTAGAGAGCACTGGTAGTCTTGCTGCGTACCAGGCAGGGGAAGGGAGTCCATATTGACCCAGCACTGAGGGGCCCACACATCCCACAACGGCTGGGTGGCAGCAGTCTGGGGCTGTACAGCGAGTCTGGGTGTCCACGCCTGCTGCATGATTAACTCCCAACCCATAATTAATCCCCAACCCTTGACTGAGCCATCAAAGCTCAACCACAGCTTCCGCTCTGACCCAGCTCCCAACCTAAAAACATGATCGTGACACAGCTGAGCAGAGCACCATGGTGGTGTCAGGGAGGAGCCCTGAGGCACCAGAAACTTACAATACCATTGCAAACAGCTCATTGCTTCTGACCACTGGTGCCAGCTGCTGAGGACTGCCACCACCATCACAGGCTGAGGGGTTCAGCTGCCACCGACCACACAGAGCCTTCTTCCCCTGGCTGTTCATCTTCCCGTACCTCCTTTGCAGGACCCAGCTGAGTTTCTGTACCATCATGATGGCCAGGAGCCTTTCAGAACTTCCCCAGGCCGCCAGGTGGGGTCTCCTTAGGTGCCACAGCAGCTCCTCAACTGTTTTGGAGAGGTAAAAGGTGAAAGCAGAGACATAGCCAGGCTAGAAAAAGGAGACAGTGCTCACCAAGGTCATTTTCCACCCTCAACACAAGCCCTGCTGGTCCAGGAAGGGGGGCTGGTGCACCATCTGCAGTGCAGCGGCAGCCATGACAGGAAGGGGTGTAGTGTGGAGGGGCACAAAATGGCTGCCACTGCCCACTCTGCCAGAGGTCACACACTATATTGCTCCCTGCCTCACAGTTTCCCCAATTTAAGGCAGATACCTCACAAAAAGCCTTTTAAACTTGAGCATATCCCCCCCTCCCCCCCCCAGGAAACAGCCACATTTAATGCTTTGTCATTGTGTCACTAGATGAACCACATATGGCAGCCTGAACGCCATACTTAGCCCAGCCAGCCATGGCAGCCCTCAGCACCTGCTTGCCCCTTGCTGGCATGGCGAGCCTCCTCAACACAATACAACCCCCAGCAAACAGCACGGCCATTTCCCTCACCCCACGCTCTTGTGGTGGAGTCTCCCACTCAAATCCCAGGCACTGCCTGGGCTGGGGTTCCAGCAACAACCTTGTGGCAGCTCCAGGCAGCCTCACTCCAGCCAGTCCTTTGGGCCAGCATGGCTGGGCACCACAGTGGGAAAGTCAAAAGACAAAGCCAGCAGATGGGAAACATCGCAGCAAGAACAGAGGAACTCACAGGAACAGGACATGGAGGCTGGATGGGACTCTCTCCTGTGAGCTGCTCTCCCTACCTGCTGGACATTTCCTCACCCAAATGCCAGCCCAGCACTCTCACTTCAACTATTATTAAGAAAAAGACTCGGAGAAAAGGAGCAAATGGCATAAAATCCAGAAGACAGAAAATTTTCACACGCTTTCCAAGCAGCCCAGAGCATGACTATCGCAGCCTGTGCCAGTCGGCTGTAAATACAGGGATGTGTTGATTAGCGGAACTATTTACATGCCTTTGCAACACTGCAAATAGCCTGATTTGCTCACACAAAGGATAAAAAAGGAAAATAACAGCCCACAAATAACCTAGTTACCTTGGAAATGTGAGCACCCAAATTCAGATGGTGGCAGGAAGAGTCTGCTTTCCCACGTGTGCCTCTGGGTGACGCAACCGCCAGCAAGTTCAGAGTTGTAGAGGTTGACTTGCATCATGTTCAGAGTACATTTGATGCCACACTGAGAAATAAGAGCCTAGAAGAGGGGTAAGGGTAGACACAAGCAAGGGAAAGAAAGCTACAAGTAACCCTAAAGCCCCTTCCCTGAGCTCACATCCTGCTCGTTGGGCTCCTGATGCTGCCTCCAGCACTCCTTCACACCTCCCTCCTGCAATTGTTTGGGGTACATCTCCCCTGCCTTTGCACTGTCTGTGACCACCAATGATCTTCACCGCATTGCCTTGGGAACCTACTCTTTGCTCTCTTGTTTCACGAGATGCCCGTCATCCCTCCTGCTCAGGACATATCTCCTGTCCTTGCCCTTCCTGGAGGGAGGTAGGATGTGCTCTGCTGTGGAGAGGGCTGCTGGATGTGTTCAAAATCAGCCACATAGGTTTCCTGGAGGAGAACTGCAGAAGTTTAGCTCTACTTGTGTTCAGAGCTTTGTGGTTTTGCCATGACTTGAAGCAGAGGGAGAAACTTTGTAAAAGCACCTGGGATCTGTGGTCCCTCTATTCAAATCAAGAAAAGTCATCCATTAAAAACAAACAAACAAAAACAAATCCCACTCATATTGTCTGAGGGCTTGTGGCATCACAAGTGAAAGCCCAGGGACAGCAGATCTCTCTGCTTCTGCAGGAGATTACCTGGTTTTGTAGAGCAGAGCACCACAGAGCATCATGCATGCGGCTTGTCTGGAATCAATGGGTTAACTGAGGAGCTTCTCCCTGCTGCGTGTGGGAAGCAGTATCTCCTTGCCAAATTCCACCGATCTGAACATAACCAGCTTTCTCACTCAGCCCATGCTCCTACGCTCAGCTAGTGCTCGTGCCCGCCTCTGCAAGGGAGTGTAGACAGACCCCACGCTCTCTCTTCTCTGTAACCATTTCTCCAGCATTGCCCCTTTCCTGATGTCAGTTTGTCTCCTCACTAAATTACAGGACATCAGATCTCCAAGGAAACCCCTCTGAGCCAAGAAGCACGGTACAAGACATTCACAAAACACTGATGGCTGAAGAACAGCCAGGCTGGCTGCTCCCTGTTGTCATGGCCAGGAAGCTTGGAAAAGGCTCCTTTGGGTCCTAGAGGAAAGAGCACTTGCAGGATGGCTTTCTCCTTCCTTTGGCAATGGGGCTTTTGAGCGCAGCAGTGGTGGGACACTCACAACAGACTTGCATCTCCTCAGGTCGGGTACCCTGAGGGAGCTGCCCGGCAGCACTGCCTGCATGCCAGCTCTTCCACCCAGCCCATTGCAAACAACAGCCATGCTGTTCCAGACAGCCACCACACAAACGTGCTTGCAGAGCTAATGCTCACTGCTAGCATCCTATTCCACACCTTAGCAGAAAATCAGAGGAGGAAATTAGATGGAAGCAAATATAGCCATACACTAGACAAGCTGTTCTGCACTCCTTTAGTGCACAGCCAGCCTCCAGCATGGTTTCTTATCTACCTCAAGATACTCTACCATGTAATTACAAGGAAAAACCTAAAGGTCTTCTTTTCCCTGCATACCACGTAGATTTTGATTTGTTGAGCCACAAACAGGCCTTTAAATCAATATATAGATTCCCATAATGTAGTCAAGGAGTAAACAAACAAATTCTCTCACACACACACACAACACTCCCCTGGCTCCTGCTTCAGCCTCCAACCACCTACCCTACTCTGTGGCAGTCTCTGCACCCATCAGCTTGAGCTCCTTCCAGAATAGAACTAGCTATCTGTGGTGCTCAGGCCCACAGACACACGTGCACGCTTGGAGGAACTGAACAATCGTGTAGATAGTAATTTAATTTCTTGGCACTTAGGTTAAAGGAAGGAATGGAGGAACACACACCCCACTCCTACTCAGCTACGAGCAGAGATATGGAGAGCCACAGCTGCACTTAAGACACTTGGAGCCACATTTCACTCTAAAGTAGCCTCATCAACCCCTCCTGGTTTCCCCACAAACCACTTGCACCCACAGCCGGGGAGCAGAGGGAACAGCACAGCCCCTGTGTGACGCTGTGGCTGGTGGCTTGGCCCCTCCACCCGAGGATGCAGGAGGGGGCTCCCACTCTTCATGAGACCCAGAAGAAGTCATCAGGTGGCCACCCACAAGGCCACGACTTCTTGCTTTCCTACCGAAATAAAGCCTGCTATCACAACAGTTGTGGGCAAGGCCTCGCCATGCCTTTGTAGGCCATGCTTAAACAGCGAACAAAAGTGTCTTTGGTTTATCTATTTATTTTTGGCACAGAGGAATGGCTGGGGTCAAAGCCGGTCCCATTCTGAAGCTGCTCTTTGTTCTCCAGTTTATCCAATACCCCATATCCCTCTCCTCACCCTCCCACCTCCCCCTCTCCGTTTTACCACAGGTCTTAAAAATTAAGCTGTGCATGAAACCAAACACCACACTTGAACACTGCCCAGCAAATGCTCTTCATGGTCACAGAAGAATACTAATCGGCCATAAAAGAAACGGATAAGAGTAGCGTGCCCTTATATAGGCAGAGGCTAGACAAGCATCTGACACAAACATCATTTTTAAAGAAAAAATAATATTTATTTGCAATACAAACAAAGTCCCAATATTGGATCAGTATATATAGGGTCACTAATTTTCCTTCATAACTCAGAAAGCAGAACCATTCCTCACTAACAAGCTCTCATTTGTACTAATCAGAAGATGCATCTTTTTTCTTTTTTTTTTTTCCTTTAAAGAAGAAAGACCACTAACAGCACAGGAAGCCTTTACAAACCAGCTTAGCTGTAATGCAATACAGATGCACTGTCAAAAAATCCCTGAAAAAATAAATTCCTCCATGAGGTAAGATGCAATTAGGATATTCTCAATTTTCTCACTCGCAACCGTACTTACTCTCATTCTCCCTTCCAATGACCCACGATCCCAACATTGTTGCAAACAAAACCCAACGAACAAACAAACAGAAAACAACCAGAAAACAAGAAAGAGAAGCTCATTCCAACATTCTGGTAACATCTTTAACAAAAAGAACAGTTTCAGGATGTGACAGCGTCAAACATTCCTCCAGATGGAGATTTTTTTTATTATTTTTTCTTTTTCTTGAAAAAAGTACAAAAAACTGGATATTTAGAAAAAATCCGTGGCTTTTTTTTTTTTTAGTTACATGAGAGTTAAAGTGGACAGGGAGGGGGGAGAAAGGAGGGACTACATTGCAGCCAATAAAGAAATCTCCAAATCCGTTCTGCCCTCCTCCCAGAAATTATTACCCACTTCCTCCCCCTCCCGGCTTGGTATAAGGTGGTTGCCAAACACTAGCCAGGAATATAAACAAGTCTTCTCAGAATAGAAGGCACGGCATAAAGTTATTTGAAAGAGGAAGAAAAAAAAAAATCAGAACCTCTGTTGAAAGCTCCAATCATCTCAGAATTTGCCAGTTAATATATATATTCATATATATATATAAAAAAATTCTGTTAACAACGCTCTTGTCATCATTTCCACATCTCTTCACACCCCTCACGCACTCCGTGCGTGACAACCAAGTCCCATCCCGCTCCGCAATCCTCGCTCTGCTCCGGGCGCTCGCCGTGCTCCCCCCTCCGCCCCGTGCACGTGGGAAAGGGCTGAGCGTGCACCAGCCACGCCAGCATCACGGCCACCTTCCCTTCGCGGGGAGCTGGAACGGTGTCAGGCCAGCTGGACGACGTTAAGTCAGTCAACAGGCAGCAGAGGACGAAGCCGGGCTCAGACATGCTTCTACCAACTCTGGAGGCTACAAGAGTTTTACCTCTGGCAACAGCAAACAGTGTTTTTGGCAGGGGCGGCATTAAAAAAAAAAACACCAAAATAACCAAAAACCAACCAAAAAAAAAAAGCTTGCGGCTTAGTCACCTTGGCTGAATCAGTGCAGAGTTTGTGATTGTGAGTGCAGGAGTGGTGAAGGGGTTGCGTTTTAAGCCCAACTGGCCTTCACACATAACAAAGCTTCCTACCAGATGCTAACGACAACAGCAGCAGCATGTATCTCTCTCTGGAGTACCCAGTAATATGCCAGGACATACCAAGGCTTCACAAAGTGTGCAAAATGCATTTGGTCAATATAAACATTTGATTAAAAAAAACAATAAATGATCAAACAAGAAACAGAATAAAATACTGGTTTTGCAACCTCGTCTGTACAAACAGTCAGGAACTTACATATTTAAAAAGAGTTTGAACCCAAAGCTCGAGTAAGATCTAACTTTTCTTTTTTTTTTTTTTTCCTTAAATCAAAAAAAAAAAGAAGTAAACTTGGGTTTTTAAAACAGTCTTGGCCCAACACCTTTTGTTCAAGGTTTCCAAGTGCATAAATCTCCTCACTTTCCACAGCAAGCTAACCCCCGGGTAGCTCTTCACGTGTGTGCGTGCTCTGACAGTCCCAATGCACCCAGGAAAGCGGTTATTGCCGGTAACAGCTGCATTCAAAACGCTGTAACATCGCCCGTATTAAATAACCCCCTGTAAAAAGACTACCTCTTCCAACCACTTTGATCAGGATACTAATGAACGGCGTTAGCCTTCTTAAAGCAGCGATCAGGCACCTCTGCCCAGAGAAGCGAGTCCTTTTCAGAGCTGCCTGGCAAGACAGATATTTTTCGTAAGAGTTGAAATGCTCAAGAGAAGCGATTCGATGCTCGAGTTCCCGACCAGGTGGCATCCCCTTCATGTGGACTCCAGAGTGTTCAGCTGAAACAGGTTGTGGTTGGTGGGGGTGGTAAAGTAGAGCTGTTCGCTGGGCGAGCGGTTGTCGCAAGGGCTGTTGAGTCCCAGAGTCCTCTCAAAGTCCAGGAGCTGGCCCATGAAGTTAAAGTTTGGGGAAATGTTGGATTTTTTCCTTTTCACAAAGTCATAGGCATCGTTCAGGGACAAGTTGAGTTTTTGCATCAAGTAGGCGACAGTGACTGTTACGGACCGGCTGATGCCAGCGAGGCAGTGAACAAGGATCCCACACTTCTTGGATCGGGCCTCATCTGAAACAAGACAAGGGGAAGGGGGAGTCTATTATTCTGCACCAAGAACGCATGGCTCTGGAGCAGGGCCAGGTGGCAGCTGCAAGCTCCCAGGACCAGGACGACTGCCAGAACTGGATCCCTTTCTCCTAGGGGCACCATCTCACATCCCTTTGACACCCACATCTCTCCCCAACAGGCTCCTGAGGTATCTCACCACATGGCAAAGCTGCACATCCCCGTTTTGCACAGCAAAGCCAAACATCTCAGGTGCTTCAGAAGTATTAACCACACCTGACAGCACATCCCTTGCCTAGGGAGCATCCGTACCCCTCTGTTCAAACAAAGAAATGGAGTAACCCACAAAAGGCAAGTGGAGCTGGAAACAAGAGCCCCAGGGAGAATGCTGGTGGTCGAGCACAGCACACCCACCTCAACACCAATAAGCGGGGAAGGCTGGGCACTTGATGCGAGGCTAGAGCCCAGCACCACGCAACCTACTCTCTTCTGCTGTTCTTGTCCTCCTTCTACTAGAAAGTTATCTGAATGTAGCCAGAGCCAATTTTAGCCAGAGTCTGAAGTGCAGGAACTTCCCTTATTGTGAAATCCTTCTTTAGGATCGACAGAAATGCACTTCACTACAAACAAGCGCTTGTGTTGGAGGAGACTCTCCGGATGAATGGCAGCGGGGAGCAGGAATGCAGGCTGGACCGAAAAAATGGCGAGAGAACAGCGACGAAGTTTCCCCTCCCTTGCCACCGATTGAAAAGCACACACACACTCATTGTCTCTCACACAGCCGGAACAGCGTGATCCCTTTATGAATTGACATCTTAGTGCTGAAAGAGGGACACGCCGCTGAGAGCGCTGAATGCACGCAAGCACCCAGCCCTGCTTACTTCTGGGCAGCCCTGTTTGAAGTCAGTCATTTGACCGAGAGCTTGGCGGGGAGGGAGAAGGTGGCAGGAGAAAGGGGATCCTCAGGCAAAGCCGGAGGTAAGAGACACTGGCACCACCAGAGCAGGGAAGGGCAAAGCAGATGCAGGCAAAACAAAATCCAGACCCAAGCCACAACAGGTCTTCTGCCCCGGCTTGCAAAACCGGGCAAGAATTTCCAGTACAGTGGGCAATTGCCCCCCAGCATACCCAGCCCTCGCCCTCCCTCCATTCAACATTTTTCTGAGACATTTTTGCCTTTCATCTGACCTGCTGCTGCATTTCTTGGTGTTTGGTTTGAGAGTGAGGTAATCCTCCATTTCCTGTCATTAACTAGAAAGCACAAGTTCGGTGTTCAGAGACATTGTCTGACTGGAGCAGACAGATCCCAAATGCCACACGCCAGCAGGGACCCCGTACCTCACCCCCGATGTTTAATACCACGCTCCGTGCGGATGGGACATCAGACAGGTCCCTGCTGCCACACTGGAGCAGCCACTGCTGGCCACAACCATGTTACTGGAGGACAGAAGCTGGGGGCAAAGGAGAGCATGTGGGAACCAGGGGTTCCAACAACTGAAGAGCTGAGGAAGCTCTACTACTGCTCTACCCCATTTCTGGCCCCAGCACTGCAAGCCAGTGCACGCAGCAGAGTCCAAAACAGGGGGAAGGCAACAAGGTAGCATGGAAACGGGCTGCACAGATTTCAGTTTTTCCCTACAGCAGTGTTTTTAAACCAGATCTGAAGCCATAAGGCTTTTAATAGGTAATGGTGTTAATGACTACCTGTGCCATTCACCTCCCATGGATCAGAACTGATTAGGCTAACGACCATCACCAGCAGACAGCACAGGTCACACTGGAGGTGCACATCCCTATTCAGCCCAACAGACACTTCTCACAGAAGAAGGAGCCGCTTCCAAAGCCAACACTAGCCTGGGAGAAGAGATCTGCCCCCCTGCACCCCCCGCCATGACCAGCCACAGCTGTGTGAGGGGCTGTCTGCCCAGCAGCTTTCCAGCTGAGCTCTGCACTGCCATTATAATCACTAACTCACTGTGTTGACACTTACCTTAGGAGAAGTATCCATACAAGGAGTTAGCTATGCTTGGGTGACTTACAGCAGGATCATAACTAGACTAGCAAATCACCTCAGGGAAAGAAAGCATCACAGACACACACACACACGTTACCCCCCCCAACCAATCTCATCCACACTCAGAGCTAAGGAATTGCTGGCACCAGTCATGTTAACGTGGCTCCCATCAACACTCATTCCTCTGAGCAAAGCAGGCAAAGGAGCTCCCACCACCTCGATTCTGCCATTTCACACAAGCACAAATCCCCACACAAGGGCACAAGGGCAGGAGACAGCCGGGTCCAGTGGGGCCGGTCCTGCCACTTGCAGGTAATCCACCTGAGGTGCTGTAAGAGGGCTGCATTTTGGAAGGGGAGACCTCCCTGAACCCAGCCAGGGTGTCACCCAGCACCAGAAGTGTCACCTCCGGTGACGCTCAGCTGCTAAGCTAGCACCAGTGCTGTGCCCCAGAGAGGTGAGGCCAGGGACGAGCGACAGCCCTGGGAAGCAGCTCGCCACATTCCCAAGCAGTGAGTGTGAAAAGAGACGTTCTGCCAACTACCTACCAATGAAAGCAATGGCCTCAGGAAAGAACTGCGAGAGGTTTTGGCTCCAGTGATCTGAGATGGGGATCTGCTTGTACTTGAACTCTCCGTCGTGCTCAAACATGTTTGGCAGGTTGGGAGTCACATTCAGGATGTATTTAATGCCGTATTTGCCCAGGACGTCCAAGTTGGTCGAATCTTTGGCACAGCCCAGGTACAGGTAAGGTAGGATCTGGACCGGAAAGGCAGGCTGATTGTTAGGGATGGGGCTCCCGTCTGACTCCGTGGCACTGCTGGGTTCCCTGTCGGATTCACCATCCGAGCAGTCGGAGCTTATCCGCAGCCCTCCCAGGCCAAGGACCGATGCCGGGGGAGAGTTGCTGGGCGAGGAGCTGTCAAGGTTTGTCTCGCAGTGCTCCGAATATTCGGTCTGAAACTTGTTAAAGCCACCTGGGAAGGGGGAAAGGAGAGAAGGAAGGAGAGAGGCAAAGAGATGTTTTATTCCTCAGAATGGGAAATCCTTCCACCGGGACACATGCACACGTTACCCAGCAAGTCTTTGCCAGCAAAAAGCTGGTATACCTTCAATTTCACCCCAAGAAAGGCATCTCCCTGCTCCCTCATCTTCCCTGAGCAGACAGGTTCCAAAAAACCAAAGAGTATTTCTCACAAAGTTTGGTATTGCTTGTGATAGATAGGGGCCAAATCTCAAAAAACCCTAAACATCCAAAAATAAAATCAATGGCAAAAGAAACTTGCCTCGTTTAGCTTCTCTGAAATATGGGTCTGGGGCAGTTTAAGCAAGAGCTATTATGCCACCTAGACAGAAAAGCACAGAAGTATCTGTGTCTAAAGAGATAAAGCAAGAACAGCCACATACCCAGCCCCAGCACTAAACCCCAGTAAAATAATTTACCTTCAAGCAGGGAAAAAACTGTAAGTTTTGCCAAGGAGCAATCCTCACACCTATTTTATCACTACTAACATGCTTTGCGACAGGGCAGTGCCACAGGTTTGTTCTTCACCCAACCCCCAGCAGGCTTGAGGTGGGATGGGACCCCTCACGTCTGCTCCTAAGTCCTTTTCTCCAGCTCCTTGGCTCAACAGTTTGGGAAGGAAGGCAGGGAAGCGAAAAAAACCCGAACCAAACCCACTGATTTCCCTCCTTTCCAGGCAATATTAAACCAGAGCTCAGCCATCAGTATCTGACACTGACAAATGGTTTAATTAGAAAAGCCTCCTGGAAACTTTGTTAGTGGGTTCGGCGGTTGTGGCAGGGTCACTGAGCAGGACAGACAGCTACTGCCACATCCATTCATGAAAAAGGCTCGTCCTCCTCCTCCTCTCCCTCCTTCATTCCCCCCACCCCCCCACGCCGCCAGACAGCGCCGAGGAGCCATTTTGGAATTTTAATTGGAAACATTTCCCAGCGAGGCTCCCGGAAAAAAGGGAGAGAAAGGGGCTCAGCTCCTCCCCTGCCCACGGGGGAGAGCTTAGGAGTAACTTCAAAGCTGCTCCTTCCAGCCGGCGATGAGGAGGACGGGGAGACAAAGCGAAGGAGCAACGGAGCCCATCGGGAAACCCCAAACCGGGATGGGCTGGGATGCGAGGGGATGCCCACTGGCACAGCCGGGGAGGGGAGGGACGGGGAGAGAAAAAGAGGGATCAACCCCTGTGCTTGTCCCCCGTGTCACCTTTGAAGGGCAGCGCAGCCTTGAAGGCTGGTCCCCAACATACCTGCCTGTGTCCCCCCCGTGCCACCCCAAACCCCTACCAGGGGCTCCCCGAAAAGGGCCTAGGAAGAAGCGGCAGTGTTTTTTAAAGGGCTGCAAGTGGCAACTTTCTTTACCGCTCTCCCCCCGCCACCGCCACTCCTCCGCTCCCCTCTCATTTCTGCCTCAAACCCGCCACCCAGCGACCGGACCGGGAGGACGGGAAGGGTCCCAGCAGCCCAGCTGTGGGCTCCGCTCGGCCCGCTGCGGGGGCCTGTCGGCATCCTACGAAATGGCCAAAAAAATCACCCCCTCCCAAAAAACACCAACCACCCCAGCCCTCACGGGAAGGGCATGTGCGGAGTGCGGGGCTCGGATTCCCCGCAGCCGGGCTCCCCATCTCCCGGCCCCCGGGGGAGCAGCCGGGCTGCCCCCTCCCAGCCCCGCCGGCATTTCCAGGAAAAGGGGGGTAAAAATACTAAACGCTCGCTTTTCGGAGTAGTGCAGACAACAACAAAACCAGGGGCGGCTGGGCTATCCTCCCCTCACCACCCCCCAAAAAAAATCTGGCCATCCCTTCCGGAGGGGAGCCCCCGAAAGGCCCCCGGGGAGCGGAGGCGAGGGGCGCCCCGGGGGTGCCTGGCCATGGTGGGCTTGGGACAGGGCAGCGCTGGAGGGGGGGGTGTCCCCGGCGGCGCGGTTTGGGGAGGGGGGGTCCCTCCTGCCGCTGCCGGGGGAAGCGACGCAGGAAGAAGCGGGGCGCTCCCGGCCGCTTCCAACCTGCGACCATTTTGTGCGGGGGATTAAAACGGGATGCAGAGGGGGGGGGAATATATATACATATTAAAAAAATAAAATCAGGCAGAAGGACGTGGAGGGAAGGAAGCAAAACAACCCAGCCATCTCCGGCCGGGCAGGGGATGGGCGGTCGGCGATGCAGGAAGGGGGGTGTGGGGGGGTGGAAGGAGAAGGACTGGGGGCACCTCACCTTTCAGGTAATAGGCTTTGCAGCCGTCATCGCGCAGCTTCTGGAGCAGGAGCCCCAGGACGGAGGTGGCGGCGCCGCCGTCCTGCCAGTCGGCGGTGGCCTCGTCGTAGAGCAGCACGGTGTCGGCCTTGCAGCGCTTGACGAAGCGCTCCTTGTCCTCGTGGTTGGGGATGATGGAGCGGATGGGCAAGTTGCCCTTCTTGAGGCGGCGGAGCATGAGCCCGGGGATGGCCAGGTTGATGGCCGTCTCGATGTGCGAGCTCTCGAACAGCTCGTGGGGGCGGCAGTCGAGCAGCAGCAGCGAGCGGCCGCCGCCCGACTCCAGCTCCTCCTGCAGCCACTCCGCGCTCTTGCACGGCATCGCCGCAGCCATGGGCGCCCGCGGGGAGCTCCCCCAGACCTGCGTTTTCATGGGGCTCGGCAGCGGCGGCCGCCAGCGCCCGGCCCACCGGCCACCCCACGCGGCGGCCGGACGCGGCCCCCGCTCCCTTCCCCCGGGGCCGCGGTGGTGGTGGTGGTGGGAGGGCTTTGCGCTCCTGCCGGACGGCGGCTCCGCTCCCGCACGGCCGTGGGGTGCGCGCTGCCTCGCGGCCCGGAGCGCGGCGGCCCCCGCTCTGCTTTTACGCGGTGCGCCCCATCCCGGCGGCCTCAATTAAAGCGGGGCTTCGCCGGCGGCTCGGCGTGTCATGCCTCGGGAGGCGGGGCGGGCGGCGGGGGCCGGCCGAGCGGCAGCAACGCCCCGGCCCGTCCCGCCCGGCCCGGCCCCGCCGCGATCGGGGAGGGGAGGGGAGGGGAGCGGCCCCCGCGCACACGCACCGGGCGGTGCGGCCCCCGCGGCCCAGGCCCCGCCCACCGCGGTCGCGTCACCGCCTCCCGCCACGCCCCCAGCGCCGATGAGGAGGGGCAGGGGAAGCGGGCGCGCCCAAATATGGGCAGGGGGCGGGGCCGACGGCTGGGGCAGAGCGCGGGAAGGAGCGCGCGGGGCGGGGCGTGGCGAGAGATACGGGGGAGGGGCAGCAGACCCCGGCCCAGGCGGAGCCATCCTGCCTCGTCACCCCCTTTCCCACCATCCCGTTCCCCCTCAGTTTTCGGCCAAAAGCTTAAGAACAAATTCAGGGAGCGAAGCGAGAGGGCCCACGGCGCGGGGGGCGGGGGCCTGCGTGGGTTTTTGAGTGGGTCACAGGCAGCCCTGGCTCGGTCTCGGACGGCAACGCAGAGCTCCAAAATAAAATTGACTTGAGACTCATTAAGCTTCCACATTATCTTTCGAGCCTCAAAATAGATGATTTTTATCTGTGCATCATTTATTTTTAGAGTATCTTCCCCGCTGGTGCCCACCACTATAAATACAAACCTTTGCTGCTGCGATACTGAAATTTCCAGATAGGAATGTAACTGGAGGCATCCTTCTGGTTTCCTTCCGTCTCTTACGTGCCTTTTGGTGTGAATCAGAAGTTTTCCACGCCTCACATAGTCTGTTTCAGTTACAGAATAGATTTGATCTTTCTCTTTTTTTTTGTTTTTAATGAGCAGGATGACATTAAGAGCGTGGTTTTGCTTCCATCGCAGTCTGTTTGCCCGGCGCGGGCAGGCAGACGGTGATGGGCTGCTCAGCGAGGTTGTGCAATCTCCAGCCTTGTTGGTTTTTGAGATCCGACTCGGCGCAGCCCCGGGTAACCTGGGCTGACCTCGGGGCTGACCCGACTTCCAGCAGGAGGTTTGACTAGAGCCCTCCTGTGGTTCCCTTCTCACCTGGGTTATCCTACAAGCGCTCCGAATTCCCTTGGGCATCAGCGGGAAGGGGGTCGGCTCCTCCTCCCCGCTCTGGGACAGACGAGTCATTCCTTTTTGGCTCTTCACTTCAGCCTCTTACTATAAACTTCCTCAGCAAATACTGTCACAAAGGGAAGAGCCAGGGTCTGTCTCACCAGCAGATTCCCAGGCTCAGGGACCTGACGAGGTCTCAGCAGGGTATTTTTCCCAGCTGGCCAAATTTCAAGGCTTGGGCTGCATTTTGTGTAACAGGAAAGATATTGTTCTTTAAAACAACCCCCACATGCAAATAAACACGTGTGCACACACACACACAGAGTCTCAGTTGCAATAGCATGTAAAACTGTGATGTTTGAATGATGTTGTCTCAAGGCAAAAAATACAAATCGGATTGTATTTGAGGATGCTTCTCATCCAGTCAAGATCTGCTTTTCTCAAAGCCAAGATCTACTACTGAAACCGTAACAGACCCGCTGACTCCCCAGCGGTCTTTTATATTCTCTTGGCACATAAAACGTCCCAAAGAGGCCATTTTCCTCTGTCTTTAGTACAAAAGCAGTGCTCGGCTGCACTGGGGTCCCCGTCTCCTTGTAGCCCAGTTCGTAAGCCTGGATCCTCCTGAAAAACACAGACTCAACGCAGCACTTGAGCACATGCTTAACTTGGAGCACCCGGAGCATCCCCTTGCAAAACACTCCGTGATTTCAGTGGGACCACGCTCCCAACCGTTCGTGGATTTCATCGGCATCAGCAAAATCAACGGCTCGCCCTACAGGGCTTGTTTTTTTTTTTTTTTGTGACTCAAGTGTGCCCGAGAAAGCGGAACAGCAGAAGCCGTCCACTTCCCCTTGCCCAGTTTATTTTTACTGCTGGTTGCTGTGGGAAGCTATTGTGATTCAGTGTTGCAGTAGGAAGTTACTAACGCTGCTCTTGCAGCAGAGGATGTTGAGGTTCTTATGCAAGCCACGGTGAAAATAGCTGACCTTTCAGTATGTTTATCAAAGCACCTTCAATTCATCCGGGGAAGAGCAGCGGGTTGTGCAAAACAAACAAACAAACAAAATAAAATAAAACCCCTCACAAACTTACATTTGGGGTTGGAGCCCTTGTGTGTACTGAAAACTGCCCAGAAATCTCACGGGGAGCCCTTTGGCAGCACGAGGGAGGCAGGTGCCACCGCCGGCGTGCGAGGCTGTGAAACCAGAAGAGAAATGTTTCACCTCCATTTTGCGGTCGCATTAGCAACCACAGAAGTTTCGGGACGGGCTCCGGGCGCATCACCTGTGGAGGCAAGACCAGATTGCGCTCTGATGAGGGCGAAAGCCAAATAATGTCCCCTAAAGCCGGTGTGGCACCTTCTGCCTGCCCATCCGGGAGCTGAGGGATGTTGCGAGGGGAGTAACAGAGACTCCCATGGCTTCTCCCATCGGGAGTAAGGCTCATCCCGGCGGATGGCCCCTGCAGCCCGGCGGGCAGGCACAGGCAGGGCAGCGGGCAGCGGTGCCAGCCTGTCGGCTTGCTGCCCTCTGGAGTCAGCCGCTCCGAAATGCACCGCAGCCAGAAGCAAGCCCGAGTCAGCATCCTCCAGCGCCAGGCTCCCTTTGCCAGGCCCTCCATCCTCCCCGCAGCAGCCAGGGATGCCGTCCAGGGGGATTTCTTCCACGAAAGAAGAAATCCCTGCTCTGCAGAGCTGTGGGCATCCCCATCAGATGCCCTCCCAAGGAGAAGGCATCTCGCACCCGCGTGGTTTCCCGAAACATGGCAGATCAGAAGAAGCACGTAGTCCGGGGCCAGGATGCCATGTGCCAGCACCTCCTCCAGCACAGCGGGGCTGGCCGGGGCTCAGGGGTCTCAGTGGTGTTTGTCTCACCATGCACGTGGCTTTGCTGACAGCAGAAGGTCAGCACATGCCCAGAAATGAGCAGCTTTCAGCCCAACTCCACAGAGTCCCAAGTGCTTGCGACAAGGACGGCACAAAACAATAACTGGTGGACCACCATTGCCTCCACGCTAGTCCACCACAGCTGGCCTTGGGCTTCTAATACTTGGGCTGTGTCCATCTTTCTGGTTGTTGTCTTGCTGCGGAAAGACTCTCTCCTCCATGAGCCTTTCTACTTGATGCCCAGCACGGTGACCAGCAACTTCCCCATGCCCACAGCCACATCTTGCTGGCTTGGCTTCAGGTTGCTTTTGTCTTCATCCATCCCAGTCTCCCGTGATGCCGGTGCAGCCACTGTCTTGGGTTCCTCATTTCCATTGCTGCCACCTCCCTTCTCCCAGGCTGGGTTTTGATGTCTCTTTTCCACCTGGGCCTTGGTCTCATGTCTTAGAAACATAGACCATAACCGTGAGTCGTGGCAGAACACAAAGCAAATGTGTTGTTAGCAGATGTGTACCCCAAACTCCTTCCAGGTCCTGACTTAGCCCTACAGTGGGAATTGCTCCCAAGGATGTCACAGCTGCTATTTTGAGCCAAAGGAGCAGCCAAAGTCTGAGGAAAGGAAAGAAAGTGTCACACCACGAGGGGACTCACGGTACTAAATACAACTCAGGTGGGGGCTAGTGTTCCTAAGGGTTTGAAGAGTAATTAGGAATTAGAAGAGTAATTTGGAATTAGAAGCTGGTCAGAAGTTAAACCACATTTTCTCCTTAAAAATGAACCTCTAAAAAGCAAGTCTTTGCCTTTTTTTTTTTCTTTCTTTCTTTTTAACATGCACTTTCTCTGCAACATTGCACCCCAAAACGATTTCCCTTCCAGTCTCAGCTGTCAAAGCAGCCCTTCCCCCACCCGCTCTGGGCTGTAGCAGCTAAACCTTCCTAGGACTTATCTTCTCTTTGCTCAGTCAGCTGTTTGCAATATCTAATAACAAGTATCAGGTATGATTCATGGCCCAGATATCAATCCATAAAGCTATTAAGCCCCTTCTTGCAGGGGCCTTCACCTGTCTCAGGTGCGGGTGGTCAAATATCCACCAGTACCGAGAGGATGCTCCTTCCCGGCAGTTTAATGATGGACTGGCAGCTCCAAGCAGTATTTTGCAAGCAGTATTTCAGCTGGGAATTTGCTCAGACGACCTGAGCTCTCAGGGTACCTTCTGGTTTGCTCTGTCACGTTGAGTGAAATCACGATTTTCTCTGCCGCACTCTTCCCGTCGGTAGAACGGGGCTGGTGCCTCCCCATCACCTTTGCAAGCACTTGGGTGCCAGGGAACCGGGCGGGTGGGCTGGTGTGACGGTAACTTCCTCTTGCAGTGCTGAATTTCTTGGATTGAATCACCTTGTTCTGTCTTAAATAAAAAAAAAAAAATTAAAACAATGAAATAAAAAGGAAATAATTTTTTTTTAATTTAACTTCAGCTTTCCTTCCTAATTACTTATTTGAGGTAGGAGTTGTTTTGTCAGGGAAGGGCACTTGTTAATGGTTTACCCCATGTTTCATTAATGCATGTAAGAGGTTAACTCTTGGTAGAGAAATAGATGTATGGTTTTAACAGAAAGTAAAAAAAAAAAAGAAAAAAGGCCCAAATTTGCTTTCTACTCCTGCACTAATTTGTGACTATTTTTATCGACGTTAACACTGAGCCAGGGTAAAAATACTCCCTAGAAAGTTTGGAATTTACATTTGTCTTCATATATATTCAGCAGAAATCTAGCTCCCCAGCCTCCATGCTGCCTGATCGGGATTCATTAGCTTCACCCGCCCCCGAGAAAAATGTCAGATGACTTTGGCCTGGTGAAGCTCTGCACCCACAAAGGCTCAGCGGGAGGATCTAAGCGCAGTGCTCCCCTTCCCGCAGCAAGCCGTCACCGTGGAGCCTCCAGCGCTGGCACTGTGGGCATCAAACCCAGCGATGGGCACAGCTTCTCCTCCCTAACACAGCCCCGCTTCAGGGCAGAGTCTCCGGTGGGCTCCATCCTGCCTGGATGCTGGGTCCCGGCAAGCATCTTCCCCCCTGCTGCCCCTGTAAGGCAGGTAGGTGTAGGCTGGGGAAGAAGTGCCCCGTGGAGAAGCCTTTGTGGAGCATCTTGTGAAGCGTGAGGCTGCCACAAAGACATGGAAGCTGTAAGTCCAGGTCCTTGGATCGTGCCATTTCTCCTCTTCTCCTCTATTAAAAGAGCATAGCAGCCTGTGCCTCTCTTGAAAAGCACTTTTGCTGCAGAGCTTGGAGACTTTCACATCAACCTGTCAATGAGTTCTGGTCCACGGACTACAAAATTGCTCTCTGGCACATTCCTGAAGAAGAAGTAAACCAACCCCTCCTGTGCAAAAGCCAGAAGACACGTGCAGTGGCTGGTCAGCTAAGGGAAGTTGTCACAGAAGGGCTGAGGCTGGAGGTCCCTCTGAGGTGCATCTGGTCCAACCCATGTCTCACAGCAGCATCTGCTAAGGCAGGTATTGCACCCTAGTTGGCTATCCCAATATCTCCAAGGATGGAGACTCCACAGCCTCTCTGGACAACCTGATGCAGTGTTTGACCACCCTCCCAGTGAAAAAGTGGGCCTTTTTATGCTTAACTATCATGTCCCATGCTTCAATTTGTTCCCATTCCCTCTTATCCTTTCACTGGGCACCCAAGAAAAGGCTATCATCTCCATCTTCAGGGTTTGAGGAAATCCCTGCCTTTTTATGGGATCAGGCATGCTCCCACCTGGGTGCAAAAAATCCAATCTGCAGAGCCAAAAACTAACTTATCTGGAAAATATTGGCCCGGCTCTTTTCCCAATGCTTTGACTGGGATAGCTGATTTAATGAGAACTCCAGAGGTCCCTGCGCTTTTATGAAACCCAGGAGAGAAAGAGAGCTTGTGTGTAAGCAGGAGCCAAGAGCCTCCGTGGGCTCTGCCAGCAAGGGAGGGCAGTTCCAATCTAATTAAACTGGGAAAACATCACTGAGCAATGACCGCTTCCCCTCTTCCCTGACACCGCTTCCTGAGCTCCAGGCTCCTTCCAGAGAAAGAACTGGAGAATATTTAAGATTATTTACCCTTTAACAATGGATTTTAAATGAGCAGGTATGGAAGTGGTGTGCCACCACCCTTATGAAATTAGAGGAGGGGGCAGCTCCAATGCTCCCTTTGGCATTAGACCCTCCAGAGTCTGTCCCTGCAATGATGGAGCAGGACAGGGAGTTTATGAGACTTAAAAAAACGATGGTATCTACTCTCAAGCCAGTCTTGTGCGTGTATTGGACCCAGACTGCACAGCAGGTAGTCGAATACATACCTACATGCCCCATTTATAACCGTGCCTCCTTTTGTATGCCAAAAAAAAAGCCCTTTATCCTGAGAAAACAAGCAGGCAAGGGAGGAATGGCCCAAGACAGCGAGTGCAGGACCCGTTGGTGCTATCTGAGCATCTCCCCTCCGAGCCGCTCGCATCCCCATCTCCTCCCCGGCTCCACAGTTTCGGCGTCCCGGGCCGCCCGCCCTGCGCACACGTCAGTTCCTCGGCAGCTCCTCCCGGGGCTGTTTTCAAGGAGCAATTTCCTGCAGGGAAATATTTCAAGGAGGGTAAGTGGCCAAGCTTCCTGGTGCCGGCTTTTCACAGGAAACAATTGCGAAAGCAGCTTCACCGCCCACCAGGAAAGGCTGGAAATGAGCAGGGCGGGTGCAGGCTTCACCCAGCTCTGTGTCCCTAACCCAGGCCTTCTCCCCCCATGCCCAGGGGGTGACTTCCGTGCCCCTCACCCACCTCTCCCAAGCTGCTGCTGGGATGCTGGCTTGGGGCAGGGGGAGCAGGCGGATGGGGAAAACCTGAGATGGGTGCAGGCAGTGCAGAGCCTCCTGGAGAAGGTGCTGTGAAGCCACTCTAGCTCCCAGCCTGTCCCTCCGGTGGGAGAAGGTGAGAGGAGACACCATGACTTTGCCAGGCTTTATCCCACCAGCCTTCATGCTCTCCTTCCTCACTACTTCTCTGGGTCTGATTTCGAGCAGGGCCACCAAATACTAGGACAGTCTTCTCTCCCCACTCTCAGCCGAGCAGTCGCTGCTCCTCAGCCTGGTCCTGTGAGGCACCTGGGTTTCTGGGTGCTCCTCTGACATGCAAATCCAGCCAGAACTTCTCCCCTCCACTGAGGCAGCCCAGCTCAGCCCTGCTGCGGTGGCGCCCAGGCAGTCCCGAGTCCTGGTGGCTTTGGCAGCTCTGTCTGGGATTTGCACCGTGACAAGATCAGAGGAGGACCCGGCAACGTGGTGGTGCACCATATCCCTGCCCTATCAGCAAAACCCCAAACTGCACCAATTAAGCGCTTAGCTGATGCCAAAATACTGGGGAAGGAGGTTGCACCGTGCTGCTACTTCTCCGTGCCTGGCTTTACAGTCAATTATTGTTCGTATCCTTTTATGACAACGAGCGGGGCAGCTTTCCCAGCCCGTGCACGTCCCCTCACAACGCTGCTTTCCATTCGTGTAATTGTTCTGTTCTGGTCTTGGTGGCTACTAATTGATGGGCAGCCCAGGCTCCTGCCCGGCTTTGAGGTCTCATTACCTGTGCTGTGGCAACATGGGTTTTTCATTGAGAAGTTTTTTTCTCGGACATCCGTGAAGATGCTCCGGTTCCGGAGGTTGTTTTTCCTTGCACCATGTCCTCTCTCTGGTTTTGCAACTCCTCATTGGGATTCAACTAAAACCGAACAAAACCCAAGAAGCCATTTCTGTGAAGCGTTTCTGGAGCGAGGCGCTGGTTCCCCTTTCAGAGCCCCGGAAAACGACTTCTGTTTTCCTTCCAGGGTTAGTCATGTTCAGCTGAACCCTGCTCTTTTTTCCCAAAAAGTTTAGTTTCCAGGATACAAAGCTTTATTTTGAACACAAAGTGTTTCTTGGGACAGTCTCTTTTTTGCCTCTTTTTGGTGTTTTTTTTTATTTAGTGTATTTAACAAAATTCCAATTTTTGTTCAGCAATCCCTACTGGTCACTGGTCCAGCCTGTCGGACACTCTTGGGCACACACACAGCTTTTGGATACACATCTATGACCTGCAAGAACATGACCCAGCACAGAGGGAACTGGACCAGGTGTCAGGGAAGAGACTGGCCCCTTCCCAACTCACCAGTGGCCCAATTGTGTGATGCTGGGCAGGTTCCTACCCCCTGTCTGTATCCCGTTTCCCAATCCTTGAAATGTGATTAAAGCTCCTTCATCTAGTGCTTCGCTGGATCCAAGAGTTGGCAAGAAATATCTGAAACACCCACAAGGTGTTTCCATCAGTGGCAGCAGTGCTTGGTGACAAGGGAGGAATCAAAACCTTCTTCTTCTTTCTTGGCTTGCTGGGAACACCCTTCCTAATGCAGCCCATGACACTGCTTGCTCATGATCAACTTGTTGTCCACCAGGAACCCCCAGGTCTTTACTGGCAAAGTTTCTTTGGAGCTCGTTGGTCCCCAGCGTGTACCGGTGCGTGGGGTTATTCCTCACCAGGGGCAGGAGTTCACGCTTCCCTTTGCTGGACCTCATGAAGCTTCTCTCTGCCCATCGAAGTCCCTCTGAATGGCAGCATGACCAACTGATGGATGAGCTGCTCCTCCCAGTTTTGCATCTTCTAAAAGCTGGTGCACTTGGTCCCATCACCCAGGTCATTAAGTGAAGAATTTAGACAATATTTGGCCCAGTTCTGACCCTTGGGGTACACCACTGACCTCCAGCTGGGCTTTGAGCTGCTAACCCTCTGAGCATGGCCATTCTGCCTGATTCGAGTTCATCTCACTGTGCACCACAAAGGACACACCAGCATTGTCCGGAGAAGGAGATCTGCCCTCTGAGTGCTGTGGGCCTGTCTCACTGTGCCTGACCGGCTGCTGAGCCACAGCAAAGATGTCCTGGGTGAAGCTCCTGCTCCTCCCTGTGCCTGGCTCTACAGATGGTTCCGTAGTTCCTTCAAGTTCCTTGCTGTGCATCTTGCTCAAGGAGGAAGATGCCCCAATTTCCCCAGATATCCTCCAAGCCACTGGATGGACCATCAAGCAATTTATCTATGTTGAAAGCTCTGTTGTACCCTCAGCCCAGCCTATCACCCCAGGAAACACAGTGGACAAGACACTGGATGGTATCAGTGTGAGGAAGCAATGCACACCATTGAAGACACTTGCTAGATCCCACCCAAGACACATTGTGTGTTGCGTGCCTGCTGGCAGCAGCAAGTCTGAAGGGTTCTCGAGGGTCTGGAGCTTGCTCGAGCGTGGCTTGGAGGGGTCAGCTGTGGTGGCCAAAGGGGACTTGGGGGAAACCTTCCCAGCTGTAATGACAGCCTGGCTTTCACTGGCAGCTGCTATGGCTGGGCTGGCCCTGGCACATGTGCAAAGCTGGGGCGGGCAGGGAGAAATGTATGCTTCTCCCCATCTGACCACGACACGGGGGGGAACACGTGGCCTGGGGACACATAGGGCACATGGAAAGGGGGATTCTGCATGCAGCTTGTGCCATTTCAGCGCAGGCGTGCGTTGTGCCTGTGTGTCACGTTTCTCCACTCCCGACTTGAAAAGCGAGGGAGCAGCCAGCAGAGAAAAGAGGTGACCAGGCAACTTTTAAGCAAACACATCTTGGGGGATGAGTCACCGGCTTTGCGTAAGAAGCCAGACTCATCTCTGGAGGGAGAGGGGCCGCCAGGGCACCAGGCAAGATGAACTGCAGCATGATTAAAAGGGAACTCGGACCTTGTGTCAGGAGACCCAGCTGAGATGTCAGGTGGATGTGTGAGATCAAAGCCGGGGGGTCTCTGGGGGCACCCACGCAGCTCAGCACGCAGGGGGCTGGTCCCACAAGCCGGCTGGCCACGAGGATGCGGTGGTGGGAGCACAGCTCATCGGAGTAGGCTGCTCCCAGGAGCTGGAGAAATCACAGCATCCACCTAACCCAAGCTCTTCTCAGGAAAGCTGGGGAAGGATTAGGCCTGGGTGGTGGAATTTCTCATGGGGAACTTGATTTCCTTGAAAACCACGGGTATTCAGGTCAAGTAAAAGCTATTAGCAGAGTGGCATCAGACACATTGAGCCGGTTGAGTCAGAAGGTAATTTCCAACAGCACAATTTCCGAGGATGAGGAGTGTTTCGTCACTGTGTTTTCCTGGTGACATCTTCAGCTGTTTTGCTTTTAAGAATCAAGCTTTTGTTTACTATTTCAGCTTACTTCCCCATGGAAAGCGTTTCATTTACTCCCCAGCATTACCTGTAGCTTTTTGCCTGAGTGGGTGAAGAAAGAGGTGGAAGAGGAATGGCTCTTCAGCAGCGTGGCCAGAGTGCCAGAAATGATCCTTTTTTTTAAAGCTGTTCATAAAGATAATGAGAGATGAAAAGGTTGTGTCGGGAGGGAGATCTTCTCTAGGTGGAAAACATGAAATACGAGTGTGCTGCTGCCTTTTCTGCTGGGGCCCTGGCATTTCTGATCTTATCTCTCCCAGGGTTTGCCCTGTGGGGCAGATGCCACAGAAGGGCAGCCAAGGTGGGTGGGTGGATGGATGGATGGATGGATGGGAGAGGAGACCACCGAGGGACTCACACCCATCCTAGAGGGGCTGCGAGGCCTCAAAGAGAGAAGAAAATCTGGCTGAAAAAAAATAATCTCAGAGTCCAGACTTGTTGGGTGAAAGGTGTTGAAAATGCAAATTTCTAATTTAAAGAACTGGGACAGGAACCAGGGGTGCCAGGCGGAGCTGTTATCTGCTGCATCAGCTGCAAGTCTGGCTCAGTATTTCAAAATAAAATTAGACTTGCACTATATGTCTTTAAATATTTAAATTACTTTCAGTAATTCATATGGTGACATTTAAACAAAGTACGCCAAGCAAACGGCTCCCAGTGCTAAAAGGAAATGTTTGCAGGTAATAATATTTAATTTAAGAGGGAACAGCTGATATCAAGGCAGAATCTTAACACCGAATTCAACCTACATTCCTCTCTGAACCAAGAAAAGAAGAATAAATCCCTGGGCCTGTGAACAGTTAAAGATGCTGGGTGATGTGATTGAAGTGCTGGTCCCAGGCACCCCAGCAGAGCTGCGAATTGTGAACACGCCAAAATATTTGCAGGATTGGGGCCTCCATGGAGAGTGGGCTTCCAAAGGTGGAGATGGGCAGCTCCATGGTAGGAGCTGAGGACCACCAGGCTTGGCAATGCCAAGCCCTCCTGCCCCCTCTCTGCTGCACCTTCCTCCTCCTCCTCCCCTGCCCGCCCACATCCTTCTTGGCCCCTTCCCTGTGGCTCTGCTTTAGTAACTGAAGGCGAGATCCAGCCCGGGTACAAACAAGCAAAGCTCAATGAGGTCAACTTACACACGGGCTGTTGGTGCTCCCGGACAATTTGGAGAGCTCAGCCGGGTCTGTTACATCAGTCACACTGGATTTCATAACATTAGACATTTCAATGAGGGTGACTCATTCTCTCTTGAAGTGTATTGTATGTATGAGCAAAGATGATTAACTTTTGCTGAATGGTATGATTTCTGGGATGGGAACTGCTATTAATTAGGAGCGGATCTCAGATGTTCACAGACCCTGTTTTCATGGCCTACTTTGTATATTTTTCTCCATTCTACATGTTTTTTTAACCCAGGATAAATATTAAAGTGAGCTTCCCTGGTATCTACTAAAGCAGCCAGATGTCCAGCAAAGGCATCTGACTTTCACAACCAGGCACGGCCCAGGGCTGTCAGTTCCTGTGGCCAAACTTCAGTGACCGGGGGGGGGGGGGGGGGGGGGGGGGGGGGGGGGGGGGGGGGGGGGGGGGGGGGGGGGGGGGGGGGGGGGGGGG
>JAOQGH010000003.1:16795116-16813652 GCA_025769975.1 Gallinago jamesoni | reverse complement strand
GCATCTGACTTTCACAACCAGGCACGGCCCTGGGCTGTCTGTTCCTGTGGCCAAACTTCAGTGACCGGCTCCCCCCCCCCCCCGCCCACCCCCCAAAATTTCCGCTTTCACAAGAAGCGCAAGAAAAACAAAATAAGAGAGCTTCCAGACATTGCAAGTGCAGCAGATAAAGTACCAAGGGAAGTAAAATAAGTTCAAATGGCTCAGAGTGTAAAATATAAAGAATTACCCTTCCCCATCCTCCCCCCTAAATTTTCTTTATCGAAAGAAACTCAGTTCAGGTCTTGTGCTAATCTTGTGCTCCTGACTGCTGAGAGTTTGAGGGGCAGCAGCACCAGGGACCCTTGGCATAAGGAGCCTCCCAGGTTCTGGGAGAAATACCCTTTCAGCTGCACTGGCTGCAAAGCTGGACAATGTGCCAGCGTTAGGGTCAGGATGCTCAGGGACTTCAAAGGCATCCGCAGCACCCAGCACCACGGTCCTTCATGAAGCCTGAAGGTATTAAAACCAGCCTGCTTGCAAAAGCCAAGGGCGGCAGGTATGGGACTGAGTTGTCCTTCCCCACCCCACCACAGGCACGGCAGCCCCAGGCAGCGCCTGGGGGATGCTGAGGAGCAGCCAGGGCTGAAGCTAAGGACCTGGCAGGCCAGGCTGCTCAGTGGCATCTTACCACCACCTTGTGACTCCCAGCATCCTCTATTCTGATGACAATGTCCCCTGCCAGCCCCAGCCTGTGAGCTCCCTCTTGCCCCATCCCACAGCACTGATCAACGCACCATCCCACAGACCAAACGCTGCTCGGGCTCCATTGCTGCTGTGGGCAGCAAAACGCTCTTGGGAGTAGACAAGCTGTGGCCAAAACTCTCTGCCTGGCCAGCGAGGAGCTGGGGACAGGTTTCTTGTCCTTGGTTCTTAGCTGCCGTGCAAAACAACTGGGATTTCTGGAGAGAGAAAAGGGGGCCACGGCTCAGGCTGGTGCTGTACCAGCAAGGATGAGGTTGGTCTGCTCTGCCCAGCACCCCCACCACCACCCACCCCCCGGCTCTTACGGTCGCTCCTCAAATGCCATGCAGGGGCTGTGGGCAGCCCCTACCCACACAAAGGTCACTGGATCCGAGCTGTTCCCTTCCATCAGCTGAGGCTGCACGAAGCCCCTGGGCACAGGCTGGAGGTCGGGTCCGGCTCCGCGGCCGGCAGCTGTGACGAGGGCCAGCAAAGCCCCAGACTGCTGAATTTTTCATTGAAAACTGAGATGAGAGGGCTGGGCGTTTCAGTGCAAACGGGGAGTGAACCGCCTGTGTGGCTGGCCAGCCCCGAGCCAGCCCCCGAGCCAGAGGTTTTGGAAACCTCTGGGGTAGAGACTTGGTTGCTCTCCTCCACTCCTGCCTGCCACAGGCAGCCCCTCTTCCCTGGCAGCGCGGGGTGACCCGCTCTGGCTCGGGCACTGCAACCAGGCTGGTGGCAGCAGACCTGGAAGCACCTGCTGCCCAAGCTTCCCCGTAACCACCGCAGCTCCCAGGCTTGCTCTCAAGAAGCCATGGGAACATCAAAAGGCTTCTCCTTTCAGACTCAGTGGCAAGGAACGTGCATTCGAAACAGAGATAAGGATGGTTTCTCTGGAGCTCACGGGAGGACATCCCTTCTCCCGCACGCCAATCCAACCCTGAGAGTCCTTGAGATAAAGCAGCCTCTAAGGGTAGGAAAACCCCACAATTTACCTAAAATGGGGCTGTTTGCACTAGTGAAGCATCACTGGCAGATGGAGGTATGCATGTGTGGCTCAGGCACAAGTCTGGGACATGTGAGCCGCTGCCCAAACTTCAGGCTGAGCCACGCAGCCCCAAGGGTTTCCTTGGAGACTGATGCGGAGGGGCTGCTCCTCCAGAGGCTCCTTCTCCCTGCCTTACCCTGCAAAGGAACACCCTAAATGCCGTCCCCACCAAGAGAACCGTCAAGGCTCCACCGAGCCGCTGGAGGAAGGGGCAGGGCTGGGGGCCCAGCGGGCGGTTTTCCTCCCCTGGCAGTGGTTTTCCTGCTGCAGGGCTGGCTCACGCTTCTAAAAATGTTCGCTGGAGCAACTGTCTCTAAGGCAATTTCCATAACAATGGGTGCAGAAGAACAATCCATGCTGCTGGTGTGCCTTCCTCCCTCACACACACACCGAGGGAGCGGCACACCGCAATTTCAGCAGTGAAGTGCCCATGCGAATGAGAGAAAAAAAAAAAAAAAAAGGAGTATTTAACTGGTTTGCTCATGGTAGCTGCTAGAAAGTTCCCCAGGGGACCTGCTGTCCATCGCCCGGCCAAGGGGCGCAGGCAGGGCTCCCCCTGACTCTGCCTGGGGGAAACAGCTTGTCCCCAGGGCATCGTGAGACTGATGGAGCCTTGATGGAGGCATAAAAGCACCCAACAACAAGGGTACAAAATGACAGAAAGCAGCTCTACACCTTCCTCACGGAGGCAGCTTACTGGTGCCCTGTGTCTGCCCAGTAAACACACACTGGTGTGGGGAGAGGAGAAGGACTATCACCGGTGGCAAGGGGCTTCCGTGGCAGCACTCCTGACACTGGCCTATGGCTCATGCTTCAGCTGAGGCCTCGGTCCCCAAGAGGCCACGAGTTACACAAAGTCCCCAGGTGTTGCTCTTTTACCTCAGGGCCCCAGGGGCTCTGCCCCAACCCCAGGTTCACTCCTTCCCCACCTCTTTTCCAGCTGACCCATTAAACCCAATGCTCCGCCACTGCCTCTGGCTGGAGCCGCTCACATCCTGCCACCACAGCTTTGTTTAAATCCGCGCGGAGCTTAACCTGTTGTCAGACATACACTAATTTGTGTGTTTCTAATTATTTGTTTCCATCTTAAAACCTGTTTTTCAGCAGATTGCAGCTTTATTTTAATACATGCTTGGCTAGAGCTTGATATACTGGTTGCCAGTAACTTAGACGCAAATGGGCTTGCATTGCATAGGGGGGGAGCAGGGGGAGAAAAGAGACCAAGTTAAACTGAATTAAAAGCCTGTTCATAAAAATGAATTAAGCAAAACCATGAAGCAAGCGGCAGTTTTGCAGGGCAGGAGATTCTGCTTTTATAGTCCTCTGTTTCTAACCCTTGACACAATATGAATCTTAGCACTCGCAAAAGGGCATTTCTCTTCCTTGGTCATTTCCACACAAGCCTTCAAAAGGCAGAAGAAGCAGCTGAAAGCAAACTGGGGTGCTGCTCCAAGGCAGCTGGCGTCCCTGCAACACGCCGGACAGCATAACCCCTGCCCCGGGACTTGTCCTTGCTTCATTCTTTTTCTGAAGCTCTTTCTCCTGTGCTGAGGATTTTGGGGTCTCTGATCTAAAATGCAGATTGGGAAACTGACTCTGAGGTAATTAAACCAAAAGAAAAAAAACATATATTATTTGCTGGCAAATACTGACTTTTTAGTATCAGTTTAGTGGCTTTCTGCATAGCACACTGGTCTGGCTGCCCATCCCTCCAGCCTGGGAGGGCAGGAAGGGTGCTGCAGTGCTTGCAGCAGGTTGGGGAGACCTTCCCCAGCTCTTGGGCAGGACCCTGGGCCAACCGAAGCTGGAAGAGCTACAGAGAGGTCCAGGCTAGGTTTTGCCCATGATATAATGCTGGTTGCTCCTTGCATTGGTGCTGAGATAGGGCGAGGCATTTGCAGGGGGAGATGCTCAGCAGCAGCAACCATTAAGCAGGTTCCCCACCCCAAGATGTTTCACCCTTATCTCCTGTCGTCTTCAGGTCCTTCCCCTCCTTCGTGTGCATGGCCCTGCCCTTGCTTGGTGATGGTTGGACAAGTCACCTGCCCACTCTGTCTGTGCTGAACTCTGTGCAAGAAGAGCCCTTCTTGCTGGAAAGCCATGAGGAGCCTTGGTTTAAATGGCCAAACATAGTGACACAAGACTCCGACATGCGGCTTCACAGTCAAATCAGTATATCTTCTGCAGGGATGGAGCAGGCTCCACAACCAACTGTGGATGGGTGGTTTAAGAATCAAGTCTTGATTGAAGCTGCTCAGAACAGTCTCGCCTTTAGCTTCCCCTCCCCACCTCCCCGAGTGTGTGAGAACTCAGGAAGAGCATCCCACAGGCAAGAAAGCTTCACACCCCCCAGCACAGGAGTTGCTGGTTGTCCTCCAGGACAGGCAGGAGCCACACGAGGAGCCGGCAGTGTGTTGTTTCCCGAGCGCAGCCTGGCATCCAGCTGTCTCCATCATCAGCCGCAGAGGGAGAGTGAAATCCTTGCTCAGATCTTTCCAGCAGTGAACACAGTTCCAGTACATCCTGATTTCTCTGCTGGCTTTTGTCAGTGAACAAAGGGGATCAAAAACTTGATGTGACCAGTGGGGTGTGAGGACACCCCTTCCCAGGAGGAGCTGCTAGAAGCAAGCAGCTTTTCTGCGTCAAAGTGACCTGGAACTTTGGAGGAGACTCTCAGTTTGAGTAGGCAGTCCAGAGCACCTGGGAAAGGCATCTTAGTCCTGGTGTGCAGAGGCTCAGCTGGAAGGCTGATGGTGTGCAGCATCTCCACATGAGCATCAGTGACCTTCTCCTTCTTGCAGGTCTTGGATTCTGCAGGGTACTTGGCCTGGGGCAGCCCCTCCATCATTACCAAACACTTGGCAGCAGCACAGAGGTCACCCGGGAAAAGACTTTTTCCAGGCTAAATTTTGGTGTGGGCACTAGCAGCACGGAGATCCTCTGGACAAGGCCACCACCTCCTGATTTCATCCTTGCAGAAGAGCATCTCGTCCAGGTGTATCTGCCTCCACCTGCCAGTTCGGCCAGTGGGAACATGAAGGCTCCATCACCTCCTTGTAGCCCTTCCCTATTTCTGCCCAAAGACGTTTTTGGTGAGTTCCTGATCCTTTTTTTCTGTGCTAAAAAGGAAAGAAAAAGGGAATAGACGCACTTGATGTTAAGGAAATCTAACAGAGCGTGCAGCAATCCAACTGCTCAGACACATATGCCGCCTTCCTTCTGCTCTGTACCAGCGAGGCTGTGCCGTATTTAGATCTGGCTCCATCTCTCGCAAACTTGACCAACTGTTCCTCCACAGTGTCATCTTAGCTTGTTTACCCCCAAACTGTTCACTGAAATCCTCAATTCAGTGAGAGGAAAAGTAAAAAAAAAAAAAAAGTAGGTTTTTCTTTTTAATGATAGGAAAAGCACTAAGTGCCAAGAAAGTTAGATTGCAACACTGCCAGGTAGAGAGGTCAGAAGATCACTTGGTGAGTCACCATCCCCATCAGGGACCTCCTGTGTGTGCTGGCAGCCAGGCTTCCTAGAAATCACTCTGCTATGGCAGCAGGGTCAGCCCTACACTGGTGGCCAGGGCAACCTCCGGCTGGAGGAGTCATCAGCCCATGACTCCTGCAGAGGAGCAGCAAGTTTAGTGACCACATGTGGGGGCAAGCAAAGAGCTGTGGCCACATTTGCCAGTGGTGTAACTCGTGCAGGGAGCCACCCCAAGCAGAGCACTGCACATCTGCAAAGCAAACAAGTAACAGCCTCCTTGAGGGAAAGTCTGTAAAGCCCAGCTTTGTCACAAGTAGGAAACATGGGAAAGGACAGAGGGCATTTCCTTACCTTCCTCATTGTGCTAAACCACTACAAGTTCACTCCAGTGTTTGGGCACTGGCTTTGAGACCAGGAGCCAGGCAGAGACGGTCTTGTTCAATGCTTTCACCCAGGTCTACGTCGTGCACAAGGCAGAGGTGAGCCCTTGTCCTCCCACACACCGTGGGGAGACTTGCAGGCTTCTCATTGAACATCCACACCTCTTGCTGGCTTGCCCTCATGTCAAGGTGCTGCTGTCTACTGGAAGATCTGATGACAACATGTCCTGCAGCCTTGCAGGACACCGCAATGTGCAGCATCTCAGCCCTCCCACCAACTCTGGGGCTTCTATATGAACATTTATCAGGTTTGAGGCAGATCTTATGGAGTTAAGAGCATTTTCTTGGCTTGCTGTGCCAGTGGAAGAGCAACTTACAGCACAGCAGATGGATGAAATTCTAATTTGGGTTTCACATGATTTATATAAATAGGCTTAGACGAGGTTGCGCATAGATGGCGCAGTCATCTGCCAGCTTTGCTCTGTTTACCTTAAGACCCTCTCCTCCCTTCCCACTAAGCACCCCAGGAACGTCTAGTGCTTTTGCAGTGACAAGTCATCTCAGCCTGTGCCATCCTCCTGCAAACCCCACAGCTCAGGTTTGGCCTCCCAGAAACACCAAGCAGCCTCCTGGGCACTTGGTGGGGACAGCAGTGGGGACACAGTGGGGACAGCACTGATAAGCCTCCCTCAAAACAAGAGACAACTTGTCAAGGAACACACCGGAACCACAACTCCCCTGGTTGTCTCGGGAGATTAGGGACAGGGGACATGGACTGTGCTGCTTCCTACCCAGGCGAGTGCGGACAGGAAAGGGCCTCCTCCATCTCCCCTACTGACTTGTGAGTCATGGATTTCTGCCAGTGCTTCTCCCCACCAGTGGGTGCTTGGAGTGAGAGGACACCAGTGCCATCCGCTGTGTGAAGATGATGCAGCAGCTCCCTCCTCCTCCTCCCTGCCAGTGCGTCACAAAGGAGCCTCCACCACATCCTAATGAAGGAAAAAAAATAATAAAAAAATAATCAACAAGCACATCTTTGTTGGGTTTAACTAGAAACCTCTGCCTCATCCCCACTGCTCCTCTGTCCCTTGAAGGGTGGTATGGGCTGGCGATGCTGTCAAGAAGGGGCTTGTGACAAACAGATGAAGGTCTGGCTCCTGTGGGGCTCCAGCATGTACCTGCTGAACATCTCCGTCACAGATTTATTCTCTCCTAAAAAACAAGCGTGACGTGATCCCAGCAGAAAAAGGACAGAAAACTAAGCTGCTGTTTCCTTTATGCGGCCACCAGGAGCTATCACCAGGTTATGTGACAGCTGCCTCTTCCCTGTGTCAAATACAGGTCAGGAGGTCACTCCATGCCTGCTGCAGAGAACAGTGGAAGGGCTCTGCTTTGAGCATCCACCAACCCTCAGGTATCCCCAAGTCTGATATCAATGCCAAAAACGCTGAGTCTAGGCTGAAACGGAAAGTTGGACACAGGTTTCTCCAGTTTGGAGGCCCAAAGCCAGAACAACTCCTCTCACCTGCAGACCCAAAGTGCCTCAGCCCAACACTTTGCCATGTGGCACCTCTGCCTTATGAGGCGCCTTTGCCTCCAGCAAAATGAGCATCATCACAAAGCGTATATGTAATCTGGGGCAGAAACTGGTGGAAATGTCATTAAGCTTCCCCAGAGGATGCTCTGCCTGCATCCTTCATTTTACAACCTGATTTTCTAGGGAAACAAGGCTTATGCAGCCATACCATCCCTGCACCCTGCCTCTCCCCCCCCTCTCCTTTTTTCAGCCACACTCTACAGGGGCTCCGGGTTACTATGGGAATATAAATTTTGTGAAGTCTGGTTGCTGATGAGAAGCTGATGAGTGCATCTTTAGCTTTAGTGAGAGCCCACTGCACCCTTTACCTCACGACTCAAACCCTTCGGAAACCAGGCTTCGCTGGCTCCCACCCCTCATGGAACAAGTCGTGTTATTTGTATTATTGTATCCTAGGAGCCCTAGTTTCTGTCCCACGTTTAGTCCCTGGTGTGAGCAGCATTTTCCATGGTCAGCCTAGAAGGAGGGAGCAGACTTTAACCCTTTCGGTGCAAAGAGCAGATTCCCACATGATGCTACTTCCACGCAACCCTCCCCATGAGGAGAAAAGCCCTCCTAGGAGCAAGGCACGTGGAGAGAAATCCTGACACCAGTGAGGGTTGCCTCTAGGAGAGGTGCAGATGGCTCGGGAGCAGCTGGGGAGGCTCCTGGGGAGCTGCTCAAGCCTTCGCAGCTCCTGCAGCCGGTACCATGCTCAAACCCCATCTTCAGCCCAGTTACTGCCTAAACTCTCTGATTCAGCTTCTCTTTTCCAGCCACGCGCCATAAACCAGCTCTTCTCCAGCTGGGCCAAGGCACAGGTCACCAAGCAAATGAAGAAAAAGAGACTTCTCAAGAGACAAGGCAGATAAACCCCCATGTTTCTGCCTAGTTTCCCTGCTTGTGCATCTCTGGTGGAGAAGAGTGATGGTACACTGGCAATCGGAGATACCTCTAGTTGGGGAGACATGAGTAGAGCCAGGATCCCTGCTCTAGACCCCTGTGGAAGGTAACAGGAGCTTCATCAGGCACCTCTGGCTTGAGATGGATAGACCAAGGCTTTGCAGAAGTGATACGTGACTTGAAGCTTCCCAAGCTCTGATTCTGGTACACGCTGAAGGACCCTGAGTTGAGAAGGCAAGGACTCAGGGAGGCCTTTGGAGAGATCACACCCATCCCAGAGCACAGCTACCCTAGTTCTTGTGGTTTGAGTGCATTATTGAGGTCCTCCTTAGCCAGCCTGAGCCACATCAACTACCATTCCCAGTCCTCCATGGGTCCGTTGTCCAAGATCTGTCCCTTATTACAGGCAGCAGAGAGAAGAAAGGAAGCACAGAGGAGGCCAGGTCAGGTCCCACAGATTCAGGTTAGGGAATGGTGGGGTCCTAGGACACCAGCAATCCCCGAGGGAGCTGCAAATGTGCTGCAGATGAGGGCTAGGAGAGATGCAAGGTGCAGGGCCACGTGGTCCATGGAGCCCCCCACCATCAGCACCTCCAGGGTCACAGAGCCAAGCTGGGCTATTTGCACTGTGGGTCACGGCAGATGTGGACCACGGAACTGAGTTTAGAGACTCAGTTCTCCACTGCCCTGGGAAAAATAAGAATAAACAGCAGATTCAGGGTACTGCCGGCAGAGCAAAGTTTACAACGATGCTGGAAGCACTCCTGCATTTCCCCAGTGCCCATGACAGCAGCAGATGAGAATCACGTCATTTGGAAAATATTTTGGGGTTTTCTCCTAACAGTTGCTGCCTCTGTGCTGAGGACATGCAAGAAAAAGGGCCGGATCTTCTGTCAAAACCATGTCCCATTATTGCAATGTTTTTCAGCAAAAACCCAAGCATTCCAAAGAAGACTGAGGAAGACGCCCATAAACCAGAGAAAATCGCTTCGGGGAAGCAAAGCAGCTGGTGGTTTGGGGGCTCGTGTGCTTGTGGGAGGAACGGCAGCCTCTGCCCCAGCATCACCCGGAGAGGAGGAGACGGTGAGCCCTGGGCTCAGGACCTGGTGTCCCCTCCTGCTTCCACCGCTGGCTGGTGTGAGGTACAGCACCCCAGCAACCCCATCGCCCAAGACATCTCACTGGGAACATGTCATCTGGGAAGGCCAAAGTTCCCATCCAGAGGGAAGGGCCAGCATCAGCAGTGCGGGGTGGTGAAGGCAGCAGAAATACTGAGGGGAGACAATCCCTGCCCCAGAACCCAATTTTGGGCTGAAAGGCAACCCTTTTACCTGCCAGGGCATCTCTGCTGATGGAAATTCAGCCCCCACTGAAGCCACATACATTTCTCACGCGAGTCACAAATGATTTGTGGCTAGCTCTGCAGTCAGAAGAGTCAATGCACATCCCTCGCAATGTTTCAAAAAGAAATTTCTCCAAAAAGGTTTGCATTTCGAATCAATTTCAGAACCGCATGACTTGATTATTTCTGGATTTCATTTCAGCCTTCATTTTTTCTAATCCTTTTATAAAGCACCTGCTTTGTAGTAATGGCAAAGGTATTCCCTTGGAGAAGTCTGAGTAGCTTGTAGAGGTGATGCTTGAAGAATTACAAAAGATAATAAAACTTTTCTAACTCCCAAGAGCAAGGGAAAAGAATCCCGTTTGTCTAGAAACATACTTACACCAGCAGGATTCTGCTGGCACGTGAACCAGTGTTTAGTATATACCCAGTCTCGGAGGCTTTCCCTGGATATTAACAATAAAGTGACATTATTTCAGTCCCAAGCAGTAGGATTCCTTACAACATCTTCGACAAATATCCTGTGACCAAGCTGGAAGCTTTGATGAACAGGACAACTGATTCCTGCAACAGGGGACAAATCACCAGACCTTGATCCGTGCCAGCAGAAAAGCTTGGGTGAAGCATCTACTGAAGCCTCTTTCTTGAGTGAGAGACTTTCCTGAGCCAGGCCCTCAGAGCTTTTGCCTCTCCCCTGGGGCACAAGGGCATCGCCTTGGTTATTTTGGTCTCCCGTGGGGTGAAGTCTCCACCACCGCAGCGCTACTCGCGCAGAGCCCTTCCCATTCACAGCTCCCATTCATTCACTCCAAAGAATTCCCGTTGGCCAGAGATTTATCATTCTTGTGTCACCCTCCAACTATTTTGCAGGGGTGGTAGGAGTGGCTTCTGGAAGGCGTTTGAGCACACATACAAACACAGGCTCGGGCTGCTGTGTGTTCGGATAAATAAATAAGTGCAACTTATCAGCAGAAATGTTTTCACGGTAGCTACGAGCGGGAAGAGAGTATCCCAGTCCTGCCAGAAAGAAAAAAAAAAAAAAATCCCCTTGGGGATTTCTGAGTGCACCCAAAACCAAACGGACTAAGACCCTGCCTGTCTGATCTGTGTGGGCGAGGAATTCACAAAAATAGGAAGCTTTTGAAAAATAAACCTAAGCAAACAAAATAAAATCTCCTTGCCTTCGTAAACACAGTCTGCAAAGCAACACGGCTGCGTGGGTCAGGCGATACGGCCATGAGGCCAGGTCTCTGAGGTCCCTGAGCTGGACATACAGCGCTGATGGAGGTGGCTGCTCCTGCAGCTCCCAGCAACCAGGGACCAGCACCTTCTGCCCAGTCGGTCACCTATATAAACTAAAATACATAGATTTTTTACCCCATTTATAACACACATAGGAAGGTCAGCCTGTCTGGGGGTGCTTTTCCTGGCCCCCCTGCACAGTGGCAGCAGGGAAGCGGTAGCCCTGGTGCAACACTGTCGGTAGTAGTGGTTTTCCAGCTCCAGATAAAGCCATCCCAGACCTATTTGTGTCGACATTCAAAACAGACCTTGGCAGGGTCTGTCTTTCCTGCTGGTTACAGGCAGCGATGGGCTGTTTCTGTATCAGGAGATGGTTTCGAGAAGGTGACTGAGAAATTAGCAGCTGCTGCTCGCTGAGGTTTCACAGATGCCTCAAGTGGAGCTTGAGCCCACCTCAAGCTCAAGGTGGGCTTGTTCTGGAGCTGGGACATGCACAGGGAAGGGGAAGCACAACCAGGGCACCTGCTTCCATTCTAAGTGCTCTGGGAGCATTGCAGTGCCCAGGGAGCAGGATCCCAGCCATCTGATAGTCCTGCTGGGGGCAGATGTCCTTAACACCTGGCAGCAGGTCGCAGTCCTGGTCCCTCTGAAATCAACAGCTAAAGTCCCCATTTAACTTCAATGGGACCAGGATTTGGCTTGTATCTCAACTAAATCTGGGACTGTCAATGGCTCTGCTTTGGATTTAATTCGCTGGATTAAAGGGAATTGCCCTGCGGACCCCTGGGGAGCCTGAGGAGGAGAGCCAGCTCCCTGGGCAGAGCTCAGCACCCACATCCCACCACCGCTCCACAGCCAACAAGAGCAAACCAACCCGAGGTCTCTGCGTTTTAAAACAAACAAACAGCAAAAAGAGAAAAAAAAAAAAAAAAAGAAAAGAAAAAAGAAGAGCATTTATTTCCCCTGCAGCTGTGCTCTCCCGGACAGAGGATTTCTGTGGCAGGACAATAACGCTTTATACGGCGAGGTTAAGTTTCAGTTACTTGAAACTATCAGCTCTTGTGTTCGAATCATCTTATTACCTCCACAATCAAACAAGGCTTCCCCGGCGGCAAGTATTCGGTCATGCTGCTTAAATCGGACACGGGGGCCAAGCAGGGCTGGATTTAAAGTGGTCTAATGGGAGATGCCCAAGGCCACTTTTGGGGAAGGGGGGGGTTACAGCCATCATGTTATTCACCCTGTTGGGCTGCCCAGCCCCTTTCCTGCGAGGGAGAAGCAGGTCCCATGTCCTGAGCCCTGTTCCTAAGAAAGAGGAACCCAAACCCAAGTTCTAGAGTTGGACTTTTGGTTCCAAAAAATTCCCTCTGACAATGACAGACAACCATCTAGCATCAGGTTTGGTCCTCTGAAAAATGCTTATGGTATCTTCAGGTCTAGAAACACATCTCCAATCGACTTGCACTTTATCTTTCTTCAAGCAAACCTTCAACCCAATTCTCTCCTGGCTATTGCCTCTCCCACCAGCAGGTTGGGGAGGGCAGAATCTCTTCTGACTATCTATCTAAATGTTCTCCATGATCGAAGTGGAAAGGAACGGATCCCATCTGTCCTAGTCAGACCCAGCTTGGGAAGTTACTTAATATTTGGGCACATCCCACAGTCAGAAGCGCTAAACATGTGATGGAGCCAAGATGTGTTTCAGAGCTGTAAAGCTAAAGATAGCAGATGCTACAGCCTGGGAGGTGCTTCAGAGCTACCACTGCAAGGAGGTGGCAGGAACACAGGGAAGCACGTTCTGAACGTCACCTGGAGAGGCAGTGGGTGACCAAGTGTTTGCATTTGTCCCTGTGCAGGGGACAGGAATCTACAGACCAACCCAGTGCCATGCAGACCCACAGAGACAAGAGGAACATCATGGGCTGACATCTCACTACACAGGCATGGAAGGCAACCAGCAGCAAAACAAGAGGAAAACAAGTTGCCTGCATCTCATTTATTCCTATGGAAAACTGCTGCTCCTCCATCCCTCCTCACCCTGCCGGCTGCCCTTTCCCCTGCCCCAGCCCGGCCAGTGCCTCGGGGCTGTGGTTACAGAGAGGAGAAGCTGGTGGTAAAAATCAACGCTGCTTCAGCAATAAGCAGGAACCAGTTGCTGGCTGCTGCTGGTACCTTCTGCGGGGAGTGAAGCAGCCTGCCTCCTCCTGTTCCAGGTGAGCTCCTCACAGCTTCTCGGGTGTAATTGCGTTTGGGTTTCAGCTCCAGCGTGACAGCCCTTCTCTTGCTGGGCACCCTGGGTACCACCCGAGGCCTGGCTGATGCCGCTCATGTCTGTCCCCTAGGTAAGATGCAGAGATTCATTAGCAACGAGCTGCATGGAGGGAGCTGACAGCGCTGAAGGAAGCAGCCTTATGAAACACACACGTGGGCTGGGGATACTTTACCCATCAAGGTACCATGGCTTATGCCTCACAGCAACCCCAAACAGACACTCCAAGCTGAAATCACTCCCAAAACATGCGCTTTTGAACCCGTTCTGCTCTTCCTCAACAGTAAATAGTCTCTGGCCCTTCTCTGCACCAGAGCAAACAGCTCCTCCAGAAGAAGCAGCTGAGCTGGTCTTGCAGCAGGATCTAGCAGGTTTCATAGCATCGTTGGCCTGGCTTCTTCTGCCAGGCAACACCTGGATGCTCCATCAGCCCCTTGGAGCAGGCACCAAGCCTGGGAGCTGCGCTTGAAGCTGCTCCAGCTCTGCACAAGTCTCCAAGGGAAAACTGTGGCTCCCATGGTCCTATCCACCCCCTTGCCCCGAGGTGATCCATGTCATTCTCCACTGAGGAGCTGTAGGATGAACACGTGGCATGAAATTAGCCTGCTAGCCCATGCTCTTGACTACCAAAGGGAAAGTTCTTGCATTATCAGACCCCACGGCTCCCAGGAGTTCTCTCATGTCTCGGGAAAGGAAGGTGAGGGAGCAACACAGAAACCCTCAGGGATGCAGACAGGCAGTAAGCTGCTCAGAGTAGCTTTCTGGGCTGCGTGCAGCAACGTGCTAAGGAATATCCAAAATGCATGAGGATGGGGCATGTGTCAGCTCACCCTGTGGCTCCTTTCAAACTAAAAGGTTTTTTCTCCCAGCCAGCTTCCTTCCCAGTTTCTTGGGATCTCAATCCAGAGGAAGGAGGGGAGGCCAGGAGAAGGCAAAAACACAGAGGAGTTAAGCAGAGCCTTTCTAAAAGCAACGTGGACATTTTGACAAAGAAAAACTGACTCTGCCCCAAAACCAGCATCTGGGGTCTGCACCCCAGGCTTGCATGCCTCTTCCGAGATCTTTAGCTCCTGCCCTAACAGGCACCACCAACCCGAGCTCGCTGGCTGGCTCCTCAATGCGAGGTGACACCCTGGCCTTTTCAGAGGAGCCCCAACCGCTCTGCCAAGACAGAGAGGAAGCTCAGCTGGGCTTTCTGCACATGCAAGCTCTGCCCGTTCCTCCAGGGGCACAAGCCAAGAACCAGAGTCGCTGCAAACAGCAGCTCTGCTCGAGGTAGGCAGATGCTCAGGGGATCGTCTAGACACAATGGCCATTTCATCCGCCTGATTTCACAGCTTCAAGTAGCTCTTAAGTAGCTCGATTTAATGATCCGACACATTCCCACCCAAGCCCCAGGCTACAGGGAAATTTGTGCAGGTGTGGCAGTGTTTCATCACACAGCAAGATGCAGCAGCTCCTGGCCACGCTCTGGAGCATCCAAGAGCTCCAGACACTACGGCTGCCTTATCTCCTGCTCAAGGTGCTTGGCGTGTGGGCTCACATCAGCCTCCACACCCCGGAGCTCACCATCATCGGGTGGAGGAGGCAGCACAGGTCCATGGCACAGCCACGTCCCACGGCAGCGGTGGAGCTGGGCATGGAGTCCACCTCCCCTAACCGCTTCGTCTTGTACTTGTCATCACATGGACAGCCAGGGTGTGAAAAAGCACAGGGCAAATGAGCCAAATCCCATAACTATTTAATATAATTAACCACAGGACTGAAAAGAAGATAGGCTGTTAGAAACCTTCCCTCTTCTTAGAGCACTAACTTGAACACAGGAAAGGCTTTGCCACATCTTCCCCGTTGGGGGAGCAGAGAGGAGTAAGTCCTGCTTCCTCCCCCCAAATTATTGATCCTGAAGCCATCTCTCATCTCAGGCTCTGACACCCCAGGATGCCAGCGTGACCCCGGGTCTCTGGACAGCCAGCACGGGTGGTCACACTGGTTTGGATCAGGGCAAGGGAGGCAGCCACCTTCCCCAGCCCCGTCAACCACTTACCAGGGCTGTGGCCAGCACCCTTCCTATGGGGCTAGAGAAATTAATTGATTAATCGTCCCCATCCTTTGGGGTTTTACATGAGTCAGCTTACAAGAACCATCCATTCATTTGCTTTGTGAAAAGCAGCCAAATCACCGGCTTTCTCCTTTCACCTCTTCCGCTCCCACAGAGCCATCTTAACCCACCGCTCTGACCCGTGAGCCAAAACACACCGCGAGGCTCTCGGGGCTTTGAGCAGAGCCACCAAAAGCCACGTTTTTCACCCAATCTGGCTGGCTCCTCCCTGAGCAGCATCGCCTCAGCGTCTGCAAACACCGCCTGTAACGGGGTACGAGGATGAAGACATTGTTGGCAGCGCTTTGCCCGGGCTCCCTTCCAGCAGCCCTCGCTGCGGGAAGGGGGTGACCGATTCCCGGAGCGGGTCCGTGAAGTCATTCTCTCCCCACGTGCCTTCTCCTCCCCGACATCATCGGCTAGGGAAAGCAGGCACAACAGCGGTCCCCTGCTGCAGGATTTGGTTCCGAAGGAGCCAGCAAAGGATGCTGCGCTGCTCCCAGAGTTGGCTGGCACCTCGGGGTGCCCCCGACACCTTTGCTCCCGGGTTAACTGCCGTGGAAAGACAGCCCCAGAGGGTTGGTGTTTGGTGAGCTGGGTGACCCTGGCTGGAAAAGGCTCGGAAAAAGCAGGAAGGAAACGACTCACCCAGCTCAGTCCTTCTCATTGAACCTGGCTTGGGAGCATCCTCATGCCACGGATAACCAGGAGATCACGGGTTCAGCAAAGCCTCCCTCTACCCTGAGGTCAAGGTCACGCAGCGTAGATCTGTGTGGTCCAGAGCAGGGATGCAGAAACCTTCCTTTAAATGAGAGAAACCTGGTGTCAGTGATGAACGTCTTCTAGAGGGGCTTCGAAGGGAAAGGAGGGCACACACCCTTCATTGCATCCGGGTTCTTCCTCCAGTCCCTTTCATGCCCACCAAAATATCCAGGCAGAGAGAGCAAGGTGCTGCCCTTGGGGACACTGCGTGCCCAGGCTGCTTCCCTGGGAGCGGGGCATCCCCCAGACCCAGAGAGAGCAGCTGGGAGTAGCTCCCAAATTAACAGGAGTGGGGGCTGAGCTCCTGTGTTGGAAGTATTTAAAGATTTTTCTGGGCTGGCATCTTCACCTCCTCGTCCACCCCAGCAGCACCCGCCGTGGTTTTACCCAAAGAGAGTCCCAGTATAGCTCATCCTGCGGCGCCGGGGCTGCGCGCTGCCCTTCCAAAAGCTTCTATCCACCCAGGATGTCCCTGCCAACACACCCACCATAACTCACCTTCTGCCCCAGTTTCCAAATCAAACTTTTTAATTTAAGGCAGGATGAATTATTTCAAGTGGTGGCAGTGGGGGAATCACATGCAGAAAGTGGAATTTCTCTTCCTTTTCCCAGAAATTAGCACAAACCACTTCATTTCTCTTTAAAGTTCTTAAAAGATTAACCAGAAAATGAACCATTTGGCCTTTTCATTACTTCTCCCCCCCCCCTTTGTTTTTTCTTTTTGTCACAGAAAAGGAAGAAAACATTGAAAACTCTTGGAAATCATTTACAAAAGGGAAGAAACTTTTGTTTCTCAACTACAACACAAGCAGGATTCGTAGTCTTTTTTAGCATCTTCATTTTATATCTTCTTACTCCTAGAATTTAGCAGAAGCGGGAGACTTCTTAAAAGATTTTTGGGGAAAAAATCATTCTGAATTCTAGAAATCCTGGATCCTGGATGCTCTAAATTTACTGTACTTGAAGACTATATACTAGCACTGGAACAATGTTGGTGGTGGAAGCAACCAAGAATTTATTTGAAATTAAGGGGGTTTGATGGTACTTGTACCTTTTTGTCTTCACTTTCATGCTGTCAGAGTTCAGTAACAGGCTGAAACGTAACCCTTGGGTTTATACCCAAGCAGTAACATTCCTCCAAGCTGGGGACAGCAGCAAAGTCACGTGCAAAGCTGCATAACCAGGACTTGCTTGTTTGAATTCCAACCAAAGACAAAGTGCAATTTGAGAACACGCTTCCCCTGGGCAACTTCCATGGTAAAGCCCGAGATAATCACGGATCTGTGTGTCGATGCTCTGCCAGCCAGGGAGGATGGGCTCATGAAGGACAGGATCTGTTCCGACTCCTGGCGGTGGGCTGTCTGCAGTTTATTCAGATGGCTGGGGGACACCAGCTTGGGAATGAGGTCTCCTTGCGTGCTCCAGACCTACAGAGAGAAACCACACAACGTGAAGGTTGGATGTAGCTCAATGTGCTTTAGAGGTGCTCTTTCAGGGGCCTCCAAGCTCTTGCAAATCAAACGCACCTAAATACCAACCGGATTTCAACCTAATTCCAGAGGTAACACCACCTACTCACATGCCAAAGCAGGGAGCAGACGGCTTGCTAATTAACGTGTCTCCTTCATGAATATTACACTTTCCGAGGAGGAATTTGGTGCTGGAGTGAAAGCCTGCTGAAAGCAAGCCAAGCTCAGTTGAGCAGAGAGGATGCTTTGAAACTGCTGAGATCCCTCCGGTGGGGCTGGTGCTAAATCCAGCCCCTGGTTTTCACACCTGCTGGGTGACACACAGGTGACACCTCCAAAACACGCACGCAGCTCATAGCCACCTCCCAGGGGACACAGGAGAGGTGGTATCAGGGATGGGGTGAGGGAAGACAGCAAACCACAGGGTGGTCCTGAACCTCTGTGACATTTGACAGTACCTGGGGCCTGATCTTTTTTAACACACACCCAAATCCTTCCCTAAAAGCTTCTGGGAGCTTCCTGGGGCTGCCATACCCTGCTGGTGCTGGTCCTCCTTTCTGCCATAAGCAGCCACCCCGGGCAGTGGCCGCGTCCCGTCCCCGCACAGCAATTAGGTGTCCCAGGGCTGGCACGGCCACTCACTGCCCTGGGAAGAGCCAGCTTCTCCAGCCCGATGGAGCCAGGCAGGCGGGTTTCCCTTGGCCAGGGCTCCCGAGTCTCTCCTGTGACGAGGTTTTACCTCACTCTCTATTTGTTTCCAGCCTCCTTTGATGTCACCCCACGAGGCTGAGAGGGAAGAGACCAAAGAAACCTCAACGTGATGCATCTGGTGTTCTCAGAAAGCAGAAGGTTCCCTCGGTGTCTTCCCCATCCCAGCATCCCCGCTCCCACCACAGCTCAGATGCCCAGTTCTCCACAACCCACATAGTGCCCAAATCCCATTTGTCTTGTGTACAGTTTAGATATATAAGTAGAAATTGTGCTCCTAAACCCCTCCAGGAGTCTCACTTTACCAGTTGTAATTGAACCGGAGAGGGAAAGCCAGGTCTGACCACATTAAAAGGGTTCCTGCTTTTAACCAAAATGCTGGAACGGCCGCGCTGGGGCCGAAGGACTTGTAGTTTGGATGCCTGCAAACTCAGCTGTGGCACTGCCAGTGCTGGAGAGCAGCCCACCACGGCCTCATTAGGAGGAGACTTGCAGAGATACCAAGCGGACACCTTTGGACTACAACACATGCTCCAGAG
>JAOQGH010000003.1:16772970-16785772 GCA_025769975.1 Gallinago jamesoni | reverse complement strand
CCTCTCCCATCTCACAGGGCTCGAGCAAAGATCTCAAGGATGCTTGCACAACGCTGCGATTATGTGACACACCATCTACGTGATGGTTTTCATCAGACAGGAGCGCTGAGAAACCTACCGTCAAGGAAGTGGATTGTCCTCTGGAGGAAAGGACTGTTTCCAGCACTACCAAAGACTTTTGGGGGCAGACTAATTCGCTGGTGAGACCCACATACCAGCACACAGAAGTGGTAGGTCTTGTTCTGTCCAGCCCCGCTTTGTCAGGTCCAGCTCACAGAACTGGCCCTGAAAGCCTTTCACAAAGGGGCTTTACAAAAAGCCTCTCCGTTCCCATCCCATGAACAGCCTCTTCCTCCACAGGGGAGCTCTAGCAGACAAAGCCCACCTAGAAAGGGTAAGAAGTCCTGATCTGTTAGCACAATAGAGACAAGAATCCTTCACATCTGCAGATGAGACGAGGATGGCCCTGATGCTAGCGAGAGGATCTGAAACAGGGTTCCTACATGTCTTTGGAAGGGGTTTCCTACACACTGACTGCCCTGAACCCATCAACAAGGTTTCAGCCTGTGTACAAGGCCACAGAGCCTGCAGAAGCCCACGACTGCCAGGGTGTGATGAGAAACTCAGCGCACACAGCTCTGGTAACGTAGTTTAGCCAGGTCAGAGGTGAGCAGGAGCAAAGTAAAGCCAGAGCTGGCCCATCAGGCAAACTCAGAGAGACCCTGCTGAGCTGCCAGCTGCTTGGTGGGCTGCGACCACGTTTCCTCTCTTCAGGTTTCCCAGCTATTGCTTTCCTTAGCATTCCTGACTTTACCTGGTTGTCACACCAAAGGGTGATGAGAGGTTTCCAAGAACACGCCATCACTCTGAGACACAGTGGCCTGACAATGGTCTACACCAGCTCATGGGCTTCATCCCTGAACAGCATGAAAACAAAGACCACAAAATTGAACACAACCCCAAAGTCTCTTGGAGACACCACTCCCACACTTTACACAGGTCCGTCACTTAGATGCGATGGGACCAATTTGAACTCCACCACCTGCATGGACAGTGTGCAGCTCATCCTGCAAGGCCACAAAGCAGCTTTACTTCCAGCCAGGATGCAAACACAAGGAAAGAAAAGGCCCGGGAAAAAGGAAATTCTGAGTTGTGGGTCAGAGGAAAGGAGGCATTAAAGTCTCTCCAGCCCAACAGTCCTGCAAATGGTTGCAAAGATGCTGTGTTGAGTCAAAAGCAATTTCAGGGTCACCTTTCTGTGCAACACGTTTTGCATTTGGACAACTCATCAGAGCTGATACCCTTGGAAGGGGCCTCCCAAACCATCTGGCTCCAGCTCTGAGCAATTTTCCACACAGGTACCTGATTTCTCCTGTGGCGAAGGAAAGCTCTTGGGCAGCCAGCCGGGACATCACTGCTTGCTCTGTGCGACCTGAAGGGAAAGTAAAGAGTTAAATCCTTTGCAAAATCCCTTTCGTTTAGAAGCGGAGACTAGTTTTACTGAACTGGGGGATTTCAACTGGGTTATTAGTTAAACTGGTGCAGATAGACGTGGATGGATTATAGCAGTCTTGCTTGGATTGCCAAGGAATCAACTTCAGATGAATTGATGTGAAGCTTTTTAAGAACAGTTTCCATGCAGCCCGAGAGAGACCAAGAGCAAGAAGAGGCAAAAAAACCCCCTTCACTGAGTAGTTAAACCACATGAAATTTCGCACTGGATAAAAACCAAGGAGTGTTCAGTAGGGAAAAAGGTGGAGAAAAGGCAAAAGGTTCCCTAAGAAGAGGAGTGGCCAACACAAGCTACAGCTCTCCACCACCCCACAGCCACAGTTCTCCAGAAGCCCTGGGGTGGTTCACACCTGTGGAAAGCAGAGATACCTGGGGAGGAGGTGGAACCTGGATCCACAATCTCCCCCTCCTGAAGGAAAGTCTCACCTGGCTTAGACTCCAAGATGGGACCATGCTGGCTTGTTGCAGGATGAGAGGAGCTGATCCCACAGCTCTCCGGACAAGCCTGGGCGATGCTGGGCTGAATTAAGGAAAGACAGCTTTAGTTGACTTTTCTTTAGCTTTCTGCTGCTCCTTTCCTATCAGCATAAATTAACAAGGTATTTGCATCTAAAAGGTGGGCAAAGCCAATCCAGGGGGGCCCAGGGCAGCACGCACTTGCAGAAGAGGGCAAAGGGGCTTTGCATTTAAACAAGTGGGGAGAAAAAGCTACTTTCCTGACTCCGGGAGCCAGGCTGGAACCCCCAGAGAACACAGCAGCAGGTAAAACATGCCGCTGGCTTCCCACCACGGCACTGGAGGGGAGGGGAGCCTGGCATGGTCCTGGTGAGATGGCCTCCTGTGGCTTCAAAGCCACCTCCCAACTTCAATAAGCGGGAAAGAGGGAAGGAAAACGGCCCCCAATCACTGCGCCAATTTTCATTGCTATTAAATACAATCATCTCTGCTCTTTCATCTTTGCTTCTCCTCCCAGAGCTGGCAACAAAGGCAGCACACAGCACGGAGAGGCAGGAGAGCGGGGTAATTGCAGCGAAGAACGTACCCTCCGGAAGGCGCCTGGGGCAGGGGGCGCAGGGAGAGGAGCTCGCCCATCGCCATCGGAGGGGTGGGAAAGGGGAGCAGAGCAGGAGACTCGTTCACCTTGGTTTCTTGAAGCACAGCAGGACTGATTCCCGGTGCAGGGAACAGCTCGGCACCAATCCCAAGCTCTAGATCTCGTTCAAGCAAGAAATGGCCAGAGGTGGCCAAAATCACCCCAGCTGTGCTCACAGCAGAGCTGGTTCCTGTGGCCGTGCCCTCACCCACAGCCCCGGGAACAGCAAACCCATTGGAGTTAGAACAACACCGAGCTTCCCTGCTCAGCTCCTGCCTTCTGCAGCACCGGGGAGGGGATGGAGGTAACTCCAAGCAGGAATTGCTGCGAGGAGCTCAGATCCTGGAGGGGCTGTTGGCATAGATCTTGTGCTCTGTCCGGAGATGCTATCAGGGAGAAATCCCTCAGAGGGGGAGCAGCGAGGGGCCAGGGCTTCTCCTCATCCCACAAGCGGGTACGGCAGCACAGGAGACCCCCCCTGTCCTCCAGGAGTGGGACCTACATGTGCAGAGCACCCTGCCCTGCGGAGCTGCACTCCCCATCCCACCCTCCCTGCGCAGGAAGACAGAGTGGTTTATTGCCTGCTGCTCAGGTTACCTGATTTATTGCCTGGAAGCAGCAAGGGGCAGTTTAACCCCAAGCTCCCCCTGGTCCTGCTGCCTGTTTCTTCCACAGCTCTTCTCCCCTACCCAGGCCACCCCTGCAGCCTCCCAGGCCCTGCTCCACCTCTGGGGCATCCTCCAAGGACTTACTCTGTGTTCCAACCGGTCTCCCTTTTGACTCAGGGAGAGAACACTCACTTGCAACAGGAAAAACATAGCAGCAGCGAGAGGGGAAATGCACATTTTTCTCTTGCTCAGCTCCACTGTTTGCAGGAGATTCCTCTGCCCACATCCCCAGCCGATATTGAAGGCAGGTGCCGCATCAGATGGCTCAGAAACTGGTTCTTCTGGTGGCTTTGGTTCCTCTCAAGAAGCCACGTCAGTGCTGGGCTACTAATGCCTGGAGCATTAGTAACAGCTGGCTCTTTGCTCACACCAGCTTGTGACCGTACCTGAGCCAGGCTGGAGACGGAGGGCCCTTCAGCTCGCATGGGTGCTGAGAGGGAAGACAAAGCCAGGGTGCTCCCGGGCTGCACCCCGCTGGCTGGGTCAGCTGAGACTGCTCCCTGCTGCCTCCTTACACACAGAATGTGGCTTCTCCTGTCTCCATGGAGAAGCTGGCAAAGCCACAGTGTGGAAAGCAGCAGGCCAGTTTGGGCTGTGGGACCTAGAGGCAAAGGAACAAAAACCTGGGCTGATGCAGGTGTATCAGTAAATGACAGCCTGGACAGTCTCGGCAGAGGCAGGAGACAGCTTTGTACCTTCTTGTGCAGGGTGCTGCACAGGAGCAACAGGTCTGCCCTCTAAAAATGAGATGAAGCAGCCCCATGGACTGCTGTAAAGTCTCCACAGCAAACCGAGCCTGGCTCAACATCACCAAACAGCCCCTGTTAAAGGTATCTAAAGAATTTTCAGCGTAGCCTGGATCATGCCTCCCCTCTCCCACCTGGGCTGCCAAATTTAGAAGACCAATCCCATGGCCCAGCCCTACTCCTGCCCCTGCCTCACTGCCTGACCTGCGGGTACTCAGGCAAGAATTTCTGCTTTAGCCCCCTCACCTGGGCCACTGCCAAGGCATTTTCACAGACAAACCACCCCTTTGTGCTCAGGTGAGGAGCTCCTCTCCCCCTCTCTGGTAAAGACCCTTGGCTGATGGGAAAGGCTGTGCTAGCAGGCAGGTTTCCACACTCTCCACCAGCACACCTTGCTCCACTCACTTTGCGCAAATGTTCCTTTTTAAGATCTATTGATTTCATAAATAATAGAGCAAAGGAAAGAAACACTTCACACAAACACACAGGTCAAATAATCTCTCCCTTAGGAAACAAACAGGAGCTACAAAAAAAAACCAAAACCAATCAGACATGCATTGATCTTTAAGCAGAAGATCAAGTGGTATTAAAGCTATTTCTTAATCAACAGCACGTAGGTATGGCCATATTTGAATGAGTCACCTTGAGGGGGTCTTGCTCCACAAGCCTGCAGCTTGAAGCCTGCCTTTCTCACTCCTGAAGCTGTGGAAGCACCCATAGTATTTTGTCACATCATCTTGCTGAAGATCTAGCCCTTGAGGAAGGGAACAGCTCCATTGCAGGGCAGCTGCACCTCTTCCAAATCACTCCTCCCCATCACGCATGCAGGATTTTAGTCTCTGCTGCCAGGGCATCATCTCCAGAGCTTTAGCTGCACTACATCCCCTAACTATGGTTTTAAACTGAAAGAGAGGAGATTTAGATTAGATCTTAGGAAGAAATTCTTTGCTGTGAGGGTGGTGAGGCACTGGAACAGGTTGCTCAGGGAAGTTGTGGATGCCCCATCCCTGGAGGGGTTCAAGACCAAGTTGGATGGGTCTTTGAGCAACCGGATCTAGTGGCAGGGGGGTTGGAGCTCGATGATCTTTAAGGTCCCTTCCAACCCAAACCATTCTATGATTCTATCCCCCCCATCCTATGGTTTTCTTTTAGCCAGCTGCTTTCCAGCTGTGCCACCACTGCTGTGGAGCACGATAGGGGAGATGCTCAATGAGCAGGAGGAACAGACTTAACCTGCCATTCCCCACCTACGCTCTCAGACCTGAAGCCTGCAGTAAGTCACTTCCCAGCTCCCGCTTCCATTTTGACTCCAGCCCTTTACCTCACTCCACCTCCACAGAAAGCACCACCCTGTTAACAAGGACTTCACCTGCAGCCCAACAAGACCAGTGCCAGAAACGAAGAAAGAAGTAAGTGTCCTCACTACGTATTTGCAGAATAATCATGGTTCCACACACAACACACCACTGTGTCCTCACAGCGTGACCAGTGTCCGGAAGGCGGCAGTGAGTTACCAGCTGCATGGAAGATGCCTGCAGGGAGCAGAAACAGTGAAGAAGAACCGAGGTGACAGGTTTTTGGCACTGGGTCACAACGCTGATTCAGCCTAACTGTTTTGTGACAACAAAATGGTGCGTTTCCAGCTGTACTGCATTATCAGGGAGGAAGGGCTGGAGTGAACATAAAGAAATCTAAGGGTGGTCACCAGGGAAAGATTTCCTTGCAGATGGCAAATTCATGGCCTCAAGCTGTGGTCACCTGCCATGTCCCAGCTGCAGCTAAGCAGATAATGAGCTACCCTTTGCCAGAACACCCCCAGTCGTTCACCCTGCTCATCCTGCACCAGAAAGCACCCCACTGCACCATCTCCCAGTGTGCTGATGTAAGCATGTACCCCTGATCTTTGCTCAGAAGTAATACCAGTTAATTTCAAACTCCACCTGAAGCCCTAGGTGACAGCCACCACTACTGCTGAATAGCAGAAAGGCACCCAACACAAATCCCCCAGCAGCTCTGGCTGCTGTGCTACAAGAAGATGGGGAGAAAGTCAAGGATGCTTAAGACCCATGCTCTGTAAGTAACCCCACCTCTCTTCCCTGACACACTACAGTCAAATCTCTAACGAGCTCTTTATCCACAGAACCTCTATCTTGAAAGAAGAACTCATTTATATGCATCCCCCCTGACAAGAACAGAGGGTTGAGGAATGATGTTTGCCTGCGACGGCAGTTCCATGGCAGATCTGGAAATAGATCCCAGCTTTCCCAGAGACGCACATAAAGCTTCCTACAGCAGGCTAAATCCAGGTTAAATATGCAGATGAGCATCAATAAGAGAATCTTCTTTCCCATCGAGTTTCCTTCCCAAAACTACAGCTGATCAGGTCACGCCATTTAAGAAGCACTTGGAGACCGACCATTTCTAAAAGTAAGAGCAGAAATGCAGCCCTGCTCTCACGTCACAAGGGACAAACCTTTGCTAAATGATTCGCTTCCCTCCCCTCCTACTCGCTCATGTTTTAAAAAACATTTCGTTCAAAAGCAGCTCTTTAAAGAGGTTATATAATAAGTGATTTGTACCACGAGGCCAGCTAGTTTTAGCCCAGCTACTTAGATCATAGCTGGATTTTATTTCCTCGTTAGCTGGTGGACTCACGTCCAGTGATGACCCTGCAGGCAGAGGATGCTCCTGGCCATCTCGCTTCCCAGCTAGAAGAGTCCATACCACAGCGCTCTGGTGGTTTTGCCTATTCAGTTATGAGCTCAGCTATGGTATCTGTCCAATTCCAGCTCCCAGACAGGAAGGAAAGTGGGCAGTGCTTGAAGATTCTTACTTTTTCACAGATCACGGTTATGTTTAACATGCTCCATACTCATAGCAGCCAAAAAGCCATTTGCAGCAGCACCGGGCTCTCCGGGGGCCAATCTCAGCACAAAGAACTGTTGCTAAAAGTTTAGTGAGGTCATACCTCTGGCAAATGTAATGGCAACAATTTAAACTACTTTTTTAAGAACTTGGCTTCAAGCTGCCTTGGAGATCCAAAACAAAAATCTTTAACTCTTTGTAGCCTCCCCATTCACAGTTCACCACAAGCAGTTTCCAAGGCAGGGTATATCCTCACACGACACAGAAGCGATGTCAGCCCAAGTACAAACAACGCACTGCTCCTGGCTGGGCTGCTCCACGGCTCCCCAAGCTCACAGCTTCACAAATCAGTCGCTGCTGATGTTCCCAAGTTGAAAAAAGACTGAGAGTGTAAAAGGAAAAGTGGATTTAACTCATTGCAGAAGCTGCTCTCTCCTCAGCGCTCAAAAGCTGTGGTGCTTAGTGGGCAGAGTTAAGCATGGAGCCCAGGGACAAGACAGGAGATAGAATGTGGTTTTGAGGTTATTGCTCAGCATTTAAGCACAAGGATTATAATTTAAACCTTGCATTTTCCACACTTTGCCTGCCTCTTGAGCAATAGCCACCCTTTAGAAGGGATGGCACATTTTAAGTCCTGATATCCTATTCGAGGTAAGAGGTTGTAAGGAGGGGAAATGAAGAGAGAGTGAGTTGCTGAGATCTGGGACAAGGAAATGATTGTGATGGAGAGTACTGTCAGAAGAAATTCCTTTCAGGTTACCTTTCTTGCCATCTAAATCACGCAGAGTTACCTCTACACCCATACGTTGTATTGATCAAATGAGTACTTTCAAGAAGTTGAGGCCAGAAAAGCAACTTTCCCTACATCCTCACTGGCTTGCCCTTCAGTACCTGAGTATCTCATCTGTTTCAGAAACACAATTAAACCTTTCAAATGGATTCACTCAGAAAAGAAAGTGTATTGAATGTGCCCAAGTCATTTGTATTGCCATTCGCCCTAAAATACTATATACAAATTGCTTCTGTGGTCTCAAAGACATTAGGAGCTACACATTAAAAGGAAGCAAAGGCTATTTTTAAATCAAAGCTTAAAACTGATGGATGTTGGAACAGCTTATATTTTCCTCTCCACTCCACACCCCCATCCCAAAGGCCAGTCCACAACACTGAGGATCAAGTTGATAAATTAGGCTCTTGCAACTCATTTTTGTCATCACTTCAGTGGCAGCAGAGCAGGGCAGGAACAGCCTTCTCCTAGCAGCAAACTGGCCGCACGTACCTTCGAGTCCCCTCCTCCCAACCCACCCGCACCCCTACATAAGCTCATTCCAATGAAAATGATGTCAGGCTCTCAGCAGAAAGCCACTGAAAGCTTATAGCAAGAGCACAGAAGAATATCACTGAATTGATTCCATTAGCGTAATCTAAGAGAAAATAATGATTTATCAGACTCGGAGCTTGGAAACAGAAAACAAACGGTCTGTGGCAGAGCAGAGCGAAACTCAGATTTATAATCAACCCAATAAGCATAGAAATGAGAAAGCTCTCAAGCCTCCCGCAAATGAAAAAGTGAAATATTGTGTTAATGCCAACAAGGGGCTCTTAGAGATGCAGAAAGTACCAGGAGAGAAGGAAACCAGAAGATTCCTGGTGATGGCAGGGGAATGAGAACAGCTTCACCCAGACGGGATGAGGAGTAGTAACACTACCAAGACACTGCACCAGCAGGCACAGCCTGCAACAGGAACAGGTGCAAAACCAAATGAACCAAAAACACATGGGCTGGCCTTAAGATCTGCTAAGCCCCATGTGAAATAGGGATGCCAGCCAGTCCTCAAGGCAAGCATCCAGAATGCCCACAGCACATCTGCTGGCAGGCGGTGGGGGCAGGAGGGACCACCAAGGGTAGGGACTAAAGCAGCCCCCCCTGTTCGAGGTGGTCAGACAGACAGTGGTAAGGAGGTTTTCATTAACCCTGAGGTGCTCAAGTTCCCGCAGCTCATTTCTCCAGGGATGTGGGTAATAGTTTATTGCAAGAAAAGAGACCTCCAGTGTGTGTTAGCAAAAGAGGTGTTGGAGAACAGGATCTCCCAGAAGTCCAAATTTTTGTGCAGCTACATATTGAACACCTGCTAAAGCCCTGAAAAAGTCACAAGGAGCAGTGAGGGGCACAGGGTGAGGGCGTAGGTGTGAGTAATGAGCTATTCAACTGTGAAAACATCTGCAAAATGACTGAAAATTAGAGGCAGTCCAGTGCAAGAGGGAAGTTCCACAATGGATCAAGTGCTCAGCTGTTTGCTTGCCTTTCCTCTCCCTCTACCCTGCCTTTAATTTAAGAAGCAGACGAAGATAAAGCAAAATCCACTTGGACTCCACCCTGCATCTGACCCGTCACAGCCTCTCTTCCAGCCTCAAGCAATCGTTTTTCACACTTTGCACAAGGGAGGGCGTTAAACCCCATCATTGGATTTAATTACCTCTGCACAAACACTATCCAGGGGCTGAACTGCTCTTTGTCAGATTTGCCAGGCACTGCAAATCTGCAGTCTGCAGGCGAGGCAGACTCTTCTCCAGGAGCCGGTTGCGCTGGGATCTCACCTTGTCGCTATGGTCTGAGAACAGAGGTGAACTCCCACTGTCCAAAATATCCTGGTAGCTCTTTGCTTGTCACCTACAGCTGGCACTCACCTCAGCAACAAGCTTAATACAGCCCCCACCAGACACATGGCAACTCCAAGATGCTTAAACCTTTTAAAGCTGCCTCAGCAGCACCGAAGGCAGGAGAGACGCAAGCTTCCTAGTTAGTACTCACACCACACGCTGGCTGCTCTATCACTGGAAAACACAGGAGACCACAATGATTATCCACACTTATGAATAAAATATTCCTTTTATTTTAGTAAAGTAACAAAGCTTATTTACAGATACAATAACTGTACATTCCAACTGAAAAATAGATTGTGCTCAAAATCGTTAAATCAAGTCACACACAGTCTGTTAGGAACACAAACAACTTCAAACCTCCCGACACCTTCAGCTCCCATCATCTCTCTGGAAATCAGCTCATTTTGTTCTGAATGATTTTCTGCTGATTCTCAAGACATTCTTTCAGCTTGTCTTCAGTGAGTGTCAGCCGCTGCTCCAGGATGGAAACAGTCTACAAAACAAAACGAAAGCTGTTGAACCACTCAAAGACAAGCTACATACTGTACTTTTAGCAGGTAGTAAAATGCCAAATTCACAGGAGTATTTTGAGGTATTTCAGGGCTGTAACTCCAGTATCAGCATTTTAGCAGAGCAGAGCCCTACACAATTTCAGACAGGAGCAACAGAGGCTGGTAGGCACAAAGCTCTCCTGCGGACAACACAAGGCACCCATTTCAGCACTTGGTGCTTTCAAATTGGGCTCTGTATTTCCTTTCCTGGACAGGTTTTGTCCTTCCACGTTCATGAGCCACCAGACGCTCTTCTGCTAATGAGACACATTAGCATTGAACAGTTTCACCAGTTTTAGCTTTGATTTTGCCTCTGCTTCTGACTCTTTCTTCCCTTCTCTGAATGCCGTCAGTCTGCTGCAACTAAAACACAGAAAACTTGCTGGACAAGCCCAATGACAAGCAATAAAACCCTCCCAGCATAAGGCAGTGCAAGAGTCAATGGAAGGGAACCGAAACCCAAAGCAGCAACATCTACCTCAACGTAATGCCTAAATATTTCTGTATAATCCAGTTACTCCACAAGAGATTGTTATATCTTTCTCCTCAAGCTGAAGTCACCATGCACAGGATGCAGAGGAAAAACATTTTAACCACGTGGCAATAAAAGCCTCTGCTGAAAATGTTTTATCGATCACTCCAAGGTAATCAAGGGACCTGGCTATGCAAAGCTGCTTTCAGCTTCCAAAGACACCGGAACAGCTGATAATAGGCGGTGATGATCTAATACTTTAATATCCATAAACTTATCAGCAACAATCAATAGCTTCACATTTTGAGCATTTTTACTGCATAAATAACATCCTCTGTTAAAAACAAAGGATGTTCAGAACCTTGGACTTCAATAAATAAATTTGGACAACCACTGTTTGTATAGAAGTTATACGTAGAAAGCCTTTTAATAGCACTTTTCATAAGCACATCTCTAAGTGCCTGATAAAAGAAAGCAGGTCTCACTATCCCCATTTTACTGCTGGGGAAACTGAAGCACAAAGAGAGGAAATGGCCTGGCTAAGGCTACTCTAGTGCCTAAGGAAAAGCCTCCTGTAAAGTGATTTAGGGAATGATACAAATAGGGGGGAGGGTAGAGAAATCAGATGCAGTAAAAACACAACACCAAGCACTATAGCAAAACCCTTCCCCTCTGCCATCTTGCAAGATCACATATCAACAAAAGTCAGGAAGGGCCACACATCATGCCATTTACCATAACACTTTTTTTTCCCCCTCCCTAAACATAGTTCAAAGCTTATTTCTACTACACATGCTCTGCTGACCTGGGACAAGGCAGAAAAGCCCAGTCCTGCTGCCTAATACAGCATTGCTGCAATGGTGGAAAGCTTCACCTGAAAGAACAAACCCTGACTGGCTTAAGTATTCCCCTGGGCTTCGGCACCAGCTTCATTTAAGTTTTTCCTTCTCTATTTGCCACCCCTTTGAGGCACAAGAACTCAGCACACAGAGCACCAGAAGAAAACTCATGGAGCCAGCAGGTAACATTCCAGGTGCCCCAGAGCCAGCAGGAGCCCTCCCGTCTCTTCGAAGGAGAGAGGATTTAATCTTTTTCATGTATCCAGCCATGCTATTGTCTAGTGGCTGCCTCACAGAGGTCAGGAGTAAAGCTGCTCAGGACAGAACACAGCAGGCTGGATGTCTACCAGGGGTTTACAGCAAAGATCTTATCCTGCAAGCAACCAGAGAGAGAATGAGAAGCAGTAGGGATCCCGGCTTTTTAATTTAAAAAAAGAACTAGTAACTTAAGTCTCAGTTAAAAAAGGGAGTGAAACATCACATCAAATTTCTGTTAGAAAGACAATCAACTGAATTCACATCCTGGTCACACCACCCCACTAGAAGTAAAGCCCCAGATTACTCGTGGTTCCCATATCCCATGATTTACTGCCACCACAATCCTGCCGATTCGAGTTAAGTGCTATTACACATGGCTCTGTGAGACTAAGCACAAGTAAAGCAGACCTCAGAAAGTGTTGAATTTGTGAAAAAGCTGTAAGGAAAATGTTTACTGGAATGGAAATTGCATGTAAGTATAAGCAAAAACCTTGTAGTGAGTATTTTTTGGAAACTAAAAGTGGAAAAGTAGAAGTCAGAAATGAAATCCAGGAAGTCCAATGTAGGAACTGATGACTACAGTCCATTTAGACTTGAATATATGATGCCCAAAATACTCAGGGCATCTGACATCCTAGGAAGGTAAGGAAAAGCACAAGTACTGCCCAGCTGCTATTAGTGCTATATTGTAACTTACACATAAAAGAAAAGCTCCTTTATTAGCAGCTGACAGTTTTACAATATTTCCATGTTGTTGTTTATAAAACTAGTCCTTGTTGGTAGGCAAATTAAACTGCACTCATTCAGCTCCCGCAAGCTTTTGCTATTGCTTTTCTGAAGACAGCGAAGCAACAATTAAGCCAAGGAGAAAAATGCTGTTTGCCAGATTCGGTGAGGATTCTCTGGAGCCAGGTTCACAGAATCATAGAATCATTTGGGTTGGAAGGGAAGATCATCGAGTTCCAACCCCCCTGACATGGGCAGGGACACTTCCCACCAGACCAGGTTGCTCAAAGCCCCATCCAGCCTGGCCTTGAACACTTCCAGGGATGGGGCTTCCACAACTTCCCTGGGCAACCTGTTCCAGTGCCTCACCACCCTCACTGTAAAGAATTTCTTTCTAGTATCTAATCT
>JAOQGH010000003.1:16707070-16764957 GCA_025769975.1 Gallinago jamesoni | reverse complement strand
CCCCCGTCAGACTAGATGACCTTTGGAGGTCCCTTCTGACCTCAACAATTCTATGAACACCACCCACCTCTCTTTCCATTTGACTTGGATCTCTGCTAGCAATCACCACGCCATGTTTCCTCCTGGCCAACATCCAATTGCACAAAAGAAGGGTAACAGCAGCTCTACCAGAGCCACATTCCCTCCTCTACTACAGGCCACCAGTTGGAAAAAAACAAATTTTAGCTATGCAAGAAGATGCCATCCAGAGTTACCTTTCACAGCTCTGCCTTGCTACCCGCCTGCATCCCTCCTCCTTGGGGAACCTTCTCCCTTAATCTAGGAATGAGGGCTTCTTCCATGCTCATTTGCATTAGCTTAACTATTTGGTGTTGGTTTGTTTCACTGCTAGATATCAAAATCTTGGCATGAAAATAAAGAATTATGAAACCGTTTCAACAGTGTGTCAGGAGCATCTACTTGTACAAATGCATTAGAACTGTGTTAATACAAAATAGAAGATACAAAGATTAGAAGCAATGAGAAATTAAGTACTTCGAGGATGGCAAAAAAAAAAGCTCCAGAAAGGTAAAAGGTTGCTGAATGCAGAGTAACTCCAGGCAGCTTTTTGGTTTTTTACTATAATTTCAGGCCTATTTCCAATTTTATCCTATAACCTACTAATTTATTCCTCCCCCAGTGATCGCAGTTTCTCTTTCTGCTAAGTTTAAAACAACATTTGGAATTTTCTACGGTTACACAATAACGTCAAGAGAGATGTTTGCATTGCTTATATCTAGTTTAAATCCCACATATACTGTTTACTGCAATATTTGCCTCCTCTAAACACCTATGAAGTTGAAAAGGAGCCACTACACATCCATCATCAGAAGTGTGGATCTGATTTATGTAATGAGAGATAATGATCACATTCCAAACTTACTGAAGAGATGTAAAAACAGCAATAAAATATTTTGTATATACACTGGGTTGCATTTTAGTTACAAGCACGAGTGCCCAATGTCATACAAGATTTTCCCCCCACTCCAGTGTTCAGTGTTTCAGAGATCACAGGGTAAGTGCTTTCTTGCATTTCTGCCAAATGAACTTAAATACCTTTTGGTTTCCACCCTACACTATTTTAGACTGTCTGTAGTCCTGGAATGCTTTTTATCCCTAAATCAGCCCTACTTCAATCCCCTGATGGGCCCTCAAACCCATCATCTTACATTTTTTGACAAGTACTTCTTCTCAAGAGGAGAGACCTAACTTGAACTAGTAATCAGTATGTTCAAGACCTGCTTATTCTTCCTCAGAAACAACACTCAAACTCCTAGAAAAACCCTCCCACACAGATTTTTCCACGCTACGACCATGACATCTGTCTCAATGACAGATCACCAGTGCTTACTATCCCATGCTTTCTCCCTGCTTCTCACACACCTCAAAAATACACAGCAAAATTCAGCCCCAGACAATGAGCAGAAATGGTATTTCTCCACAGAAGTAATAAACAGCTCTTTAGTTAAAGAAAAACCAGCTTTATCACCAAATTCTAATCAAGTAAACATATATATGTGTTATATATACTGTGAGGATCACCATTAACGGCTGGCGCTGTTCAAGCACTGCTCAGTGACTCGGAGGAAGAGCTGTATGTTAAAGCTTTAGCAAAGGATTAGTTGTTTGCTAGCTGTGAGTGAAAAGCATGTTTCAGAGATGAGGCACAGAAGGGCCCAGACTTGTTGATGGGAGGAGAACACTGCAGAAACTGGACTGTGTAGGTGAATGTAGGGCGGGAGAAAGGAGCGGGATCTGAAGAGAGTTTACCTATAGACTGCAGCAAAATGGAAGAGGGGAGAGAGACAGATTATTCACCAAAACAGTCCCTACTGCCAAACACTGCTTTAGGCATCACCTTAGATAAACTGTACCAGAGTACGGGGTACCAGAGTTGCCTCAAGCAGCACTCTGCTATACTGCAGGAGAAGGGAATCAAGGGAAGAGCAGGGCCTGAGCTGGAAGTTGATGGGAGGGAACTGACAGAAATAAGCAAATGAAGATCAATTTATCAAGAACTATTAAAAAGCAGAGGTTTTGAAGTAGCTTTTATTCTATGAAAGTATTGCAACTTATTCCAAATTCTTCCAATCAGAGGTACCTTTTTCATTGCAAAATTAAACAGCAAACCATACCTGAGTCAGAACATCCAGCTGTCCCATAATATGCTCCAAGGTATTCGCAAGACTAGTCTCCTCCTCTTGCTGCTCCTGGTTCCTACCAGAATCCTGAGGTTTTGTTTTCTTAAAATGAACACCACAATCCATTTCTGATTGCTAGAAAAATAAACAGACAATCTGCTATTGCGATGCAAACAACTGGAGAAGGATTGCTGTTTCATGGAGGGTAAACAGTAAAGAACAGCTTATTTTGGGACAGACTCTGATATTAAAAACTGGGAAAAGAGAACAGGAATTGTTTGCTCTTGTCACAGATAGAAAAGGAAAAGCTGCTACAGACTTGCCTATCCTGACCAGGTGAAGGGCTTGGGGTTTTTTTTTGCTGGTTTTGGGTGGGTTTTTTCTGTGTGTTAAGCCTTCCTCAGGAAAGGCAAACCTTAAATAACTGTCTTGAAGCAATCCTGCAAGGTTCAACTTTCATATGTGCAAGGAGCTTTGGCACACTCAGGTGGTACACGGGCATAGACGATACAGGTAAATGAAGACTTAGTGGAGCCACATGGAAGCACTACATCCAAATTACGAGAATAAAGAAAGCTACACTGCAAGGAGTATAATTATTTTACTCCAACAGCAAAGCAAAAGCCCCTCTCCATGTTTGGTAGTTCTAAGAAGGCAGGGATACCATACCTAAGTTCAGGTCAGCAGAAGCAAGATGTTCCAATATGCATTAAAAGATGCAGTTTTGATTTAGTCATTTTAATTTTGTTTATATCTTGAACTGGTTTTCCCTCCTCAATGAGGTTAAGAACAAGCTCACTTTGAAGTTTCAATTTCAACTGTTTTAGATATGCAAGCTTGAATATTTCATTCAGAATAAATTAAGTTTTAAAAGCACAAATAGATCTCTACTAGAGAACTTATTCTTCTTTCCTTTTCTTTCAAAATGGTATTTTTCTTCTAGAACAAACAGTAGTTGCATTATGTATCTTCATTACGACCAGCAGAAGTTCAGTGGTTTATCTAACTAAACAAGGTAGCCAACTGATTAAGCAATTGTAGACTTAAGTTTCTCCGTTTACACTAACAGACGAGATTTAAATCTAAAGCCAAGATCACAGGACTCAATGTAGTTCTCCATGGCCCGGTGCCCAGTGCAGCTCCATCCCATGCATTTATTAGTCACATAAATGACTAAAGTTCACAAATCAACAAGGCAGCAAGGAATTCTGACAGAATGAAAAAGGGTCTCTAGAAGTCCTCCCACATGTACTTTTTCTAAGCAAGAAATTAAGAGTTGGTTCCATCTCTTCTCTCATACGTGCTACTACGAATGCATTTCTCATCAGCACTGCATCAACTTACCTACTTATTTCATGCCAGGTGTTGCAGCTTAGTTGAACATCTGCATACAAGACCTCAGAACAGCTTCCATAACTTTAAACCCAAAAACGTTTAGTGTATTATGAAGATATATATATATACACGTTAAAAAATATACACATTTTAAAAAAATATATAGGAAAACCAACACACTTGTGCTGCTGGGAGTCACTAATTTAGGTCACGGAAAGGCTCCCAAGGCTAAGGTCCAGCCCAACAGTTTGGCAAAATAAGCAATAAACAGTGCAAAGAACAGAAACGTGACTACATAAGGAAGCTGGAGGGAGGGGAAGAGAAAAGAAGAAAAGAGTCCTCAGCTGCTGTCCTCCAGACCCTGCCAACCAAACTATCCTCATAGAGCCAAGCATCACAAGACCAGTTTTGCATAAGGAGCAGGAAAGGAAGGGAAAAGTTAAAAGAATACACACAACTGCTCCCCAGGGATCACCGTGTTACACCACAGGCTCAGGATGCAGCTGGGTACCACTGGTACCAGCCACGCCAGCCTCAGCTAATTTGCTTCCTCCCACTCGTTCAAATAATTTGGATTATCTACAAGCCCTAGGCCAACACAGCCCACACTCCAGGTCACATTGCACAGCCCCACATGGGAGCCACACTCAAACTACTCCTGTGCTGCAGGTAGCCCAAGAGTCACATGTTGCTCACCGATGCATTGATTTAATCAACTAAAATACGCTCTCACAGAGAGGAGATAAAGCTAGCCTTACAAAGCTGCTATTTGCTGTTTAAAAGTAACAAACAAGAAACCAAAACACTACTTTTCAATAGGTAATTAGCATTAAAAAGCATGTTTTCTTCTTATTTTAAGGCTGACTATCATATTGTGATGATATAACTTCAGGCCAGTCAATCATGGCACAGCAGAAATCTGAGTGAGCTAACACTGCATACAACCTGCACTTAAAAAACCCCAAATGATGATGAGCTATCCACTTCAAAACCCATTAGAACACGCTGACTCACAGAAGCAGAAAAATGACTGTACCAACATATTTTCTCCCTTTACCTTTATAGCATATGTCAGAGAGCTTTTCATAAAAAGCTGCTGGGTTGAACTCAGAGTCGATATTCTCTGTTACAATCCACAAAGTTTAAGAGTCTGGCATATTTGCAAGGGCAATATTGCATAGATGCTCCCACACCTGATGATTTAGGGTCAAGCGGTCCCTCATCGCGTCAAGTTGAAGCCAGAGGCAGCAGCAGCTCTTTGTCACTGATGCTACATTCTGCTGATCAGCTCACAGGCAGGTACCACCCCCGTGAAAAACCAAGCAAGCCACCTCCACAAAGTCCATGCGGTCTTCCGAAGGCACTCCGAGTGGTGGCAACACCCCCAAGAACAGAAGTATATCTACATTTAAAAACAGAAACACAACAATATGGCATATTTCCCCATGTCGACCACAGCTGCTTGAAAGGATGCTTACAGCCCACCATCATCAAGAAGATAAGCTGTACCTAGTGCCTTCAACAATGAAGTTCTGAATTAATTTATGTACCTGAACCAGGGACACATCCAGACAGCAAATAAAAAGCTACATCAACATGTCATGGGAGGCTCTCAACTGGCCAAGGTCTTTGAATATTCCGTTCTAGGAACTCACACATCCTACCTGGCCTACCCAGGTCCCAGGCTCACTACAGTGGGTGCAAAAAACCAAGTATCCAACACCCAGCCCTACAGACAGCACCCTGACTCGCTGCCCAGAGTCAGGCAGAGAAGCTGAAGTCAGTCTGCTCAAGCTTCTGACTCATCCCACCCACTCTGATGGCATCAAGCTGCAATCTTAAATCTGAGACCTGTCCAAGTAGGCTTCTCAGAGGGTCCCTAGATACAGCATTCAACAAGGGTTAAAGGATGGATTTGCCCAACGTAGGCACATCCAGCGCAAGGTGGAACTCACTGAAAATGCCTGCAAGCTCTCAGCTGGAGAGACATGGACACGCTGCAAATGCAGCCCATAGTGTCTGGAAGGGCAGAAGGACAGAGGCAGAGGACTGGCTGATGGCCAACCCGGCCAAGGTGCTGCATCTCAAAGGCACAGCACTCTCCTTCTCACAGCTTAAAGCAGTGTCTGGATCAGATTTCCCAGGCTAATTTCAACTCCCTGTTTACTGAAGAGGCTGAGAAGCCCAAGTAGGAATGTTTGTATTGACACTGCCCAAAGCATGTCCCTCTGCTACCAGCTAACGGAAGTTCTGTGAAGAGACGAAAAGTGACACGTAGACCTTCCTCCTGTGGCATCAATAAGAAAATCAGGGTGGGTTTGCTGTTTTGTTTTGTTTTTTTTTTAATCTTTTTGGGTTTTTCTTGCCAGAGTCCCAAATATTATTTTTTTTACAGTCAAGGAAAGCTCTCTGCCTGCTAAGAAAGCACAAGTAGGACTTCACAGGGCAGATGCTAAGGCATTTAACAAGTATCCTAAATCTGAATGGACAACCAGAATTTTGTTGGACATTAATTTTAGAAAGCTGTCAAACATTTAGTGATCTCAAACAGTCTTCTTCAATTAAAAAATGTGAAATAATGTAATGCTCAGAGGGACAGACTGTCTGCCATACGCACCCACCTGCAACTCTGTTGTAGTTCAAATACAGCACCGACACCGGCTGAAGCTGCTTTATAAAGGCAATAAGGCAGCCTCTACTGAATCAGTAGTACAGCTTCCAAATTTGACAGCGGTAGCATCACTGCAGCATCCTTCAGGGGAATCTTAGCAAGAGGGAAATGTTTGGAAGCTTTCCGTTAACAGCCAGACTACAACTTATACTTACCACTACCTTAGTGCCCAGTACCTTTGAAAGGAAACGTGCACCCAAGTGAGGGAGAACTGAATTGCCCCCAGATTGAAACCTTTTCAACTCTTGTAAGGGAGGATTAAATCATCCCTGCTACTGTCCAGAAGAATAAAGAATGAAGAAAACCCTCACAGACCCAACTAAAGCCACCCTTCTCCCAATCGCAATCTCTGCCATGTGGTGAGCCAAGCACTAGTGATTTAAATTCACACAGATTTGAAAAAAACATTGCAAAAATATAGAAAGAGCCCTGAAATACGCATTGGATTCCTGGCAGTCTCAGTCCTGATGAGCATCACGATTCCAGAGACACCTGTGCTCCCATCGGACTCACCTGCAAGGTAAAGTGCCAGCTGAATCCTGGGGACAAGCACCAGAAACAATGACACTGCTGCAGAGGTTTAATTTATTTTAGTCAGAGTTCAAGTGCACAATTTACTCCGCACAACCGAACAAATGTATTTGCCATTAAATATCTTATTACAACATCTGCTTATTAAGCACTGGGAGTACAGCAAGAAGCAGCTGAACATTAAAGGAAGAATAGATGAGCAGTTTCAGAATACAATACAGCTCTCAGTGACAAAGGGAAAACAGAAGTGATTTATTTATAGCAACCACTTAAAGACAGCACAGTGCAACGACTTGGGGGAAGGGGAAAATTAATCAGCTTTCATTCCAGAGGTCTCTTACTAAGTCTCTTATGAAAATTCTTCTGGCTAAACAGCATTCTGGCCAGCTATTATTGTGCTGATTGGAGGGGAGCAAGCATTAACTACACAACACATGTACATCCATAGTAAAACCCCAAGGGACAACTTAAAAAATGCCATTTTGCTTTCTAAATGGCGATATTTAGAAGATATAGCGACAGGATAACCACCTGTCTGAATTTTACACCTACTAATAAAAAGTAGGATTCTTATGATCCAACCTAGAGGAAATATTTCCTTTCCCTTCTTTTCACCACTCCACTAAAAGGCAGAAACTGTGATGCAGGGGGGGTAGGTTCAGCTCTACCTTTAAGTCCCTTTAAATCAACTGCCACAGCCTATCTACTGGTTTGGGTTTGTTTGGTTTTTCTAAAGAGAATGTGATGTTAACAAGAATGCATTTTCAAGTATCTAGAAAAATGACATTCCCTTTAAGCAACACATACATCCAGTGCATTCATATATAGATATCCAATGTATTAAAATTCATTAAGGGCAATTAAATTCACTTCTTAGCTGAAAAGAAAAAAATCCCTAGAAAGAGATGAGCAGAAGACTCCCAAAAATGATGTACACTGTTTATTTGGACCCAAATTCTACTAATCCAAAGGAGAGGGAAATATAATGAAAAGTACTCTGTTCTGAGGAGTCATTTTCACCACAGGTAAAGTGATATTTTAAATGCATTCCCAGAGAGCAACAGTGACATCCAGTGGAAGCATATTAGCTTCAAGGTAAGCTTCACAGGAAGGTCAGAGTACACTGTGCTAGATGGGATGACCCATTAAAAACTGAGACACAACCTCATTTGTCCCTGCCACACAAAATATCGTTGACTGACACAGCTCTGCAAGCACAAGCACATCTCTCTAAACTGGAAAAGCATCTTCTCTTCAAGGCAGCTCTGAAATTTCTGGAGCAATCACATTCTTCCAAAATTGCATTATTCCACATTTACTATCCAGAGCAGTGTAGGGTAACACCTAGAATTAGGATACCAGTGAAATTAGTTTTGTGAAACAATTCATAGGACAATTCATTCCTGCTCACCTCTTAATTCAGGATGCAAATTTTGATAGTGGCAGGGGATTTAGGAGGAAGAGAAGGGGGGGTGGAAAAAAGGGAGGTAAAAAACATTACTTCTCTTTTATTTTTGCTTGCATTTCTGCTTCACACCAAAAGGTAATGGGTTAGATATGCAAGAGACCATAAGTTATTTAGACAGAACTCCTCTCCCTATCGGTGCTACTAAAAATACCAAATTAAAACATTAAAACTTGGCACCTCTACAGTAATGGCCATGCTTTGCCACCGGTCAATAAATGTTAATTCTGTGATAACCCCAAGAAGAAATACAGTTAATAGGTACATCTCAAACCTCTTTAAATCCCAAAGCGCTCTCACACCAAAGCTTAAGTGAATCACTGGCAGAGGCTGGTGGATGGAGTACGGTTTGTGTACCTGAAGCGAATCAGCATCACACCATCCACCTCTGCTGACCAGGCTGCCAGAAACAAACAGGGGTAACAACTTGCACTGAGCCAGCTACTGTACTCAAACGTGCATGAAACCAGCCTGTCCACACACAGAAGATTACACATGCAGTGAAATTTGCATCTACTTACAGAAATACCAGGATCCCATCCCCAAAATGACACTGACCATCTCTGGCTAAGAGCAGGGCCTTACTCTGCTCCTGCCAAAAGGGAAAAGCTGATCCCCTCCCTTGTTTTCAGTGACCTTGCTCTTCTGGTTCCCTGTTGGTCAACTTAAACTTATCTCTGTATTCTGTGTCACTTCTAAGCCAAGACAGACATTAGCATTGTGGTTTTTGAGGTAACTTCAGGTAGTAAGCATCTATGCAGACTGCTAAAAGCATCCAGTATACACACTGCCCGTGCTTTTCAGCTGGTTTATACTGAGCACCACTTTACACACACCATGGCATCAACTGGTTGTATGAGATCAGCCTCATGGTTTTTTGCGCTATCTTTATTTTGTATATAAAGCGTTGAAATAAAGTAGTTTCCTGCACTGATTTCTAAGGAGGAGTGTTTCTGGCACTGGAAAGAACGGAAATCAGTTCCTGATAAGCTCTGACAAAAGGGATTGCCACAATCCCAAAGCAGTAAGGAACACACCTCTAAAAGCAAGGGTTTCCAAATGACTCGTAATTAATATAGATCTCCATTAATTCACAGTCTTACTAAGGAAAGATCCTAAATAGGAACTAATTTCCAATAATCAGCTCCTTTTTAAAGGAATTACTTTTTAAATAGCTAAAAAATCCCTCTACAAACATTGAAGAAAATTAGAAAGTTTTGCACGATTACATTTCCAAATGCACAAATGGCATTTCTGTGATGAGTGAAAATGGGAAACAGCAATGCCCGATACTGAGAGCCCAGTCAAACAGTGCATGGACAGGTAAAACTTAATGACTACCAGCAGTTTAAAAAAAAAAGAAAACAGGCCTGTATTTATTGAGAAGAAAAACACAGGTAGCCTTCAATATTTTAGACGTTGTCTTTTCCTAGGCATTTTACCTCCCTTAACCAACTCTCCCCTCCCAGAAGTCCTAATATTATGTTAGAAGATATAAGAAGCCTTCCAGAATTTAGGATGGAATGATTAAGCTTTGCTGTACAAGTGATGCTCAGCTGGCCATCATAATGCTGCTCCTGGAGAATAACATCAGCAAAAACCTCAGAAAAACAGTTGTGTGGTAACAAGCCACAATAGGAACAGAAATACAAATATGAGAAACATCGGTAAGAAATTTCACCAAGAATTAAGCTGTTTTCTGGGCCTTTTTAAGATCCCTCTTGGGAAAAACTCCCAAGAAAAAGCAGCCAAACACAGAAACAAAGTGTTTATCTTCAGCCTTGGGTTATCCAGCTCCAGGTTCTTTTATACTAAAGGCAACAGTCTCCAAGGCAAGAAGCAAAACACGCACAGGGAGCTCCTGAAGTGCGAACAACAGCTTCCAGCTCATTTTCTTCATCACAATCATTTGCTTCTTTCTAGTGAAATATGCATATGCTATGTAATATACATATCATGTGCATGCCTCTGTATGTTACTTATGTATAAATAATGCATGCTATGTATATATACACACATGTAAACATATGCAGACACACGCATAGCATGCCCATTTGTTACTATTCTTGCTTGACATTTGGATTTTAACAGAAACATTTGAGACCTTAGAAACTTTTAAAGCTTGAGCCACCTTCATCCATTTCAAAGCTGACATAGAAAAGCAGCTTAGAAAAAAAAAGCCTTGCCTCTGTCTCTTCTCTTTGAATTATGACTCTAGCATTAAAACAAGCCACATAGAGCAGCAACCTAAGCGGATGAATTTACATTAATTAGCCTGAGATGCTGAACTTAAAAGGCAATTTTTATTCTGACCAATAATGACTTGTCAGGACTTGCATTATTGTTCCAGAGACTTAAAGAGCAAATCTATTCGCTGTAAGATGACAGAAATTAAAAGTTAATCTCTTATTTCTGCAAAAAATCTTGTCAAACCAGAACACAAGGGGAAACAGCTGTAGCAGCAGGGCTGCTCCCATCCACTAACAGGAAAAGCTTTTGGAGGTTGTTGCAGTCATTCAGAGCCTCTTGAAATGCCAAGCTGAAGGTGCCCATACCCTGCCTTTTCCTCTTTCAAGCCCCTCATCAAGACAAGATATGAAAACTCCGATAAACAGCCTGCAATAACATGTATAAAAAACATTAACATACAAAGTCAGAGAAGATAGAGGAGTTCCTTTGTTTGTTGTGCACACCCTTCTCTCCTTACATCGACCAGATCAATAGAAAAGCAAACCTAAAAGCCTCAAGGGAAAGAGCAACAACATAGGGGCAAACCCCACCATCTTGTGAAAAATGCAATTCCGTGCAGCAATAGCAACAAAAACCAAAATAAAAATATCAGAGGACTAGCCATTAACACAGGCTTTCTGGAATATCTTCTGGAAACAGCTCTGCCGTTAGCTGTTTGTGAGGGAGACAATCATTTAGTGGAATAAGAGAAAAAACATTTATTTTGCTCTGATGCAACCTCAGAAGTCAAATTAAGATGCAGAAAACTGGTGAGATGTGCAGTGAGGCTCCACAAAGAGCACAGCCAACAGATACAGCCATCCAGTTCTGCTCAGACAAACTCTGCTTCCTGATATGAAGATACATGGTACTGCTCATAGACTTTATTCTCCAATGAATTAGAGCTGGACTTTAGAGCTCAGTTGGATCCAGCCCTTTCAACAATGCAACCAAAGGGTTACTCCCTTGGGCTACCCACAAAACAGATGATGCAGCACCGATGCCTTCCTGCCTGATGTTTTGGGCTATAACCAGGTTATCTGTACAGGGTGAGGGAGATCAGATAGAAACTTAGGCTTACGTTGTGCGTTTACATGCATATCTCTTTTGTTAACAAGAACATATGTTTATAAATGAATGGGCAGTGTGAGCTCTTTCTGTCTCATGTGAAGCCATAGTTCCTACTAACCATACTATTACCGCAATAGGAAGAATGATTATTTTCCCAGAGTCTGAGAATGCTGAACCAGGCAGGAAGAGATCAAGCAAACATTCTCAAATAGCCAGGCTTGCTCACCACAACAGCTCCCTTAGTCAATTAAGTGCCTGGTACCTCTTGGGGGTTAGAGTTCATTCCGCTCCAAATCTCTGGTTTCCAGCAAGATGAATGGAAGACACCACTTATTGCACAGCAAAAGCTATTAGCTGCTCTTGCTGAAAGAAGGACACGAGCAATGAAAGAAAACTACATCCTTCTGGCTCTTGGATGCCTCCTCAGGCACAGGCCAAAGTAGAGTCCCCGCTTTGTCCACGCCACAAAGGAGGGAGAAGAAAGAAGCCTTTTCCCCTGTTCCAGTTGAAACTCTCTCCTTTCAAAAAAAAAACCAAAAACACACCAAACCAAGACCCAATAAAAACCAAACAAGGTCACATGCTGCAATACGCTTACATGAGTGGGCCGCTTTCAATGACAGAAGAGAGGAGGTTCAGCAGCTACGAGTTACCATCTGCAGCTGCACTGCCTGCGAAGGATGTGTGGAAGAGCTCCCGAGCATCCTCTGATCAGTTCAGTCGTAGGAAGACTCCTCCCCATCCCTATGAAGCTTCTGCTCCAACAGCCAAGCAGGGTAGAGAACAGCGGAAGCATCTTGAGCACTCATCACACTGTTGTTCTTTTAAGTAAATAATCTGCCTACTTACTCCAAGAGGAAGACAATCATGTACCAGACTAAAGCTTCTTGGAGTGGGAACACATCCTCAGAAAAACAAGGTGACAAGCACATCAGGACAAATAATAATTTTGCAGACCACATTTATCCTGAAGGCTGCAGGTTGTATCCCCTGCTGTTGAATACAGGATTCCTCCCTTACAAGTCTTAAAAATAAATAAATAGAAGAGGGTGGAGGAGGTGCAAACGACAACACACATTCACATCCAATTGTGAAGAGCTGCAGCTCTGTGCAATGAAACTGCTTCCCAGAAGGGGATTTCACAGCAAGAAAAAAAAATGTACAAAAGTATTCATAAGTACTAACGGATGCCAAAATTAGAGATAGTTACCAATTTGGAAGCCAAAAGGTCAGAAAAAGAAAAGGCACATCTGGCCTGTGATTAACTCAGGAGGAATTTATTTACACAAGGGACGAGTGGCTGACAGAATGAACTGCTGCAGTCAGCACAGAGAGCACGGGCTGAGCACAGGAGGCACCCGAGGTCACCAAACACAAACCAGAACCAGCAGAGGAGAGAGGTAGAGTCAGCTTTGGACATTCAGTTATAGGCCCCAGACAACTTTATGATCAGATCACGTTTTTTGGAATTATTCTCCTGTTCAGAATTTTTTTTAGAAAAATTGCCACTGAATTTCTGCTGAAGTGCTGTGCTGCTCTTCCCAAGCTTCACTCACTTCGCCAAGTCTGCTATACCATGAACTTTCACATTTGGTAGCTCCACAACTGCATACCATTTAACTTCAAAGGAGCTAAAGATATTCAAAACATTTGTGCTTTTGAATTCAAAAGAGCAGAAAGATTCCTTGGGAAGAGAGCGAGAGAAGACAACACTGCACCTCTGCCCACACCTCCCAAATTGCCCTACCGAGAGATTACTGGCTTTTGAGCCTGTCCACACATCTACTCACACAAGCAGGTCTCTCAGAGTCCTACCAGGAGCTAAAAACTGAGCTGCGTTTAAGTTATCTGGTTGCAGAATTCACAGCTGACATGGCCAGAGAAACACTTGCCCATCACCTGTAAGCTTATGTTTGCTGTACCTGTTACCTCTCTCACCAGGACACCCTTGGTCTGAGATAAACAGACCACACACAACACTTGGGACTGTGCATTTCACTGCCTTTTGGACATCAGAAGTTCCCACTCTCCCCTTCAAGACAGCTTTGCCTCCGAGATGCTTCAACACAAACACATTTTAAAGTGTTTTTCTTTAGAAAGCTGAATGTAAACACTTAGACTAAAGTTTCCTCACCAGCCACCTCCTTTGCAAAGCAGTATTTTGCAGTCACAACATGCCTAAGGAGGTTCATGTTTAAACGTGAGTAAAGAATCTCTGTATCAATGAGCATTTCTTATTTTCCATAATATTGCATGAAAAACTGTTTACCAACTTAGCTTATACTACAATGTTTTTACTCGTGATTTTCAGTGCACAAGTTTATCTAAACACCCAAGCACTTTCTAACTGTCTGTGGCATGAACTGCTCAGCATTTGCTCGTAACACTTGACCATACAGAGTCTTCTCAGAATTAGTCAACAATAGCAGCAAATCTGCCACATAATGAAACAAGTGTTCTTGTACACTCACGTCAGCTGAAACTGCATATACGAAGCTTTCCTTGTATTTGAAAGAAACCACCAAACTCCCCAAATAAAACACATTGTCTGCCTTCTCCGGAAAGAACAAATTGTATGATGAATGTTTTCACAACATACCAGATCCACGAACATATCCTTTGATCTGACCCTACACAAATCGTCATACAGATGTAGTTCACAGTCACTGACCCTGGGACAAGCATAAGAGCCCGTATCTATGAAGTCATGTGCAAAATCTGTATCTTATTCTCATTTCCCACTAGGTCATCAGCACTCAATATTACAGCTTAAAGCATGACTTTACTCTTACCCCTTAGATTCTACATTAAGACAAACACAAAAGCTTACAGGATCAAGACACAAAACTAAGACTTAATTTCTCCTGGCTTCACGCAGCATCCATCACAAGTGCCCTTAACTTTAGGTTTCAAGGCAATTACACAATACTTCATAGCAACAATCATTAGCTTAGAAATTAAGAGTAAGCATTTATTTCAGAGCTACTGCAACTCAGATCTAGTATTTAGAGCCTCACATCTAGACTAACAGATAATTGTAATTCACTTCTAACAGCTTTTGTGTTTTATCACACTGTTCTGTCTGCTTTTACACCACAGTCACCACTGCAATTCCTGCTCATCACAAGCTTCTCTTTCATTCGCATTAGTCCTCGCAGAGCAGTTTTACTTCCAAAGCAAACTGCTCTCCCAGCCTCATATTTACAGAAAACACAAGCAGGTGGGCAGAGCAACTTTGAAGTTCATGCTGATTGTTGCAAACAAGCCCAATACTCTGATCCATAATAAACTTTAACCAACTGCCTGAGAAACCAGCATCTTCTAAAGGCTCTGGTCTCCCTCTGCCTATGGAAGTGAAAATTGTTTTAAGCAAGTTTGTTTCAAGCTCACCAACCTTGACACTGTTTCATGCCTCTTATCCCACAGGCTATTTAGGATTCTTTTTTTCTTCCTGTTCATCCTGATGACAAACAAGTTTTGAAGTCTGTGTTTAGTTATTCTTTCTTAGATTTCTCATCATGTCAGTCTGACTCTCCCCATGAGAAACCAGACACTGACCTGAGTGCTCTTACATAGCCGCTGTTTGATTAGCATTTGTGCTTTCACAATGCTTAGGAAAAAATCATACAGTTACACATGACAGCCCAAGCTCTCCTTTGAGGAATATTCTCTGACTTAAGTAAAGGGTGAAAAAAGATTCAAGAATAGTGTTTATGTGTTTCAGGGGTACCAAACCCAAATAACAGCCTACATGTCTGCTTCAAACGTAGTTACGTCTCAGAATGTCTGCAAAATGTCAGTATTATTGGAGAAGCAGAATCCTGGCACACTAACACAGCAGGAGAGAAGGATGAAGCAGCTTCGTTCTTCATTGCAGGAAAAGGTGATCTTGGCATGAAATCAAAGGCCACAGGTGATAGTTTCAAGACTGATTTTGATGGGAAAAATAACTGATCTCAACTACACAAAATCCACCAAATAAGTACTTCATTATTAAAAAGCAAACATTTTGCTCAAAACAAGAAGAAACTGGATATATAGTGAAATTTAAGTCTTGCAGTAAGTTGTAGAATTGACGGTACTCTTTAAGAGCTTGGCATGATACATTTCTAAAAGATAAAAGTAATGAAATTCACTTGAAAGAAAAGAGTAGACTGCCAGGAATGGCCAAGTTATTGTGGAGCCAACATTTCCACGTTCAGGTTATACTTATTCCTTAAAATAACAAACCAAGCCATTTTCAGAGATATCAGCTTCCTTTTAACAGCAAAGAACATTTCACATCAATTCTAAATTTAAACTTAACCTATGCTATTCAAAACAAGCTCTTGGACTACATTGTTTATTCTTCCCCTTATAACTTTAGCAATTATAACTGCCCTGATATTAAAGCATTGCATTCCTAATAGCCTAATACACAAGGATATTGAGTACTACTCATTTTTTTTGTTTCCATTCTCACGAAGGGTAGTGAGCTCTTAGTATAGACCAGGTATAAGCCCTACTGTGCTACTTGATGGTTCCTGTAACAGGCAGCCATGCTGATGCCCTTCCCAAATTTAGACTACAGTGGCTTTGGCAGCACCAGTCAGACTGACTGAGACAAAAATTGAAACTCCACTCCTTTATAGCAGGACAGAGCTGCATCACACTTTCAAGGCAAACCAATGTTTTTAATATGTTTAATACATAAAAGAGATCACATTGTTGAACTGCATCAACAGACTAAGCCTACTAGGACATTGGTTTCAGTTGTGCCAGCTGGCACCCAGGCTCTCCGTTACAACCACCTTCACCCCTGCTTTTTAACCAGAGAGAATTGTTACTGTTAAGGCAGTCAAAGGTTTCATTTACAAATCTCTATTTACGCTTATGGCTAATCTGGCAAATCTAATGGAAGCATCATTTGTGCTATTCAGACCAAAAGATAATGCCACATTTGCCCAAGGAATAAACAGGAAGGACAAATCCCACTGACTGTTGCTCAGTTTGCTCTTCTGTAAGTTGCACATAACACTTTTTATATTCGGGTAGCACTGCTGGGATCAGCAGCTCCCATGCTGCACGCCCAAGCCAAAGGTGGTATTTGGGTGGCAGTTCAAAATACTCATTCCTTTGAAGTAATTCAGGTCCCCAAACCAAAGTGAACATCTCTTCCACGTGACTCAGCATGTCCACTTTGCCCTCTGTAAAAACACAGCACCTGGTCCAAACCAATACATTGCACCTCAAAGAATTTGCAGTACCCAGTTTCCCATAGGGCCAGAGCATGAATAGAGCAACACCTTGTCAGCCCACACTGCATGAGATGGATTTGCCTGTCAGTGGTACACAAACAGTTGCTCCCAGCAGCATCTGGTAGTGGTCTTGCCAGGTAAACACTTCCACAGGGGCAATTTTGCTGGAGGGACAACAGGGTGTCTGTGTTCGGGGTGGTTAGTTCAAGGCTTTTGTTCAGCATCTCCCTTCAATGCACACCTTGCCATCTGCTGACACAGGTTCTATAACGTAGAGCTAAGTTTTTGAGATGCTTAGGCATTTCCTTCCTTTCCTTCAATTACTACCGGTTAACACACTCTAGTAATAACTGTGGTACATTTACTCCCATCTGTACCACTTATGTCCCATTAGCAGACCCCTTCTCTACACTATTTAAGCCATTCCTTGGAATGTTGCAAACTGAAAACAGTATTCTTTCACACAAAGGCTTTCTTTGCTGTATTTCACCCCAGAATTATACTACACAATTTCTTAAGATAGACAGAGTTCAAAGTCAGTCCAGTTCAATAGGCTAACAAACAAAGAGGTCATTGGACTGCTAGTTTCATAGCCTGCATAACTTTAGAGTTAGAACACAGGAGACGAGGAAAAGGAAGGAGTCAGATTTAGCCAAAACCAGCCGAGAATCAATAAATGCTGTCACCTCCTCCTTCCTTCTGTGTTTGCTTCTTGCCATCCTCTCATAATCACCTACCACTAATATCCTCCAGTTTGGTTTGTTTTCTTTACAGGGTGCTCCACATCGTAAGACATCAGGTTTAGAGCTGCAGACTCAAGTCTTGTCCATCACATACAGCTATCCCAACACCTCCAGCAATGGACTGACATATTGAATGAAAATGCTACTATGTTTAAGAGAGAACTTAAGTTTAGTAGCCTGGTAAAGAAGACCTAAGTCCATAAGGCTAAAGATACTGCCCCAAATCAACTGAGGCAATGCTGTATATGTATAAACCCCCTGGTCTTCACAAACTGCTTTTAGCTTACAGCTAACATTGACCAAGATGTACCAAAAACCAGCCACGGTAACAACATCTCAGAATTCTGTAGCATAGTCAAGTGCATAAAAAATATCCAAAAGACTGACAAGACAAAGTAATCAAGTTTAAGAGAAGCATCGCCATGTCCAAAAATTGTAACTTATATGGGCAGTAACTTCAAATGGTCGCTCTCATAATAGCCATGACATCCAACATCAGTTCTATGCTTAGATCAGTGCATCATAATGAATTACTTTGTAGATTTATCTATTAGATACAGTCAGAACTTAGATGTCTCTTAACACATGGTTCAGGGAATGGATATGAACTGATGCCGCCAAGTATTTAGGAAAGAAGCTCCAATAAAATACGTCACCTATTTCTCAAGCGTGAAGTCTATGCACAGATTCCTTTTGTCTCTGCTGTCAGTGAAAAGATAGCATGAACAATATCTATTTTCAGGAGTGACACCAGCTGAAAGGATTCATATCAGCTTCCAAAACTGACTTCAGCTGTTATTCATGTCTGCGCTTTTTTGCGGACTGCCATCCAAGCCTACCACACATTCTTCAACACAGGCTGTTAATAAAGAATGCATATATACATGCACTAAATTTCTTTCCCTTTAAAAACCATCATATATCATTTTCCTATGAAGTATGTACAGTTTAACAAAATAAACAATATGAGATCAGTTAAAAACAGACATCCTGCAGCTCAAGCAAATACCAAGGGAAGTTGACTCTGTAGTTCAACTGCCTGAAAGAACCATGCACTTTCAAGTTGTGGGAAGTGTACTGAAAAGGAACTCTACGTGATTTCAGTTCGCTGACCTACCAGAGTGTGACGTGTCCCATCCACACTAGTGCCAGACTTCTGTGTTTTCAGTACATCACCATAATCTGCTGCGTCAAAGTTAGTCTTCCACACCATCACCTGCAGAAGAAAGGCAAGTGACTAAGTTATCTCTATTTTCCACCTGCAGTTGCTTAAAGGTCAGTTTTGTCAACACAGTCATCAGATGCACACCGAAGCTTACCTAAGAATGTTTTGACATCAATTAAAGTAAGGATGTGATTTGTAAGTATTAAGATAACATGCTTAGCATTACAGCACTTATCAGCCACACCCAAACAAACAGTCACTGGTTTATCATCAGTTCATTCATTGGAAAAGGAGAGTTAGTACTCTGAGACTAGCATTAGAAATCTGGAAAGCTAGTTTGTCAGCTAAATATCAAACTTAAATCCCACTTACAGGTTTCTTCTCTCCGTAACATGATATTTATTTCAGAAGAGAAAAAAGGCCTCTAACACCTAAGCCACTTCAACATATCAAAGCAAATCAATGGAGCAAAATCCTTAGCAGTGGCTCTAAAAGTCTAAAAAGGTTTAAGAGCAATCAATCAACTATTTCAGAAGTCTGAAAGACATCTGTGAACCCAGACAGCTCATCCTGGTCTTCAGAAACATCAGTGTTTTTTCTTTACCTAAAAGTTCTCATCCCTGCTTCACCCAAAGAAAAGGATTTTTCTTCTGGAGCTGCACAGTTAACCAATGACACCATTCCATTGTGTAATGGGATAAAGTGATGCTCTTATTGTACAGATTCTCTCTTCGCTGCTAGCAAGGGTGATATTCCAAAGACAGGCATTGCACCTAGTCTAACCTGGGGATTAAGGGCAATGCAACACAGCTCAGTGAAGACCAATGACAGAAAAATGGATACTCACACAGACCACTACTTTGGGTTGAAGTCTGCCCATATCTTCAGCAGGGCAACTCACACTATGTTAAAACCAGCATGTATTTGCAGCAGTGAGATGCTAAGAAAACAGTAACAACAAGGCACAAAACTATCAGACTAGTCAGATACCTGTTCATCAGAACCTCCAGAGGCAAAGAAGTCTCCAGCTCTTGAAAATGCTACACAGGTAGCTGGCCCCTGCAAACAGATTTAAAAGATAGGTTTAGAAAAATGTGAAAGAAAAAGTGTTACAAAGCTCCATTCATTATAGCCTTACAAGGCATTTCTCATTTGACAGCAGCATTATAAACACAAAATTAAAAAAGCTCTTATCTGTCAGGTAATCGAGCCACAATTAACGTGCTAAGCTCCCTGGCACTTACCACTTCCCACATTTTCACCCCCAGTTTAAGACACCATATCTACAGCACAACATCCATGGCATTAAGACAGAGACAGAAACAAATCACGTTTTATAGCTTCAGGCTTCTCCTTATTCCTTCTCAACCATTCTCTCTCCCCTTTCAAATTAAGAATTTCTAAAACTCCTGTTCATTTATTAAAAGCAGTAAAACTGTTGAGTTTTGTTAAGTGCAGCCTTCAGTTAGCCAACTGATGGAAAGGTTCATTGCACAGATATGCACGGAGCAGCATCAAAGGGCACAAGATCTAAGTACTCACAAATCACGATGTCCCATAAAAATAATAAGCTTTAAAAAAAGCAAATTTGAGGAGTGATGAATCCACCTTTCAGGCTTCAATTGCCAAACCCTTAATCTACATTTTCCAAGCTCCTCCTCACACCATGAATACTAGAACCATGAAAGGAGAATTCACTAAGCCAAGATTTTCACACAATCATGGAACTCTGGGGACAGGAACTTCAAACATTACCGTGAATCTTCAAAACACAAGCATCATGAGATGACAACTTTAATGAACTGCTTTGTATACCAGATTCACCATGGAATCTTCTTCCACATGCTTTCCCAACAGCCCTTTTTTGAAAATACATAACTTTCACTAAGGGACAGCATAAAGTATATGACTGATGATAAAAATAGCCAATAGGTAGGGCTACAGGCAAGTGAAAGAAGTTCTATCATGACGGAAAAGGTTGGGGGCAGTGAGTTTGGTTTTGTTTTGATTTTATTTTTTTACAGTCATCACATGCTATCCTATATATTTCTAGGATGTTCTGTACAAGCTGCTCACTGAAGAAGACGTGAGGCTTAAAGCTCATGCTTACTCCACCACGACATAACTTCAAAACATGCTTGAGCTATCAACCAAAGCTATCAACCAAAGCAATCAATTTGTATCAATTAATTTGGCCAAGATTAGAAGCATGTTAAGTCAAGAAATCTGTGCAAGCAGAATAACCGAAAGCCTAAGATGTTCAGAGCAGTGTTCAGAGCAGAATCCAATTACTCATTTTATTTAAGACTTGGTAGTCAAGAAACCCACAAAGTTTTCAGCACAGGAAGAAGCAGCACTGGTAAAAAGCACAGGTCACGGTGGCAGACAGAGCAGCAGCAGCAGAATATACTGTATTTGTACACTAGCTTCTATTTACTGTATTCAGTAGTACCAGCTAGAGTTTTTCAGAAGGCAGCTATTCTCTTTGGATACCAACCAGCAGGACAAAGCCACAGGGGGACATGCAAAGGCATCAGAAACAAGGCAGAATGACTGCTCTGTATCCCTCCACGTGTGGAACATGTGGCCAAGCAACTATAGAGGCTTCAAACCAAACAGGCATCTGCAGCAGCACAGGAGTGTGAGCAGTGGGCAGGCACTCCTTCCACCACCACCATCTGCCATTTCAAACCTATAGCCTAGTGTTCTATGAAGGTTTGTGTTAGCTGTCAGGTTTTCAGCTGAAAAACAGAAGCCTGGCTTAAACTACTCTACTGTTCATAGTTTTATGGAACAGATGCCAGAGTTGATGCACCCAGCATCATCTCTGTGCAGCACAGGTGCCTGCATTTTGAAGAAGCCTTGCTCTGAAAATAGTCAGTTCCAGACTGACTTTAAATGATGCTGAAGCACTGCTTGAGTAAAAGCATGCATTTCACACCACACATCTATTTTAATAGATTTTCAACCTTTCAGAAAGCACACAGGAGTACGCACATGGGAAGGATGAGGCAGGCGCTCTGAGATGCAGTCACACAGAGCTGAGAAATCATTACGTGTGTTTGAGCACAGGCACAACAGACAAACTGTTCCACTTAGAATAAACAGCCCAGGACCCAGAAAGTGAAGTTTAATGTCAGCTACTGAACACATTACTTTGCAGATTGCACTAAGCCTGAGCTTCTGCCCATGCTGGAATGGGCAGAGGCAAGAACAAACATTTACAAAGGCAGCCTGTGGCCAAGTTTGCTGGGGAAGCAAGTTGAACTAGGCATAGGAAGACACCACCAAAAAAGCCACAACAATCACCACCAGAAAACTCCACCACACAGACATGCACCTCCTGACAGAAGCAGAGTTATCCTCTTTCAAGTAAGATCATGTATCTCAGAAGCCAAGGAACTTCTCCTCACCCTGTATCAAGTAGCAAGGACAGACTACTTTATTAAGAGTTCACATCTTCCCAAGGGACATCACATGGAAATCTCACATCCAGCTTGTTTTCTTTCTCTCCTTTGTAAAAGTGAACACATCATTATAAATCCTCGTGAAGGAAGATAAATACCCAAACACTGCATTGGGGATAAAAACCCAACTCTCACTGCAACGCCTGTTGTGCGCTTTCAAATATTCTGGCACAAGGTTATGCTGGCAAAACTTGAGTCTTGATAAAGTTTTAGCTTCCTTAAAATACATGAAGGTATTTCCATATTACCATTTCACCTGCTGTGATTTCAAAAGTTTTTTGAGACCTTCTAATAGCAACATCTCACTTGAGAGATTCTTGCCAGAATCAATCTAGTAGCAGCAATTTCAAAATGCATGTGCAGTCATTAGCATGACAAAGCTTGGTCTTTAATCAACACAGCATTAAATAGCACAGATATTTCAAACCAAAGACACTGCCATCAATCAGCTGAGAGAAAACATGCTTCTGCCTTCTACGCCCACCCACCTTCCCCAGTAGATCAGCTCTCTGACCACACTGCCAGTAATGGAGACTCTAAACGGAAAAGCAAAAGACCAATAAACAGTAAGAAAGGGCAGAAACACGTATGTAGCCAGAAAACTGCACAGTGGTGAATACTGCTCGAAGATAACAGAGCAGAGGATACAGAAGCTGCACTTTGACTGTAATAAGCCAGAGTTGGGAGGGCAAAAAAATGTTCAAGACACTGCTTAAGACAAAATGTCCAGGAACAAGCACAAGTGAGGAATACTGGAGAGGAGCAATGTTTCACAAAACTATTTTTATCAGTCTAAATATTTCCATGTATTTAGACAAAGTTTAACACAATACAAATCACATCAAAACAGGCAGTGAACCGACTCCAAAGTCATAGCATTCTGAAGGGGCAATGAAAAAAAAAAAAGAAAGAGTTCAACAGAACATATTCCTCCCAAAATAGAAAGTGACATCAAAGACTGAATGTGCCTTTATAAATTGAAAGAAGGGGAACAGACAAGCCTAAAGACACAACATCCTCTACAGATTTGTTGACATAAATTAAGTGAAAAGTATTTTTGTTACGTGCACTTACAGCACTCTTCCCGGATATAACAGGTTTGCTATAGCAACATACAAATAATTGTTTCATAAATACACTCAACAATATAAACACACAAAATAAAATCAAAAAGCTACACATGCCAGTGATTAGACACAGCCTAACTCCCATTTGTTCCAGGTAAGCACAGCAGAGATCCAACAGGTTTCTGATGCGGTCCTGGACAACAGGTATGTTGTCAGAGACTGAAGAATTCAAATCTTCCTTCAGATTTCTCCCCCCCCTTAAACTTACTGTTTGCATTAGAAGTGCCAAAAAGCAGTAGTTGCATATTGTTCTATACAAGTTGTAGGGAGACTTTTAAGCTCATTTCCCATGCAACTAGAACACATGTGATGCAGCAACCTTCTAAAGGACTACTTTTTTCCCCTCTTTCTGTAGCAAGACACATATGTCTGTCTATTAGTATTTCCTGAGGGTTCAGAAGTTCCAGTTCTGCATCCTCATTGTGCAAGTGTTACACACAAGCTGCTAGCACCAGTCCCCAAACCCCCACAGGCTCTTGTCTTGGGTTAAACAGCAAACTGCAGAAAGAAAGGACTTGACAATGAGGTACACCATGTCAGCAGTAAGGAACATTACCATTTAGTCCTCAGCAGGCCAACAACATGAAGACTGTCAAGCTCTTGTGCATGTCAAATTTTGACATACCAGTAATAGTAATAATGGGAGACAGCTGCAGAAAGTTTGAAGGAAAGTACACAAAAGAGTAAAAAAGTTATACACTGGAAATGCTGAATGGGAAGAATGTTGCCACTAATCAATATTCAACTCCTCTCCTCTAGTGAAGGAGTCCCAGGCAGGGTGGAGATAAGCCCCAAGGAGCCCTGAAAAGGACAAACAGCTCCCACGCTGGATGCGGCAAAGAAACTGGATACAAAAAAAGAGAAGTTCTACTGAAGGGATGATAACTGATAACAGGATCAAGCCTACTCCCTTTGCAGCAGTGCTCCAAATGAACAGGATTTGGGGAAAGTCAAATAGCCATATCATGGTAGGTGAAACACCAGGAGACATCCCACTTCTAGCTGCACGCGTAGGTAAGAAGGATAGGGCACAGCATGCTACACCATGTGATTTATGTGCAGACTACCCCCCAGAGACAGAGATTATACCTTCTCCTTGTTTTCCCACTTTTTACAGGTTGAGGCTCATCATCACAAGGCCTTCATTGCCCTAGAAATTCACAGCTAACACAAAACATGAAATGTGGCCTAAAAAGAGATATTCATAACTATTCTGAGTGTCTTGAGTGCATTCATCACCTACAAAGCCAGAACACAGATTACAACAGTGAATGACCGGCTGGCAGGATGCTGATAGCATCAGCAACGATCAACACAGGAATGACAAGAGACAACCGGAATAGCATCCCTGAACAGAAAGCTTTCAAAGGTGGAACTAAAAATAGATCTCTGAAATAAATTATTAAGAGAAAGGCCAAGAGTTTTAGTTCAGAGAAATGGAAATGTGCCTGGAGCAAACAGCCTTACCTGCATACAGACAGTATACGAACATGTACCATCCATAAATAATAAGCTGGCAATGAGAGAAAACCCTCTTGAACACCATTTCCTCCCCCCTAGAACTGCTGGAGGGCAGAAGGCAGCCGATTTCAAGAGCAGCAGGCCAACACCAACAGTCAGTTCAAGTCAAGAGAGGCCAGACTTGCGAGTTTCATCTAGGAACAGAGCTAATATCTTGGCTTCAATGTAACAGAAGAAACAAGAGCCAGGCTGGAGAAGGTCCAGGAATAAACCAGAAGAGAATAGTTTAATGATCCAGAGTCTGCACAGTGACAGAAGAGGCAGAGAGGAAGGTAGCTGGAGAGACAAGTGAGGTCAAGGATGCCAGCAGAATTTTCTTCCCTCCTTCCCCTCTACCCCTCCCTTTCTTTTTGAAATCCAGCGAAGAGCCAGAAAAGAGAGTAATGAAGGTGCCAAGAGCTGGAATAAGGCATATCTAGAAGAAGCAAACAGTTGAATTAAAGGACAGCTTCCCCCTCCACAGCCCACAAAAGGGGATGTAGAAGTGGGAAGATACTAAGTCAGTACATTCAGCCAAACTCTCCCAGATTAGATTAACTAGTGCAAAGGAAAAAAGGAGATAAGAGGTGATGAGGTCTGAGAAGCAACACAGAGGCAGCAATAAGCATGCTGGGATCCTAGGCATGGAGTCCTCTGTCCAAACCATAAAAGAAATAATAATAAACAGAGCAATCATAGCCACCGTTCACAGTGCTTTCAACTGCTTCATGGCACAGGAGAAGACAGCAAGCCACACTCAGACAGACAGACTTTGAAATGACAGAGGATAAAGAAGCAAAAGAGGCAAAGACTAAGTGATCAAGACAAACAGGAAACCACCAAGAGCAGGGAAGAAACTTGATAAATGCATTCAAGTGCCAAAGAACACAGAGGGCCTGGGACAAGATGCTGATGTCATGTGTCTTTCCCCTAACACTTGGTTTCAGCGGCAGATAAAGCAGTGAAGAGTTCAGCAAAGACCAATTCAAATTAACAGACCTTTTGCTGAGGCGGAAGCACCCAGCCTGCATCTCGGGATCAATGACAAACTTGCAGCAAGGAAACCCACACCTGTGAAGATCTAGTCAATCTCATTAGAAAAGGCAAAAGACAATAGCAGGATACATAATAGGAGAAGAAAGCTGAATTCCAAGAAGACAGAGGCAGGAAGAAATACAAGGGACAAGATAAGTGACAGTTACACACACTTGTTTCGCAGTCTGGTACAGGATGCAACACTGTACCCTGCAGAAGCAGCATCAGACAGGAAAATCCAAATCTTAGAGGCAAGTGCAGGAAAAAAAGAAGCAGCTATGAAAGCCATGGATCTGTTGTCTTTTTATGAAGAACAGATACCCTAAAGAGGGTGTGGAGAGGGGAAAAGGTGTCAGCACAGGCATGGTACGCTGGGAAATAAAGAGCTGAGTATTGTCCTCAAGCAGGGATGGATTGGAAAGCAGTAAGGGCTGTGGAAAGAATCTACATCTCTAACAGCAAGGATAAGAAAGGTGTTTAGATAAAAAAGGCAGATTCCTAGAAACTACAAAATGAAGGTGATAAAGGAGAGAAAGGGAACCAAGGAGAAAAGCACAGGGAACAAAGATGGCAATGGCAACAAGGGAAGTTTTCATGTAGAATACCTCTGACAAAGTCACAAGGATTCTTGGTCCACACAGCTCTGAAAAGCTCCTGTATCACTACACAGTGCAAGCCTGCACTTTCCTTCACCAGGGAGCAAGGGCTACAGCTAATGGAAACTGTATACTGGCACCTTATCATTGACTCTTCAGTAGCTTTAGCTCCGCAAAGCCTCAAAAAAAAATATACAAGGGAAGAATAAAGTACTCATATTTCCTTTTAATGCTCAGAAATGCTAATCTAAAAATCAATTGCTTGTTTTCTGCAACACACCCATTCCCTCCCTTTGCTGATCCAGCTCTGTGCAGCCCCAAGATGTTCTCACACCCTTCAGAGATGAGTAGGCCTGCACAGATGTTTAATGCCACCTATGTAGAGCTGGCAGCAGGCCGTGAAAAAGCATGTTTGTTTCCTGTGCACCTGCTCAGAAGATCTTGCTCTTTAGCCAAGCAGCAAAGCAGAGAGTACTTATGCCACCCAGCTAGGTGGAACGCAGCTACTTCATGGCTCAAGTCAAGGTTGCTTGGAGAAACATAACTTTGCATTTTCTGTCTTCCTATTTATAAACATAACCATACAGATGTTTTCTAAATATTTACTGAGAACTTCCATTCCACTAAGGAAGTCAGTCTAGAACTGCTCTAATCAAATCACCCCAAAGGGCAGACAGGCACTGTGTACATACCTGCTCTCCACGAGCAACTCTCCGGAGGTGACTTAAAGGCCCCAAAATGTTCTGTTCCTTAATGATGATTCCACACCAGAGGTGGACCTACGTACCAACCCAGTGTCTCATCCATACGGAATTAGGCAAGAGTACTTCACAGCTTGAAGCACTCCAGAACTAAAATATGCAAGCACAATACAGAATGATATTTTACAGCTGCAAGATGTCAGCTCCAAGCTGTAAACTCCCATCTCTAACGATCCTTCTGTTACAAGGGGGCCAGCTACATTACAATTAAAGACAGCAATGTAAACTTGGCAACCCTCCCTGTGTAAACTACAGCTAATCAGCTGCTAACAAATTCCTGGCACTCCAGCAGTTGCGTCAAATTATGTCTAAAGGACCTTATGTTTTTTTCCTTCAAGTGTCCACTCGCATGCAGCCTTCCCAGAACTACACAACAGCAGTCAGCTGTCAGAGCAAGAACAAAGTCTCAACCAGCATATTCACCCGCACACAGTCACAACTCAAGAATGTCTTCAGAACAGGGTGTTCATTTGGCAACTAACCTATAGCCCTCACTTAGAAAGGCAAATCTACTTAATGACCAAAAAAATCCACACCCACTTCATTTTTAGCCACTTGGAGATACCGTCAGAAATCACAGTGAGGTTGGAGGGGGAGAAAAAAGCTGTTGGTATTGAGTAGCCTGGGTTTATCTGTGAGGAGAGCAGGCTAGAGAAGCAGCCAGGCTTCTCACTGCTGGTGCTTACTGTGAATGAAGCACAGGTTATCATACACTTTCAGTGGAAAAGCAAGGAATCTGTTAAAACAGGCATTAAAAGCACCAAGCTACAGCAATATAGCACATGCCAGCAGAGGGAATGCCTGCCTAGGGCTACACCAGGAATGGTTCCACAGCCATCCCAGTGCAATACCCTTTAGCGGTTTCTGGCCTTCTTTACCAGCCACTTTTATACTTCTACTTGTTTCCAAACCAAAGGAGATGTGATCCCAGAATGGCAAATATCCTTCAGCTGCGCCAGTGTGAAAGCATTTCCAGTATCAGATGCCTAGCAGAGAGTGGCAGACATCTAACTGATCTGAAACAGGATGGAGGGCAGGAATAGTACAGAGCTTTAACTCAACTTCTGAACAGATGCTTCACAAACACTGTTTTGTAGAAGCCCTGAGTTAAGTACAGCATCAGCTTAAAGGGACCTTCTATTGTCTAATTCTGAATACCTCCATCACCATACTCAGTTTTAGACTCTCATAAAAAGCAAAACTTTTTTTTGTGCCACTGTACGCCTCAAGGAAAAGCCTACAGCTTGGAAGGGAGGACAATGGAAAGCAGGTTCAGCCTCCTGACAAACAACAACCAGGCACATCCCTTCCTGAGGCAAGGATGAGAGGTGCAAAGATCCACTGTCCCTCCACACTTACCCTTTTCCAGAAAACTACTTCCTAAGCACTCACTTGGCCAATTAACACAAAAGGCAAATATGAAAATGAGGTTAAGACAACAGTTAGAAGCTTTGCAGCCCCTAGTCAGTAAGAATATCCACTTAGCCCGGTTTTCAAAGTAAGAAAGTTCTATGTAGTCAAGGTTTATGTGTTAAGATACCAGTTATTATCTTTCCCTCACTCTTTTAAGCATTTGAACCCTTTGGTCAGTTTTAATCAGATCTTTCCATGAAGTAGAGCTTTAAGTATAAGGTTGTCCTATTTTTCCATTAATATTACAAAAAGGGAGAAAAGTTTATTAACACAGTGTAAGAGAAGTTACAGAACAAACTTGACTTTTTTTTTTTTACACATCAGACAAAGTAGACACTAAACATAGAGCCACAAGAAGCCAGAGTTATCAGTTTTGCAGCTTACCCAGCTACCATTACTGCTCAGAACTATCTCCACTACCCCCAGCTAGTTTTGATGCTTTAAGACTCAGCCCCCATTTTAAGAAAGAGACAAGTCAGTTAAGAATCAGTTCTCTTTGTCCTTTTGGAAAGGGAACCTTTAAAGTAGGTCTGCTTTTCCATGCCTTTGAGCCCCACACAGCATGGACAATGAAATCAGTCTATTTATTTTCATTTAACATTTAAAAAGAGAGCTCCAAGCATTCATATAATTAACCTTACAAGCAACACATCCAGCAGCATAATATTAATTGGCCAATCAGTTAAACTTAACCAACCAGCAGCATTTACCACCTTCAATTATTTAATTCAGACTATTAACAAAATGGAAACAGGTTCCCAAATCACATCTCAAAATATATTTCCTCCATTTTACTGCTACTGTCCCCCAAGCCTCCTCTCAGTTGAATAGCATTTATCTTCATAACACAAGTCAGGAGGCCAAGTGTTACTTGTACCACTCTGGAGAGGAAGTCAGAGCTGTGGTACAGAGAATACACAACAAACCCAGGATTAGAGTCTGGGGTGCAGCTCTGTGCCCCTTAGGACTTAGACCTGCATCCTCAGTCTGGGAGCTCCCTTTTCTGCCTTGTTTTCTCATCCTCTTCATTCCTGCCTTAGCTCCTTCCCTTCAAAAAAGTCATGATCTCAAAAATTATTATTAGTACTATCATCATTGTTTTATACAAGGAAGTTGTCAAAGGAATTTTTGCTACAAACAATGAAAAGCTTGAGTGCAAATTTGTCCAGTTTGTTATGAGTTTGTACATTGCTGTATAGAAGGCTTTGTCTCACCTGGTGACCATGAAGAGTATAAAGAAGTCTTCCTTCTAGCAAGTCCAGAATTTTAAGAGTTGAATCATTGGAAGCAGTAACCAGATAGTTTCCAGAGGGGTGAAAGGAAAGACTGTTTACCACAGCACTGTGCACTAAAGATGGAAAAAATATACATAATAGTCACTGAGACCAGTTTACATAAGCCCAAGGCGAAAGAATAAAATAAAGTACAAGCACATTCCAATTTTCTGTTAAACTTTAACAGGAAAATTATTATGGCAAAAACATTCCACAAAAACTCTTCAAGGCATTGGAGAAAATGGGCAGTGTTCAATTCTTGTAAAAATAGGCACAACTTTATTAAAAGCAAAAAGGAAGCTTTGCCAATTATTCCAGGAGATTTAATCCTATGCTTCCAGCGTAGCCCCAAAAAGTAACTATATGCACAAGTAAGCTATATGACTTTGTGAAAGAGCTGGACATTGATATATTTTACTACCATGGAGCTCCTGTTCTCTCCCAAGTGGTTCTAGAATATAATCTATATGCTGGTACATTAAGACAACTGAAATTATGATGAAAGACGAACTCAAAGTTGGCATTACACAGGTTCTTTTGGTTTTCTACCCAACTCTAACCAAGACTGGGTTTCAGAGGAACCAAGAAAGAAGAATCAGCAACTTGAAAATGGTCCAGTATAAGCATTATCCCTTCAGCCATCCAATTCACCACCAAAAATTTAAACCAATTATGAATAGATAAACTATCAAGAGTGTGAACTTCCAGTAAAGCAATCCTTCCTGTATCATAATGAAGCCCAAGTTATTTTGGGAAGAGTTAAAGAAAATGCTCTAGCAAAGAAATCAAACTACACTCTTAAGTTCACTGTAACGTTAAACATCTACCTAATGCAGGGCTTCTCCCCCCTACTGGAACTTTCACTATTGAACATATTTATTTATAAGAACATGCAGTACTTCACATATGCACAGCTTTCTGAGCTTATGTGACACTACAGAATATTAAAACTATGCTTGAAGAGGGTTTTAACTATCCAATTACTCTTAATTATATTATGTACCCTCCAAATGTTCTGGTGTCTCAAATCTACTACTGCATCCTCTCCCCAACTAAATTTATATTCCCTGCAGAGTCTACTGTGCATTCCAAATCCAAACTGCATGTTAAGAGACACTCACAATTTTAAAAACACTGGAAACAAATATTATCTTTTCCAGATGCAGATCCGAAGAAGAAATCTGAAATAACCTTGCTCAATTGTAAGACAGAATACATCTACTTTTTAAACTCCCAGAAACACTAGATACCTCAGCTTACGTTCTGAGAACATAACTCCTGTTGACCTGGACTATTAAAAAACACAGAAGAAAACCTTAACATAGATAACTTCTGAATAGTTATTCTTGTTAATGAATACTGCCTCTATCACACAGCTAGAGCCTCCTCTACCTCCCATCCCAGCCTTGTCATATATTACACTACACTATAAAAGGAAAAAAGAGTCTATGTGGAGTTTTCCCTCTTTAAAGAGTGCTAAATACATTTCTCCTTCAAAAAATTATATTCGGAGTGATTTGCAATGTTCCTCACCCCTTTAGTGTCTATATTCAGATAGCACACATTATTTTGTCAACTAAGAAAGGTTCCTGAAAGGAACCAGAAATAGGTGAAGTTAATGATAAATCTTCAAAATTCCAGATAGTGAATGCAGTATTTCCAGCTTCACCAAAAAACCTTCTTATAATGGAAAGAAATCACACAGTCCATGGCCATGTAAGCAGTTGCAGCTTCTGTGCCCAAGGAGCTCTTGGCTGTCATCAGCTCAGAGAAAGTATCATCTCTCTTCTGCCAAACCAGCTCATGCCTCCCCACAAGACCATTGACAATACCTCTCCAAGAACTTTCCAAAACATCCTGCAACCTCCCTTGATTTCGTGTTGTAAACAATAAAACTGGTGCAGCACAAGTGGCATCTCCCAGTGACTTGTTGCTAAAAGCCTACCATTCTGCCAGCCAAGCTCTAGAAAAATAATGGCCAGTTAAACGACGTAAATTGGAGGGTTAATGACTAAAATTGAGTCATGCTAGCCTATAGTGACTGAACATTACATAAAATTAGTATTGTCAGACTTGGAAGAATTATCAGTGAATGCAACAACTTAGTAACCACCACTGAGATAACTTAGGATAACTTGACACAGCAACAGTCTCCAGTCAACAGATAACCACCGTCCAGCTCTCTGAACTGTACAGAAGTATCAATTGCTCTTTTTAAACATCAATATAAAAAAAACAGGTTGTAGCCATTTCCATAGACCTGCAATAGAGGCATGCACACACACCCTAACTCTGAACAGGGAAAAAACATCATGCAATAAATATTGTCCATTTTTTAGGGGGCTGATCTGCTGTACAAAAACAGTTAGTGCCAAGTAGAGGAGTGAATAAAGCATCCGTCTGCTCTCCTGTAAACGTGACCAGAGCATCCTCTACTCATCTTAAGAAAAAGAATCACACTACACCATACAAAAGGTTTTCCAGTTTGCTCTCTACTTCCAAGTTCCATTTACAAATGTCACAGATGGAACAAGTCCTGGCAACAAAAGCAACACCGTTAAAAGACTTACCGGATTTTGAAAACAACCCAACTTTAACACGCAAGAATCTGTGGCCAGGCTACTTATCTATTAACTCCTCGATGCAACTTAATCTTTAAAATGGATTCCCTTGAAATCCAGCAGCACAAGCAGGTACTGAGGGAGGGGATGCCCTCTAGTGGGCCTGAGAGTGCAGCTTCACATGGGAGAGCCACATAACTAAATCTGATTTAGCCAAAAGGCATATGTATAAACCCCTCAGAATAGCAAGACTTACAAACACATCTCCAGAACACGTTACAAATACATCAGTTTTCAGCCACAGGGGCTTGATGTAACTGCAAACAGCTACCACTGTATGCATTATAGGTTTCTTTGTCTTCTACAACTATTCCTAGTCCAAAGTTTAATATACAATTAGGATTTACACAGTAGCTGCTAAAAATAATACTCATAACAGGAAGGGATCACTTCGATAACAAGGGTGCCAGCCTCAAATGCCATTCAGTAAGGGTGGGATACACAGGAAATATATAACTCCAAGACACAAAAAATAAATCTGTCAGCCAACCTAAACGATTTAATATTAGATTTGGACAATTTAATAGCAGTAAGTGGAAAGCAGGAAGAGATAATTTTTGAGCCAAGTTATACTGTGGCCGGAAACACACACTGCCGATCTTGCCACTGTTGAAAAGCTGATAAAGTAGGTTAAAGGAAAGCCTGGAACTGTTGAAGTATTTAAATATACTACCTATTTTAGCAACAAGACTTCAGAAAGGCATTTCCAAGTTTTGATACAGCCGTAAGTTAACAATATTTGTTACACAAAGACTCGTACATCAGTATTCATCATTGTAACTGTACCAGCTCCATACCGATGAACAGAAGTCTTCAAAATGTTTCATTTCCATTAGATTTTGTTAACTATCAGAGAACTGGCAGTGATTGAGAGTCCGTAAGAATAACTGAAGAAAAAAATAAATCATGCTATATGAGAGTTCAAGGAGCTCAGGTAGACGTAGTTGAAAAAAAGAGTTCAAAGAGTGCTTGACTACACAGGTAGAATACACTTGAGAGGAGGACCCCACATTTAGAAGCCAGGAATAAAACATAACCCAGAAGCAGGAAGTTGGTGTTAAAAATAAGGAATATGCAGTTCTTTCTACACAAGAAAAATCCCTGTTCCAGTGATGGTGGCATCACCATCAGTGCTTAATAGTCAGATCAGATGATCATAACGGTGTTTCCATCTATATGCAAAGAGCAAAAGAACAGCATTCTATATACAGCAGAATTAGAAAAGTATTCTAAAGTTTACAGACTGCTTCTGCTCCACAGCAAGCTCTTTCTGGTGAGCTTTTACTTACTTTTTTATGGAACCCAAAGGACTTCCATAATGCTAACAGCTTCTCTGCAGACGATCTGCATTTGCTTTGAGATGGGTAACTCTCATCACTCTTACCTGCCAGAAGAGATCTAGTCTTTCACAGGTTGCTATGAAGGTAGACAAACAGAACTCCTCTGCTCCTTAAACATCACTATACTTTTTCTGCTTTTCTGTATTAAGAAGAGCTACAGAACCTGTACCAAGAGCCTGAAAATTTTCCATCGCCTCGTGAGTAAAGGGATACACAGTCTAAAGCACTTTAAAAAATAGTTCTAGTTACAAAAGCCAGGAGGACCAACAGCTTTAATTTCGAACTCAATTTTTGTCTCTTGCAAAGTTCGCAGGAATCAACTGCACGCTGCTTTACAACTCTGCCTATTCTCCCTGGTGTTCAGATGTGCAGCTGCCACAGCAGGAACTGAGAGCATCTGATGCACAAAGAACAATACACCAAGCTCCAGCCCTGTCTCTATAATCTGCTTTACTACCATGCCAGAAGTAGTCTCCATGAAAAGCTAACAAAATTAAGTTTAATAAGCTATCTGTACTGGAAACAGTGCTTGAGAATGTATGGATTTACAAAATACTACAGTAGCCCTAAATATTGTTAACAGAAAAAATAAAGAAAAGCTACATTTAGGCTCAAGCAGATAATATGCACAAAACAGGACAATCAAACTCCAAGAAGCTTGCAGGGATGGGAAAGGACCCCTTTCTGTCCAGTTCTACCAAACAGCAGCACTAATCAGTTTGACAAGAACAGATAAGGAGAGGATATGTCATTTTGAAGGTAAGGGTAAAGAGGGGAAAAAAAAAAAGAAAAGATGTAGACTTCTAAATATAAAAGCCAGCTACTCCAAGGACAAGCCAACCTGGACAAGTTATAAGAAGGTCAAAGCTAATTCTGGAAGCTCAAAACCAAAGCAAACAGATACTGGAAAGAGAGCTGTAAACACGGATCATGGTATAGAATTGCAATTGCTTGATTTTGATTTTCCTCTTTTGTTAACTCTTCCTAGTTTTCTCATGAAAAACTTAAACTTCTGCTTCGCTGGAAAACATCTGATTCCTCATCTAAGCTTATTTGGAGGCAAAGGCCATATCTTTTTTACTACACACTACTACTCAAGAACAGTGGCACTGGAGATAACACCTATGCACACCCTGCAACATGGGACAGTTTCAGCATAATGGCTTTTTTGCTTTTTGAGGGTGGGCAGAGGAGGAAAAGTCAGAACAGGAGTGTTTTTCACCAACTATGAGAATCAGTCTTGGAGCTAACACAAAGCAAAGCATGATGTATGGTGGAAAAAAAAAAAAAGGCTTCCACTGGCAGACCTAACCCAGTGCCTTTCTGGAAAAGCAGCAAAGGATAGAGAAACAGTCCTTGGATTTCAGAGCAATACATATCAAAATGTGGAAAGGTCTGATTTTTCTAATGTCTCAACTTGCCTTGATAATGTTGGAGAAGTCTATTCATCCTAACGTCCCACACCTTCACTGTGTTATCTGTACCAGCCGCAGCAATGCATGTACCACTGGGATGAAAATCCACGTGATTCACAAACCTGTAAATTGCAGTTAAATCCAATTGTTTAACATTCAACTCTTGCTGAAGATCAAAAAGGTCTTTTCAAGAAGGGAAGCTACATCATGATGCATTGAACAATATGGAAAGGAGGAGTTAACGTGAAAGTTTTTATTGCTTAATTTCTCTTAAGACCTTGCTAATAACCCCAAGTAGACTGCAGGATTATATCTAAGCACACAGTCTTCAATGTTTTGCATTACAAGTTGTAGGAGCTGCAGAGGCAAACCTCCTGAAATCTGATGGATCCAACTGTCACAACAACATTTGCAATTGTTCATTTAATGTTTGCATAATATATGTCTCCTATTAAATTAACAGGATTTCTAGAATGGTGTGTACAAGACTGAATGAATATTTTTCTTCTATTACACTTTACACTTAACTACTTTCAAGATGGAACTCAACTGAATTTGTGCCTGAAAACATATTGCCGCTTGTAGAGGCTGAGACCAAGTTCCTTTCTGGACATATATGCAATCAAGTTTTATTTCGTACACACAAGTACAGTAAAACCTTCACTGAAGAGCACCTTGTAACTCCTCAAAGCCACACAAGAATTTGGATAAAATAAATTATCCTTTGAGAGTTCTTGTAACAAATGTGAAAGTTGAGTTATTTAAATTGGTTGTCTGGACAAACTATATTCTTAAATGCACTGGATAAAATCAAGCCATCTCAATTTGTCTTAATACTATTGTATATTGCCTGGAAAGAACACAACTTTGTACTTAGAAATTCAATGCAGCAAGAAACTAGGAAGAAACCAGTTCTCTCAGGACTTGTTCTGCGTTTCTGGAAAAATTAGCTTTTGCTGTGGCTCAATAGTCTTCATGAAAAAAATACCAATTCCACAGCTGTTTTTCCAAATACAAAGTGGTTTTTGGAATAACTTTGCTATTCAGAAATTTGAGGATGAAATAAAGCATCCAAGTACCAATCTGCCAGTACACTTCTGCTCTTAATTTACTTCAACTCAAGAGAAAAATAAAAAAGCTTAACGTAGCTAGAAGAATTTAAGCATCTCCAAAAATAATCATCAAGAAACTAAGGCTTGACAGGCTGGACAGTTACTGAAATATAACTCTCAAGGTTGCAATCTGGAGAAGCCATAAATAGGTCAAATCAATTCTGAAAGTTCTTTTTGCAGGTCATCGCCCGCTGGCTGCTTTTGTTATAGGTGCTAATGATTATTTAAGAGGTAGAAGCAATTGGCAGGACAAGAACCTCTGACTACAGCCACAAAGCCAGGTAGGTGTACATTCACCAGGCACCCCCACCTCAGATATCACAGGAAAGCTGGTCCTCCTGCCCCATCAGGTACTTACCCCCCATGCTCACAGAAGGAATGTATGCATTCTCTGCTGGTTTTATCCCACAGTTTGACAGTTTTATCATCACTGGCTGACACTATCAATCGTCCATCAGGAGAGAATCTAAAACAAGAGTTATAGCAATTAAGAAGTGCCCCCAAACAAAAGGTGTACAGGGTCAACTGGATTTGGCCAGCTGTACACTTACTTTGGCCAAAGTACATTGGTAAACACACCTTGCTCTTCAAGAAGTTACACTGAATCAGTGGGCCTAAAAACCCAGTTGCTGTAAGTTGATGGGGAAAAAAAAGCAAGCAATAAGCCCTCAAACTACCCCTGATTCCACAAGCACATTGTCTTGTTGGCAACTTCAAGACACAGAAGTCTCCATATGAGGTAGAAGCAAAACACAACAAATCATTAAGCAGAAAGTTTCTGCTTGACAAAGATCACTGAAGAAACACAAAGTGGGTGCACAACTATTATCCTGAAGAGATCTCTCCTCAGGTTTGCAGTACATTTCAGTCACTAGACACACTTGAATCACCTTGAATAGAAACGTGTTACACAAGACCATAATACTCAGTCTCTGCTTTGAGGGATAAATCCTCACCTTTAGTTGCCAAAAAGCTGTTCTTACCTGGCACAGCGAACCCAGTTTATGTGTTGACTAAGTGAGAATAGAAACTTCTGCCTGTGAACTGTCCACACCTTGACTGTTTTGTCATCAGAAGCTGTAACTAAGGACTGGCCATCGGTGGAGAAATGAACGCTTCTTACAGTTGCCGTATGAGCCTTGAAGACAGTAGATTCTCCTTTGCTATACAGAAGGAAAGAATACTTTAAAATTGCACAACAGGACAGCAAAGACATCACATACTTGAAAACACAAAGCTTCTATATGCTGAGCGTGCTATTAACCAGCATTTCTATGGGAACCGCATGTGCTTACATTAGGAAGAAAATGCTGATCAACCCCAAACAAATTCATGCTTCTTGAGCTTGTAACAAACTGGACATGAGAACCTGACAGAAAGCAGGTTGTCTCAAAGCTCACTTTTTGCAGTATACATAGCTAAAACCAGATGATTCAGTTCAATACTGGAGCCCAATCCAACAGGAAACAATCCATGTTTCCTATAAAGTGACAAAAATGCTATTGTTGAGTTTGTGTAACCATTTACAAACAGCATTTATGGAAACATCAATATAAAAGATGATGCTGAGATTCTGTAATGTTACCAGGTCCTTTGCTGCAAGGCAGGTGAGGAAAGAGGTGTTTTCACCATTCACCTAGACAGAGCCAAACAGGCAACTACCTCCCTATTACAGGCTACTCCTCTAACACTCCATACTCCAGCTGAACCTTTCTCACGTGGCATCACACAAGAAACAGCAACTGAACTTGTTATGCCTGATGTTATGCAACTTTTAGCAAGCTACTCTTGAGCCAGGCAAGAAAGAAGACAAGGTGTTACTTCTTTACCCATCATTTCCAAACACACACAAAAGGCATTCATTCCTCTAGCAAATAAACACAAGACATATTTATACAACGGGACTCTTAGTCCAAAATACATCTCCAGCATGTACTGTACTACCAGGAGCTCAATATTCACAGACAGAAGAGAGTAACAGAAAGACACTGAGGTTTCCTCCCTTCTCCATTAGGATTTAGCAGCTTTTATACTAAGGCTAAATCTGTAAAGGCTAAAAATCAAAATACCATGTATATTCCAGTAATATTCCCTCCCTCCTCAGAAAAGGTCAGAGCTGCCTAGTTTTATTTAATCCTTTAGCTGCCAGAAGGCAAGGAACAATAAAGGTTACTTCTCAGGAAAGCTTTCTTTCTGTCCAAAACCACAGAACATCCTCAAGACTAACAAAAACTCATGCAGAAACATGAAATTGCAAAATTCTGACAGCACAGCTTATAAAAAAAATCCCAAAGACAAAATCCACACAGCAGCATAGCATTAACTCCTTGAGTAACATATTGCCCTTGAAAAGGACTGCAAGTTTTCAGATTCTCTGGAAATAAAGTCCTGGCCCACAAATAGACTATGGGGCAGCTTCTCCCTTCCCTTTTAATGGCGGCACAAAGCTAGCAAGCTGAAGGTCTCAAACCTGATTCAGTCTCAGTGCTCTTATTTTGTTCTACCTAGAGAAGGGAAGCTGACAAAGAATGCCAAGTAAACACAGACTAAAGGCCTCGTGCAGTGAGGTACTGACAACTGCCACAACAGTAACAATTCCCTTTCCACACTCACCCTTTTCTGACATGACAACCGTAGTTGCAACTTGCACCACAGAGCTCACATCTCTAAGCAACCAAGATAGAATCACCCAACACAGCATTTAAGTTCAGTTTTCCCCATCACATCCTGGTCCTTTCATGAAATTTATAGTTTGGCTTCCGAGAAATCTAACAAGTTTGGACTGCAATTTATTTTCACCATTCTGTGTTAGCAGCACAGCTCTGGAGATGGCAAAATGACACTGTTAATCTCTTTATAGGAGACTGATGAACAGTATGGTTAAGTTTTAATCATAATCCACCTTGTGCCTTTTAATAACATATATGCTGACACATCATTGGATAATTTCTTCCTGGAAAGCTTAACTAAACTGAAATTAACTATAACTGAAGTTACAAGCTGCATATTTTGCTTTTATTTCACTATAAATTAAGATTTAACTTTATGCAATTTCTACCATATTTACTGTTTAGTCACTCCACCATTATGAAAGCACTGAGGCAGCTCTGTAGCTAAAGGATAAATTGGAATTTGCCCAAGAAGCAGGGCCTATATTTTTGTCACATATGCCCCAGATGCATAACTCAATCTGAATACAAAATAAGCGCTAGGAATTTACATTTACAAGAGTTCAGGCATTCTGACAGTTTCAGGTGAGTGTCACAATGATTAATGGGTAAGGGGAAACAGGGACATCCATCTAGTTTAACTTAGAGCAAAGTATTACTATCACAGATATTTAAAAGTCATTTTCATCATAGAATTTAAGAAGTCACTTTCAGAACCTATCAGTTCTATGGCAGAGGTTACTTATGGTTTAATAGATCAAAGCTGCCAATGGGTAATCATAAGCAGAATAACTCAAAAAAATAAACAAACTTTCCCATGCACCTGAAGTGCCATGTTTATCTTGGAGTTGGGGTATTTTTTTTGCATTGTTTGGGTTTGTTTCTTTAAAAATCCTTTTTATTTGCCACCATAATCATCAGGTCTGTTTCTGGACACAATCTTTTAGTCTTTGATAGTAGCAATTTACAACCTCTCACAAAGGAACCTCAAATACCTTTACATGTGCCTGACCATTCAGAAAAAGCAATCCACTGTTTAGTGTGGGAACCAAGAGACCAGAGGAAACACTGACAGCTGCTTTTATGCATCTCAGCCACAAAAAGCTACTTGTTACTTCCAGCAAGTTTTCAATCAGAAGTTCTGGAGCTCTCTCCTGTTTGTGTCATTTCAACAAAGTGTTCCTTGCTGAAGACGTATCACTTAACACATTGCGGAGTGAAACAATAGAAGTTATGAGGTCTCTCAGCCAATGATCGCCAAGGACCTGCCAAGCGTTAAGGCAACTAAACCCTCTACTCAAAAATTGAATGATTCATTAAGATGGCTACGGTACTGAAAGAGCACGAAAATTCTTGTTAATCATATGCAAGCTCACAAAAAAAGTCACTACACAATCCAGAGCAGTCTTCTCTTAGTAACACACCATCATTTACTGTCAATGGAACAGAGTTACTAGTTTTAGACCAAGAAATAAAGATTAAAGGCAGAGAGCAGTTGTGTAGACATGCAACTAGTAACCTCCGCCCTGCTCACACAACAGGTATCTCCATCACTAAACCCCAACATGTGTTTCAGCATCTTGTTCAGCACTGGCAGAGAAGCAAAGGATCAGTTGCTAGGAGGAAAGTAGGGAAAGAAGGGGAAGAAAAATCCAACACCACACCGTTCATGAGTTACATTAGAATCTTGTTATATTAGCAGAGGAAGTTAATACTGTGTTTGAGCTTTGCAAAGGATTTTAGTTTTGTTTCCAACGCAATTTCAAGAGCAAATTACCTCTCCTCTCTCACAGGTGCCACATAAAATGGTTCTTCTTTCTTTCAAACAGATCCCAGTCCCATAGCTGGAGAACTGCTACCAAGAAGCAAAGGGAAATCCAAATCCACATTTAAAACACAAAAAGAGAGACAAAAGGGAATAGATACTTACGCACTGGGAATCCATAAACGGACTGTTTTGTCTCTGGAGCCTGAAGCCACCAGGTGACCAGAAGGTGAAAACTGAACACACATCACTGCATCTTTGTGGCCCACAAAGCGATAGGCTCTCATCTGAGGTTTCATACTCCAGATCATCACGCATGAATCCATCGAACCACTTGCTGAAATAATTAAAAAAAAAACCACAAAAGAAACTTGCTTTAATTCTCTTCCAATTACATTGAAACTACTTTTCACACCCAATTCACCATCACAGCTTCCAGCAATCTCAAGCACATTGTCCTTGAAGCTTCAGCAATGTCGTGCATACTTCTATTAGTAATTCAAACAAAACAAAAGAAAGTTATGCATTGGTTTGAGCTGACAATTTCAGTTCCAAGAATCAGTTCACACAACAGCTGCAGAGGCAAAGAGCCACACGAGTTACAAAGCTTTTTCCAAATAAATATACACTAAGGAAACACTGAAAAGGTTTGTGGATGAAGGTTCTCTCATCACTTTTTTTATTGAGAAGCAGAGGCAGCTATGGGCTGCAGCAGGTTATATATCAAGTAACACACCACAGATTAAGCAGAGAAGCCCTGTGAATTGGTGACTTAAAGGCAACCAATCTACATCTCCCTCCAGCACCTCTCCCTCGTTGCAAAACACTGATCAAAGCCAGCTCAGCACTTCTTAACAATATATGAAAAATCCAAGCTTGCAACGCAATTTGAACAGTGTTTAGTTTGCTTTTAGTAGGAGAAGCCAGCAGGACTTGAGAGTAGCCACGAGAGGCTCTAAGGAAATATGGATGGAGCTGGGGTCCCCTCCGCCTACTCACACCAACTCTTTCACTCATGCCCACTTCCATACTGTCCTGCAGGAATAAAAAACAACCAACAGCCACCACAACTTACCTTTACTCTTGGGCTTCTTAGAAAGGGGTGGAAGAGGACAAAGGCAAAGAAAAGAAAGGAGAGAAAGGGCTGGAGGGTGACCCCGAAGGGCAAAGACTTTACTTACAGGAAAGCAACTATCCCCCAGGACAGATGCTGCTTTTTCAGGATCTTCCTCAGCAGGAAGAGGAGTCACTTAAGTAGAAGGCAGAGTTCAGGTGCACATTACATCCACTGCCACTGTGCTCCACATTCAGATCACAACTAACAACTCATCTTCACAACACTGAACTTCACACAAGCTACACCCCCCTCCCTATCTGACAGGAGCCATATGAGTCCCCACCAAGAACACCAGGCAACAGGTTTCCCAAACGCCAGAGTAAATTCCACTTCAGTCAAGAATTTCCCTGCTCGGATCCCATCACCACCTCTGCGCAGTGAAAACTGAAGAGCTGCTCATCCCCTATAGCCCTCCATACTGCATGGAGCCTGTAGTACTGGGACCCTACTGGTCTGTAAAAGAGTCTGTGGCAACTTAAAGTCTCAATAACAGGAAAAATACCCCTTCAAATAAACTTTAATGCCTAAATAACAGAAAATTCTATATTTGCCTGTGGAAAAACCTACAAAAGATACATATCTCAGCCTGCCAACAAACCCAAGCTGCATCTGTATCTCTCTAAGTGCCAAGTGGGACATATCTCCAGGGAGATCTTAAGATGTTCCTAGAAAAAAAGACAATCAGTTTGATGGTAGGTTCTAACATGGCAGTATTATTATTACAAGATTATTTCAGTTCATTAGCATTCATAGTGTTCAAATATCAACTAGATTTTGCTGGAGATGTCCTTATATTTCACAGTCATTTCAACAGAAAAATATAATAGTCATCTCTTCTGATATTGATTTGGGATTAATATATGCCCATCTCAAACGGGATCATTCATTATACATGTCCCCTAAGGGAAAACCAAAAACTTCACATATTTCCCAGTTTAATTGTTGTTTTTGTTTGGTTTTGTACAGGCAACATCTTTCCTTAGTGATATTAAAATTTAAGGGGAGACAACTGTGCAAAAGTAGATTGAGCTCATGGCATAGCATAAAGAGATTTGAATGTTAGTCGTAACTATACTGTCATTGTCTGGCAAAGATATTAAGTTGCCATATCACAGCTTACCCAGGACTAATTTTAAAAAAAAATTAAGAAAAATAATCCTCTGACATCTCAATAGAGCATTTTAGAATTATACTGCTTATATGCAGCTTGTTGGCAATAACTATTATCCTTAGTGGATTGGGGAAGCAATCTAATGGAATAAAAAGAGTGAGTCCTTTAGGCTTGGTTGTTTTATTTTGGGGGCCAGATAGGGAACAAGAACTTTAAAATCTCGTAAGTCAAGAACACGCAACTGACTCAACACTACCTGGAAAAGAAAAATTCTTAAAAGTTGTTCCTTTTCTTACCTGATCTCATTTTGTAAAAATATCAACTATTTCATGGTCTACATGGAGGTAGCAAGGGCCCCTGTACTACTTACGAAAGGCCAATCAAAAGTAATGCTAAATTACCTTCAGAGCACCCTCACACAACAGATCTGCACTGACTGAATAAAGTTTTAGGGATACAGAAACAGAATTATCAATGCAGAGCAGAGGAAACGCTTTGTCTGCAATCAAAGACACAGGGATTGGAAAAGAAAAGATACCAGAGAACAATAAAAACAGAAGCAGGGAGGGGGTAGTGGTGCAACCCCCAGTCCACATAGCAATGTCAACACCAGCCAACATTGCTCTTCCTGGAGTTACGAGGGCGGTGGGCCCAACATTCTTCTTGTCCAATTGCAAGAGCACAATCTAGCACTTTCTGACTCTCCCAGTTGGGGCAGTGCGTGGAGACAAGCTGGCACCTTCTTGTCTCAGTGCAAGTACAGTGAGTTGGGGCAATTAGGGACTCCCTAATTGCACCTGGAACTCCTTTTGTCCTGGGAAATCTACCTGAAACTCCTCCTGCTCATATCACAAGCCCACTCTGAAAGTTGCCAAGATCACTAGACAAGAACTGTGGCCAAAAAAGGAAAAGTACTGACCAAATCAATTATCTTACAAACCTATGAAAATAAATCCTAAAGCGAGGCCCTCTGGAGCTCTCTGGGATCGCAGCAGGCTGCTACCCTCTACTTCACAAGTATTCAGTCATTCAGACTGTTCACTGATAGAAGCTGACATGGGGATAAGAGTTAGGAGTTTCAGACCATCAGCTTACAGAAACTGATGAAGGAAAGAGAGTGAGTATAGATCTATTTCAATCACTTGATACCAAATCTTCAGAAAAGAAACATCTGATTCGTAGATTAACCTCTACATCCATTTGTATGTGTTTGTACAATTTGATTTAGGAAACTGTCATAAATCTCATGTTTGTGTGTGTAAGATTTGATTTAGGAAACTCTCACAAGTCTCAGGTGAGCCTTGCCATTTTCAAATCTTTAATTAAGTCATGTGATGATCACAGCAAATTTTATTAAATTACTGTGATAACTGGCTGATGACTAAGTGTTGTTAAAACTCATACAATCTAATTCTGTGTTAATAAATCTTAAATTGCTGCTACCTCAAAGTTGCATAGGATCCTAAACTGACATTCACAACAGGAAGGGGTCCAAGACAGTGTGATTCATTTTCGTTTCCTTGCAGTTTCCAGAGCATTGCATAGGTTGCAAGATCCAGAACAGTATGAGTACCTGCTAGGCTGCTGTGTTTGTATTTATTCATGCCTACTGTGCCACTGCCTACCAGGTATATTGCCTCAAACTATGATTTCTGCAAGCCAAAGCAATGTCCACCATGCTACACAGACTGAACAGTGACTTGACTAAGACCCCCAAACCCTCCTGGTTCCTACTCCATGTACACTCAGTGGATTACTGAATAGCAATTATGACACATGCCTTGCCATAATCACAGGCAACTATCTAAAGGGAAGAAATGGAAGATGGAGAGAAAAAACCATAAAGCATGACATTAAATGACTGCGTGGTAAAGCAAGGTATATGTAACAATACATGACAGAGGATGCCCCTAAAGCTCTAGCAGGACGCACACAATCTGACACATCTATGGTTTAACAATAGGAGTTTTTTTCAAAGCACACAGAAATGTTCATCCTGAAATTCTCCATTTTTTTTTTTCATGAAAATAAGTTCTTTGCACTTGTAGAGCTCAGTACTTCCACCGCTCCCTCCATTTAACTAAGGGGGAGAAGCTCTTTATCATCGGGCTATCAGAACACAGAGAACTTACCCAGTTGTTTCTTATTGAGGCTGAAGTCCACGCTAGTGACAGCATCTCTGTGGCCTTTGAAGTGTCTCTCCAGGGACGGATCTTCCTGAAAGACAACAATGTTCAGACACTATAGATTAAGAATCATTTTAATAAAAATAATAAAACCATTTTGTTTCTACAACAAATGAATTAAGCCACATATTTATTCCAGAAAAACTGTATAGAGATACAAACATCAGGAAACATAAAATGTATCAAAAAACTTGAAAAGAAGCAGGTTATCCAAGCTGATAACCTCCCTGGGTCTTGAGTGGTTTGCATAAATCATTCACGCACTTTAACAACATGCTATTGGTGCAGAGAATCCAAAGCTGACTTCGGGTCAGATCAGTCATGTCGATAATCACCTGAGCAGGCCTTCAAGGTCAGCTTTGCTCTGACACTTGCCACCTGCTCCTCTCAGCCCGGGTAGCCAAGAGGTCACTGTTGGCACAGAAGGGACAAATTTGCAAGACCTATCACACCTGTTAAAACAGGCAGGTAGAATCGGAACTGCAGCAAAACAGATTGACTCACTACCCTTCAACCTACAGCTGGAAAATAGAGCACGTGCCTATGCAGCACCTTGCTACAAAGACAAAACAAATCCTGAGGTAAAGGCTAAGAGGACCATTACAAGGGGGTGTAACACTTGAAAATTCTTCAGACTTCAGAACAGGTTGATTAGCCTTCAGTCCCTGTTCTCACACACACACAGCATTCTGCCTCTCTGGAAACCTACCACTGCTGCCTACCTCCTCCCCCAAAACCCCAAGCATCAGCCAGCTCCCCTGTCACCCAGATGATCACAGCACCCTCCGAGGCTGCAGCCTACTCTCCTCAGAACTCAACCACAGCCCCAGCCTGCTGAAACAAGCACCCAGTCCCAGAAGAACAGGGCTGAGCTCCCCCTACAACACCCAGGACCAGGCCTCCCCAGATGCTGATCTCCCCCCACTGGAAGCCTAAAGGTGCCCCCACACAAAACCACAGCCCAATCCCAGCTGCAACAGCACCCAAGCCCCAGAGCTGCCCACCCCAGCAGCATTAAGCTCCCCCAAGCCCAGTTCTTCCCCAGCCCCAACTGCATAAGACCATCCCACAGCCCAAGCCCACGTAACCCCCCGTCCCCCTGCACAGCGCAGCCCCAGCAGTGGAAAGCCCTCCCCAAACCTCCCAAGCTGCATCCCCACCACCTCACTGCCCCACAGGCCTGTCCCAGCAGCACCAGGCCTCCCTCCCTCCATCCCTCTCTCCCTCCTCCAAACCACCAGGGACACCTTCCCTCCCCAGCCCTGCACCTCCCCAAAAGCCACACTCCCTCAAGCCCCGAACACAGGGAACACCCCCCCAGAACTGCCAGAGCCTCCCAACATCCCCCTAGTCTCAGAGGCCACGGTCCCTACTCCAGCACCCTCCCCAACCCGACCCCAGCGGGGCCCCTCTCAGCGCCGCTACATCCCTGGGCCACAGCAGACGCCCGCCCAGCTCCCAGACCCTCTCCTCCCCCAGCCCCACTAAACCCCCGGCGCTGCCGCCCCCTCACCAGACAGCCGGCAGCCATGACAACCCCGCACACCACAACTCCCTTCCCGCGCCGCCCACACTCCACACCAACGGTTCCGTTCTTAAAGGGGCCGCGGCGCCGGGGCCGGAAGGGGCGGGCAGGGGCACTTCCGGCGGCGGGCGGGGCCTCTCCACTGAGGCGGCCGCCATTACAGGCCCGGGAGCGGGCTGCATAGGCCTTGCCGTTAAAGTCGGTTCCTTCGAGCGCAGCTGGTCCTGAGGGTGCTCACCGCTGTGAGGAGATTCTCCTGCCTCGCCGCTACATCAAGCAGTCTTTACAGTACGAAAGCGTATTAGCTTTGTAAACATATAGGCATTCATGTCACGCACCGCTATGTAAGGCGGTAGTGAAATTTGACTGGCGACTTCAGTTCCTACTTCAGCAAAACAAGCTAAAGGAGGGCCTGAGGCAGGACGCCTGTGCTGTGTGGGGGCTCAGAGCTGCCCGTGAGGGGCGAAGGATACTCCTGGAGAACTGAGAGAACAACAGCATCCAGGCCCTTCTGACACAGCTTTGAAACCCTCCCAGCATCTTGAGTAACTCCCAGCAAGACCGGCTCCAGGCATGGCTGGATCAGTAGACAAGCAGCAAGAATACAGGAGAGAGAGAGTCACTTTGCAAAGCTTTCCTATAATTAAGCAATTAGTCACATTATGTTGTACCTGAATGCTTGAAAGGTGTAAGGTGTAAGATCCCAGTGTAAAAACACGGTTGGGGTGCCCCAGTTTGTTTGGGACACCTCACGTGCATGAATAACTATCTACCATTGTAATTTTAGACTTCATGTCCCAGCCTCTCTCCTTGGTCAACACAGGCCAGTTGCAAATTTTCATAGCATCAACTGTTGCCTGCACCACTGCCGAAACGGCATTTTCCATCCTGTTACGCCTCTCCCCAGCATGGCTCCCACCACATCGGCAGCAGATGTACTTCCTAACTTTGTGCTGAAGTCCAAAAAGAGCAGAATTGCACATAGTTCTCCTGCCTGTATTGTACAAGCCCATTTTCAGGCTGTCAAACATTGCGTTCCTTCCTCAGCATCCTCTGGGCAGGAGGTGTTCCTGGTCATGTTACCTGAATCACTCCTGCTTTGTTCATAAATGCAGAGCATGCACTTGTTTGGAGGCCTTGTGACTTTAAAGCTTTAAGTTTTTTTTTGGAGGGAGCTTGTTCTACTACATGAAATTGGTTTAAAATGAAATTGGGTTAAAATTGAAATGGATTTTTCTCCAGTTATTAAGGAACTGGCAGCTTCATTCAACACACAGGGTATCCTTTGTGTTTTGTTTGAGAGTTACCAAACTACTTCCAATTTACACAGGTCTGGCTTTGCTTTCGAAAACTGCCTGTTATGGTATAGGGCAGTGGATGGGCTCTAACACGGCACTTCTGGGGAACACGGCCAAGCAATGAGGATCTTTACAAGACACGTTTCAAGCTGCACTGAGGTTGGACCAAAAATTATTTTGCTCCCATTCCTAATCAATAGCAAAAAATGAAAAGTTTTCCCTTAGGTGAATCAGCTCAAGCAACCAAGCTCTCCAGTTCTCAGAAAGAGAATATATTTTGTTTAAATGCCTTTTACCGCTTTTTTGCTTTTTGATCTTTAAGATTAGTATTTCTAACTGAAAAGTTGTTTCATGCAGGGTTAAAAACCGTTCTCTTTCCTAAGGAAAAGCAGAGCCAAGTGGAACAGCTGAAGATTTCAAATCTTTTCCTTATCTGCCAGGACGTTCTGCTTTGGGCAATGGCCAAACACACCTCTACCACCGCCAGCTGCAACTTACACCCCCCCCCCCTAAATTAGCCAACAGCATCAAACTGGTCTCAGCATGCGCTGGCTGCACCCACAACAGTCGCGATTAGTCCCTGGGGACATCACATGCACCTCCCAGGACCTCCACGCTGGATTCCAGTGAGTGGGAAAAAGACCCAAATCCCTGCTGAGGTTGGCATCGGTGCGAGGCTACATATGCTGCTGCCAGCCCACAGTCACTGCCTACATGTTGCCTCTTGAGCCTACTGACATCTGTCATGGCCACAGCAAACCAATACTGGTGTGATCCGGGCTGCCATGGAGCCATAAACACAATCCCATGAATTGTGCTTCTCCGGGAAGCCATCCCTCCTTCTCCCTCCTGCACTGCCATCCCCTGGCTGATAGTCTGCTGGTTCAAAAGTGTTTGTGTGTGAAAAGCTCTCCCTTTCCCCCTGCCCTTTGAGTTACTGGGTCTGAAGAGATAACATACCTCCCTCAGACATGGCCCTTTCTGCCCACATCGCTATGGATCTTGGATCTATAAATCTGAAGCAGTGTTCCAGCATCGTTTAATCTGTTCTTCATGAAATTCTTTGGTATTTGACTATTAGTTTTTCTTTCTCTGCAAGGAAATAAACCAGAACACAGAAAAGATATGCCCGAGGTCCCGAAGAAGCCTTGTACAAGCCATTTTAGAGAAATATTAAGTCAGAAACATGATGTGGTTACACTCCCACTTAAAAAAGCAGGAAATGGGAACTTTTGCTTTTATTGAAGGATTCTACCACCCCAAAAAAAAAAATTCCAGCCCACTTTCTAATGATACAGTAGCAGCATCTATAGTGGACATGGAAGGCTACTTCACTTACTGATACTTCAGCCCTGGGGTGCCACTGTACAACACCAATGGCCAGAGCAAACAGCAGCCCATTGGTGAGCATTCACACCCGCAGCAGTCCAGAACAAAAGTTGAAAGAATAAGAATTAAAGAATATTCATGCCAAGGTCTTTGAGGAACAAAAAGGCCCCGAGGAGCAATGGGCACACATCAGGTCCCGTGGTGGAGAGGACAGGGTCTCCAGATAGCCCAGTTCAGCCAGGGCAGCGCTGGCCAGGTTCTGTCCCAGCATCTGAACGTCTTTGTGGTGTTATCTGCCCTGGGTTTGAGAAGGATAGGACTTTCCCATCCCTCAGGAATCGTGGCCCTGGAAGCCAGCTCCCTCCCAACGCCCCAGCCAGCGAGAAGGACCTCAGCCCATGTGCTGCCACAGGCAGTACCCTGGTGTCACCACCGGCTGAAGAGACACAGCCAGGAATGTGACTCCTGCTTTTCTTCAAATGACCACCTGAGGGCAGGCTGAGGCCTCTTCCAGCCTTCAGTTTTCCGAAGATAAAGAAACCGGAAAATTGGATGCAACATGATTTCATTGAAGATGAATCATGCCAAACTAGCCGGCTTCTTCATTAAGATTACCATAATTCTGTGTGGAAAAAGCGTTGAAGAGCCTCTTTCAAACACCACTTGCCACCTTGCAACTTAGACAGTATATACTACTTCTCAGCAAGTCCTTCCCTGGGGTTATTCGCGTGACCACGAATCAGGAAGTGACCAGAAGCCCCAGGATCTGCCACCTCTATCATCAGGGCAGTTGCCAGCCCTGCCACGGCTGCAGCCCCGCACGCTGCAAGGCAGCACGTGGCCACGTTGGGCAGCAAAGCTATTGCACAGCATCAGACCCACCCAGAATTCAGGTGGGTCGTTCTTGCGTGAAATTACAGCTGACCTTTGACTTCAAGCCCAACTCAGAAAGCCGTGAACTTCTTGCTAGAGTGAGTTGGGCTAAGTTTAGCAACTAAATTGAATGTCTGCCACTTCTCTATTGCAACCCTGCCTTCTCACGTGTCCTGTTAATATTTAAACTGCTGAGCACACCAATCTTGATACATACTTTTGCAGTTTTAAGAATATGCCAACTGGGGGACAGCGTGTTAGGCTTCAGAAAGCCACGCTGAGATTGTTTTCCTAGAAAAGCTGAGGTTCTCAATGAGTAGGAAGAAGTATTTGTCATCTACAAAGGAAGTACCAAGAGATGTGGAGTTGGTCAAGGCAACACCCACAAGCTAAGATGGAACCAGCAACCTCAACCACGTCTCCCAGTTGCTAGCAGCCCTCTCAGAACAAGTTTTACATCAGCTGAAGATGTAGCTTGCTGCCACATCAGTGATTTTCTCTCTTGCTAATGATTTCACCCTCCCATGGGTGCCAAACCCATTTATTTATAGCTCAATTTTTTTTCTCCCACCTGCCTTTGTGCTTATTTTCCTTTCTTACAGATTTAAGAAAAAGATGGGAGAAAAAAAAAATCTTTTCCTCAAGTAAAATCTCTCTCACTGACCTAAATGCAAATTTGTTCAAGCACATTCAGAAAGCTTTAATCCTATGTGAGTTAATAAGAGGGGAAAAGGGAGGGAAGCAGACTCTGCTGCTATCAAAGCAGATCTTTGCTGCTACATAACAACTAGGCAATGGAGCAAAGCTACCAGAGTTTAAAGAGGAACCTCAGCCAAAGGTCACCTGGCTGTCCTAGGTGCTTGTTATCAGAGCCTTGAAAAGAGGGAAGAAGGTGACATGAGCTGATTATAGCAACAAGTGGAAAAGGCTGACAGGCTTGGAGAGCCCATCACCCCTCCCCAGCACTCGGCATGCAGGAGTGCTCCACAGTAGGAAAGCAAAGGGTCAGCAGAGCCCAGGCTCTGGAGCTGCTCAAGCCACTAAGAGGAAAATTGTCTGTGAAGCATCTGCTAGGCAGAGAGCAAGAAAACACCCTGTTAATTGCAAGGCCATATTTTATTTGCTGCCTTGTCTTTTGCAGGTGATTTGAACTACTTTCACTGCTCACCCATATAGCTGAATTGGTGAGTGGAAGGGTAACAAGGGGACAGAGGAATACTTCACCAGGACATATCCGGGAGGGCCAGAGGAATAAACTGCTACTCCCTGTGAAAAGGTGTGTATTTCTTCAGCCATCCAAGAGAGGTGGAGGGGAGCTCACAGATGCCTACAGCTTCCAAAACAGGCCTAAATGAGGAGAAGGATTCAGTGAGAAATCCTGGCAAGCTGGATCCAGTCAGAATCCCATCAGCAGCTTTCTGGGCATCTAAGTAGTTGTCTCTGACCACTTACGTTGGTTCTATCTCTCAGTACAGATGGCCCCAGCTCTGCTGATCTTGCTGACCAAGGACAGGCAGCTGCTTTCAGTCCCTGAACTTTCTCTGCTGCTGCCTGCAGGGGTGAGTGGAGTTCAGCCTTCGCTGAACTCACAATTGCGTCAACCCAGATCCAAAGTGCACAGGGACCGGTACTAGGAGAACAATAGTTGAGCTCACAGGAGCGAAGCTGAGACCTTTGGGACATGGAGCTCCCCTGCATCCGCACCCGGCAGGGGCACTGCGGCACAGAGCCTGGCACTGGGGCAGGCCTGATGAGAGCAGGTAATGCTGCACAGGCCAGGACTACCCACCTGATAAACCAGAATGGTATTATCAGCCAGAACAGTACTAGAGGAGTAAGCTTCAAGTTCTTAATCTCTTGCCATTGGGCTGCTTTCCAATCAACATTGATCGCTGGCCTGGACCACATTTGGCTTTAATTTTTAAGCCTATAATCTTGTCGAAAATCTTTGTTCTAAAATATTCTAAATCCTTACTCTGCAGATAGAAGGTGTCAGCCTGCCCCTCCTCAAGGGTATCGAGTTTCTATGCAAAGTGTTACATGGGAAGAGCCAAAGGGATCCACATCCAGCCATGCAGAGAGCAGAGTGGGCGGGAGGACACAGATCTTTCTAGAGAAACTCTGCTTGACAGTATTGGGTTTGGTCAGGACAGGCAAGCATGCAACCTTCTGGTCCTTGTAAAGCTCTACACTTCCTCACACCTGAAGACCCAGGATGGCCACCTGCTCTCCACACCACTCCTGCCTGCTGCAGAGGGGAATGGCAGATCAACACGCTCAGGACCGACTGCAGAACAAAAACAAGTATCTGTTGCATTTGCTGCCTTTACATCCTGAAGGAAGGATGAATCTTCTTGCAAAATCTCAGAGCAGCTCTGGTTCAAACCAGCATTAACTCTATAGCATCCAGCTAACCACGTTCCCTGCAGCTTCCTTCTCCTCTCTGAGCAACCTTATAGAGTTTGCAGGGTTGGGAAGTGGCAGGAGGTGGCTGTGCCTGGAGGTGTATGGGGTCCACAGATGTGGGGACATGCTTTAGCAATTAATTGCTTTACCTTGGCAAGTATGGACTTGCTGTGAGCAGACAGCTGCTTGTCCTGCGGTGGAGCTGGTGTGAACACCTTCTGCACCCCAGTAGTGGTTCCCCACACAGGGCGAAGATCCTGGTGGCTTCTGGGGCACTGTTCATCCATCTCCGCATCCAGGCACCTGCATTTCCTGTTTTGCATCCCACGCTTGGCTTGCACCTTTCCAGCAGCTGTAGATCATCCCTCTTAGAGCTAAAGAAGCCTAAAACCTAAAAAAAAAAAAAAAAAAAAATCTAAAAATATAGTCGTTAGGCAAAATGTTTAAAGTGCCTGTGGACCCATTGAAGGGTGAAAGTCTGCTGAGTCTGTAAACTCAGCCTGGGCTTCTGCTGTTCAAACAGGACAACGAAACTGGAAAAGCATTATTATTCAAAAAGTTTATTATCAACTGTTCTAAGATCTGTTTCTTACCAGAGGTTTTAAGCTCTGCCTGCTAACGCTGTTAGACACTGTTGACTTTCTGCTGACTATCCATGCTGTCTCTAGGACGTGTCATGCTGGGGTCCATCTGCAGGATGGTGGGTGCAGGTGGGGCAGTGGGGTGGCCTTGGCCCCAGCAGAGCCGAGGCTGCTGCCAGCACGGGCACTGGGAAGCACAGAGGAGCCTGAGCGTGGCGCTGGAGACCTTCTGGGGCTTCACTGCTGGGCAGTAGCAGGAAGAAGAGGGTCAGAGGGATGAGCCTCTGGCTGCCTGCTCTCCATCCGGCTCTAGAAGGGTGGGAGCAACTGCCAGTGGAGGTGGAGGGACATTGCTGAGGCCGGGAGGTGCTTCAGCCCATCGTTTGGTGGGTGCTGGTGTGTCCCCTGCAGGTTGATCCCCTGGGCTTGTGGAGGGGTGGCCTTCATCCACTGCTGGGGTGTCTGGGGCTCTCCATTTCACACCAACCCTCTTCTTGAAGCTCTCCGGCAGGTGGGGATGGTCTCTGTTGAAGCTGGGGTTGTAGTAGTAGAGTATCTGAAAAAAGCAAAGAAGAGTTAGTTGCCATCATTTCAGGATTGGAAAACCTAAAACTACAAACTGTGAGTTTAAGTAGCAAAGACACTCAGAGACCTCAGATGATGCTGAGTGTGTCTTTCCATTTAACGGGCTCAAACTAAGTGGATATAACTGCACTCTTGTTCTATCCATGTTTCTAGTAGTCAGAGAGACTAACTCCAACCTTCCTGAAAATGACCTGAGGAGGATATTAAACCCAGAGCACTCGCTACCGTCCCCACCTCCTCTACTGCGAGGCCTCATTTGATGGGAAGGCCCATCTCTTCCCCCAAGACCACAGTGAGCGTTAGTGGAAGTGCAGAGCAACTGCTGTACCTGGCTGTGGGCAGAAGCTGCTCTTTCTTCTGCCAGGAATTCGGGCTTTGGAATCCTGTCCAATTTGGACAGGAAATCCTTTGGAGTTTCCAAATTCTTTGGAAATCCTGTCGCACTTTGGTGACGCCGTACAGGTTCATCTGCCGAAGGAAACTCTTCATGCTGTTCATGGCAAAAACCCGCAGAGGTCCTACCCTGCCCACCACCTCCTCTTTGAAGAGCTCTTCATTAATGGCCACACATTTTCCACTCACACTCCACCAAATGGACTGAAACTGGTTGCTTTCCACCAGTTTCCACAGCTTTTGTGAAAAGTAGAGGGCTGAGAATTCATTGGCTTCACCCGCCTTCTCATTGGAAACAGCTGGACCAAAGCTTTCCTCGCTGGCCATCACCCTGGACAGCCAGGCCTTGTCCTGCCAGTCAGCAAGCAAAGGCCAGCCGGGGCCTGCTGACTATGGATACCAGTGGGATATTCTGACAAGTCATTGGGATGCCCGTGCTGCTTAGTGGGGACATCACAGCGTGACATCACGGTGCTGCAACGGTGCCGTGTCAGAAGGGATCAGCCCGAGGAGACATTGCTGAAGAGCACTTGCTGCTTTTCACTCCCAGAGCCAGCGGCGGTGGGATTCCAGAGCCCAGAGGTCAGTAAAGCTGTGTGGAACGGCTGTGGGCAGTGACAGGACTGTGCTGTGTCTGGTCGCATCCAGGAGTGGGTCTGCTGGGAGGAGCAGGGATGGCTGCAGCGTTGGGCATCCCAGTGCCCCATTTGGGAAGCTTTCCAGCTGGGCACCTCTTGACACCTGCAGAAATGTCCTTACGGTCTGTGTTGGCTTGTTGCTGGATGCTGACTGTAAGAAAACTGTTAGGAAGAAGCCTCTGCCAAGCAGAGGAGAAGATAACCCAAGAAACAAAGAAAGCCTTGGGGAAAAGGAAGAGCATTCCTCCAGCACTCCACTTTTTCTAGAGGCATTGCAATACAGAGCCAGAGCAGGACAACAGCTTCTTTCTGAAGAGCAGAAAGAAAGAAGGGAAACTGCTCAGCAGGGACTTGCAGTTTCTCTTCTCTCATGGGAACAGGGTGGTTTCTGCCTTCTCACTGGGCTTAGAGCAGTGGAGAAGAAGCAGCTCCAGTAAGGAGAATCATTTTCCTGATATTTCCTGCCCCAAAGCAGCAGGAAGTCCCTGGGTGTTGACCTGTTGTCCTTGCAACCTGCTCAAAAGGGGTTCTCTATTTTTAACTAATGGGTTCAGAACCGTTGGAAACTGCATGGAAGGTTTGGAAACAGCTGAAAAACTTCTGCTTTTGAGTTTTTCAAGTGTAGAGCTGGGGTAGGTGACACACTGGCTTCATTTCTGGCAGGAAAGCCAAAAGCAGCGGCTTCTTCACCCTCTGTGAATGGCTTGGAGCATTGGGAGTGGTGTGTCCTGCCTTTACTGGCAAACCTGTGGGTCTGGGTGGGGAACGGACCACCCTGAGCACTGCCACAGGAAGGGAAAGGTTGAATGCCTAAAGGGGAAACCCCACTTTCTTGATGCTTGTATGAAGTGTGGAACACTTACAACCAAGGTGCCAGCCAGGAACTTTGGCAGGTGACCTCTGTGTTGTGCCCACTGAAGTTGGTGCAGGAGGGCAGGGAGCAACTCAGAGTTGCTACCCCCTCTTCCTGCAGAAATACCCAAACCTGCATGTGCAGAAATCCCCTGGGTGAGCACCCGAGGAACTCAATGCCCCAGGCAGCAGTGCCAGGAAAGCAGAGGAACCTTCTGTATCCCCAGCAGATGATGAAATGTCAGAAGTCAAAAGTGTTTGTCTGTGCACCTACCGAAGCCCCTCTTGTTGCTGTTGTCATCCCTCCCCAGACAGGCTTAGGCATGGGCTTGGCTCTCCCCACCCCGGTTTGCTGGGGCAGCGTCTCCATGTTCCTCGCAGATGACCTGTCCCTGCTCCCTCCTCCTCCCTGCTGCATGACCCAGTTTGGTCAGAGGCTCCTTACCCACCCATGTGGGTCTGTGGGCACCTGTGCCTAACTCCTGCTTGAAGGGGTGGACGGCTCTGGAGCCTGGCATAGGTGATCCCTGCTTCTCAGCCAGCAGAGCATCACACACTTGTGCTCTCTAGTGCTAACAAACCAGGCTGGGCCCTTCTCAGAAATTACTCCTGTGGTGGCAGATCAGTTGCTTCTCCTTGTTCTGCGGGTGCTAAAATAGGAACTCGCCCTGGGGTCATGCTGTGCAAAGAGAGCAAGACAACCGGGAAAGGTTTCTTCTTCAGTTTGTTACCAACACTATTAGGGTCTATAGGTTACCAACTCAAATAAACTATTTATGGATAACTCTATTGGACTCCAGTTATTTCCAAATCTATTAGACTATTTATTATTAACTCTATCAGACTTTACTTATTTTAATGCTAACAGTCACCATTAACTTGGAAACAGCTTTCTCCTCTCTATCCACCCCAATCACGTGCAGCCACAGTGCTCGTGGCACAGGGAGGACACTGTGGGGCTGTTGGCCTTTGGCCATGGGGTGGCGTTGGCATGGCCGTGGTAAGGGCTGCTGCCATCCAGGCACGATGCAGTTGGTCTCTCCTTTTGTGGCCCACTCTTGGCTTGCACCTTGCCAGCAGCTGTAGATGTTCCCTCTTAAACTTGGGACTATAAGAGAAGCATAGAAGCTAAAAACTGCAAAGGGGTAGAATTGCAACCAGTTCAAGCCTGGAAAACACAAATATAATGAGAACTAAGATTTTTAATTACAAAAGCCAATCTTGGGTACTGAAAAGAGCTCTTAGGGGTGTTTGAAACCTCAAGTTCGGGCTTTGGTTTTAGTTCAAATCAAGCTTGAGACTTGGTTTGAAGATCAGTCTCTCCCACCAGTTCCTGTGCAGAGGAACTGATGTACTTTTCTAAGAGCAGGAGTCGCTGCTTTTTCTGCTAGAAATTCATCTCCAGAGTCAGACATATCAGGCACCTCTGACAGTTCATGCAGCCCTTGGAGGTCAAGCTGATGATGGACACTTTCCATGCTCTCCATTTCAAAAACTCTCCCAAGTCCTCTTGCCAGCACTTCCTTCTTAAACATTTCTTCATTGATGGCAACAGAATCCATCATCAGCCCACTGAATGGACTAAGAGTTATTGCTGCAAGCAATTTTCTAGAGCTGTTTGAGGTCTTTGTCTTCACCAGTGTTCTCAGAAGAAGCAGGAGTCTCTCTTTCAGGAGTGCTGTTATCACTCCAAGTTTGGAAAGACTCTTGTTCCATCATTGCTCCTATAGCAGCACCCCAACTGCTTGATCATCCCATGCAGAAGACGCAGGAGAAGCTGAGTCTGATGACTCCCCCAGCTCCTCTGAGGAAGAGGAGAAGATGATTTCAGCTGTTGATGACTTCCTTTGAAATCATCTGGTCTCATTTGGGCTCAACCTTTCTTCTGCAGCCAATACTCTGGCCGGCCAGCCTTGGTCCTGTCAGACACCAGTCAATGGCCAGCTGGCCAACTGCTGGTTCTGATGGGACGTTCTCAAACATCACTGTGGTGCCTGAGCCACATGGCAGTGACATTGCAGGGTGGCACTCGTGGCCTGGCAGAAGGGAGCAGTCAGAGGAGAAAGTGCTGAAGAGCACTTGTTGCTTTTTGCTACCGGAGTCACCAACAGGGAGACTCCAGAGCCCAGCCTTAAAGCTGTAAGCAATGAGAGGACCGTGCTGTGTCTGGTTGCATCCAGCATTGGGTCCACAGGTCCATAACCCACTTGTATCCAGGAGTAGGGACAGCTGCAGCATTAGGCATCCCAGTGCTCTGTTAGGGAAGTTTTT
>JAOQGH010000003.1:16645682-16706970 GCA_025769975.1 Gallinago jamesoni | reverse complement strand
ACCAACAGGGAGACTCCAGAGCCCAGCCTTAAAGCTGTAAGCAATGAGAGGACCGTGCTGTGTCTGGTTGCATCCAGTCCATAACCCACTTGTATCCAGGAGTAGGGACAGCTGCAGCATTAGGCATCCCAGTGCTCTGTTAGGGAAGTTTTTATGATCCACTGGAGAAACATAGGCTTTGGCTGCATGTTCTTCAAAAGCCAAGCAAAATACTCCCATCTCTAAACACTGCGGGACTGCACAATACTAATTTCTAGCCTGTCCAGGCACTGACAGTATTTCTGCTCTAAGAGCCTTAATGGGCCGATGAAAGATCATCATCTTTCCCTCTGAGTTCACAGTCACTTTCAGAGGAGCCCAGCATATAGCTCAGCCCAGCCCACCAGGACAGTCAAGCTGTGTCTGATATGGGTTGTCATAACCTTTGTCACAGCCACCATGCACCCTCATGCTCCAGGCATGTTGTGCCGTGACATGCACCAACCTTTCAGTGCGCTCCCTCTCTGATACTGGCTGCATCTTAAAGGTCTCCTCCCACCTAGACGATTCTATTGTGCCCTTCATCCTTCAGCTTCTCTAGCCCTGGAGGAATTTAACTGGGAGGAAGACATTTTGCCTTTTGTGTCTTGAATTTGATGAGAAAGGGAAGGGGGTGCATGAAGAAATTTGCCCTGAAATACCCTCTCTGGATTTGGAGAGCTGGAAAGTTTTTTCTGAACCAGCCTTATGTGTTCAACATAAGCTATACTGACCTAACGCTCCAGGCATACCACAACACTGATAAAGCTTCTTCAGGCCAGCATTTAAAGACCTGTCCTGCAGCTGGAAAAGCTCCCAGCTTTTGAAAGGGGCTATGAATACTTCTGCCAAGCAAGGGGAAAGGGCTTCCCTTGGTGAAACAGATTTCAGCAAGCCTTTGTGTGGCATAAACCCTCTTCATACTAGCAGGGTCAATGTAAAGGACCCACCTATAGTACCCAATATCTGAGCTCGTGCTTCTCTCTGTCTCTCATAGCCCAGTGCGAGGCAGGTTGGCTGTGGCATTTTGTGAGCTCTATAACGGGGGAGGCTATTTCTAAGGTGACAGAGACCCAGCAGACAGCTGAGAGCCCAGAACAACCCCTGAGCTCACCTTGTTAGCAGTCCCAGGTTACTGCTCTCTAACAATCTGTTCTAAGCGTTGGCTAAGTTTGGAAACAGTGATAAAAGCAGGCTTGCTGATACCATGCCAATGCGTAAAGAGCTTGTCAACAGAGGGAGATTCACCAGCAACAGGACAAGGGAGCAGCACAAACATTACTGTCCAGTATTTCCTCTATAGAATACTTTATATTTAAGCGTGAGTCCTTTAAAATACTGTAACAGAGCTTTAATACTGCATTAAGTGCTGGGAAATGGCAAGAGCAGAGGGTATTTCACTGTCTAGCTTCAGACTTTCGCAAATGGATGTGAAGCCTAGAATCACAGAATGGTTTGGGTTGGAAGGGAACTTAAAGATCATCTAGTTCCAACACCCATGCCATGGGCTTCCACTAGACCAGGTTGCTCAAAGCCCCATCCAACCTGGCTGTGAACACTTCCAGAGATGGACACAGTACTCCAGGTGGGGTGTCACAAGAGCAGAGTAGAGGGGCACCTCCCTCAGCCTGCGCATCGCACTTCTTCTGATGCAGCCCAGGATGCAGTTGGCTTTCTGGGCTACAAGCACACATTGCTCGCTCATGTTGAGCTTCTCATCCACCGATACCCCCGCCTCTGCCCGACCTGTATTTGTGCTAGGGATTGCCCTAACCCACATGCAGGATCTCGCACTTGGCCTTTTTGAACTTCATAAAGTTTGCATGAGCCTACCTCTCAAGGCTGTCTGGGTCCCTCTGGATGGCATGCCTTTCCTCCAGTGTGTCAACTGCACCATACAGCTTGGTCTTGTTGGCAAACTTGGGTGCACTCAATCCCTATATCACTGATAAAGATGTTAAACATCGCTGGTACCAATCCCAACACCTGAGAAATGTCACTGGTTGCCACTTGGACATCGAGTTGTTGACTGCAACTCTTCAAGTATGGCCATCCAGCCAATTCCTTATTCACTGGGTGGTCCATCTGTCAAATCCATGTCTCTCCAATTTAGAGATACAGATGTCTTTGTGCAGGACAGTGTCAAATGCTTTGCACAAGTCCAGGTAGATGACATCAGTTGCTCTTCCCTAATCCACCAATGCTGTGATGCCATTGTAAGAGGCCACCAAATTTGTTAGGCACAATTTGCCCATGTTGGCTCTCACTGATCACCTCATTTTCCAAGTGCCTTAGCATAGTTTCCAGGAGGATCTGCACCATGACCTTGCTGGGTATTGAGGTGAGACTGGCCTGTAGTTTCCCATGTCTTCATTTTTTCCCTTTTTATAAATGGGGGTTATATTTCCCCTTTTCCAGTCAGTGGGAACGCCACTGGACTGCCACAATTTCTCAAATATGATGGCTAGTAGCTTGGCAACTTCATCCACCAGCTCCCTCAAGACCTGCGGATGCATCTCATCAGGCCCCATGAACTTGTGCACCTTCAAGTTCCTTAGATGGTCTTGAACTTGATCTTCTCCATCCAAAACTAATAAGCCATTTCCTAACACATTTTGACTCTTGAATAGTATCCATACTCAGCTGTTGGTTTTCACTTTATTTCCAGAAAATCCTCAGCAATTGAGGCTTGCTCTGAGGGTGAAGCTTACTGAGTGTTCACACAAGCCAAGGAACAGCAAGCAATGTGCAGTTGCTGGCAGCAGGGCAGACCTTTTGGGGTGGAGAGCCAGGACCCGGTGATCACAGCCACCTCTCCCATCTCTGCCTTCAGGAAGTGGCTCATTCCGTTTTCTCCTGTGAAATCAGAAAAAGGAAGAAAGAAGCTGGTTGTCACAGGAAGATAGACAAGTCAAAAAAGAGAGGCGGAACAGCTGCAGTGAGTTTGAGATATGCTGCTCTGAATCATCCTGATGTGTAGGAGAAGCCACTGTCCTCTGTAGCACTTCAGGCCTTCTCAGAAGAATTTATTTCCCGCCACAAGTCACCCAGCCCTGCGTTTCTTGGTCAGGTTTACTCACTCTTGGAGAGCAAGAACATTCTTCTGCCTTTCAGCTCAATGCCAGCTCTGCAATGCGTCTGATAGATAAACCCAGCCCTATCAAGACCAAGAGCATACTTGTCTATCACTGTACCTTGACCTATTGTACAAGTTCTTTTTTTATCAACTCCTGGAGATGTGGGAAGCAGCTGGAACATGGGATACGTGGGAGGAAGGGACAGCAATATCAGGCATCTCAAAAATAGAAAGATCAGAAAGGTTAGGCTTGAACCAAGTGAGTCAGACAAAGCCCATAACCCCTGCCAGGAGGATGAGCAATGCAGACAGTGGATGCCTGATTCTGAAATAGAGATGTTTTTCTCCATTACGGCAGAGGAATGTGTTTTAAGCAACTGGCTTTTGGCTTTCTCTTTTGTTTACTCTTCCAAAGACAAAACCAAAAGTGATGCCATATCCTGCTTTAATGAAGCACAGAAAGAAGCATCTGGGAAGAGGAGGTGGAACATGACAAAGTCCAGACCAGCCTAAAGGCAGACGCGCACCAACCCTCCTGCCCAGCCTGCTGAATATACAGATATTTATCTACACAGCCTGCTACCACAGCCAGATGGAAAATACCTGCTGGGCTTCAGGATGCTCCAAGAAGCCAGGAGGAGATCGGGGGAATATCACCCTCAACTCTTCCACAGTGGTTTGCTTGGTTTCTTGAATAACCACCACTGTACAGAAGGACCAGACCCTCAGCTGATGTGAGCAGGCTCCACAGCCCCCACCGCAGCTGCATTCATACATACACCAGGTCAAGAGCCGTGTGGCTACAGCCCGTTTTCAAGATCATGGTAACTTTTAACCTTTAACCTGTTCAAGTACAAGCAGAAGAGTAGAATGTGGAAGTGATCCACTGAAACTTGTCCTGCGTGAGGGACTTTCCTGGAGAATCAGCATGAGAAAGGCGCTGCCTGACCAAAGAAGTGCTGCACTAAACCCAGTGCTGGAGAATGGCCAAGCACTGGATCAAGCTGGGTGCTTTGTTCAGGGAAGAAAGTACCTCTGCCAAGTGTGGACAGTGGCAGAACACCAGGCCACTTTTTTCCAACTCCTCTTATTTTTACCACACGTCTTTCAGTATTTTGTATTCACCTGAAGAGAGCCTGTCTTTTATATCAGGGAGTAAGAGAACTTCATGCAAAGAGCATCCAGTGTTTTGTTTTCCTAGTAATGCAGAATTGTCCTTATCGCAAACCTAGGTGTACCACAAAGGCTTGTAACTAGAAAGCAGAGAGGGAATACCCCACTTGCTAAGTCAATTTCTTGAACAATTAGGGTTGGCAGCATTTCATTCTGTCAAGTTACTTCATGGGTAATTTTTCTAAACACCAAACATTTATTAAAAACTGCAGAGGTACAGTAAGGGAAGTTCATGTGCAACTGTCTTGACCTTCAGGGAAAAAACCCTCCAGCATAACACAGTTGCCATAAATACTTAGCTATGACAAAAGATGTCAGAAATGCAAGCTGTAGACATTACAGGATACTCAGCCAAAATGAAACCTTATGCCTTCCAAACTGTGAGCTGTAGAGACCAGCAAGTTTTACGACAGTGTAATATGTTCTCCTAGAATTTAGAGGGCAGGAAAGTGCAGCTGACACTGAACATGTAATACTAATTTCTTTGAAGGAGGTTAATTTCCAAATGATACAAGACTGTCCAACCCATTGCCAAGTTCTGGATCTAAACCAAGCAAGTTCATAAAAGGGTTATACAGATCAGCGCATAATAGGTTATGTCTTGGACTCTATCCTCTGGCTCAGGGGATTTCCAGGAGCATAGTGCACACCAGCATCTTCCTTCAGTGTCTGCTGCTAGCTGGGTGGACCTTTAGCCTGACTTCCTTGTCACATACAGTCAGTCAAGACTCAAGTATTGAAGGCTTAACTTTGTTTGCACAAAACAAAGCCTCCTTGCCTGGTTTGGGGTTTTACAGGCTTGTTTCTCAGTGTCTCATGCATTTAGTTCTTTCTTCTGTCTCTTGTGCGCCTGAGCAGCAGACACCATCTCCAAAGAGGGCACACACCTCCGCACAGGGCTTCTCTGCTTCTTGTTTGTAAGGTATTACAACACGCTGTACAAATGGTCTAACCCTGGATAAATCCCATGCAGGGGATTAGTCACACTGATGTTGCAATCATTGGTGTCATGGCTAAAAATGACCCAAAGAAGAGGAATATGAGAATTTTCCATCATGGCTTATTTACATTGATTATAAACAAAGATACCTAACTCTTGTGCTAGCCCAACAACCACTTGTACCCGCCTGATGCTTGTTATCTTAGCTCAGGACTATGCTAGAACAGATTTTCTGCCATACCTCTGGAATGGGCTGCCTTGTTCTTCCAACTTCAGCCAAACAGCAAAAGCTTGATTTGACTGCAAATGCTTTACACATTTCTTGCACAGTTACAGCAACAATTCCTTGCTGCTATAAAGATGTACCCTGATCTCACCTCGAGATGACATAATTATAAGCTAAAGGTTCCTAGTCCCAACCACACCATAAGCTCTTAGGTGAATGTCTTTGTTCAGTGTGGTGCAGCGCCAAACACTGCCCCTGAGCTCAGCCGTGGTTGCTGCTCTGCTGGTGATATTAGCACTCAGAATGATTGCTCTGGACTTAAACTGTGGAGAAGAGGCTTTAGCATTAAAAAAAAAAAAAAAAAAAAAGAAAATCACTATTAAACCCATTAAATTGTTTTAAGTTGAACACATAGCTTGGCAGCACTAGGTTAATGGCTGGACTCGATCTTAAAAGTCTTTCCAACCTAAATGATTCTGTATCTTTGACACAACCCCTTTCTGAGTGAAATACAGCTGTGCAGATGTGATGCTCTTACAGTTTTTGACCTAATTCTTTTATGCAGTAGAGAACATGGAAAGACAATACAAAACCCACGCATGCTAAACCACCTTTGCAGCAGGAAAATCAAACCCTTTACGTAGTAAAAGCAACCATGAGAGTCAGGTCATGGGGCTAAATAAATCAATTGGTCAGGCGGACAAACTGAGATACCCGACTGGTTTTCTTAGGACTGGGTGACTACTTACACAGATTGTGCAACTACTCTGCTCTGCAAACACAGCCTGATGTCCAAACACCACTGTCTGTAATAGTGTTACTCTGTATTGATATCCTTTGCGTTCATTTTGTAAATAAACAAACAGTGATTCATAACTGATGGGCTTGGAGAAACTCAGGGCAAGGGTTATAACACAGACTAAGTCATCACCTTCTCATTTGTGCAAAGATTCCATCGTACGTAATGGGACTGACTGCAGCAGGGTAACTCCATAGAGGAAGCAACCCTGGATGCTGAGGCCAAATCCTCCTGCTCGTGCTTGTCACAAGTAGCACCTTGCCTGTGGCAGAGTTCCACAGCAGCCCACGTTTGCTCCAGCAGCTCAGTGGCATTCGGTCTAACTGGCAACAGCAGCCCTGGCCTGATGGGATATCCCACAAAGGTGGACGTTCATGCTATGTCCTCACCCAAAACCACCTCTTCCCCCCTGCAGTGTGTACCATCCCGCTCTCTAGATACTTACAATGAATTAGCACTGAGCAAGTGAAAAAAAGTACAGAAGATACTAGATAGAAATTAATGTTTAACCTTTGTCTGCCTTAGACTACTGGCAAATAGTTGCAGGCAACCCAGAAATCTTTTACACTCACTTGGTTTCTAACTTGTGAGCAACTTTGTGTGCTCTGCTATGCAAGCAGCTCCATCAACAGCAGACATAAGGAAACCTGGTCCCTCATGGGTTTAGTATTTGGATAATTAGTCTCTGCATGTTTGGGTTTTTTTCTTTCATGGCTACTATAGTTCAAATCTGCTACAGCCTCTTTCTTATTTACTGTAATGTAAGGGCTCTATCCACTGGCTATGTGGTTTCACAGATCCCCTAGGGACCTTTAGAAGCTGTTATTCTTTAAGCCGTTCTTTGAAGTGGGGCCACCACACTCAAAGCCAGCCCAACTACAGCACAACCGTGTGCCATCACAAAGTTCAGCTTAAAACAGATGGAAAAGAAGCCAATAGTGAATCATGTAACAGCCTACCAAAAATCCTTCAACACACAAGACAATTGCAATACCAAATCTAAAAAGGATCAAATCAGAAAATTGTTGTTTGTAGCCTCATCTCCCCAATTTCCAGAGATACAGCCTGAACCTCAAACCCAAAAACCTTTTAACAGTCATGATCTAGCTACCAGATCTTCAGCCCTGAATGTCCGGACAGTAGGGAAGCTCTTTAGACCAAATCTGGAGTCTTGTTCTTCTCTCACAAACAGCAGCCAGCCACAAGTGCCTAGCATAAACCCTGCTGTCACAGGAGGAGAGTCAGTCCTTTATCCTTGCAGCCCATCACCCTGCAGGACTGCCTGGTACCACTGCAGAAGTAGTAACTGTATATAAATGGATGGCTGATTCATGCTGGGACACTGGTCTATTTTCTTGTCCCCCTAGCACGGTCTCACCCAGTACAAGAGAGCTGTAAAGCCAGTTCCCTGCATGGTCCCACTCCAAGCTGCAGTGACCACACTGGGCTGAGCAACCAGAGACATCAGTGGCTTCCTGGAGGCTGTCATCCTTAATGCTTTGTCTGGTGGTAACTAAGCCATCTCACTCTTCTTGACAAAGGCTTGGTGGGGAGGGTACCCTGCTTGCTTTACTCGGCAGTGGCTGAAAATACTGTGTGAGCAAGGGAGCAAGGTGGGAAAAGGGACAGAGGCTGATGGGATCTGCAGAAAGAAGAGCAGAGCCATGCTAAGACCATCAGTTTGAGCTTCCAGTGACCTCACTCCACCTCCTCATCTCCTTTGACATGCATCCAGAGGCACACAGTCATCTCCACGTCCTTCCTCTCTTGCCCACCAGGACCCAGCTGTGCTCCTTACTCCCACCCTGGGCAACCCAGGTCTGGGCTGGGGCCACTGCTCCACCCCAGAAGTGGAAGCCAGGACCTGAACACTGGCAGAGTGGGGGACATGCAGGAAAGAATAACCCTGGGTCGCAGTGAGCTCACTGCAACACCAACAGCCAAGGTATTTTACTTCTTCAAGCATCCTCTACTTTGAGATTAATTCATATAAAAGTTGTTTCATTCATAGGACAATTGAAGTTTGCAAGACAAGTAACTGGTGGGACAGCTACTCACTAGCGGCCCTAATTATTATTCAAGACGCAGGCTAGTTTTTACTTTAAAGACCCTCCATGTTCCAGTACAGCTCTTCCACTGCCCAAAATGATTCAGCAACATCTGAGGCTACCATTAAACTGTTGTCCCATGGTTTGGGTGAAAACCTGCATTAAACAACATCAAGACTTATCTTGAGATGAATTAAAGTTGAGCAAACGAGAAATGTGCTCTTGCAACAGAAAGCTGTGCAGAGCCTGAAGCAGAGTGTTACTGACACCTCCATCTCAAGAAGTGAAGTCCAAGGGCCACCTAATCTCATATTTTGTTCAGGGCAACACCAGACACTTCCCAAAGATGTCCAAGAACACCAGCCTACCTGCACAGGTCCCAACCTGCCCTCCGGTTCCTTGGGACTGGTTTATGTCTGGATCATAACACCCATTACACCCTTGGGAAACTATCACAGTTCATTACAAGACTAGGTCGTCTGCTTCCCATTTAAGAACTTGAGTTAGACGCTCTGTCTTGCTAAATTTGTGGCCTCACCAACTTCTGAAGACAATAAGATACACATAAGTAAACTCAGTTAATCAGCGGTTAAATTTATTTTTTCACAGCCCAATCATCCTTTAGTTAAGTTCCACAATTTCATGGCAAGAAGCCTCAGACAGGCCGGAGATGTTGGGAACAGGAAGCTTTCCCCAGTTACCACACAATACATACAATTCCTGGGTAGCTATTTGTTGCCGCTAATCGTGCTGGGAACAGCATTGTGCCCTGGGAAACACTGGGTTCGATTTATATTAAAACCAAAAAGAGAAAAAATAGGGCAGCCTTGACAAGATCTGCCTGACTCACCCCTGCTGCTGTGTTTAATATTGTTGGAGAATTGCTCCTTGCAGGAAGCAATTTAGAAAAAAAGCTTGATAAGGAAAAGCTTGTGATGAGGAAAGCTCATCTGCTTTCCTTTAGACCAGCTGCACGCCTGCCCAGGACAGATGTACTTGGCACGTATATGGAGATGGCTCATACATACTGAAGGAGCAACACATTCAACAATCACATATTTATGAGACAGTTTCTAATCAAACCCTTCCTCCAAGCAAAGATAACAGGCTATCCTCGACATTCTCACCACAAGTACATGACAGCTCCAGCACTCTGCTGTCTACAGCACACAGCAGCCTCCCTGTGCAAGGACCCACCAAGACAACGTGACAATCCCAGCCTCAGGGCACCCGTCCCTTGTCTAACTCAGAAAATCTTGTGCTAGGAACTTAGCCTAATCCTACATCTTAAGTAAGACTTCCAAGCTGTCTGTGGTACACTGGCCGATTGCACAGCAGTGCCTCCAGCTAAGACACATACCTGCTTTCTTCATGCTCCACTTTGTGTGGGTGCACAAAGCATCGGGGATGTCTTTTTAACGTAGGTGAAAAAAATGTCATTCTGTTCAAAATTTCACTGCTGTATTGCTTCCTACATTGACTTGTCTCTAGACTATTGTGGTGTGATGAGACTAAGAGGACTGCCTACCTTTGGGTTAGACAGCAGGAGAACGGGGGTCCACAGAGGTCTTCATAAATTAAATAGAAACCATCAAGATCAAGATGCTGAACAGGGAGGACAGATCCAGTCACAGACAGATGCACATGCTTTATCTAGAGAGCACAGCAGATGCTGGTATAAAGCAAAGAGCAAAGGCTGCAGGAAGCGAGCACGCCTAAACCAAAGCAAACAGAACCTGCATTTTGGGAAAAGATCAGTTGCACCTTCAAGCACAAGAGTTTGTGCCAGGCGCCTCCTGTAACTGGAGAGGCTTCACTCAGGCTTGGCAGGGGTGAATGCAGCAACAGCTCAAGTGCCCAGCGAGAGGTTGCTCCTGCAGCCCTGCTACAGTGAGCAGCGCCATGGCTGTGATGGTGACCTGGGGAGGGGACCCTGCAAAGGCAGAGAGGGGCAGAGCCCTCTCCTCACTGCACAACCCACCTCCCCATACACCTCTTCATTGCCAAGAACACAGCATATTGGAAACTCATTTCCTAAAGTAACAACTTAGAAGATTGTGTTGTCTCACCTTGATTACTAGTAAAGCCTGTGAATGATGTCAGCTTTTCCTGCCAAGCCTGGTTGTCTCAAAAACATCACATTTCAACACATTGAGAAGGAAAACAGAAATCCTTCAGTGTGCAGGTAGAGAGGGGATCCACATTCGTGCTCTGGCTGAGGAAAGGCTGCAGCTCTATACCTGCCTGCTGGTGGCCAGCAAACACGCACACACGCCTCCCCAAGCGGGAAGTAGCCAGGGCACAGGGTGTCTCCACCCCAGCTGATATTTAGGGGATTTGAGAGCGAAGCGAGGATAGTGAGGGGTTATTGCCTCAGAGGCAAGTATGAGTGAAGTCAGACAGAACCCGTTGTTCAATGAGCAGTTTGTCCCTTGCTTAAATCACAGCCGAAAGCCTATGCTAAAGGGCTTTCTCTTTTCTCAGAGGGTATCACAAGTTGTCAGCTCTGCTACAAGCAAAGTGGAGCAGCCCCAGGAGCTGGGTAATGGCACTGGCACGACACTGAGATGAATTTTGGTTCAGGTCCCAGTGTTTTTTTTTTGGCATTTGCTTGTTCTGTGTCCCCTTTTTACCCCTGGCAGAACAGTCTTGTCTCCCAGCAGGAACTGCTTCTCCAGCACACATGGCACAAGTTTCCGCTGTGCAGACACATGACCAAGGTCCTAACAACCTCCTAATTACCAAAATCAAGCCCAAGGAAGTCATTAAAGGACAAACAACACCTGACCACCCAAGTCAAGTCCCTATTGTCTACCTTAATCAACTGCTACCCCATCACAAGGCATGCTGGGTCTGCTTGCTTTCAGGGTATTCCACATCCCTCCAGCTGCAGGTCCTCTCTCCAATTGCTCTGCCCAGGGTGAGTGGAAGAGAACAGGCCACACTGCCTGCCACCTCCCCCAGGGGAACTTTCCCTGCTTGTCCAGAAAGAGCTGCTCAGTGGAGGAGCCCTACTAGATTTCTCCTACTTTTGAAATTGTTTTTTCCTTCCAGCTGGTGATGACCTACATAATAAGCAGGTCACTGGAACATGAGAGATGTTTTCTGAGGCAGAGGAGAAAAGCCAAGCAGTTCCCCCACTGCGCACGCTTCTGAGGACAAAGTGAAGCACTGTTTCCCAGGGGACCTGCTCAGCATCCTCCTTTGTGCTCTTCCTGTCTGAAATCAGTGGGAGCTCCTGGGATCCCACCAGGGACACGATCAGACCCTGAGCAGAATATCAGGCTAGTTAAGGACCAGCTCCACAGGGGATGGAGGTGAGCTTCAGGGACATAAACCCTCCTCATGTGTGCTGTAAAGCTGCCATGTGCAGCCCCTGCGCACACAGCTGTGAGCCCATGCAATGGCCCAGCTGCATGAGATTCAATCCACCAGGCAAGGAGAGCTCTCAGCAAACAAGCAGCAAAGAGAGCAAAGGAGAGAGCAGGAAGATGTGAGGAGGACAAGTTCCCACGATGAGCCCTGTGGTGTGACCCCTCCCCGGCTGAAGGAAGGGTCTGGTTACAGCAAGTCTGCAGACCAGAGGAATACCAGACCAAGTCGTACCCAGCTGGAATAGTGCCCTACCTGAAAATCTGGCAGGCAAGAAACATGGTTAGAAAAGATTGCACTCAGTTTGCTTTTTAAGTTGTAGTCATTTCTGCTCCTTTATGGGGAGCATTCCTAAAGGCTTCCTACAATGAAGTACAAACTAGAAGTGAAAAGGATTTGAGTGGCCAAGAGAAGAGAGACCCTGGGATATCCTTTCAGCATCGGTACAGTTTAAGGCATAGCAGCATGGAACTGGACTGTCTCAGGACGCTGTCTCCAGCACCACCCTCTCTAATCTTGCAACTAATCTCCCCCCATCTTCAGAGCCCCCTCTCAACAGTGCAAAAGATGTAGGCCAGCATATCTAATCCCTGTGACAACTGCAGGCAGGAAGCAGGTAGCTACACACCCAAGGGTAAGGCAAGAATCTGTTAGAGAAATGAATGTAACGTGATCCTGCCTGGGGGTCAGAGTCAGTCCCAGAAGGATATACGGAACGAGTAACCAGAGCAGACAAGGGTAAGAAGCTCTCTCAAACAGCCCGATGGCTCAGAGAGCTCCAGTAACAATAGTGCAAGTCTGGTAACTAGGTCAGAGTTATGATCCTTAATTAATCCTGAAGAGACCCTATCTGCCATGGGGAACACGACAGATAAGGTAGCTCATTAAGCCCAGAAGCAGGCCAGGGGTAATGCCAGATCCCAACCTAGCCCCAAGAGGTTTGGGGACAAAATCCCATTTGGCAGCAGCAGTTGCTTTGCCCAGCCCACTCTCTGCCAAGCTTTTAGCCAGCAGACACACCAGGCTCTCCCCATTCCCTCCGAGGAAGCAATGGCAGCCCAGAGCCTGTTCACTAGCCACTGCCCAAACCACACTGACATAGACGATGAAATAGGAGAGAGATGGGATCAAAAACAACCCAGGGACAGGCAGACATGGGGCTCCAGCAGGGGAGGCATACCAAATCCTGCTGGAAAGTTTAGCCCCATCTCCCTGCAACCCTGCTCTTCCCCCCACAGTCTTCTGTGCCAGGGAGTGCTATCCCAAGTTGTTTCTTCCCCTCACTCCTCTGGAAGAAGCTGAGAAATAGCAGCTTCTCTATGTGTGCTGCCTCAGCTTGCACAGATGGTTAAATTAACAGATGGTTAAATTAAATCACAGTCACAATTAAATCACAGTCACAGCCCGAGACACAGGTTCTGCAAAGGGGCATCAAGGCCAGTAGAGAAAAGGGCCTGACACTACAGCTGAAGTTAGGAGAGTTTGTGTGCCTGTAGGGCCACGTCATTCACTTGGCAGAAAGATTTGTCCCTGACCATGACAGCAGAGAACACATCTGGCAGCAGGTTGGCAGAGACATGGATGGCCGACACCTGGGAGAACAGTCTAGGTGCATGTGATCTGCCCTGGCCTCTAGAGCTAGCTGTGTTTTGCATCTACACATGATCCCTACGAATGTCTTGATCTGCATAAATCCACTGGTGACAGGTAGATAAGCTGAGATAATGCTGATTGAGTTTTCAAGTCCCACTTCTGCTACCTGAGCAATTAAAAAGCAGTCACTGTCAGCAAAGACAGCAAAACCTAACAGGGCTTCTGAGGACACAGCACAGAGCAGGAGCATTAAAAATAGATTTTTCAAAGAAGGGATGTGTGACTAATAAGCCTTAAACTAACAATTGTTGAGAGATGGGGGCAGCTTAGTACTAAAGCCATGTCACCAGGGACCCTTATTAAGGTGTCACTTGTGCTCAGTACCACCCCCAAAGGCACTGTGTTCAGCAAAATCCAAAACTGACAGCACGCCAGGGAACCGACACAACTTCATACAATTAAACTAGAACAAGTAGCAAGGAGAAGAGCTGCCAAGTAAATATAGAGCAGTATTTCTACCCAAGGAAACGCTGAATAGCAGAGCAATCAAACTCCAGGCATACACACCATCACTGTACACGGGCAAGTGCAGCTGGGTGAGGGACTGCACCACTGCAAGATTGCTCCAAGAAAACGAGGTCACTGCCTATCAAGCCCAAGAGACGGTGCAAGCACTTTGGGGAAGGATGTACTGAAATCACTCCTTCCAATTAAAACACAAGCACAGAAAGCAGCTCTAGTTTATTTGCTCTTGTAATTGGAGCTTTAAATCTCAATTACTTGCTTAAAATCTTATTGTCCTTCCTGATAAATACATCTTGACAGGGTTTTTGCTATGGAGGATTCCCAGAGTTTTGGAAACCAAGCTGAAGCAAACATAGAAAAAGTTATCACCTTTCTGAGACACTTTCTGAGTACCTGAGCACAGGTAGTGTGGAACAACCAAAGGCTCACAAGGGAACCCAGAGCTTGCCTCCTTCACTCACCCATGGAAGGGAGCACACTTCTTCACTGTGCAAAGCACCAGCCTTCCCTTCTCCCACCTCCAGCCAAACTGCAAGACCAGGCCCTACACAAGACCTTTCTGGATTTCAGCAGTAGATAGCACAAGGATCCAGAGGGTTGGCACAGCTTCCCATATTAGAGTTGTTGGCTCCTGTTTTGCGGCTGAAGTGGTGGATGCCCCCCCCCTCCAGGTATCCCACCCTCTACTACATGGTCCCATTCCTGCTGCAGGTTGGGCAGGATAAAAGTCTGCTTCATATCTTAGAGCCTGGCCTAGTAAGTGTGTATTGCCCAGCTTGATATCTCTTCCCAAAACTGCTTCTTCCAAGACATTGTTGCCTCACAAAATGCAGCTTGGCAAAAAAAAAGCCCTACCTTACATCTAGAGATTGCTTAACACACTCCATCAGAGACAGAAAAATTAATCAATTAGGGAAGTGATTGTCCCCCTGTACTTGGCACTAGTGAGGCCACACCTAGACTACTGTGTTCAGTTCTGGGCCCCAAACTATAAGACAGACATTGAGGTGCTGGAGCATGTCCAAGCTGGTGAGGAGTCTAGAACACACATCTTATGAGGAGCGACTGAGGGAACGGGGGTTGTTCAGCCTAAAGAAAAAGAGGCTTAGAGGAGACCTTATCGCTCTCTACAGCTACCTGAAAGGAGGTTGTAGAGGGGTGGGGTGTTGGTCTCTTTTCCCAAGAAACAATGAATAGGTCAAGAGGAAATGGCCTCAAGTTGTGCCAGGGGAGGTTTAGGATGGATATTAGGAAAAAATTCTTCACCACAAGGGTTGTCAAGCATTGGAACAGGCTGCCCAGGGAAGTGGTTGAGTCACTATCTCTGGAGGCATTTAAGAGACATGTAAATGTGGCACTTGGGACAGGATTTAGTGGTGGACTTGGCAGTGTTAGGTTAACAGCTATACTTGATCTTAAATGTCTTTTCCAACAAACAATTCTATGAAGCTATGTTTGCACTTCCATCTCTTTCTAGGACATTTCCTAGAATCAGCTTTTATCTTCTTCACCCAGGGCATTTCCAAGAGAAAGCACATGCATCTTGCCTGATTAAATGGAGGGATTCCTGAAAGAAGACATTAGATACTCCAGGTTCTTTACCGCATCTCCTGAAAATACAAAGACACTACATTTTTCAACCATTACCACCACCTCAAGCCAACACCTGACAAGACTAGGTTTGCTCAGCACACCAAGTCAGAGGCTTTTAAAACTCACTCCTTTGAGTCCTCTAGCCCTGTAAATTTCAGCTGGAATGGGCTTCAAAGCAGCTGCAAAACCATCAGGTCAAATAAACTACATGCTGAAAAGGTTACCAGTGGGGTCACAGTACTTCAGGAAACCTCCCTTCCCAGTTGTCCTGGCTGATCCTCACTTGCAGTCCTCCTGGTACCGCCTGTGCTGCTTGGCAGGCAGAGTGGCCTGGGAGACCAGAGCTTTGCGTGACTTAGATTGTTTGTAAGACAGTGCAAACAGAGCACTTGCCAGCTTTTTGAAGAGTTTGGTACAAAGGCAAACAAGGAATGGAAGCCTCATATACTCAAATAACCTGAATACCTCACAGAGTTTCTCTAGTCTGCAGCTCCCAAGTTCAGATTTGGAGATATGATGCACTAATTTCCTCCCTTCATATTTTAGCACTGGCCCCTGCTACCCTATTGCTGCCACTCTTCTCATTTTAACACCTTCACCACCCTCTAACTTTATCTATAGAGCACGAGGAGGAATAATGTGTCTTGCATCTCAAAGGTTAAGCAACAAGAGCTATTGCAAAATAGCATAGCAAACCCCATGGGCAGAAAGTACCAACACTTGCACTGGGAGCCAGACACCAAGAAGGCTGTTGCTTGTCCTTCTAGCTTTCTGCTGTGGCACAGAGGCTACGGTGTTACACAGACTCTCCTCCCACTCACAGGAGTTTGGGTTTGGCCTTGTGATGTTTCACAGACCCTATTGCCATATGTTTTCATGCTATTTTCATGTCTGGAACATCCCCACTTCGATGCTAGGCATCCTTCTGCTCTGCTGCTTGGCCACTTCCCTCTCAACCCTTTGGATTGTTTGTTTCAAGGAGCTAATTCTAATTGACTATACAACTATAGCAACTACTATTAACTATATCAACTAATTCTTTAGCTATAAAGTTTCCATTGATGGAAACAATAAAAGATCAAAGCTGCTTTACACTTCCCTGTGTTTATTGCTTGCTTTTTCCAGAACCATTCTCGAGACTGTCTTGAGACCAGCTATATCTAATGCTATGGAATAGCTGGATAAGAAGAAAAGCCACCCAGGTAACAGAAGAGCCACCCAGTTGCCTCACTGGGTACTTGTTCATGGGATAACACCCACACAGGAATTCCCAGCATGGGGCTAGTCAGGAGGGGGATCTTCCCCCACCTTCTCATGTCATCAGCAGGTATTTCATTCCAAAATGCTTCTCCTTCTCCTTACTTCACTGAAATATCCATCCTTGCAGAAGAAATTGAAATACCGGATGCATAAGAGAAGAATAAGCCTTTGCTGAAACAAACCACAACTAGCCTTGTTTGTAGGTGCACTGTATCTACATTAGACATTTTAAGGTGACAGCCGTTTGAAATTCCATCATTTTCTGTCAATTTCCATCAATTCCACCCGCACAAAAGAGATCAGAGACTATTAGGACTTCACAGGATGCCCTTATGCCTGTTTCAGGCTGAAAATGCAATCTTATTTGTATTACTACACCTGGGGGGTGGGGGTGGGGGGAAGTAGCAGGTACATCTGCAGGAAATCGTACTGATTAAAAGCCTGTCTAGTCAGGGAATCTCCATTTTGATAAACAAAACTACATAAATTTATACAAAGAATGTAACTTACTGTGTCAGCCTGAGTTTGGGGTGACCAAGGAAGAGTGAGGGCACTTGAATATGCAGCTGCCTTGTAAGGTGTCCCTGCGGGCCCCTTGGCCAGGGGTACAAGTCAGAGAGATTATCTTTTTGTGGTGGTTTAGCCCCAGTAGGAAGCTAATCTCCACACAGCCACTCACTCACTCCCCCCTAGTAGGATGGGTAAAAGTGTGAAAACTTATGGGTTGAGATAAAGACAGTTTAATAATTAAAAAAGAGAAAAAAAAACAACAAAGATAAAAACGCTCACCAAACCCAAAAAAAAAACAAGTAATGCAAAAGAAAACAATTGCTCACCACTGACTGAGGACCAACCAGTCCGTGAGGCACAGCAGCCACAACCAACCACCACCCCCCAAGCTGCTGAGCTTAATGTCATATGGTGTGGGATGTCCCTTTGGTCAGTTGGGGTCGTCCCCTCCTGACTTCTCATGCACCCCCACCCTGCTTGCTGCCAGAGCAGTGCGAGAAACAGAAAAGCCCTTGACACTGTGCAAGTGCTGTTTAGCAATGACTAAAACATCGCTGTGTTATCAACACTATTTTCTTCACAAATACAAAACATAGCCCCATACAAGCTGCTGTGAAGAAAATGAACTCTCTCTCAGCCAAAACCAATACATTTTTACAGCAGGCTATCTACTTAATTCCTGTCTGGAAACTCCAGATTTTTATAGAGAGCTCTGACTTCAGAGCTAAATCCTTTCCCCACCCTCTCACACCTTCACACAGGAAACCCTCAGATTGACTTTTTCTAAGGTACTTCTGCTCTCTGCTGACTACATAGAGAGTTCAAGCTCCTAAACTGGGTGTAGAAGGTGGTATCTCTGCCTGAGTAGCTAATTAATGAGGAGAAATGAGGGCTGAGATATGCAAGAAAAACAACAGGCTGAAGCCCAGCAATAATCCTAACTACAAATATACTGGTTGGAGCCTATTGGTCCTTTCTAGAAGAAGGATGAACACAGTGTGAGAGAGGAGCAAACAAGGGTATGAATGCAAGTCATTGCAAGTTCAAAACTCACAGTAGCTGGAAGGATTCATGTGTCATGTCCTGCCATGTGCTGCATAAAGCAAGACAAAGTTGAGGATGCAAGCCGAAAAAAAAACTATTGTGTGATTTTCCACATCTGAAGCAACTGGAGAGATGTCAGGGAGATACTCTAGAATTAAGGTAAGCCATTGCTGGATATGTTAATCAGATGGGCTGTAGACCACAGCAGCCCTGGTGTGGGAGTGGCGCCCTTCAGCAGAAGGGCAGGGTACCTTGTATGAGGGCGGCAGTAGCTTCTGCTGTCCCGACTGAGCGTGAGTCATGCCCCTGTAATGGGACTTTTTGCAAAGACACCAAACTCCCCTGCACCAGTGGGCAGCACCCGGGGCCTGGCAGATGGGCAAGAGAGTCCTCACCCAACACCCTCGTGAGAACACACCAGCAGTTTGTGAATTTTAAAAGATACCCATTACATTGTGGAGAAAAACCACTTGGCGCTTTTTTGTATGAGATGGGGTAAGAAGCTTGCCTGATCTGTGAAACAGGGGTGCTCCTCAGTCACTCTGCAACAGGTCACATGTGCCTCAGCATTCAGCAGCTCTTCCAGCTTGGTTGAATTCTCTTATCACTTACAGGGTCCTATAAAGGAATGAGATTTCCTGTTCTGTCATGTAGAGAGGACACTGGATACAAATGAGGAAAATCTGCTAAAAAAATTCAGCATGGGAAGAATTTTCACTATGCAGCTACTATCACAACCCTCAAATTTTGCCTTAAAAGGTAAACTAAGTTCTCTGTAAGAACTGCCGGTCTCAGGACCGGAGGTGAAAGTTCTCAGATCTAAGCCTGGAATTTGAGACTGGATTAAATCCAGATGTCAGGATCACATCCACGCTCTTGGAAAATTCAGATCTCAATATAGACATTGCCTTGTGCTTGGGGAGGGGGAATTGTTTTTCTGGCTCACCCTCTTGTGACACTGCCCGGGTGGGAAAAAAATTAGGAATACATGCAGTTCTGTCTTCAGAAGTGGGCAAAAGGGATTAAATGTTGCTAATGGTACAGTTACATGCTTTCATTTGCACAGGCTGAGTGCAGAGGGGCTTTGTCTCTTGCTTTTCTGCTGAAGTATCTAAATGCTCTCTTAAAAGCATAAAATTCATTAAAATTCCATGAAAGGAGCTAACTGCTGACAGATCCAAGACTGGATGAAGGCTACAAAGCTGTGAATCAAGTTCTGTTTTCAGGAATACTGGGCAAAACACACTTGAGAGAAGAGGGATGGGAAGAAATTATCAAAGGTAACTTACACCTGATCCTATATGGTAAAAGAAGTGGAAAGAGACCACCTTCAGCAGCAACTCTTCACAGACATCTGCAGAAACCAACTTGACCCGGTGACAGGGGCTTTTTTTCTCTATTTCAGTTTCTCTACTGGAATCACTTTCTGTGGCTTCTCATCCACCTCCCAAACTGCTGGAATTTAATCTTTTTTTTCCCCTCTTGCAACTTATTTAGCAGAAAAATGGACAAATCATCAGAATGGAATGTGCTTTAGAAAACTAAAATCAGCAGAAGCTCTCAGGGCAGCTGAGAGTCTTCCCTTCCCCTGCTGCTGCATCAGATGGGCCTTTCAGGCAGATTGAGCTTCCTCTGCTGAATCCATCTGGTACCCAGCATCTCAGGTACCAGCTCCAAAACACAGTTACAGCCAGAAACTACCCACCTTCCAACCTAAACTTTGTCACAGCTGAATAAATTTGTTCTCACACCAATGCTATCCCCTCAGCTTAAACCATTTTCCTTCTTTATTACATGCTCCTCTGCCCCTTACATATTCACTGCTCCTCCCCAGCCCGCTGTACCTGCGTTCTCTCTCAGGATGGGCTCCTTGTTCCCCCTTGGGCTGCTGAGGTACTGTCCTTTGTCACAGCCTGAAGTCCTCCTCCTAGAGTGTGGCAAACTTCATGCTAGTTTCTCCTGAGCCCTGTAGGATGACAGTAATACATTGCCACAATTAACATTGTTAAATACCATTTAATTAATCCACTGAAGCTGTAAGAAACTTTAATTAATGGCAGCTTTATTAGTATTTATTTCACCTTCAAGATATAAGCTCTGATGCTATTTCCAAAGGGCACAAACTGGCAGAGCAGCTGAGAAAACACCCTTTCCCCCTGACTTTTCCCCACTCTGTTGGTCCCAGAGCTTACAGCCATCTCTGGGCACTGACAAGGACATGTTCTTTCGGCAGCTCTCCAAGATGAGGGTCAAGTTAATGCCATTCCGTCACTATTTAGCTCTGCTCAACTCTTGTCATGTACAAGGTTAAAGAAATTCACCAAAACCAAGCTCTAAAGAAGTGCTATTGCAGGGTCTGATTAATAGCACAGATTATAGGGAAGTCTGACAAGAAAGCTGAGAGTTCTGCTCCACTTGGAGATCTCTGTATCATGGCCAAGGTCACTGTGTCTCAGCTTCCAACCTTGAATGATGTTTGTGTAAAAAACCAGATGCTCTTCAGGCTTCAGACTTCACATGTGCTTTTGAATACAGAACCACGAGTTTCTGAATTCCAGCAACAGAGCAGACTAATGTACTTCATCTCTCAACCTTGCAACATGGCAAGATGCTGCTGTTATCAGGATAAAGAGGGATTATCAGATTTCTGTGGGATTGAACCTGCTGTGGCAGGTGTGCACACAGAAGAGCTCTGCAGCCTGTTGCATACGTCCACACCACCTTTCTCTGGTGCCTCTTACAAAAAAAACATGCATTCCCTCTATCCCGCTCAAGTTAAGTACCACAGTCAATTAATAAGGGAAGAATAGGAGGAGAAGAAAAAGTACTACCAACCTACTGTAAATAAAGCATGTGGAATTTGATTTGTGTTGTTAAAGCTGAAATTAATCAAAGGAGCAGTGGAGTGATCCCTTAGGTTCACACATATTAACTCTGTGCTCTAAGGACACTCCTCAGGTATCTACATGGCAGACCGTCATGATGTTTCCTCATTTTTAAAAGTGACTGATGTGACACAAGGCCTCAGGGTAGGGAGTCAAATGTTGATGGTCAGGGGAACGGAGACAGCACTAATCTGAAACAGATCAGGTGTCTTTAAACTCCAAGTGCTAATTAACTATTATATTTTATAAAATGTGAATATTTGAGACCTGTAACAGTAGCTGAAAGCCAGTTGTGGAAAAAAAAAAAAAAAGTACTTTTCATGAGCAAACTGAACTAATAATTTGAAACATTGTCCTCACATTACCAAATGACCAAGAGTCTTGCTATTGCAACTGCTATATGGGGTCGGGTCAAATACTATAGCCTTAGTTTAATCATATATTACAGAACAAATTAAAACTAGTATACATCTAGTTTAATGATACCCAGTGATGAAAGGCTGTTTCTTAATGGTAACTTCTGCATTACATTGCTGGAATAATGAATTGAATAAGAAGTAACATTGAGACTTATTAAACAATGCTGTCTTAAATTCCTAATAAGCAAGAAGTTTAAAAAAAACTTTTAAAAAAAAAAATCTAGCCTTACTAAAACCCAAATCCCATGCTTGCACCTTGTAAAACCTTATTTATTTTTTCAGAGCCCCATGAGGGCTCTGAAACATGAGGGGAGAACTCTGTCTTGTTTCCTACCTCAGAGCTTACTAATGTGCTGGAGTTGACAGCGAGTCTGCTGTTTGGCTATGGTTTAAGGCTGCCTTCCTCTTGATCTGCTTACGCTGATCACAAAGTTTACATATTGCAGCCAGCATCCGCAAAGTGAGTCAGGGATGAAGAGAGAAGGGTCAGGCAGATACCATGCCGGTCTTCCCCCTGCCCTCTAAAGATTAATTTGCAACTTGTAAATACTGACCAATACTTTCTGAGTGCCTTTAGTATCCAAACTTGAGTTCAGCAGCCACAGTTCTACACAGGATTTATATTTTCCTAATCACTCTACTGCAAGCACTTTCTAGAAACTACACAACATGACTGCATGGAAGACACAAGTCAAGTAGGAGCAAGCTTTAAGAGAGCTCTCCTCAAAACTCTGTACCTGTTAAAAAAAACACTCTTGCCTCAAAGTGCCCAAGCTGGCTCTCAGCTGGCTGAGGGATGTGAGGCCAAGAGAGGCAGTACTCTGCCCGCATCCTCTCTTCCGTGAAATTATTGTTTCGCAAGATGAGGAAAAAAATGCATCATCATTTTTCTTCTCCATTCTTTCCACACTTCAGCTGTTAGTATACGCTTACAGGAATTAGTACTACACAGCTCAGATAGCCAGATATCTGAGAGCTCCTTTTATCGTTACCCACTTGTAAATATTCTTTTAAACAAATAAACTTTAATACCTTATTGCAAACCAGGGGATGCAGGATTCAATTTCACTTGTTGCTGTCTTTCTCACAAGTCTCAGTTCTATCTTCAAAACCTGGGCAATGGTGCCACGCTTCAAAAACACCATGGTGGAAGTCAGAGTATCTCCAATACAGAAACTCTTAGATTCCTACCAGCTATAGGCAACGCGAGATGGGTTCAGGACCCCACTGGACCCACTGCTTGCTGAGCCCCCAGGCAAGGACTCTGCAGGGAGCCAGAGGTGCGTGTTAAGTAAGAAAATACATGAGACAGGTCTGAGCAGTGCTGGGTTTCCTCACTCGGCTGACTCAGAGCTTGTGCTTTCCAAAAACTAGGCACACTAGGGGCCCCCTAATCTACTGCCCTGGGGGTAAGGGCCTCAAGTGCTTCTGGGAAACAAGTGCTGCATAGCCCGGGGCTGAGGGGAAACCCCCAGCAGGACAACTACCCACTTCTTCCCCTATGGGCCATGTACCCCTTGTGGGCTGCCCCCTCACAGCCCCCTTGGGCCGGCTGCTCCCCTCTCCCCTCACAGCCCCCAGCAACTACTCAGGCCCACTCTATAACCTCACCACTCCTCCCTCCCTTCACGGCCCCCCAGAAGCCGCCTGCACCTCTTCCGGCCCTTCAAGGTCCCCCAGGGACCGCTCAGAGCCCCTCCATCCCCTCAGGGCGCTCCGGGAGCCGCCTAAGACCCGCTCCGTTCCCTCACAGTCACCCAGGAGCCGCCCGGGGATCCCTCCATCCCCTCACAGCGCCCCGAAAGCCGCCTGAGACCTGCTCCGTTCCCTCACAGTGCCCCGGGAGCTGCCCGGGGATCCCTCCATCCCCTCACAGCGCCCCGGGAGCTGCCCGGGGATCCCTCCATCCCCTCACAGCGCCCCAGGAGCCGCCTAAGACGCACTCCATCCCCTCACAGCGCCCCAGGAGCCGCCTAAGACGCACTCCATCCCCTTACAGCGCCCCAGGACCGCTCCCTCCCACCCTACAGGAGCTGCCTCTGGCTCCTCACAGCAAAAAACGCACTCCCTCCTCCTCCCCCACCTCTACCTCCCTCCGCAGTCACCGCCCCCGGCCCCTCAGGGCCCGGCCCGCGCCTGCGCCGTGCGGCGGCGGCGGAGCAGCCGCATCACGCATGCGCCGTGCCCGACGGGGCTTATATAGGCGGCGGCGGAGCAGCCGGTACCGGCTACGGGATCAGTACCTGGTCCTCGCGCCCACGGGGGTCTCGTTCCCGCTGACGTCACGTCCGGTTTTCCCCATCACCACCCCCCTCAGGCGGCGAAAATGGAGGCGGTGGTGCGGCGCTGCCCGTTCCTGGCCCGCGTCTCGCAGGCTTTCCTGCAGAAGGCCGGGCCCTCCCTGCTCCTCTACGCCCAGCACTGCCCCCGCATGATGGAGGCGGCCCCCGCCCGCAGCCTGGCCACGTCCGCTGCCCGCGGGCAGCAGGCGGAGGAGGAGACCCCCGCTGGCCGCCGGGGTGAGTAGGGACACGGGGGCGGGGGAGCGGCGGCCAGGCCTCTCCTCAGGGCGGGCGGGCGGGCAGTGGGCTGGGCCACGGTAACCGTAGCGGGAAGCTTCCCGGCTGACCTAGTCGCCCTTAATTAAGGGAAAAAAAAAAAAAATACAGACAGGCATCGTAGATAGCAGGAAACTTCTGGAATGGGTAGCTCCGAGATGAGGGTTGCTTAATCCTTTAAATGTCTGTGGTAATGGAGCACAAACGGGAGAGCGGCCTGTCAGGACGTCCTAGAGCGACCTCCGGCCGGGGATCCGCGGTCCCGGATCACCCAGCTGGGACTTCCAGCGGCTCCTCAACCCCGCCCGGTGACATTCCTTGGGGGAGCCTTACCCTGGCACTCAGGGGAAAGCACTGAGGCTTGTGGCAGACGAAAGGCTGGTGGCTGAAAGTAGCCAAAATCCTCAAGAGAAAATCTCCACTTTTGGAATGAAAGAGATTTTTGGTCCCGTCCCCCCCCGCAAAGGGTATAGGGCTACATCTACTATCATAAATCATAAGCCCCCTTGAGTGTTAGAGGGATTTTGTGCTTGTACAAGTAAAATCTGACTGTCCTCAGTCACTAGCCTGTGCCAAACAAATTGCAAAGGTAATGGATAGAAAAGCTTGAGTTGTTGTATTAAAATGATGAAGCTGAAGAGATTTTCTTTCTCTTCCCTCACCTCAGAGGCCAAAAACACCAAAGAGGTGGCCCAGCAGAATACAGATGGATCCCAGACACCTGCTGGCCATCCACCTGCTGGTGCTAGCCAGAGCTCTGCTACCAAATGCCCATTCCTGGCAGCTGAGATGAATCATAAGAACAGTAATGTTTTCTGCAAAGCCAGCCTAGAACTCCAAGAAGATGTACAGGAAATGCAGGTGGACAGGAAAGGTATGTATTCTGTGCACTGAGGTATTGGTTCCTTACGAGAGCTTCTGGTGCCTGACTGTCTGTTCTCTACAGTGTGCCAAGTCTAACTGTCACCACTTAAATTACACAGGTAGGATTATGGGGGACTTCAACAAAAAGCTGTTGGGAGAACAAAGGTGTTAATGGCACACCTGCAATATTGTGCAGTGTTCCCCCTGGGTGATTTTGCTGTGGGAATACCATATGCTGTATTTTTATATTCTTTCTCTAAAAGTGTGAATTGAGGTGTTAGGTTTGTGCCCCAAGTGGATGCTTAGAACTGAAGAGAGCTTTGTCAGGGTGCTGGTATAGACAAAGGTGGTATATCCAGAGAGGGAAGAAACAGGTCAAGTTACTAGGCAAGTACCAGCACAAATCAAAGCTGGAAAGCAAGCAAATTTTTTTTGTTTATGGAACTAAAGGGTGTTGGCTGGCTCACAATCCTGATGCGGAAGGGCTGTCCCTTCAAAGGAAGGAACTTTTCACCAATATCAGTAAAGCCTTGCTGTCTGTCTCAGGAAGCTTTTTTTTCACTTTTCTGTTTGTTTTCTGTCACATAGTTTTAAAAAACAATAAATCTGTGCTAACTGAACATAATACTAGGAATTAAAAGGAAGCAACTAAGTAGAACTCTGCCTTTGGTTAGGTGTGTACCATATTTCAGATAAATACTGTAGCTCTATGGAGTGCTTTTGTGAGTCACGATGAACCAAATGTATTGTGAGGAAATTACATATTGTATTGTCACTGATTAGCAAGTCTTTCCTCTTGTTACATAGAATGCAAAATTGTAAGCATATAAAATAGTAGATCCTAACAGGGGCACATGGATTCAGATATGTGCTTCGTAAAGAATGAAGAGTTAGAGTTACTTAAAATGTTGGCTTTGCTGAGCTCAACTTACTTCATTTTGTTTCAAATTGATTAAGCTCTCTGGAACTTATGACAATGTCTGTAGGTACAGAATTTGCCAAAATACCAACTACTTCCACGGTGAGGAACATTGAGACTGATGGAGAAGAGCGGAGTGGCTTGCTCAAGAAGTTTAAGGATATGGTGCTGAAGCAAAGACCAGAAAGCGTCTCTCACCTGCTTCAGGATAACTTGCCAAAATGTAAGATTGTCTGGCAAAGGCCTCATAGGCTTTTATCTCTTGTGATTATTTCCTGTGTGCTTAAGTTGCTATCTTATTTCAGCTGTATCAACCTTCCAGTATGATCAATTCTTTGAGAAAAAGATAGATGAAAAGAAGAAGGATCACACCTACCGAGTATTCAAAACAGTGAACCGAAAGGCACAGGTCTTTCCTATGGCAGATGACTATACTGATTCTCTGATCACCAAGAAAGAGGTGTCTGTCTGGTGCAGCAATGATTACCTGGGGATGAGTCGTCACCCTCGTGTGTGTGGAGCAGTTATGTGAGTAGTGCCGTGTTCTTAAGAGGCTATGTCAATCCCCTGTAGAAGCTTTTGTAGAATTGATTTCTGTACTGTGCTACATAAGCTGCTTCTGATATTATTCTTGCTATATAATTAAGCTTGCAGTCTTGTCTTGAGCTGGGGTAGGTCACAGTATTTAGCCTCAGGGCAACAGTACACCTGTCCATTACTGACCCTGCTCAGAAGCCCCCAGATCATAGAATCATCATAGAATAGTTTGGGTTGGAAGGGACCTTTAAAGGTCATCTAGTCCAGCCCTCTTGCAGTGAGCAGGATGCAATGAGCAGATGTTACCAGATAAACTGGATGGAATATTGCAGCTCTACTTGGTAACTGTTTTCTTAACTTAGGGGATTCCTGAGGTGTGCAGGTTGCTCAAAGACCTTAAATGTTACAGCTGCTTTTTGCAGCCAGTTCTTTTTTAGAACAATACCAATTATGTATTGTGAAACTAGACTGTTTTCAGCAGTGATCCTTTATTCATCTGTGTGTCACACAGTAATGCTAACGCTTCTCTTTGGGCCCTCTGTAGGGAGACACTGAAACAACATGGTGCCGGGGCAGGAGGCACAAGAAATATTTCAGGAACAAGCAAATTTCATGTTGATTTGGAGAAAGAACTAGCTGATCTTCATGGAAAAGACGCAGCACTGTTGTTCTCATCTTGCTTTGTAGCTAATGACTCCACCCTCTTCACTCTAGCTAAGATGCTGCCAGGTGAGATCTCAAACTGCACCCCTTGTTTACCACAAAACCACAACCCTGCTCTAAGCAGTTGGGAGTATATGTCACAAACGAGTACCCAAAGTGAGGATTCATCTCACTCGATTAGCAAAGTACAGTGTTTGGTTTTTTAAGTGCCATATTCAACTTGGGCAAATCACAGTAGCAGCCTGCTGAGACTGAGCTCTTGCAGCTAGGAACTTCAGAAAGCATTAGACAAAAAGCACAGAGTCTTCTGCTCTTACATTTAAATTTCACCTGAAAATGAGGCAGCAGGAATTTAATGTCCTCTCACCTGTAAGTGTGAACTTCTTTCCCTCTGTAACTTAGAAAAGGGTATTAAGGACTTGGAAAAACCTGTCTGTATTTCCTTAAGCTCAAGTTTGTGTTAGTTTAAACACCTAAAATAATCCTTAAATATTATTCTTGCTTCATGATCTGTAACTTGCCCTTTTGATCAAGAGCAGCATTTTCTAGAACATGCTACTCTTGTTGTCTGAACACTTCCCATACATAAAGCAATGCTGGGAACTGGTTAATGCTTTCTATACTTAAAGTGTAACTGGGCTGTTCCCTCAGGCTGTGAGATCTACTCTGATTCTGGAAACCATGCCTCCATGATCCAAGGGATCCGAAACAGCAGGGTGCCAAAACACATATTTCGCCATAACGATGTCAACCATCTTCGAGAACTATTGAAGAAGTCTGATCCATCTACCCCTAAAATCGTTGCGTTTGAAACTGTTCACTCAATGGATGGTAAGTTAACATCAACCCTTCTTTCTTTCCTTCCAGTGCAGTTAATGCTTAAATCATCTGTATTTTAGGTCTAGAAGTGTACAGTGCTGTAAAGGTTTGCATGAAAACAGTCTCCTGAAGTGCCTGGTGTTAGGGGGTACTTCTGATATTTATCCAAGCTGAGTACAGCGAATCCTAACCTGCCAGTCACTGTTTTGGTTCCTAGGTGCAGTCTGTCCTCTGGAAGAGCTGTGTGATGTGGCCCACGAGCATGGGGCAATCACTTTTGTGGATGAAGTGCATGCTGTGGGGCTGTATGGAGCTCGAGGTGGTGGTATAGGAGACCGGGATGGAATCATGCACAAGATGGACATTATCTCTGGAACGCTTGGTATGCACGGCCTGGTGTTTTTACAGAAGCTAAAGCAGCAAAGCTGCTGAACAACCAAATTAAGTGGGTTAACTCAAAATCAATCTGTTCACGTGAACTTCCTAAGGGCTGTTGGGGACTAGGATTTTTCAGAAAGCCCAGGGGATTTAAGTATGTCCCACGGTTTGAAAAGCTGGTGTTAAGCTGCTTACACTGCTTTACAAATCAGTTAAGGTAGCATTGGTGTTTTTTTTCTTTAAACAAGCTAGCAAAAAGTCTTCCAGTGGCAAATTATACAACTCAAGAATAAATTCAGGTGAGAATGCTAGTAGAGTAGTGCTCTATATTTAGTAGTGCTTAGTTCTTTTATGTGAAATGGAGTGTTCCTAATCTAGAAACCTGCGATGGGGAGTTACATAAAGAGATTTGGCGAGAACTGAAACAACTGCTATTATCTGAGTAGAATGCAGGCTTAGGAGTAAATTTACTGCTGCAAATTGGAAAGTTGTTTAAACAACTTTCCAAAACATAAATAGAATTTACTAGGAAAGTTCATGGCTTTGAAACTTACAGTCTTGGCCTACAGGCTAACAGAAACAGATGCATTCAGCAGACTTCCTAGTTCTGCCTCCGTTCTGGTACCTGAATGTTTGGGAAGTGGGGCTGGTATCAGTCTCAGTAACAACCTTGTGTGCTCCGTAGCATAGGCTATTTCTAGCATCTCTGAAACAGATTAATTTAAATCTGCTGAGAGACTTAGTGTTGACTCTTGGGGCCACTATTGAAGTCTATGCCTGATGATTTGGCTTATAAGGTCTTCCCCAAAATCGAAATTTGAGTGTCTGGAGAGTCTTAAACTCTCCTTGCTGTGTAATAACTAGATCCATTGCTTAAAAATAAAGCTGTAACACATGCTGAGTAAATACAAGATTAACAGGAGGGGGGTGAGGGAGCTAAAATTGTTGCCTGTCATGACTACTTTAAGTATGTAGTCAAAATAACTCATTCCCTCAAGTGATAGGCTATAATAGTCCAAGCCAGTCTAATGGGCAGAAGGAATAAGCTTGGTTGCTTTTTTTCTCCACAGGCAAAGCATTTGGCTGTGTAGGAGGATACATCTCCAGTACAAGTTCTCTGATAGACACTGTTCGTTCATATGCTGCTGGCTTTATTTTCACAACGTCCCTGCCACCTATGCTCTTAGCTGGTGCCCTAGAATCCGTCCGAACTCTGAAGAGCGCGGAGGGGCAAGTTCTCAGGCGCCAGCACCAACGCAATGTGAAGCTTATGAGACAGATGCTAATGGATGCGGGGCTGCCTGTGGTGCACTGCCCGAGCCACATCATTCCAATCAGGGTGAGTATGTGGGAACCACAGACCCGTATCAACAGTGTCCTGTTTTCCTGTCTGTGATCACGTTACGCTGTCAGGTATTGGTTAACATTCACAAAGTTCAAATCTGTCCTTGTATTCAGCAGTGATGTGCTAGGAGTCTGGCTTAAGTTAAACTCAGTCTGCTCTAACTGTTGTAAAGCAGAATGATAAAGTGTATGAGATCGTGGATTTCACAGTAAAAGGAGACCAAGGAGACTGCTAACAAGCTACTAAAAAGCTCAGGGATAAACAGCTACCTGCCTGGGGTGCGGTGGTGCGCTTGCGCCCAGCACAAGCTTTGGGCTCTTCTTTCTCAATGCATATATATGCTACTTCTATATATACTACCTCTCTGTAAGTAGCACATGTATGTGCTACTTATATAGTGACACAAGGAAGACTAACCAACCCTAATTGATTCTTGTGGCTAGCCAAGTTCTGCCACCTTGCATATTTTGGTTGATCTTGTAACTTGCAATTTTGAACTTTAGGTTGCAGATGCTGCTAAAAACACAGAGATCTGTGACAAGCTGATGAGCCAACACAGCATCTATGTCCAAGCAATCAACTACCCTACAGTTCCCCGTGGAGAAGAGCTGCTACGTATTGCCCCAACACCTCACCACACTCCTCAGATGATGAGTTATTTTCTTGGTAAGTCGATTCTTGAATCAGTGTAATGAAAATACTGGGTTGTCTAGTCTTTGTACTAAAGATGAGACTAGGAAGCACTTAAGTTCTAGATGCCACTAGCTGGACAGTGTCTGCAGCATAGTGTGTACTTTTGCACTTAACCTGCCTTGCAGATGACATGTGACAGCCACTGCAGTGCCCCCTAGAATAGATTCTGCAAGGCCAGTGCAGTCCTGTACCCAGCCAGTTCTCCCACAGCCACCTCTGCATGAGCAGAGCCCCAGCGTTGTCCAAACCAATTTTCACTTGTTATATGGGGTCCAAAGAAATGTGTTGTCCTCTGCTGAGCTGTAAACAGTCTGGGGAAAGTAGCTCCTTGATCCTGTCAGAAGAGGTGGTATGAGGACAGCTGAGACTTAGTAGTAGCCCAGTCACCTTACTCAGGAGGTAATTTATGTCACAGTGAATTCCTGTTATCCCTCATTTGCTAGGAAAATAGGTATGCTGACACTACTGCTGCTGCTTCTCTAAAGCAACCCACTGTCTTAAGACTTGATCTTGATTAACTTTCCTGTTCCTAACAGAAAAACTGCTGGCCACATGGAAGGATGTTGGTCTGGAGCTGAAACCACATTCATCAGCTGAATGCAACTTCTGTAGAAGGCCCCTACATTTTGAAGCGATGAGTGAACGGGAGAGATCCTACTTCAGTGGCATGAGCAAACTAGTGTCTGTCAGTGCATGAAAGTAATTGTGTTAATTGTAGCCTTGTCTGGTTCCAGTACCCAGTCAGTAGCATTTTTAAATTGCTTAATAAGTATTTTAATCATAGTTGAAGCACTAAGCTCTGAAAATAAATTTCTAGAGCCATGGTTTTGTTTGCTTCTCTACTTAACTTCCATAAGTGAAACTGGAGTGTTGGTGGTTGGAAGGGCAGCTGGTGGAATAAAAACAATGGTCTACAGCTTAATGCTTTTCAATGAGCATATGCCAAAAGAACTTCAGTAGTGTTTCCTGGTGTACAACAAGAGATGGGTTTACTTCTTATGAAAAGAAAAAAGGTATCTCCTCATGATCTGCTGCCTGAGACCAAAGCAAGAGTCTACTAAAGAAGTGCTGTATAGTAAGCTTAGACCCATGTATTTGGGTGCAGGCGTTTAGACTGGGTTCTGCTGGCTGCTGTCTCCCTCTACTGCCGTGTTCCCTTTGAAGTTGCACAAGCATTCCCCCTTTGTGTATGGGACTTAATAAGCTTGGCTGTTAGAAAAGCAGTGTGGCTGGGTGGTGGTGTGGCAGGGAAAGGAAGGCACCGTCACTGCTGCAAGGGGTAGGTGCAGGTTACTTCTGGCTGCCTGTGTCTCCTCAAATCTGCACAGTCTGCTCCCCAGTGTGCTCAGAGCCAAAACGTCAATGTAAAAACTGATTATCGGTAAGCAATCTAATTCATTCTAAGTCATTGTAAGAGAATATCAGTCCTGCTTTTGCAACCCCTGTGAAAACTTGGGCCTTCTGCCTAATTGGCATACTAGTTACTGCTTTTACAAATAGCAAGGGCACGCTTTGAACAGGGGGAAGTAGTTTTGTGGGTTTCTATGTGTACTCGGAGGTCAATATTAGCATGAAGTCTAGAGCAAAGCACTAACCTGCTTCCTTCAGGTACAGGCATGCCCAAGAACTGCTGCAGCCTAGCGCTCACGAGCTGCTCTGTCCAGCTACTCCTGTTTTCTGGATGTGACAAGCCACCCTCCTGGCACTGTCCATCACTGTCACCCTCACGCTGTGAAGCTCCCCGTTAGGGATCCATTATAGTATTGCGAACAGCCACACATTGAGGTGATGGAAGCCAAAGTTAAAGCAAATCAGCTCCATCAACCGGAAGTCGCCAGTCATTTAAGCATCTACTGGAGCACACTGCTGCTCTCAGAAGAATTCTTATAAAAATATTTGAGTTTCCAAGCACTCAAACTACTGTTTAAAGGCCACGTGCCAGCTGGTCAAGTGGTTGCTGCCTCTGCCATGTGAGGTGCAGGAAGGAGGAAGCTGCCCACCATCAGGCTTCAGGATTAACAGGGCAGTTTTTCTCTGTAGCTACACAAGGCAGTGTTTGGAGTGGCATGCTCAGGCCCACGGCCAGGCTATCCTGTGTGCAAGCAGCTATGTTGCTGGTCACAATGGGATTAACTTTCAGGTGTCACATTATCCTGATCTCCCTGAGACAAATCCAGTGCTACTTGGTTGCCAATGCTACACAGTGCCAGTTCCTTGACTCTGAGAGAATATACACCTTCATCACAGAGCTTTTCTCGTTCTGTGTTAGGTTATATTACTACATTGTCTTGAGACATCAAGTAAAAAGCCACAGATCCTACACCCACCTCTCCTAGAAAGACCACATCCTGCCTTCAGTGCCATTCCCAACTGCTGGCGTAGGCAATCAGTGCGTGGGGGAAAACAACACATGACACACTGACTAATATATAGCCATAACGTGACAGTACAGCGTTACTTGCATTTCTAATTTCTTCACTGAGAGCATTCAGGATCGACCCCAGTAGGTTTTACATACCAGTTTATAAGCCCAATTCTTCTTTCTAGTTTTTACAGCAGCTACTCTACACACCATACTGCAGAGGAGAAGAAATAAAAGACACAGGAAGGGTACTGGCTATCGGAAATCTCAAACATTATTCCAAATTTACTCACAGGAGAGAACCAAATCCTAAGATTCAAAGCCAGCAACCCTTGAAATGACAGGAGCACGACCAACCTCGGCACGTGGCAGTCAGTACCTCTGCGCCCATTAACGTCCAGCGTGACAAGTTCTCTTAAGTTCAAGGAGGGGTGTGAAAGCAGAACCAGCGCAGTAAGAGGCCGCCAGAAGTCCATCACTTAACTGCAAAGGAAAGACAAATCCAATGAGACATGGAAAGGATAAATTTTCCCCAGTGAAAAGGCCAGAGAACAAAAAACACAAACATATTGTTTCCCAGCAAACAGTACTTGAATGGCAGGTTGCATAACGAGGGGTGCTTGTGTAAGCTTTAGTTTGGTTTCTGGAAAATAATAGAGGAAGCAATCAGTAAAAGATGTTTAAAGTCTGAGACAAACGGTCCATGGCAGCAGCAGAGTAAGCAAGCTGCTGTAAAAGCCACTTCTGACATTTGTTAGGGACAAGATTAATTGATCTAGTTGAACATTGCATAGCCCTAAACTCACGCCCTCCTCCCTTTCTCACCCTATTTACACAATGGAGAAATCCCCGGTGGCACAGGGGGCTGTGAAAATGTCCTAAGTGCAAACAGGAGCACATGTTCCCCATCACCGGGAAGAGGCATGAGGAGGATGCTCTCCCTACCAGGGCCAGGTCCCAGGCTGGGCAAGCTGTGGCATTTTCCACCCCTTGGCTCCCTCCTCCACAGCACAGCCTCACCAGGCAGAGATGGCTCGTTTGCAAAGCTGTTAATGTTCATAAAGCTTTTGGGGGCCTCAGTTTTCTGCCAAGCCTCTTGCTGCTTGCTGTAGGTGGTTGGAGATAACCTGGGGGTTCAGCCCAGGAGGAAGAAAGCAGCATCGCGAGCTCGTGACCTTCATTTCTTTATGGAACTGGACTAAAAATAGCCCATCAACCTGGGGTCGGCTTCTCCCGCCCGCAGGACTTTGCTGCAGGAGGAGGAGGATGAGGATGGTGTCCCAGCTCCTGGGCTGTGCTCAGCCACCCTGTCCAGCCCCAGCTGCCCCTCGCCAAAACACACTCCTGCGGGGAAATAGATGCCCTGAACCATTCCTAGCACCTGCTCTCACTGCTGCTGCTTTAAACTGTTAAGTCCAGGCTGTTTCCCGGACAGCTATGGTGGTAATAATGATACTAATTGGAGCATTATTAACACCACCAGATACACAGCTCTTATGTCCCTAGTGCCTTGCACCCATTTGTTTTGGGGCACATCTCTTGCACTGCAGCTCCTCAGCCCCTGCTCAGTTCCCAGCGCTCACATTTCCTGTCCTGTCATAGAGTAGAATCAATGGGGTTGGAAGGGACCTCTGGAGATCATCCAGTCCAACTCCCCCGCTGGAGCAGGTCTACCCAGAGCACATTGCTTAGGAGCTTGTCCAGGTGGGTTTTGAATGCCTCCAGAGAAGGAGACTCCACCACCTCTCTGGGCAGCCTGTTCCAGTGCTCTACCACTCTCACAGTAAAGAAGTTCCTCCTCATGTTTAGGTGGAGCTTCCTATACTCAAGTTTGTGCTCATTTCCTCTTGTCCTGTCACTGGGAACCAAAAGTTGAGTTCCCAGAGTTTCCCTCCTGGCACAGGAAGGACCTCACATCCCCTCTCTGCCCCCAGGGCTGCAGCTTTTAAAGCCTCACATCCTCTCAGTTATCTGCAGCTCAGAGAGGGTCTCCTGCCCATTAATGGGCATGTTAGAGCCCATGCTGGTGGCTCACCATGTGCGTTCCCCTCAGGGTGTGTTCAGCCCCCAGAAGACCTTTCCTCTCCTCCTCCCAAAAAGCAAACCCTTGACTGCCTGTTTTGGCCACCTTGGTACACAGAAAACTCCATTTCTTGGCAGACAAGAGGTGGGGTGTACAGAAGGGAGAGAGGGGGCAGTACTGGGCTCCTGGTTATTTAGGATGCCCTATGCCCCAGCCACCCTTCAACCTGATCCCATCCCTCATCATCCCCAGCCTAGGTCAGACTCCCCCCCCTCCACACACACCCTCAGGCTCACACAATCCAGGGAGCTGATCCTGGATATACTTACCCCCTTGAGAAAATATCCTTTCACTCCTTACTGCTCCTTCACCTTCCTCCCTGCCACCTCACAAGCAGGGCTTTGAGCAGGGCATGGAGCTTTTGAGAGGGTGGGGCCTCGTCCCCCTTTCCCGTGGGCACCTGTGGCTTCATTGCCCAGATGCCAGGCAGGTCCTTCAATTCACACATTGGGCTTACAACCAGGTGTAACTCCTCTGCAGCTCCTCCGCTCCAGCTCTCAGGGGAACAGAAGCCAAAGGAGATATCTCCTCTGAGATTTTGTCCTTTGCACTTTTCCACCTGGGAATCCCTCAAGGAAAAACATCCCAGTCCCAACCTTTTCCCCTGTGGCTAGTTTGCCATGGAGCCCATGGGCCCTCATTTGTGAGTCCTAAAACCCCATAGCATGGGGCTGGCTGTGGGGATGCTCAGCCACATCAGCCACCTCCTCTCTCTGAAGCTGTTGGTCCATAGCACTCCCTCCCTGACTGAGCAAACCACGGTGGGGTGGCCTTGTCCCCTGGCACACATGCCTTGAGGTGGCACCAGTGGCTGCTGCCCAAACCTGGCTTCCCCTCACATCAACTCAACCCCCAGAGCTTTGGGTGTGCTGCAGGGAAGAGTTTTTTTAGCTCAAACCTTACAAAGAAAGAGAGGGGTTGTGTATCCATTAACCGGCGTGTGTGCTGGGGGTAGGGACACGGGGTCAGGAGGCAGCAGCCAGGCTTGTGAGTGTTTTTGTTGCTCCTGGGAATTTGCTCGGTGGTGAGCTGCCATTGGCTTTGTAACCTGCTTTCCAAAGGGAACCCGGCACACGCGATCGTTTGGAGGCTCCTCTCCTCCTCCTGCACCGCTTCAGCACACCCCCCCCCCACCACTCTATAGACTCCATTCCACTGATTTTCAACCATAATTAACAGAGGGTGAGCTGTGAATTGATCTAAATCCTGACAAACTTCACAAAAGCAAAGAGCTGGACAGTGTGTGCCTGTCAGGCTGTGCTGCGGGTGAGGCAGCGGTCTGCGCTCAACCCTTATATCAGACCCTAGAGACTCCACTGGCCACCAGGACATGGAGAACTGGTGGCTCTCTGGATCCACAGCTGGGATAAGGAAGGTGTTGTGTGGTGTGGGACAGCTGAGCAGAGGGAACAGGGGGTCTTGAGCCCCCACAGGGAGCAGAACAAGGCTGCCCTTGGAACAGTGGTGCCTGCCCACATCCGCAGCCTGGCGAGGGGATGGGATGGGATGGGATGGGATGGGATGGGATGGGACAGGATGGGATGGGATGGGACAGCCAGGAGGGTTAGGCTGGGGTGAGGTGGAATGGGATAAGGAAGCTGGGATGGGATGGGATGGGGAGGGAAGAAAGGATGAGATTAGACAGGATAGGATAGGAGGGAACAGGAAAGGATGCGGTGGGACAGGAATGATGGGACAGGATGGAAGATGGATGGGATAGGATGGGTGCCCAGCTGGGCATCTGCAGTTCTTGGGCTCCTCCTGGCCATCTCCCCCATGGCCACACATAGTCGTCCTTTGGCACGGGGCAGGGGGGCTTTCAGCTGTGTTGACAGGGGGTCGAGGGCAGTGAGGGGGTATGGTGGGAAACGTGGGACATCCCTCACTCCCTCTCAGTATTGGGGCAAGTTTAAAAATTACCAGGCACAGAAGGGGCAGAGGATCCCAAGGAGAAGGGTGAATGAGCTTGTCAGACAGCTCTGGTATCGTCACCCCACGCTGTCACCAAAGGAGCTGGCTTCTGGCTTGAGCCTTGGTGACATTGGGATGGAGGACCAACAGGGCAACCTGCCTGCAGTGATGTATCTTCTTCCCCAGCTGTGCAGCTACCACCTCTGTCCCCGCTGAGGAGGGACTTGGCCATCCCCTGCCATGGAGCAGCCCCCTCCTGAGCCTTCTGGGGAGCAGCTGGGGTCTCCCCGTTGCAGCCAAACTCCTTCTCTCACCCTGGGGGTCCCTCACTAGCCCAGGAGCAGCTCTAGTCCTATCTATGGTGCGAAGCTCTTTGATGGTTTTTTCTCTCCTCATCCCAGTTTTTAATCCCCACCCAGCTGGGGTGAGGTCTTTACAGGTTTTACCAGTGTTTTCAGTGAACTACAGTATTTGAAGGATTATTAGTAATTATACACAGAGGGACCTCTCCTGCACCAAGGCTTCTCACGCATAACACCTCCTCTGCGCCAAGGGGAAACTCATTTGCGGTTGGTTCTTTTTTTTTGGCGGTAAGCTTTTTGTTTTGTTTAGATTTGGTTTGCTATTTTGGGAATAGTGGTGTTTGACAGCCAGCTTCCCAAATCGTCCACCTCATCCTGGGCACGGCGAGTAAAGCTGAGACACAGTGCAGCTCTGACCTGGTGAACCGCCCCCCCCCCCCCCCCCAGGCTCATGGCAAAGAGGCTCGTTTTGGGTCTGGGTTATCCCGGGGCAGCACACAGAGAGCCTTTCCTCTGGGAAACCTGCTCAGGACACCATAATAAATTTAAAAAAAAAAAAAAAAAAAAAAAAGGTTATATCCAAGTTGCAGCTGAGCTCCTCTAGGCAAGGAGGGGAGGAGGGGAGAAGCAGTGGCATTTGGTGGCTGCATCGCAAGCCAGGACATGCTTCCCTGCTTCTCCATCAGGACCCACTGTTAGGAAATTCAGATGCTGCAGCCCAGTTGGAGTTCGATTTTGGCTGCGGATCATTCTTTGGTGCTGAAGAGCTCTGGCAGGGCAGCTGCCCCCTGCAGAGGGAGGCACAGGGTCCGGCTCCCCTCCCAGGAGCCTGGGAATCCCTGCCTTGCCCTGGGGGAGAAGGAGGAAGGATCGGGGCCTGGGATGGTGATAGACCTCATCGCTTTCCCAACCCTTCTCTTGGCTCAGCATCAGCCCATATTCTCTCCCCACTGCCACACAGGGATTCACCCCAGCCACGAAAACAACAGCCCCAGGCAGCGGCGTCACAGCCTCGCAAGATCATCACCAGCCCTGACAACGAGGAGAGCTGTTCTGAGCAGGGATGTCACCTCCTGCAGCTGGCTCTGGAGGGATAATCCCCTGCTGGGCGTTAAATGGTTGTCCCAGAGCTCTGGATTGAAGCGTAAGGTCCTCGGGGGATAGGCTGGACGCAGCCACAGCAGACAGGCTGCCATGGTTGCTGGCTCCTGGCTAGTGATGGCCAAGAAATTCAGGACCTGCTCAACGCCCAAGCCTGGGGAACCCAGGGGACCTCCAAAGAGCATCAGACTGTTTTAAAAATACTTTATTCTTTAGAAAATACAGCGTTCAGTACAGTGTGCTCTGCTCCCCCCAGCTTCAAACCCCTCACTGCCCATTCCTGCTCCCCTGAGGCCGAGGCAACATCAGCACATTTGCCAGGGCAGCAGGAAAGCCGAAGGCAGGTTTCACCAACCCCCTTTTCATCTTTCCAGGGAGGTGGGGGGCTCTCGAGCCCTTGCTGGTACCCAGCAGCAAGGTGCTCTCTCCACCAAAGCCCCCATTCACAGCGCCAAGGTCATGCCCAAGAGCTGATGATGGCCCTTGGTGGCTGGGGACAACCCCGGGAGGGACACGCAGGGGCTGTCACGCTTCCCCACACGAGAATCGGGATAGCCCATGTGCGTTTTAAGACACGGGGCTGCCCCAGACCAGAGAGCCAGCAGCAAACTAGGGGGGTGACAGAAGGGACTGGGGCATGGGGAAGGGTGGGACCAGGGCTCAGGGCCCTCCTGGCTCCCATCCTAAACAGGGATGGGGCTAAGTCAGGGCTGTAACAGCTCCCTCCCAGGGAAAAAAGCCTTACTCGGGGTGGGGGAGTTCAAAAAGGGGATGCAAATATCACCAAAAGGCAGACTGACCTTTTCCAGGGCCAGGATGAGCTCAGGGACTGGGGGAGACATTCCGCCTTCCACCAGCTGCCTCCCCCCAGGGACAACCTCCTGCCAGCAAAGCCCATGCCATGGGGAAGGGTCCTGCCCGCACCCCGAGGGGGTGCAGGATCGCTCCAGGCCTGGGGCAGAGGGGCCATGCACACCAAGAGCGGGATGGGGGGAGCAAAATCCGGGGGCTGGGGGAGCAGGGAAAGAAGCATTTTCTCTTTTCAAACAGGAATCCCTAACACCACCCCCTCCCCTTTGCATAGAGCAGCTTGCAGGCAAGTGCGTCCTTCAGTCACCTGGGGGACACTGAGAACAGCGGCTGTGACCCCGGGGGGGGACAAGAGCAAGGCTGGGGGACGTGACCCTGCTGCCTCCATCCTCCTCCGGCAGCCCCGGGGCTTGCGCAAGGACATGGGGAAAAGAAACACTGACAACCCTGAACCCTCCCCATCGCTCTGCCCCCAGGTGCAACAAGCCATCCTGATGTTTAAAAAAAAGGAATGAAATAGGAAAAAGAAGGGGGAAAAAAAAACCCAACAGGCTGAGATGGAGGGAAAGATCCCCAGGTCAGCAGAGAGGAAGCCGGGAAGCGCCGCGGGGATGCTGTCCTTTCACCGCCCGGTCCTGCGGGATCTAACTGTCCTCCCCGTTCTCGCCCGGCCCCTTAATCAGCCGCTTCTGTCCCCGTTTCCCCACGGGCCCCTTGGGCTTGGCGAAGGCCTGCTTGAAGGCGTGCTGCTTGGGGTGCACCTCCTCGTAGAGGAACTCTGCCGTCAGCTCGGCTCCATCGTCGATCTCGATCTGCAGCCAGGAACAGGGACAGGGGGTTAGCGGGGTCTCGACACCCAACTTTGGGGCAACCGATTTCCCCCTGAGCCCACCAGTGGGGCTGGACCAAGGCTGAGGTAGGCTCCCTCGTGGATGCCTGGCATGGGTATGTGCTCCATCACCTCTGGGTGGGCTCGCGCTTACCTTCTTGGCTATCTCCAGGCAAAACTCCTGCTCCACGGTGTCCAGCAACCGACTCTTGCAGCTGGAGTAGAGCATGCGCTCCTTGATGCTGCACTTGTACCCAGGCATGGAGTAGATAAAGACTGCAAGAAGAGAACGGGGCTCGTGGCACTGCCCGGGCTTTTGGCCGTGGAGCACCAGGCAGCTGCAATCCGACCAAATCATGGCTTTCCCAGCGCATCCCAGCCCAATTATGGCTTTTCCAGCCTCAAGGGTCCTGGTCTACTCAGCAACAGAAAGCAAAGCCATCCCATCCACCATCCTTCCCCAAACCTCCCCTGGCTCTAGGACACCTGTGACACAATGGCTGTGCAGTTTCGTCCACCTGAGAGCCCTGCACTGCATGAGGCAGCTTGTTTTGGCACCAAAGAACCTGCCAGCAGCACCCACCATGAGACAACGGGAAGCAGGAACTGACTCAAGTTCCCCTGCTGCGCCACCGCCATCCCCACCTGCTCCCCCCATGAGCAATGGTCCAGAGAGTGGGGACCAGCATGGGCTCTACCCAGTCCCTGCCTGGTGCCAGGGCACTCACCCACAGACTCCAGGTAGTCTCCCTCGTGTGAGTGTTTGTACAAGAAGAAATGGTAGCGAGCTGAGTCCTGGGGGATCCTCTTGGGCAGCTCAGCGATCTCCGTGGGGCTCGTGTGCACCAAGTCGATGGTTTCCCGCTCCAGATCCAGCTTCTGATGGACAAGAGGGGGGTGTGGGAGTAGACAGGAGAGGTGGCAGCAAGAGGCAGGGACAGTGGGGTGCAGGGAAGCCACCCGAGGGACCTACCAGCTGGATGTAGTTGATTTTCTTCTGCTTGAGCGCCTGGATGGCTTGCTGAGCATCCAGCTGCAAGGGGAAGGCCAGGCCCTGCAGGGTCTGGTGCTTGCTCTCCACGCTGATCTCCGTCTTCACCTGGGGATGGAGAGCACCTCAAGTGTCAGGGCAGAGACCAGCAAAGGGTGGGGAAGGGAGAGAAAGGAAAACTGGCCAGCGCCACGGCAAAAGGCTTCTCATCCAAGGAGCCGCCTGACACCCAAGCTCATGGGAACTACCAGAAGTCAGCCAGGCTCGGGCCAGCGATGCTTGTCACCATACTACTGCTCCAGGAGATCACCCGGCCCCAGCCATGCACCCCGACACCCATCTGCTTCACTCCCAGCAAAGACCATCTCAAAACTGATGTTTCCCAGCGAGCCCCTGGCAGGGATGCTGTGACCAACGCTGTCCATCTCCAACCATCTCCAACTGCAACCCGCGGGTGATGGGGGAGCCCTGAAATCAGACGGTTCAGCTGCACGGGGGTCCCTGCAGCGGGTTTAGTTGCAGCAGACAGGCAGCCCCTCCGGAGCTGGGAAATGGGAGATCCACAGCTCGGAAAGATCCCGAAGGCTGTTTTCCCTGGCAGAGGCTGCCGTCCATCTGTACCCCAAGCGACCCCCCTGCTCCAGGAGACTGAACCCCACTTCAAAGAGGGAAGAGAAAGAGCTTGCGGAGACGTTACACCACCCTTGGTGCCTCCATCCAGCCCAACGTGGGGGTCCCTGACATGAACTGGAGGGTGCCACGAGCCGGCGGCGGGGAAGGGGGGGGGGGGCAGGACGCGGCAGGCGCGGGGCATACCTCCTCGGGGCCAGGGTACTCTACCAGCGATGGGCAGCAGCAACAGCCCCCCACCATCTGCCACAGAATACAGGGAGACGGCGTCACCCCGACGGCGAAGAGCCCGTCCCACCTCAAGACACACACCCAGGCAACAGTCGGGCAACGCTAACCCAGGAGCTCTGCAGCGAGCGTGGGTCCCTTTCTTTTGGGATCAGCGTGGGGAATTTTGGATAAAGACAGTCCAGCCTTCTTTTTTTTTTTTGTTTGCTTGTTTTACTTCTTTTCCCTCCCCCTGATAGAGAAGAGGAAGAAAAATCAAGGCATGCCAAGAGAAAGGCAGGAGTTTGAGCTCACATCTCAAGACCAGCTCAGCAGCACCAAAGTGCCTCTCGTTACGAGGCCGCCCTTCGTTACAGCAGCCCCACACGGTACCCACACCCCGGGGAGGTGATGGACCCCGGGGTGGCTGGAGCACAGCATGCAGAAAAACACCACTGGAGAAGGAAAAACCGGGCATCAAGCAGGCAGAAGAGCCTACCATCTCAGTGTTCGAGTCCTGGGAACGGGAATCCTGCAAGCATGGGGAGAGGAGACACACCATCAACGGTACCCCGTGTGGGGACAGAGGGGGGGGTTAGGGGGTGTCTCGTGTGAAACGAGAAGGGGAGGGGGACACACGGACATGCCGGGAGGATGGAGGCGTACCATCTCTCTGCTGGAGGCCAGGGAAGGCAGGTCCTGGCGGTGTGGGCAGGGAGAGCGGCAAAAAGCAATACGGGAGACATCAGCGCTGGGGAGGAACGGGAGGGAGAGCCCCGGCCCCGAGCCCTGGCAGCCCCACACGTGACATCTCCACCGACACCCCTGCATGGAGCCCGTTCCTGCCCCATCTCCTGCCGGCTCCACAGCCAGGGTGGCCCCAACCCAGCATCTGGAGGAGTCCCAGCAATAGATTTCAGGCTATCCCCCACCGAACAGCATATTCTCAAGTTTTTTGGGGAAAAAAGTGCCCAAGCCTCTACCCGTTCTGAGTATCCTGGAGAATGAACAGGGTGTGAATGCTCAGCTCTTGGGAAATAATTGCTCAAGGGTCATCCAGTACCAGGCGGGCGAGAGGTCCAGGCAACCTCCAAGCTCTGCTGTCCTACTGTCCCCTGGTGTGCTGTGGCACCAGCAAGGGCCTGAGGGCAAACACGCAGGGTTTTGAAGGGTGCACACAAGCTCGCCTGGTCCTACCTTGCGGAGAGGTGTGTAACGAGAACATTACCAGCCCCTCCAGATCCTCATCTTTCTTTCTCCCCCATAAATGCAAGGAGGCTGGGAGAATTATAGCGGGACTGGGAAGAGCTAAAGCTGGGATGTGAAGCATGCTGAAGTCCAAAAGTCCTAAGAGATGGGAAGTTGCCCTAGCAACATCAATTCCCCCATAAACCTCTGTATTTTCTACTCCTCCTCTTTTCAAAAACATTAAAAACTGGCTCACCGAAACACCCCTGGCCCCTGCACCAACATGGAGACCCTTCAGCACACCCAGCACTCAGCTGCTTCCCACCTTTAAATCCACAAGCAAAAATACATCAATTTTCCTCTCTTTCTAAACACCGGTGACCGCCCCCCATGGCTCTGGCTGACAACAGGCAACAGCATATCTTTAAAATAACTCCCAACCAAATGACACAGCACCTTCACCCGCGAGCTGCATCTCATGAAGGTGAGGGTGGTAGAATAACCAGAGCATGGTAGAATAACCAAAAAAACAAGCACCATGAGCACCACTTACCTGGGCACCTGACCCTGCAAGACACAGCCCAAAACAACCCCCCCAGAACTACTTAGTCCTGCAGCACTGGCCGGCCAAGGCGATGGCACAGACACCCAAAGGTGCTGAACAAGCTGCAGAGCCACCACAAGCATCCATCTCTTTCTTCACCAAACGTGGGCATCACCTTGGATCCTCCAGCACAAATCTTGCCCAGCCCCTCCAGGCTGGGAGCTGGAATAACCACACTGAGACCCACTCAGCGAAGACCACCCCTTGGTGGCATCTCCTGAAAGCCGCTCATCTTCACCACACTCAGACCTGCTCTGGCAGGTGGAAACCTCCTGCCTCATCTTTTACCATTAATTAATGCCATCAGGTTGATTTGCTTCACGTCTCCTAGGCATGCCGTCATCCACCCATGTGCCCCAGCAGAGGCGGAAGAGAGAGGGATGCTCCTCTAGAGAGGAAGGTTTTCCATGCCATCCAAATGAAATCTCCCCACCCCAACAAAATCCTGCTTTCAGGTGGTCTTCCCACCTGGTGAGGCCATCCCCTCCCCTGCCTCAGCGTTCTGCAGCACCACAGAGGTTGGCACAAGTGCCACAAGATGTTGGCTGGGAGAGGATGGTGTGACAGCCAACCCCACCCCACGCCACTTCCACACCTTTTTCCAGCAGATAAACACCCAAATTTAGGCTAAAGATCTGTACTTCTTGGTATACCATCCCTCATATTTATAGAGGAAGAGTTTGGGAAAGGAGGCTGCTGCAGCCCAAAGATAAGCCTGAATTCTTTCTCTCTCCCCCACGACTTCAAACTCAGCTCTGTTTTTGCCCCAATACCTAGAGGTTAGAGACTGCTGCCTGTTTTCAGCCTCAAACCGTCTTCAGGAAGCAAAACAGAGCCCCGAGCTCACGTCCTAGAGCAAGGGAAAACAAAACAGTTCCATAAATTCCTCTTTATGCCAGCAATTTGCCTGTGAGGATTCTTGGCCCGCCTTGGCAAGGTCAGGAACGGGTTAAACTGCTGTGGTACAAGAAAGCATGGTAAAAATGAGCCATCCCTTTTAGCTGGACGCTGGGATGCTCACTCCCACACGTCCATCAGCAAACACATCCCTGCATCCCTGAAAACCCCGAGGGTCTCGGGCTCCTTCTCCCTGGGCCAGCGGACACCCACCTCGTTGATGCGGATCTGCTGGAGCTCCTGCTCGGCTGCGGTCAGCGGGGCCGGGGCAGAGCAGGAGGACACGTGCTTTTGGTAACCGCTCAGGGACACGTCCTCCTGCAGACAGAGAGACAGGAGGAAGCATCAGAGGTTGGTTACTGGATGCACCCACAGCATTGAGGCTGAGCAACCCAGTGTGTCTCGGGCCCTCTCCTCACCAGGAGGACCAACACGAGCAGCGCTCTTGGATGCCTCCATGCAAATCCCATGATCGATTTTAAACAGTGCCAGCATCCACCCGTGCCCGTTCAGACCACCCTGCCCTTCCCCAGACACCCACGGCTGGGGCAGCACGGCTCCTCCGGATGATTAAGAGCTCATCAGCACCAAAGTGAGAAGGAAAGACAGAGACCATTGCCCGGGAGCAGGAGGGCAGCAGCAGGGATGCTCTCCCTGGCTCCCATGGGCACCAGAAGACCCCAGAAGAGGGCTGATGCCCGGGAGGCTCTGGCTGTGCAGCTCCCTCTGTGAAAAGCTCATGAAAGAGGAGGAGAAACCTCCTGCTGGGGAAGAGCAGCCGGTTGGATGGCCATGGTGTGGCAGCAGCTCTCGCTGCTGGAGTGACACTGCCACCTCCTGGTGCTGCTTTTCCTGCTCAGAGTAAAGCTCTGGATGTCTTCTGAGCCTTCCTCCCACTTCTTCCACAGTCTCCACCACAGACTGACTGCAGCTGTGCGGGCAGGAGAAAGCAGCAGCGGCCACTGTGGACAAACCTCCGTCCCACTTGGCTTCAGCACAGGGCTGAGCCCATAAAGGCTGCCCAGGAACCACCCCCGTACCTTCACGGTTCCAAACATCTCATCCTTTATGTGTCCCCCACCAAACTCCTTCTTCACGGTGGCTCTGGTGGCGGCGTACAGCATCTTCAGCCGGACCTGCGCGAGGAGGGAGGTGGCAAGAGTGGTCAGAGAGGGGACCGCAGAGCTCCAGGGTGTCATTTCTCACCCACACCTGGGTAAGAGGAGGCACAAGCACCACCAGTCGCCTAAAAGGGACTTCTGCCTTTTGGGACTTCTTTGGCATCCTTCTTCTGCAAAACACAGGGAAGAGCGCGCCTTGGTGCTCCGCCCCTCCAGTGAGACCCTCCACAGTTTGTTGAGAGATATAGACAAAAAATAGCTATTTATTCTATGTACACACATGTATATGTCCATGTACACATGTATAAAATCATGTATTTTATATTATTTTATTGTAATTGTGTATATGCGTGTATGTGTGTATATGTATGTGCATACGTATACACACATACAAAGCTATATATATTAGGTATGTTATTATAATTGTATATATGTGTATATAGGCATGTATGTATATATATAAATATATATTTGTTAGATACATCTCAACAAACTGCGGAAGATCTCTTATATATGTGTGTTATAATATATATGATAATATATAATAATAATGACATGTATTTGTGAGATATATAATAAATATGTAATTTTTTTATATGACAAGTGCACATACTAACATGGCAGTAAACCTAAGATACAGATCATATAAAATATCTAACATACATATATATATGACAAGTGTTAACATGGCAGTAAATTTTGGGCCCGCTGAAAACCTGTTACAGAGATGTGCTCAACAAGATGGCATTTTTCCAGCCATAGGGCTGGCATCCCCTGGATGACCATCCCCTGGACTACCATCCCACCCAACCAGCCCTTCAGAGCCCACTCTCCGACACCGTTCCCGGCCCCACCAGCTGGCCCCGCAGGTGTCAATGCTGGCCCGGCCACATGCGGCTCTGGGGGAACCAGGCTGCTTGGCCCTTTTTAAGGCTGATTTTGGATCTGGGCCCAGAGAGGGGACCTGCAGCCGCTCGGTGTCACGCCTCCGGCGGCACAGGGCCAGGCGAGTTGGTGCCAGCACCAGCTCTTCCCAGAGATGCTTTTGGCCAGAGCTGCAGTGGGACGTCTCCATCCCAGCCCCGTGGTCCATACTGCTCCCCCAGCTACGTCCCAGTCCCTCCACCTCCTGCCACAGCACTGAAAAGAGGACAGAGGTGGGGTCCAGTGTGTCTTATTGTGTTTGTAAAAAATTCCCCCATCCCCAAATGGGTCTTCTCTTCTTAACCTGGGCATGGTGACGGAGGGTGTGAATGCTCCTCCTCAAGGTCAGCACAAAGTCAACTTGGCCAGCTTCTCCTCTACCCTCCACCTCCCAGATCACATCCGTGTCCCCACGCCGGGGTGCCACAGCCCAGCCCAGTGCTCACCGGGGAGCTGTCGGGGGACCAGGAGATGAAGAGCCACTCGTAGCCCTGGGCGTTCTGGCTGTCCAGGCGGTAGAGCACGTAGCATGGCTGCTGCTCGTCTAGCAAGGGCAGCACGAAGGCATCATAGTCATTGTCCCAGCGCCGGGACAGCTCTTTGTGGGCTCCCAGCACGAGCTGTTCTGGAAGCAGAAAAGGAAAAAGGTGGTGTCAAGTGAAGGCACGGCTTAGCTCACCTTGCAGGACCACTGGCTCATCTAAGGGCTTGCTGCAGTTCCAGGACTGACAATGCCATCCTGCATAAAAACAAATGAAGGTCTCAAACCACATGCATGAATGTACACCCCCACGGGTGACCACCCAGAAGATGCCATCCGGGCTGCGACCACCACAGAGGGACTGGTTTTCTGCCAGCATCTCACTGTCTCCTGTCCAACCATCTCCTCCCCTCCCACAGTCTCCTCTCTGGTGACCATCCATAGCTTCCATCCGCTCTGCCCCCTCTAGCTGTGTAGTCCCCAACCATCTCTCTTTGCTCACAGGGGAATATAAGAGCTCCTCCATCCCACCTGGACAAACTCTAGTGGCTTGAGCACTAAAAGACCTCATCAGAGACATGACGAACCACCTAGATTTGGGGTGCTGAGTAAAATGAAAGTCCATTGCAAAAGCCAGGACAATGAGCCAACACTGCTCTTATCAGATCCCCCGTAACTTCAGAGGGGTCAAAAATCTGAGCTGATACCCAAAGCCCATATCTGTGGGGACCAGAGCTGTCCCAGAGACCCCAGCCTGGGGCAGGACCATGCTGCCATGAGAGCCCCGGCCTCTGGAAGCTACCTACATATTTCACACACGTGGTTGCATCTCAAGTGTCTGGAGGGTATTTTTTTCAGCTGCTATGCAAGAGGCGGTGGGGCTGGGAGCCCTGCAAGCTGGGCAGTGCCTGGCTGGGATATAAACACTGGCTCAGGCATCCTGTAAACATGAACACCCCCCCGTGAGGGTCAAACCAAGTACTGAGATGGCTGGATAGAAAAGCGATGGTGCTGGAGATGATCGGTGCATGTTGTTGGAAAACAGGCTCTATTTTTATTCCATTTTTAGACACAGAACAGTCTGGGGAGAGATGTCAGGACTCAGAACAAGATGTAGGAAAATTTAGAGGTGCCAAAGCAAAACAAGTTTGGGCCTTGGACAGTTGGCACTCGAGGAGATGCTCAGCCTGGCACGTGCCCTGCCTGGACCTCTGTCCGTGGCCCCGCTGCCCACCGGGAGCTGGTAAGCCCTTCTTCTGGGGCACAGCCCTCTTCCTCCCAACCCACGCAGCTCAGCAGCCCCAAATCCCATGGTAGGAAAGCTTTAAAGAGTTGAGTAGTAAAGGGTTTGGGATGAGTTAGTCTCACCTCCCCTCTCCATCTGAGCAGGGCATTCCCCCCCTGCCCAGCGCCACCCTGCCACAGCGCCTGCCATCACACACTGAACCCGTAATTGTTTGTGCTTGAGGGGCACGTGCTACTGGTGCAGTGACAAGGGCAGCAGAGAAAAAAAGAGCTGAAAACACTTTACCTTGAGCAAAACTACCTGTTTTGTGAAAGAGAAGTGTAAAAACCTCGCTGCGCCCCTTTACAACAAACAGAAAGCCCTGCAAGTGGATTTGTGCTTCGCAAAGACCCGGGATCCCGAAGAGACTGCAAGGAATTTCTCCTGGCCAAAGCCCTGGCTGCTTGTGGGTGTCTCCAGCTGCCAAACATCCCGACACCTCACGCGTGAGGCACCGGGTGCCGAGTCACTCCAGGCTGTTCCTGGGCTGTGACCAAGCTGGACCCCGGCCGTGCCCCGCGAGCTGGCAGCCTCCAGCTCTCCCCTGGGCTGGAGGAGCTGCTTATTCCCCTGCCTCCCGTCGGGAGTTCAGCTCAACCCTTCCAGGGCCAAATTCTCCTCCCCAGGAAGCATCGGGAAAGGGAACCCCAGAGCAGCAGCCCTTCAGCAAAGCATCGTGGCCAGTGCTGGCTATTTCAGGCTGCGTTTCTGCTGCTGGAGAAGCACAGCTGGGAGCGTTTCTGGCCCCGGAGGTCCCCCCAGCACTCAGCTGCAGGCAGGCTGCCCTGCTCCCAGATGCCCACACGAGACAGCCCTGCCTGCAGCTCTGGGGAGTACCGTGGTGGGACAGCACAAGAACCGGGAGAAACGCACCCAACGGGGAAGACCACAAAGCCAACCTTGTCCACAAACCTGCTGGCAGTGAGGCGTAGAGCATCAGCTAAACCACGTTGGACCACAAGTAGTTCTCATACAAGGGAAGCATTGGTGAGCCTCAGTGTGCAACCTGCTCCCACACATACACCTTCTCCATCAAAGCTTGGCTTCTTCTGGCTGGCTCCCAAAGTCAACATCAGCTCAAGGAGCTCCCAAAGCAGCTGTAGCTGCTGTCCTAGAGATGCCCGAACAGAGCATCTGCCATAAGGTTCCTTGCACTCTCTTCCTCTCCTTTCATCCACCGCTGTCTGCTCTGATGTGCCCCAAGACCAATGCCATGTAGAGCAGAAAGTCCTCTGCAAGCCGTTATGCAGGGCTGGAGGCTCCACTTCCACATCCTCTGTGCAGGCAGGGCAGCTGGCATGTCCTCCCCAGCTGGCTCAGGACACATCCCTTCCAGGGCCAGCACGCTCGAGTCCATCTGTCTAGCTGAGATGTCTGCCTGATCACTCATTACTGCCCAAACGTCCTTCTCTGGTGGGTAGCAGCAGAGCTGCTGTAACACATGTCCCTGTATCCTGCAGGCAGGCAGATTGGATGTCCCTGAGCCAGGTTGGTGGGACTACCACCACCTTGTCCCCAAGCTCTTCAGTACAGAGATGCTCCTTGCTCTCCTTCTTCCACATGCCTCCCCACAGGAGCCTCAGACTCTGCTGCATCTCAGAGGCTTCTGCAGACCGTGGCTGGTCCAGGACAGGGGAAAGGAGCCAGCAGGGTGTGAGAGCCAAACTGGGAAGCACAAAGCACTGCCAAATGAGGTTCGTCCATGAAGTAGCTGCTGCCACCAACACATCAGACAGATAAATATATCACATTCAGCCCGAGTGGACATGGTGGGACATCATTTCCATTGATGGTAAAATATCTTCCTTGCTGGTATCAATGGCCACCACCCAAAGCCAGTGGCACAAGCCCCAGCACCCTAAGTCCAGGCTTAGGGGCGTCCATAACTTATCCTAATGCAAACCTGACTCCCACTTTTTAAAAGAAAAAGGAGTCGACAACATCATTGCCAAAGATGCTCTGAAGAAGCAACGCAGATGTCACATCCCAACACAGGGGACCTTGCCGAGGCCAAAACCAACACCAACGAACCCTGCAGTGGCCCTGATGATGTGTCCCATGTGTTTCAAGTCACGCTGCTCTTCCAAATGGGGTTTCACAACCCCTCCAAAGCCAGCACGGGCTCCTTATGACCATGGGCCCCTTGGTGTTTGCAACATGGTCCTGGTGGCCCATCCAAGGGAGGTGGTGACAGCCTCTTGGCAAGGCATTAATGTCCCCGCTGCTGTGACAAACAAGTCATTCATATGCAATTGTATGAGGCTGAGGTAGGAAAACCTACACCACAGAGGCTCCCGCTGGGACCTTCAATCAGTGCTTTGCTCCGCTCGCACGTTTGATAGATGTAGAGGCCACCCAAGGCACCTTTCGGTGGGGCAAACGCGGGCAGGTTGGCACCAGCCTGTAAAACCAGGCCAGGGCAGCCCCACGCACAGGAACAGGGGCTGGGACGGGGTGGGTTCCGGCACGTGGCATCCCTTGTGGGATGCAATCAGGGCCCTGTGCCGAGTCCCATGCTAAGGAGCACCCCCCTGCCCAGAGCACCTCCTTGCCTGGCATGGGATGCCACGTCCAGGAGGAAGATGCTGCGCATCACCCCCACCTGCGGTCCCACGGCACCCACAGCAGCTTCACACAGAGCCCCCCCAAAACAAAATTCCAGGCAGCTGCAGCAAAAGCCACCCAGAGCCCAGCACTGATCCTGGACACTGGCACCACTCCACTGGCAAAGTCACTGCTCCTCCCCGGAGCCGCACTGGGGCTCCCAGAGCTGCTCCTCAGCACACCCAGATTTTGGGCTTGTATTTCAGCTCTGGGTTGCCACGTGCCAGGGAGCCCCAGTGGGACGTTCCTTGGGGTTTCCAAACGCACAAGCTGGCATGGCAGCAACAAGGAGGAAAGGAGGAGAGGTGAAACAGGGCCCACGTGGCGTAAATCAAAGCGCTTAAAAACGGGACTTACCGTCCTCAATGATGACCTTGATGAGCCGAACCGAACCATTTCGGGCTTTGGCAAAAAAGTCCCTTAATTCCGTGGTGGCTGCAAGAACCAGAAACATTGTGGTCAGATTCAGCAGTCAAAACAGGCGCTAGGCTGCTCGGTGACCGGCCAGGGAGGGGAACGACTTGACAGGATAGAATTAAAAAAAAAATAAATAAAAAAAAGTTCCTGGTGCCAAAAAGTTGATAATAAAAATAATACTACAAAACCCAAACAGCTGGGAGCGAAGTGCTGCGGCTCCCCGAGGCGTCAGATTTAAATAGCAGCTGGGAGCGCATGTGATCCAGAGAACTTGATACTTGGCCTGGGTGAACATAATCACCCAAATTTAGATGATGGCTTGGCCGGTGCAGGTGGGGAGAGCTCAAGTGACAAGTTTATTCGCTTTACAGAGCAACAGGGTTTGCATACAGGGGGTGGCTGGAAGATGTCTCAACAGGCGGTGACATCCCGGCCTCGTGACACGCAGCATGGATGCTGCTCCCAAGGCAGTTCGGGACCAGCACGACTCCAAACTGGATGCACTGGTTTGAAGCCGAGGCCCTGGAGAAGGGAAAGGCACCAGAGCTGGCAGGGCTTTGGTTGCAGAAGGCTTTTGGGAAGCGTTTTAGGGAGCTGGTGACACCAAGCACTAGGCACCAGCAATGGGTCTTCGGCATCCTACCAGGAGGGAAGAGCAGGCAGTGCATGTTGACCCACAGCCAGTGTCAGAGGCTTAATCTGCCCACCCCAAAAGCACCACTGGTGCAGAGCTCCCTGTCCCATCTGGGACATGGTATGTGAGAAGGCAACACCCGAGAGATGCAGCTTGGAGGGGCTAAGCCCCCCAACAAAGAGCATCTCCCAGCCTGGGTCCCCCTGAAAGCCCCTTTGATTATGCCCCTGAGCCCTTTCCTGGATGCAGCCACGCAGCCAAGGAAGTCCTGTGAGTTCAAAGCTGCAGGCAGCTCTGAGCCTGTCAGAAATACTAAAGAAGCTGATGTTGAGAAGATTAGAGATGCCCCTCAGTCCCCAGCAGGATCCATGGCTGGAGTCACCATCAGCAGCTCCCGGTGCTTTGCCCCAGTGCTCACCCATTACTGATCACCGTGCCGGAGCAGATCACAGCAGGAAGGAGCCCTGCTTTGGTCCCCGGAGCCTGAGAGCACCCACAGCCAAAGCACTTTGCAAAGAAAGCTGTCCCTATATTGGCTGGAAAGGTGTGGTGGCCAGAGAAGCCATTCCTGCTGACAGGAGCCACATCCATTCTGCTTCAGTCCCACCAGCAGCGGGTACCAGACTTCGGCACAGCCCCCCAGCATCACCACGGGAAGGTGTTACCCATCACTCACCCAAGGGACATTGACTCTGTCACACACCGGTGCCCTCTGTCTCCTGGAGGGGTTCTCCACGCCCAGGCACTGCCTGCAGCACCCCTAGCCCCAAGGGAGAAGGAGCAGCCATGGATTTGTCCCCATGCACAAGGGCTGCTGATGGTGCAGGCAGAGAGGTGGACAGGGATGTCCTGAGGAGCTCCCCGAGGAACTCCTCCCTGTTCCCGCCAAGTGATACATCTGAGATGTCTGTGTCCCACCAGCTCAAAGCCTGCCCTGATCAGAGGTCTGGATGGCTTCCCCTCCCAGGGAGAGAAGAGGCACAGATGAGGAGGAGCTCCCAGGCTGGTACCGTGCACACAGCAGCGCTCCCACACAAACCCGGAGATGCCACCACAGCAGGACCCCACGGGAACAGGCACACAGACACCCCAGTGAAGGTACTTCAGCCTTTAATGGCATTTCAGAGGGGGACACAGGTTTGCTGGGGTAATCCCACCACGAGCAAACCATCCTTCTCCCCCTATCAGCATGGAGCTCTCCCAGTTCCCAGAGCAGACCTTCACCCTCTCCCAGCGCCGGCTGGGAGCTCAGCCCGCTCCCGCTGCTCCCACCCAAGGATGCACTGATATTTTTAGCCCCTTTCCCTGTTGAGAGAAGCTCTTTCCTTCCGGCAGCATCTGTGGTTATTGCAAACACAGGCGGCGGAAGAGGAGGAGAAGAAGAGACATTTATACACCCAGGAAACCTCAGGCAGGAGACAAAAGCTCCTAATAAGCATTAAGCTTCGCCGATTGCCATTCTGCGGAGCAGAGAATAACATCAGCCCTGGATGTTTCTACAGCATCAACTTTGGGGTAGAAAGAGGAGAGCTCAGCACCGCTAACCCTTCCAGCCTGACCCCATCCTCCCCGGAGCTCCAGGGCGCACAGGGGTCTGGAAAATCAGGAGTCTGGGCAAATGCCACCCCCCAGCCCACCGGGGAATGCCAGGAGTGCCCAGAAGCATTGAATCGACAGCTGAAGTGATCGATTGACACGTGATGGCCAAGCACCGGGACCTGTGTAGGTACGGAGGGGTTTACGGGGACGGGGAAAAGCACAGGTGCTGCTGGAGGAGCCAAGCACATGACGGGAAATACCACAGGGTTCTGCCAAGGAAGGAGATGCTTTCCAGAGGAGACAGTGGCAGAGCTTTCAAAACCACCTCAGAACAGGCCTCTGAACTTTAATTCTGCTGAAATAATAAAAAAAAATAAAAAAGCAATTTTCATTTAAATAAAATTTCACCACGGTGTCTTTGACGTCCCCTTCTGTCTCTTGCAACGCAGCCAAGAACCAGCAAGGAGGGAGAGGAATAGGCTAGCAAAGGTTTTCAGCACAAGCTCAACGACTGCTTCATTATGGCATGATTACAACTTAATTGGCACAGCAGACTTGACGAGATGGCTCCCGTGCCTGAAATATTAATACAGAAGTCCAGAGCCAGCTCTGGAAGAAAGGCCAGGAGGAGACCTTACCCTAGAGATAGAGACAGGTGGTACCTCTGCCCCAAGATATCTCCGTGCCGGGAAGGCTCCAGAACCCAACTGAAGGGCTGAAAAACCACAAAAATCAGCTGCTGCTTCTCATTTCTCTACTTCTGCATTTGGCAATGAGGCAAGGTGGGAAAGAAGATGCTGGGCACCCATCAGCATGGCCAATGCACGGGGCCAGCTCCAACCATCCTTGTGTCTGGATGGGGAAGAGAGGAGTGATAGGGCAGAGGACTGGAGAGGCAACCGGGCATCCAACTCACCCCCTTGACATGGGTTCCTGGAAAATCCTGGAAAAAATAATGCAGAAACAAACCCAAGCTGGGCTACTGCCAGCAAGGAACCTACCAAGAACAAACCTGCCTAAGATCCTTTCAGAGGATCTGCAAGATCCTCTTGCAGAGCCACAGACCTGTGGGCTTCAAGAGTCTCAATCAGTTGGGCTTCTTAAGTGTCTCCAAGTGTCGGAAGCCAGCTTGGGAAACACAGTGGTGGTGAACTTCTACAGCAGCAGCACAAAACTGCACAGACAACTCACTCTGGGAGGCATCAGAAGATCGAGCAAGGTCTCCTGGGGACCTGTAGGGAGGTGCAGGTTTAGTCCACATCTCCATAAACACCTCTGGCAACTGCAATAGTGTTTTCTGGAGTGGCAAGGTGGGAAGCTAGGAGAGACGCAAGCACGCACTGGAGAAGAATTCACCGTTCTCTCAGGAGACTGGAGAAACGGGCTGGAAAAAAAAAGAAATCGGATGAAACTCAATAGGAGGCAAAGTACCATAACTAGGAGAAGAATGGGTTTTACCAACGCAGGACAAGGCCCAGCAGCTCCAGAGAAGAGCAGTGGGTTGCAAGACAAATTACAGATTAATCGCTTCACATTGTTGCAGGCAAAGTCATTCATGAAGGCAGGAACAAGAGGATGACCACATTATTTGGTGGCAATGAGGCTTCAGGCATAGTACAAACAGCATGTCCAGGCTCAGCATCATGCAAGGAACAAGGCACGGCACAGATGGCACCTATGCCAGAAGGCACCGCGAGCAGGAGCGACCAAAGGAACCGGGGCTGGTCAGCCCAGAGGAGAAAAATATCAACAACTTGTACTGGTTTTCCAGCCAGAAACGTCACATCCCACATTGACATTTTGGAAATCTCACTATGAGGGTGACCAGACGCTGGGAAGGACACCACACCTCCATCCCTGCCCTGAAGGACCTCCAGAAACCCTCCTGGGGTGCTGCTGCTTTGAGGCAGGATGCGCTCAGTGGCATCTTGAGGAACCTTATGGCCTTTCTACAAGGCATCCCTGCTGCTGACCCTCCTGGCAGACACAGTGAGCACAAGCACCAGCCCCTCCTCAGCCACCCTCCCGTGACAGCCCACAAATCGCCTCCGGCCATCGAGTCGTGCAACACCTCCCTCTCCCGCCTGCTTGTGGGCTGCAGATGAGCTGTCCCCTATTCATGAGCCACCTGCATCAATTAAACCCCATTCAGCAGCCTGCTGAGAGCGTGTCCCAGGTCCCCTTGCACCACAAAAGCTCCCTGCCCAGCGGGACCTGACACCAGTTTGGGATGGAGGGCTGAGCAGAGCTGCCTGTTGGCACCAAAGCTGGGCAGCTTGCGGCACATCAGGGAGGTGATGGTTTGGCCAACGGTGGCCTTCAGGTGGCCCTGACCATGCAGGCAAGCTGCCAGGTGAGAAGAGGAGCTCTCGGCAGCACTGAGGAGACGCAGACCAAAGCTTGAAGACCCCACACCTTGGGGACCAGCGGGGCGGCCAGATCCTTCACCTACTGAACGGACACAGTGTTTGCAGCCAGAGCAGGGGGCTGTCCTGGCCTGGGACGTGGCCGTTTGAATCAGCCCCTGGGAAATTTCAGTGCTGGGCTTGAAGCACCACACTTACCCAAAAAGACAGGGAGATGGAGCTTGTGGGTACCACCCCACGCCCCCCCCCAAAAGCTGTCCCCAAAGCCCAGCCTTTTTTTTTTTTTTTTTTTCTGTTAACAGCCCCAGTTAGCTGACAGGAGCAGAGGCAGGCTGTAAGGAGGCCGGAGGGAGGCAGAGGTGGTGATCACGGTGCCGTGATGGCAGCCGTAGCCACAGCAACGGGCTGGTCTCTCCCCGGGGATGCCAACGGGAAGCACCACCGCGGGGATGGGGATGGAGGCGACAGCCACACCACCACCCCGGCACCTTCCCCTCCCTCCATCCTCTCTCGCTCACTTGTTGGGGAAGGGGGGGGGGGGGGGAAAGAAGAGGTTCGTTGCTTCTTTGACCCTTCCCGATCTCCCCCCTGTCCCCATGACGGCGCCCAGCTCCCGGATCAATAATACATGCTGCCTGAAACAGATGCCTCTCTCAATACATCAAAGTCCCCTCGCCCTCCCGGCGGGAAACCCGAGCCTCCGGCCATCAATCTTTCATTCCCCTGGACATAATCTTCAGGTTGATGCGACTCCAAGCGGCTGCTTCCCTTTCACCGTCCGGGCCACAGCGTGCCTGGGATGCAACAGGGAAACTCAGCCAAAATCCCAGCCACAAACCTGGGCAAAGCTCGTCCGAGCTCCAGGAATGCTTGGCCAGACGGTAGTTGAGATGCTGATGGATGAGACACGGTTACACCTGTACCACCCAGACCTTCCCTGCACAGACAGCTCTGCCCAGCTCCTGCTGGGGCATCCAGGAAAGGGTACAACTGCAACAGGCACAAAAATTCGCTGTTCCTGCTGCTAAAATTCCTCCTTTTCACTCTATCCCAGTGTAACTCCGTCACGCAGCGCCTGCTCAACCCGCTTGCTGCAGAGAGCTTTTCTGCTGGCAGATGTGGCTGGGCAGTGTAAGAGGATTTTATTTCTCACCATGGAAAATAAAGAAAAAAAAAAGCCCTTGCGAGGAATCTTCTCTGGGAAAAAACTACAGATGTCAGAAGAAAATAGAAAGACGGGAATAAAAAAAAAAAAAAGGGGGTGGGGGGGGAAGAGAGGACAACGAGCAAAGCTTTCCTTCCAATTTTCCATGGGTCTGGGCCATATCCTGCACGACTTCATGCAGGCGACTCCTGGTCCGTATTGCAAATCCTGCCCAGAGACTTTCAGGCACCTGCCTGACGCCAGCTGTTTGCTTCTCGACACCCCATTTTCCAGGTACATGCCCAGGACCTGTCTTTGCCACCCTGGATGGGAGCCACTCAGCCCTTCCCTTGCCCCGGGGCAGGCAGCGCCCACCCTGCGGGCAGCATCGGCCGGATCCAGCCGGCAACACAGCATCCCGGGGCAAAGCCGTGGTGCCAGCACTGGTCCTCATGGTCCTGCCTCGCCTGCAGAAGGTGCTGGTTGCTGTTCTTTTTCTCTTCCCGATAAAGCTACCACTGGTTTGGACGTTGCGGGGGGGAGGGGGGGGGATGGGGGGAGTGGGAGGTGGGGTGTGACAGGGACCCAGGGACAGATCCTGGCAGAGATCTCATTGCATTTACAGCCTCTCGATGCACTTTCTGAGGGATTTCCTCTACTTTCCTCAGCTTCGGGTGCTGAACTTCAAGGGGTTTGACATCTCAGGGCATTTGTCTGGTCTTCTGTCCATGCTGCCACTCTGGTCACCCTGCTGTGCCACCTGCTAGGATACAAGCCATCGCTCCAAAGTGGGCATCAACCTCCAAGTTGGGTGCTGGCCCCAGAAAAGAGCTCACAAGCAGGGACTGGCTCCTTAAAACCATCCTTGCAGCATCCCAGTGACCTCTGTCCCCTGTGGACACCACGGGCCATGGACCAGAGGCCATCCCCTCTCCTCCTCTGCTGATGGCACAGTGTGTGACATGTCCCCAGCATCCCAGCCACAAAGCCACCCCTGAATTCAGGCAGTCATCCCCTTTAAGGGACTTTTTCTCTCTCCCCAGAGGTCACAAAAGAGCATCCAGAGGCAACTGGGTGACCTCCCACCAGCATCAAAGCCCTGGTTCAACATCGCTTTCCTAAGGCACAGGCCTGGCTTTTAAAGTTGAACAGTGAATGCTGTCCCAATCTAATGCCGCTCAGGGAAGAACATGAACTGCAAAAATACTCATTAAATCCTCCCAGCTGTAGTTAAAAAGCAGGTTTCTAGCCCCAGGAAGCCCAAAGCAACCCTTGATAGCTTCCAACCACCTCCCCAGCCTGGCAGTCTCCATGGCAGCCCAGTTTTCTTGCCAGCACCTTTGAGGGAGCTGCCACGGGTACCTAAAAAAACCCCATAATAATTAGCCTCTTGCCTCTGTCTGAAAGGCTCAGCCCTGATTAAACACCCCAAATGTGCGGCTCTGCACCCCCCTAATGAGCACTGCCATCTCTCCCCCTCCCCGGGGACCACCTTCTCCCCAGAAGATGGGATGACTTGGTAGCATGGCAGCGGGGGGCTGCTCCCAGGGCTCCCCCAACACCACGTCACCCTGCTCTCATGTTGATTTCCCACAGGGGCAACCAAAAACCTCTCGCTGGCCCATCTGCAGCCTCCCCCTAAGCCGGCTGGCGGGTCCGATCCTAATTCCCCTGGGAGCAGATGCCTTCCTGCAAACGGGGGAGAAACGGGAACAAGAAAACACGAAGCGATGCACGCACACAAAAATAACAAGGCCCCAGAAACCAGGAAAATGCAGAAAATCCCTCCTCCTCCTCCTCAGCAAATGCCAAACCTCAGCACCTCAGCAGAGGGGATGAAAGTAGCAGCGGGATTGTTGCTCCTCATCCAATGTTGGATCTGCTCCCTGCAGAGCAAGATAATGCATTTGATCACTGGGCCAGGGTGGGAAGGACTGAAATACACCCCCCAACCCCCCCAACACACCCCCAGGGGGGTTTCCTTAAAGCCTGGAGCGCCCCATCTCAGCACGGCAGGTGCTGGGGGGGCAGATTTGCATTTGGGGAGGAAACAGCCTCTCCCCGGAAGAGGGAGCAAAGAGCAGGGGATGGAGGAGCTGACCCCAAGGGCTGAGCCACCCCGAGACGCCCAGGATGCTGGGACAGAGACCCAAGTCCTTTTTTGTCACCACAGGGAGGTTTTCACTCGGGACCAGTGCCCAGGCAGCGCTGCTGGGTCCCTGCCCGCCCTGCAGCTCTTCGGGGGGAAGTGGGAGTCCCTTCCCCTTTCCAGCAGAGCGCTGCTGACGGGGCACGTCACGTCCTATGGCAGCAGAAAACTCGCGGTGACTCACAGCGCTGGTCCCGGCAGCCAGGGACGGTGGGCGACCTAGGTTGGCACTCTCACCGGTGTCACCCAGCCAGCACATCCCACCAGCAGCCACGGGGCGCCAGGGAGGACGGCATGGGCAGCGTGGGAGCAGGTGGGCAGGGGGGCAAGCAACAGGCAGCAGCCTCCCAGGGCACCGGCAACACAACAAACCCCACGGGAGAGCTCTGCAGAGAAGGGCCAGCTCACCGGGAGGCCAGGTGAGCACTGGCATCCATCCTGATGACCTTTTAAAATTATTATTGTTATTTTTTAAATTTTTCTTTCAGGATAGGGAACATCCAGCTACAGCCTCAGGGTCTTAGCTTAAACCAGAAGCAAGGAACTCGAACCCAAACGTTGTCAGCTACCAGCAGTCCCAGGCAAAGCACCACAGCTAACCCCTTCTCAACTGCAGCTCCTCCAGGAGCATCTGAAGGGGAAGGAAGCTCTTGACCATGCACTCAAGGAACAAGGATGCTCCTGCCACAAAGGAGCCGCACCAATCGGCATCTCAACACCCTGGTACAGGGGCGCTGGCTGTGAGGAAGGGCGCTGTGAGGCCAAGGTCCCAGGTCCCCTCCCGGGACACGCAGCGGTGCTGCGGGATTGGCGCCGAGTGGCGCGGAGCAGGGCTTCAGGGGCAGCTGCTCTCACATCCCCGCTGGCATATTGATTCGGTTACATAAATTATGCAGCACCTCTACTCCTGATTAATACCGTTAATTGAGTTGGCAGGTGAGGAGCAGGAGGGCCATGCTGTGACGGACCCACAGCCATGCACCAAATGTGCCTGTAAACCCAAACGCCGCGGTCTCGGGCTGCTGGCCGGGTCCTGCAGGGAGCGAGTGGAGAAAGTGGAGAAAGTGGGGAGCTCCCCCCCTTTCCCCCCCCCCCGAAAAAAAAATACAACGGCGACGGTCAGGGTGGAATTTATGCGGGATCCCTGCAATCCCCCTGGGGGATGCCGAGCATCAGGGAGGGATGGGGGGGGACGTGGCCGGGGCTGATGTGGGGCTGCGGCGAAGCGGATCTGCGCGGATTTACGGTGCTGCCGCAGCAGAAGGCGCCTCTCCGAGCGGCGTCAGGGCGGTTTATGGAGCATCAGCCCAGACAAAGAATGCAGGAGAGCCCCTCACCGGCAGCATCCCCGCAGCCAGACCCGCTCCTTCACCTCCTACGAGCGCCCAAACGCTCTAAGCCTGGCCCGGTGCTCCCTCCCCTCCTCCCTCCCCCCATGGCTACTCGCAGGAAAACCTGCCGGCCCTTTCGGGAAGCTTCATCTTATCGCTCCCATCATCGCGACACCGACACCCGTACCGCCCGGCAGCCTCCCGCGGCGGGGCAGGGGATGCTCGGAGCGCGTCCCCGCCGGGTGCCCTCCCCCGGGGGGTGCAGAGGGGCAGCCCAGCCGGGGGTGGGTGAGGGAAGGTGGTGGGGGTCCCACCCCCGCCGAGCCCCGCACAGGGGCGGGGGGGGGCGGGCACCCGGCGGGAAGGGGAGGGGGCGGCTCGGCGGGGCGCCCCTTACCGTGGATGCCGGTCTGGTGAGTCATGGCTCCGCTCGGTTCCGTTCCCCTCCGCTCCGGCTCCGCCGCGTCCCGGGCAGGAAACGGCTCCGCAGGCAGCACCGCCCGCTTCCGGAGACTGGAACCCGCCGCCGCTGCCGGGAGGAGCCGCCACCGCCCCGGGGAGGAGCCGCCACCGGCGGGAGGAGCCGCCGCCGGGCCGGGGGAGGAGCCGCCGCCGCCGCCGCCAGGCCCGCACTGCGGCGCCCCCTGGCGGAGCTGCGCGTCCCCGCAGCGGCCCCCGCCATGTCGGCCGAGTGGCTGCGGCGCCTGCGGCGGGGCGGCCCCGCCGAGCGGCCCGGCGGAGCCCAGGGACCGGGACCCGGCCCGCCCCCCGCCGCCCTCAGCTACCGCCGGCCGAAGTTCCTGCGGGGGGGCGGCGGCGGCGAGGAGAGCCCCCGAAGCGGGCGGGCCGTGCGGGGCACCGGGCCCGAGCGGCCCCTGCCCTGGGGAGCGGGTTACGCCGAGTGAGTGGGGGGGCGGCCGCGGGAGACCCCCGGGAGGTGCGGGGTTAGAGGGGCTGCCGGGGTGTTTGTAGGGTGGTTTTGGGGGGGGGGGGGGAGGAGGGGGTTAGTGCAAGTTTGGGGGGATCTCCAGGGTGTGCGTGAGGTCAGGGGGCTCTGGGGGAGTGTAGGGGGTGCGTGGGGGGGGGGGTAGAGGACACCAGGGGGTGGGCGCACCCCGCGT
>JAOQGH010000003.1:16584618-16644399 GCA_025769975.1 Gallinago jamesoni | reverse complement strand
CTGTCCTCGGAGCAGAGGTGCTCCAACCCCCTGAGCATTTTTGTGGCCCTCCTCTGGACCCGCTCCATCAGGTCCATATCTTTCTTATATGGAAGACATCTTAAATCCTTCCTTGGATGCATTTTGGGGGCCCACGTACACCGTCAAACACCCATCTCTGCCCCTACGTGCCATCGCTATTTCCTTGGTCTCTGCTTTGCAGCGGCTGAGGTCATCCAAGCCTTTTACTCAGTGCCCCCACCTTTCCTTTACTGTCCTTGCTCTGCTTTCAAGGGCTGGTCGGTGCTGTCATCTCTGGGGGACAGCAGTTGAAACAGGTCTTGTCCCTCTTCCCCACTGCAGTTTCTGACTGGTTACTACTGGGCACTGTTTGATGGCCACGGGGGCCCAGAAGCTGCCATCATCGCGTCCAACTATTTGCACTACTGCATCAAGCAGAAGCTGGAGGAGGTCGTGGGAGGCATCACAGAGGCCCGTCCCCCCATGCACCTGAGTGGGCGCTGTGTTTGTGACAGCGACCCCCAGTTTGTGGAGGAGAAGCACATCCACGCAGAAGACCTGGTGGTGGGAGCCCTGGAGAATGCCTTCCAGGAATGCGTGAGTATCCTATGCCAGACACTGGTCCTGCTACCCCAGGCAGTCAGTCTGTCCCTCCCTGGTGCCCAGGGTGGGCAGGGTCTGCAGTTCTGCAGCTCATTGACCGGGCAGGAACATTTGGCCAAGCCTTTAGGTGTGCTGAGATCACTCTGGATCTTCTTCCCAACATCTGCCCCACATCCGTTGCACGTTGGCGGTGCTGACCCAGAGCAAACCTACAGCATCTCAGCTGAACTGCACCCAGGGGATACATTTCTTCGGTGCTAGACAGTGGCTCGTCAGACTTGCACAGCACATACAAGTTTGAGATCTCCCCATCATGCTCCCAAGGTGGTCCTTAGTCCTACAGCAAAGCTTTGTTGGCTTTACTGAAGCAACAACATCCTTCCCCTTGCTGGTTTCCCATGGCCCATCTGCGATGGGTTTTGGCTCTGGATTTCGGCTCTGGATTTCGGCTGGGAGGCACGAGGCAGCTGCAGAAGACAGCAGCCCGGCTCGCCTCACTCTCCAGACTTGTTTAAACCAACAGGATGAAGTCATTGGCCAGGAGATGGAGGCTACAAACCAGAGAGGAGGCTGCACTGCTCTGGCTGCCCTTTATTTCCAGGGAAAGCTGTACGTGGCTAACGCTGGGGACAGCAGGTGAGCCACAATGAAAGGGGGAAGTCAGCTAGGAGACAAGCAGGGTTTCCAGCTTCTTATTTAACCCTATGGAAGGTAAATGTGCAACCCAGCCATTTCCTGCCTGCCACAGGATGGTGGATGGATGCTCTCATGCCTCCTGGAAGGGTTTTGGGATTTCAAGGGACTAATGGTGCAGAGCCACAGGGCAGCATCGGGATGGTAGTGCGGCAGTAAGCTCAGCCTGGAGGGTGTTTGAAAGTGGAAGGTGATTTCAGATCATCATAAAGAGCTTCCTCATCTGGCTTCAGCCCACTGTTCCTCTCGTGTGAGCCCTACCGTTCTAAAACCAGGCAGGCTCAGGTTCTCAGCTGCAACCGTGCAATTGCAAGGGAGTTATTTAATATACAACTGGCATTTTTCAGTGTTCCTGGGTGCAGAGCTATTCTCTGGCTCTGCTGCTGGTTACCCCCAGTCCCACACCTGGCTGACCCTCAGTAAGAGGAGGGCTGCAGTGATGGACACAGCTCAGCTCTTTGCCTCTTCCCCCCTCACAGGGCAATTCTTGTTCTGAAGGACAACGTTGTGCCCATGAGCTGCGAGTTCACACCCGAGACAGAGAGGCAGCGAATCCAGCACTTGGTGAGTGACTCCTTCCACACATCAGGCAGCCCAGCTGTGAGCACCCCACTGGCTCGGAGAGGGCTTGTGGCAGGAGCACCACCAGCTTTCCTCAAAGGCCATTCTGGGGCCAGAATGTCATCTGGCACTAGCCAAGGAGGGCTTGGGGCAAGATTCAACCAACAACCTTTAGAATGGAAGATGGTGACATCCTCCCTGGGATGTGCTTTCCCACTTCTGTTCTCCATTCTGCTGCTGGGGTTGCCAGTCCTGAGGCAGAAGCAGTTTTGGTGCCCTACTCTGGTGAAGGGCACCAAAGTACCCTTCACTCACGCCTGCCTTCCCTCCATCCATCCTCACGCCTTTCCTCCCTCCTCCAGGCTTTTCTCTTCCCCAAGCTCCTGGATGGCGAGTTCACACGCTTTGAGTTTCCACGGAGGTTGAAGGGAGATGACGTGGGCCAGAAGGTCCTGTACCGGGATTACTTCATGGAGGGCTGGTGAGTCCTCCCTGGCTGAGGATAAGGCTGTGGCACGGGGCAGCTTTACCTGCTCATAGCAATGGGGAGGAGAAGAGAGAAGGGCCACGTCCCACTGGAGAGAGCAGAGGGGTTAATGGTGCAAAGCCATGCCAAGTGAAGGGTGCTGTGAGCAGCTTCCCTCCAACTGAAGGAGTGGGGCCCTGGCAGAGAGGTGAGGGAACAGTTGGGATGGTCCTTCTGGGATCCTGCAAAGCAGAGCTGGTGCAAGCGAGCCCCAGTCTGGTGCCGGTACAAGCTGAGGAGGAAAGGAAGAGGGAAAAACACCTGGGCGTTCAATAAAGGTCATTCTTCACTGCATCTGCTTCAGCAGGTCACCTTGCCCTTGCTTCTGTCACCTGCTTGTGCTTGGAGGCACCACAAGGGTTGAGCCACAGTTGAAATGCTCTGAGCTGTGTTGTACCTTTAAGTCACACAAATCCCAAATCAACTCTGAATCATCTGTTCTAGGGGATACAAGACGGTGGAGAAAGCCGACCTCAAGTATCCTCTTGTCCACGGTCACGGGAAGCAGGTAGCTTGATGTTTTACTGGGAAGGCAGAGGCAAAGCTGCTGGGGGTCCTCAGTGTCCCCGTCACCCACAGTCACATGTTGGGGCACTAGGGCACACTGGGGCTGCAGAACATAGTCCCACAGCCCCAATCCAGCAGCTCCCTTCACTATCACCCTGCTGCCTGGTGAGTGCAAACCAGAGCCCTCCAGAACAGCGAGGCTGCACCATCCAGAGAACCTGTCAATGGAGCCGACGGCAGCCCTCAACCTGCCCGCCCTTTCCTCATCTCCCCTTCCTCACAAGAATTCATTTCGGATGAGAACTTTATTCATCCGTGCACTTTGGACTGCTTGCTCCAGCTCTAACAAACCTTCTTCTTCAAGGAGAGGATGAGAAAAGGAGCTGGGAGAGGGCAGGGGGAGGCAGGGAGAAGCAGTGACCACACACATCCAGTGTCTGCTGGCTGGAGTTGAGCAGAAAGAGCCCCGTCACCTCCCCTACCACTACAACCCACATCCCTTTGCTAGGAGTCAGTGCAGAACCTCCTTTGCCAGGAGAAAGACTTCCCCCTCCCCCTTCCCAAACTAACCCACTTTTCTTCTTTGCCACCCCAACCCAAGGGTGCCCCCAGGGGCTGCCTGAGGTCTGTAGCATTACCCAGAGTACGTGCTACTAACTCCAGAGCACACTGCAGAGCTGTGCACCTGCAGGCTGGCTGTCTCCATGTTCACATCAGGCCATCACTTCTGATCACTCCAACTCTCCAGGGGATGTTCTGGGTGATGCTTGAAGGGTCCTAAAGGCAACACATAGGTCAGTCAGGACAAGCCACACATCAGCCCTCAAAGGTGCCACATCCTCACATTTCAATACTGCTTTGCTTTATCTGGGGCCAGGCTCGCCTGCTGGGGACTCTGGCTGTCTCACGAGGTCTGGGGGATCATCAACTCAAAGTCATCGACACCAACATCGAAGTCAAACCTTTCCTCTCCTGCATTCCCAAGGTCAGTCGTGGCACGTGGGAATTGCAGGGCGGGATTAAACGTGCTGCTCCCCAACCTGTAGCACCCACCTCTTGCAGAGCTGGCAGATCTTAGCTCCTTTTTCCATCTTCCATCTCTCTGCAAGCTGCTCAGAGAATCCCCAAGATGGAATAATCCAGAAGCACAGCAGCAAGGGGATGTTGGAGACTCAAAGCACCCTGGTCCCACTTTAAATCATCTCTCAGACCCCTCTGCTCCCTTGCAGGGATTGTCAGTGATTTACTCCTGTGCTTTCCAGGTGAACGTATTTGACTTTGCTCTGCATGACATTAAAGAAGACGATGTTCTCATCATGGCAACTGATGGCCTTTGGGATGTTCTGAGCAATAAAGAGGTGGCCCATGTGGTCAGGAGCTTCCTTGCAGAAAACAGGACAGACACTCACAGGTAATACCAGCTTTGTCATCGTTTTCCCTTCTGGAGAACCTGGTCAGACCAAAAGCAGGCTGAGATCACTCTGCTTCTAGGTCAGCTCCAGCATGACCAAGCACTCTTTCCTGTGGCTCTCCAAACTGCCTCTGCATCTCCCTACAACCTAAAGAAACAATTATATAAAGCCGGTGTCTAGTACTTTGACAACACAAAGCTACACCTCAGTGTTGTTCTTTAGGGGTAGTGCCACATACAGCTAAATCTCACATTCTTTTTTCCACCCACAGATTCTCAGAACTGGCCAAGTGCTTGGTAAGCAGAGCAAGGGGGAAGAAGAAAGGCCACCAGTGGATGCTGGATGACAGCCAGGAGGCATCCTATGACGACATCTCTGTATTTGTCATCCCACTGCACAACAGGGATGAGGACTGACCGTTGGAGGCAGGAGCTCGATGTCCCCCCTGCTCTGGTGCTGTTCAGCATCGACCCGAGACCAAGGGATTTCTGCTGTGCATGTACATTCTCTTCCAGCAAAAACATCTGCAGCAGGACCTGAAAACGCACAGCCAGCACTTATGCAGAAGATCAACAAGAACATTAGCTCATTAAGAGCCCGCAAGAGAGCAACAAATCATTCCCCTTACTCCTTTCTCTTCGCTGGGCCAAGGAGCCATTGCAAAGGGGACCACGCACACTGAAGGGTACTATTGCCAAGATCTTTGTGGTGCGTCCAGCCCCAAATCCACATTTCTAGTGACCCCTTCCCCTTTTTAATATTGAGGAACAAGGATCAGCTGAGATCCTACAGACCTCAAGAGCTGGATTTTAATCAGACTTTGAAACTCAGTTGTATAGAAGTGGATGCATAAGCTGAAGTGTCCCTGAATCCACTTGCTGTGAGGCGGGATGTGCTGAAAAGCGGGAGCTGCCGCTGAGGCAGCGTTAGGCAAAGCCCTACCCAGCACGGATGCTCAAGCCCTCCCTGGACCTCTTAAGAAAGCTCTGCCACTTGAAGGCAGCACCACCTCCCAACAGAGGAGGCAGCAGATGGAGGTACACCTCGCTGTACGGGAGCCTCCGGTGCAAAGAGAGTGCCTTACTGTGATTTAAGTACCTTAGCATGTAATGGAACATACAGATTTCTAACAAACCCGCGTCCCCAGCGCCCACTAACACATTTTGTGTTCACTCAGGTAATTCCTGACAGCGAAGCTGGTTTTGTAGCCGTAGCCCTGCTGGGAGCGGAAGCGTTTTAAGTACATCTGCTGATTTAGCAGAGCAGCTGCAAGTAGAATAAAACCGGTTTGTTCAAACGTGTCTGCGGTGCTGAGTCACAGGCCCTCACGCTCCTCACACCGGCAACAGCAGCGCAGAAGACACCCCAAGCCCACTCGTGCCTTGAACTCTGAGGATCTGCTTCCCAACCAGCGCATTAGGCAGGGAAACTCAGGTCTGGACACACTTCTCAAGTCCCCACTTCTGTCACCATTGTTCATTACACAGGTTGCGATATTCCCTAGAGAAGCAGATGAAAGTTCAAATAAAAGTTTGTTGGGTTTTTTTTTTGGTCATATATCTTACTGCAGTTTTATTCCTGTCAGAAGTTTTCCACAGACCTGGGATGGAGAAAAACAACCTTAGAAAGTGGCAGAAAAGGGAGTTTTTGCTTTGGATTTCTCTTTTCCAAAAGCCGGTTTTGTCAGTAGCAGTATTCCCAGAGCAGCATTGCCCCGAGGTGATTCCTTCCCACCTGCAGCGGGAGGCCTGGACGGAGGAATGAGGGAGCCCATGGTTTCAGCAGGGGGTAGAACAAAAAAAATCTCTCTCTAGCTTTGCTCTTCCTCAGTCCTCTCAAGTTTAAGCTGAGAATGATGCCTAGTATTTTATGGATGTTAACCTGATGCTGGTTGCCCCCTACAGCAGCTGTAATGCTGGAGATACATTGACTGGACTGACCAAGCCTCCCATTAATCCCACCCAACAAGCTCTTTCCCCACCTTCCTGCTGAGATGGGGCTCAGCTCTTCCTTCCAGAGCACAGGCTCCTGCAAACACCCCTCTACACCTCGACACGTGGCTGTCCCAGGACTGCTTCCCTATCCTCATACATCCCTAGGCAAGAAAAGCCTCTGAAAATAGGCGATTTATGTTTCAGAGCATCCCAGTTTCCACTACGGAGCTTTGGACTTTCCAAAACAAACAAAAAAACCCACCATGGATGATTTTCCCATGCCCCCTCTGAGCAACCAGCGAGTTGTATCACATCAGACAAACGCAGCATTTACAGCACTTGGTGATCTCTCTACAAAATATTTATTGTTAACAGCCACAACATTGAATTCTCCACATATGTAGTATTTTATGACAAAGCATAATTTGACTTTACGTATTTACACTCATCTGGCAGATACTTACCCAGGAGTCAAACTCCCCGTACCAGCTCACAACCAGAGAGACCAGTTCCTGAAGGGCTCGCCAGGATCCTAGCCCCTGACCCAAAACCGAGGTGAAGTCTCTTAAAGTGCAAATATAGTCAAGGGGCATTGGAAAATAGACACTGCTGCTTCCAAACTTGTTCCTCGGTTGCTCCTGTGTCCCCCAGAGCAGGGGCTGGGACTCAACCAAGGACCCGAGGGGCTCAAAACTCTCAAGAGCCAACTCAGAGAAGAGAATTACACCCCAAGTCTCCTCCAGCCCCAGCAGACATCGTCTGCCCCCTGCCACTGCTTATTTAGAGAGGCTGAGTCTCACTTCCCTCTTGCCTTGAAGGTCTTTACTTGATCCCCAACAACATGGAGGGGAAGGGTTCATCTTTTAAATGTCAAATTCGGGGAGGGAATGCTGTTTGCTGCTTGGCTTTACATAAGGTTGGAGACTCCACTAGACCCAGGAGTGCTGTTTTTAATGAGGTTTGCAATTAGCTGGCTGCCCTGAAGAGCACAGGAATCGCAGTCCTGATACTTTTAGAGAAACACGTAGCAGCTGAAAGCCAAAAAGCTTTTTTCACCTTTCCCTTCTAACCCTCTAGAAACACACCGTGCACAAGTTCCTTGGCAATTCTTGGCACGTTTCCCTCTCTTTAAAGGCAGATGGAAAGGCCCAGCGCTGCATCACCCCAGAAAGGAGTCTCTGGCTGGGGGGGTGGCAGCCAGCCCCGGGAAGGCGCTCAGGTTTAATTACGAACCCGTAAATGTACCTTCACTCCAGAAAGTGTGTTCTCGGTGTATGCGTCCCTCCAGATCAGTCCCTTGGTCCTCTTTCTCTTAAATATTTCATGCTACAATGCACAATGTTTTACAACACCGCAAGCATGAGAGAGCTGAACAACCATCTCTAGGCAAGCGCTGGAACCACATTTTTAGAATTTTTACAGCATTTTTAGAATAAAAGACTTCCAAATGCTTCCCTCTGAAAAGTACCAAGAAAAATGTTTGGAGGAGGATCTCTGTTTGCTTCCTCAGGCAACAGACCTGGTAAAACCCTGAACGATTTGCTGCCGAACGCTGAAGTTTAACTGTTAAAATGCGCTACAAACCCCAAATACCAGTATGTTACAAAGCACTGCAAAATATGGCTGCTTACAGAAACACCAACAATGGTAAAATAGCACCAAGCAGCCTGAAATGCAACAATACTGAGCTGAAGAGGTGGCTGGGGAAAGCCAGTCAACTGTGAGGACCAAAATAACCATCTCCCTTTGCGCTGGGCATTTACAGGTGACAGTGGGACAGTACAGCCGGGAAGCAGGATGCTGTTATAGCAGCATGAATTTCTCATCTGCGTCTCCAAGAGAAGGCCTGTTTGTCAAGGTGGAAAGCATCAGCCCGCTGTTCCCTTCCCTCATCCAGCTTAGAGGGCAGGAAACCCCCATCCCAGAGCCGTGCTGTTAGAAACAGCTCTGAACTGGTGTGGCAGCACCAGCAGAGGAACGCCACAGGGCCCAAGAAGCATCAACCTAAACCCCAGGTTTATCAGACCGGCTGAGGTTGGCTCCTGCCAACTGTCACGGGCAAACACTGCAGCTCCTGCTGCTGCTTTAGAGGAAAAAACAAAAAACCAGTAAGGAAAAGCAAACCAGAAGCAGCCATTCCACAGGCCAATTTACTTTTCCAGGGAGACACGCTCTGAATTACATACAGGGCCGCACAGTCGAGATGAACTTTGCTGTAATAGGGGAACATCCAGACGGCTGACCTAAGGGAAAAGGCTCAAGCGCTGCTCTGCGGCACGGACCTGCCCTTGAGAGCAGACAGAACTTGCCCACAGCTGTGCTTGTCATCTTCCCAGCACTGTAGATTCAGGAGGGGACACACACGTGACTGGGAAAGAGAAAGAATGGACTTTCCAAGCTGTGACCCAGTACGTAAAGCCAAGTGTGTCTGAAAAGGCAAGAATACAATCAATGCTGTAGTTACGCTGAGCCTGCCCCAGCCTGCTGGTGGATGCACCTGATCAGTGCAGCGCCTCAGGAAAAAGAAACAGATGCCAGGCTTGAAGACCAGCTTGCCAGCCTTTCCGTGCCACTCGCCCACAAGCCCCTCTGAAGCAGGAGAGCACATCCCTCCTGTCTCTTTGCAGGGGCACTCCTTGGAGCGGGGCCACAGCAAAGCGGAGTCAGCACAGTCACACGTAAAATTTTTAAAACTCAGTTTTGAAAACATCATCTGACAGCAGAAACATTGTCGCTCTTTCGGGGGCTATTGCTGAAAAGCTGCAAGACCTGTAACAAAATGCACGACCAACTAACTGCGAGTCAGTTTTATCGACAAGGGGCTACAGGCCTAAGCCTGGCGTGGGGAGAATTTAATGGAGCTTATTTACAAACCAGGAGGGGAAAACTGCGTTGGTGAAGGTAAACAGCCTAGACACCCCACAATACTGGCCCACATCATATTCTTTAATATCTAAAAGTAAAAAAATATGGCCCATTCCCACTGCCCTCCCCCCCCCAATATTTACAAGTAAGATCAGCCAAGATGATACATAAGGAAGATACACAGGCAGACTGTGCGTTCAGTCTCAGTTTGGTTTCTCCATCTTCCTGCTGACAGACTCCTTTATTGCTTGGGACACTGATCGCGCCTCGTGCGTACCCTCTGCGCCCCCCGGGACGCTGGCACAGCAAACAGCAGGGAGGCTCCGGCAAGCTCTGGCAGTGGACAAAACCTGTATGGTTCGTTGCACGCTGAATCCCCACAGAAGGATGACAGGACGTATAACGTATATTTACAGTCATCCACTCTTTCAGCGCGCGTTCCACTGCAAGAGAATCCAGCATCTGCTGTTTTGAGTTGGTAACTGTCAGTGTTCACGTTTGGCACAGAAGTAACTTCTCATCTGTGGACTGCAGTGAAACCAGAGAGATCCCAGATGTGGAAAACATGCACTTACGGGAAGGAACTGCACATTCCACCTCGGAACATCAATAGCCGTGTGCACTTACAGAAGGAAAACGCACAAATAACAGCTTAAAAAATTAAAAAAATACAGCCACAAACATTTTGTAAATAAACCAAACTTCATTGCTCTTAGAAATAATACTGTGTCAGTTCCAACTTCGGCTGAAGCCTGCTGGGCACGGCTGGGAAGGTGAGAACACGTAGCATGCTGCTTCTGAACACGCCAGGAGGCCGAGCGGAAGAGTCCTCATGAAGGAATGCAGCAAATAAAGGTAAAACATATGGAAACATACGCAGGAACAGGAACACAGTCTAGGAGACCTAGGCAATTCCAATACTATGCTTGCAATGATGTGCTGCTGTTAGCAGTATGGAAGTCATCTGACAGCAGCTGCAGCGTAGGAATTAGTCATCGATAGTTGGCAACCAGAAGGCCTACAGAAGAGGAAAGAAAGAATACCTTTTAGAGAGCAGAACACAAATCTGTCCTGCAACAACTGCAGGAGCTGATCACTGCTACTTTCTATGAGCCCAAAGGCAGAGACTATCGAAGAGGCAGCAACACTCTCCCAGCAGTTTAAGGTTACCCCCTGTGCTTACGATGCTCGTGCACAGCACATTCTCCAGAGCAGGCCACTCTTACACAAACTGAAAATACCAGTCATGTACAGTAACCTAAACAACTTGCACTCTGCATGTGCTTTCACATGTGTGTTAAACACTGATTTACCAGGTATGCTGCCCCACATCTACCTGCCAGGTAAGGTGCAATCCATGTGCAACAGACAAGGTCCCAGCTCTCGCCACAGCCCAAGGAAATGCCCATCAGTGGCACTGAGCCTTCTCAGATTCATTTCTAAAACAGACCTGTTCTAAAACAGCACCTCATTGAGCTAGGAGGAACTTAATTCCTTACCATATTGGAACATGCACTAGCAAAAGTCATGAATTTGGGGTTGAACTGCAGACAGGTTATAGGACCTGTGTGTTTCCCATCCAGCACAGCCACCTTCATCCCACTTTCCCCATTCCAAACATGAATCTTCCCATCCTCCGAACCTGCAGACAGGAGTGGAAAACAGGACATGCAAGATACATTGGAGAGGCCAGCAGAAAAAATGAAGTACATAACTTTTTCTGTTAGACAACTGTAGGAACAAGCATGTTTTGTCTTTGTAGCTTAATCTTTAAAATTCCCCAATTACAAAACATCACTAGAGTTTACACACCTGTATCCCAACAGCAGGTTTGTTTCACAGTGCAACACTACTCTTACAAAGGAGTTAACAACTACAGTCACCCAGCAGAAAAGGAGAGCTGACACCATTCAGTGGAGGAAGAAGGATCCTTGCCAACTTGCACCAATGTGCAAGAGGCCAGAAGCTGGGTATAAGTCACTGTTCACACAAGTTCTCAGTTCAAACACAGTAGGAGATAAAGATTTCACTTGGTAGGCACAGGATCAAGTCAAAGGCTTCACCACTGAAGGCTACCAGATTTCAATGCACTATGCCAAATACCAGAAGATATCTCACTGGGGACATCGACTCCACATTGCCACAACAGGACAGGTTTGTCATTTTTAAATGGTATTTTGCATACCCCTCTAAGGCTGGGCACTTAACATTTTTATAATTCAATTCTGCTTTAGTCTCATTTTAAATAGGATTCCTAATAAAAATGCATGGTATTTTCTTCTGCTTCTGTATTTATATGTATAGTCTTTCAGAAAGGAAAAATTACAAAGCACAAGTTACAGCTCCACCATATGTAAAAACTGAACAGAAATAAGCGTTTTGGAACTTCTTCCATTTGGAAGGTCACAACAGGAAGGTAAATGTGTGCAATAAAGAGCTCTCCAGAGACAGACTGAACAAAGAACCCCCTGCTTTCTCTGAAATCAGGAATTTCTCAGCCAGAAAAACAGAAAAGGTTTTGCCAAGACCATCACTCATCCAGGAAAAATGAGGATCCATTATTCCTCATCATATAGGTGATGCCTACTGCTTCTATGGAGGGTTAAGCAGAACTTCTTCCAAGAACATGGGGATTTACAAGAATTACATGAACAAAATACAGCTACCCCAGCACATCACCAGTGCAGGAACATCCCTGAGGTGTACAAATGCAGCAAGCTACGAGATCAATCGCCCAAGCACAACACACAGCCCCAAAATGCTCCGAGGCAGCATGTGTGCACATTCTGGACACAGGGCGAGGATCAATGACATCTATTATGTGACAGGTCTCCAAGCATTACAACTGTTTACCCATTTCTTATCTTTTTTGGAATAGCCTTCATATATAAAGGAAAAAATTCATGTCTTCTTGCAGCCTCGTTTCAGTCTAGAAATGCTGAGCAACAAAATACAAAAAAGCTTACAGCTGCCCTGTATTATTTAAATACATTCTGCTTCCCAACAGACACAACTTTAGTCCCACATAACAGATCTCATTTCAGAGCACTGAAAATTCTTTCCAAGAAGAATTATCTTACCTATCATGATGAACTGAGAGTCTGGTGTGAATGATGCCTCCAGCGTGACAGCCTTACTATTGTTATAACCCTACGGCACAAACAGGAGAATAGGCAGTGGAGACTCTGTTCACAGTGATCTGGCAACCAAAGGGCAGTTGCTCCCCAAACTAACACCAGGTTTCAAGCAGGCAACACAGGCAACATGCTCACCCCAAACGTATGCAGGATGGCTCCTTTAAAGGCATCAATCAGCCGAATGAACCCTCCATTAGTTGATATGAGGATGAGTTTGCCATCGTTACTGAACTTCAGGCCTGTCCACTCACACGTCCGATCATACTGCATCTTAAATGTAGCAAATGGCCCCTTCAAAGGAAAAATGGAAAATACGATGTAGACTCTGTATGTTGCTGCTAATAAAGAGTTTGCTCTTGAACTTAGCTCAGGAATAAGTCAAAGATTTTTCAAAACAAAATCTTTGGTCCTAAGATACTAAAGGAAAGTGTCATAGCAAAAACACGTCACCACATGTGTAAGTTTCAAAGAAGTATGAATCCAGGGTTTCCAAAGCAAAGAAAAGTCGCAGAAGGGTGTTTCAATACCCAATAGTCCCATACTCTGTCACATTCAAGAGCAGAATTAATTTTAAGTAGGATGAAGTTTTCAAACAAGACTGCTAACTGAAGTTAGAGAAAGAGCCTGAGCCAGTGTTATTGTCACTGACTTTTTGAAAACCATGGAGCGAACTATGGTCAGTGCTTAGCCAGTTCAGCTGCCTATCCAATTAGTTTCCTTGGAAATTTCCATCTTTCCTGACAATCCTGGCTGCATCTTTGCCAGTGTTTTCCCATAATAAGCAGCAAGAAAAACAAACAAACAAAACACCAAAACCCAACAACAACAACAACAAAAACCTAAAAAGGAGTCTGGAACAGGTTAAAGAGTTAGCAAAAGTAAACTTTAAGAGTGGTTCAAGAGTGGATTTCAGGATTTGGTGACGGCGCATAACTACGAAATTTGTAGTTACTGAAGACTCTCTAGGTGCAAAGTAGGCATCCTTGGTAGTAAGCTGGAGTAAAGAAACCCAGTCTCTGAGCACTGAGTTTAGACTACTTCTTGCAAATAGTCTAAACTAAACCTTCTAAAATCTAAACCTTCTAAAAGGTTTAAGAAGTGAAGTTAGGGTAGTTCACCTTGTCAAAAGATCGGAGATCGTAAAGCTTCACCATTTCAGAATTTACTCCAGCAGCAAAAATCAACCCTTCTGGGTCAAAAGAACACACAGGCTTCCCCTGGAGATGCATTAAACCCTAGAAAATAGAAATTGTCCACATTATTTTGCGAAACTGATGCTCACATTTCTACCACCACTCTTTGAGTCCACTGTGAGCAGGAGAGCAACCTCTGGGCAGAATAACTGAATTACAATTGTAAACATGGAGGTTTTACAAAGGTTCAGAACTCAGCTTCTCAAAAGCAATTCTGACTACTTCAGGTCATCATACAGAGCTTCCAGTTTGCCACAATGACAAAGTTTACATTAGAACAAATAAAAAACCCATTCGAGCCATCATTCACTCAAAAAGTACTCAGAGAAGGGAGGATGTGGCTTTATTAATAACCACACCAGGCAGCACCACAAAACACTGCTGCTGTGATTAGATTGACAGCCATGCTCTACCAAATATGGGTGCAAAGGAAGGGGAAAGGTATTTTGAAAGCAAGTAGAAAGACTCCCTGGTGAACAGCACTGCTGAGCTTTCCATGACTGTTTAATGAAAACTCATACCTTCTGGAAGCCATCAGACCTTGCATATTAAAATTGACAGGTTACTATCAGTGCTTATTTTTAATGTTAACTTTTTCTGAACCCACACAGTAGAAAAGACTTGAGAAAATTTAGTAAAAGCCAACAAGAGATAATCTTCTGTATCCTGATTGGCAGGTCTGTGCGTGTCAGCCAAGTGCCTTTATGTAGCTGTATGCACATAAATAAAAACACATCTTTGATTACATCAACAATATGTTTGTTTCTGCATTTCTGAAATACCATCCTTCTCTAGAGAAGTCTAGAGACTTTGCTACTTCTCTCTTCTTTCCAATTTAGGTCAGTTTTCCCTGCGGTCTCTGAAGGCTAGGCAGTCAGCTACCAATACTCAGGGCTCTTGCAAGTGGGACATCTCTGGTTTCCCGATAGTATTTCTAGGCACTATGGCTGCCATCTCATGGGCAAGTTGAAAATTACAAGTAACACTTCCTCAACCTGTTTCCTAAACTGCTGGATGCAGCTTCCAGTAACAAATCCTAGTTTTACCACCCTTACAACTTGAGGCATTAGCAAAAATCACAGACCTGCTACTGAAGTTACAACTCTGTATCATCGGTAGCAACTCAGACTGAGATTCAGCCCAATGGAAATCTACAAACTGGCATTAAAGGCATACTGCCAGAGAATGGCAAAATTCAGATTTTTTTTTTGTCAGAAAAAAACTTGGTTTTAATACAGATAAATACAGATAAAACCATTCTTTAGGAAATGTAACCTTTTCTTCCTTTTGCATTTACAGTCACATAATCGGGAATAAGAAAATAGCCCCCCTCTCATAAGCAAAACGGTCCCAGTGAGATGGAAAATGAGAGCACAAAACTACATGCTCAGACATAGGGACAAAACAGCTCATCACCAATAAAAGGTGGAGATTCTACTCCTAGACTTTCATCCCTGCCCCTGCTGCCAGCTCTGCTACTTTTCTCAGCCCACACAAGCCTGCTTTCACTAAAAAAAAAAAGTACAGTAAGCTATTTCAGTAAAATAAATTAAAAAAAAAAGAAAAAAACAAATAGGGTTTTGCCTTGCTAGAAAGTTCAATCTGCTCACAAACAGATCTGATGAACAACAAAGGTGATGCAAGGAGGGCGTAGACCACCTGGCTGCTGTGTTCCTTTAGATCATCAGCTTCTTCATCAAATGTAATTGCATCAATTTTAAACAGAAACACACTGTAAGTACTCAGATAAAATGCATCTCCCAACGCCCCTTCTGCTGACATTCCCAACCCAGGAGAGATGCTGGCTGAGAGAGAACACTCTCTATGCAGGGGTAGCAGCCTGATGAAGAAGCTGATGGATGACACCCAGCTCTTCTCTTGTTTCATCAGCTGCAGGTGCTATTTCTTGCTCTTCCCAGCAGAGACACAGGTAAAAGTCAGTGGTGTTACACAATGTGACATACATTTTTCACAGAGATTTGTGATCAAGGCTCCTTCAGCATTCCAGGAAGATGCAAGCACTAAACCAGCAGCATACATTTTTGACAGTATTTTTGTTTTGTAACAAGCACACATCCATTTTTCATCCTTCTAAGCGGAAGTGCAACACACTACACACATGAATTTGATATCCTACCTGGCAATTTGGAGAACGGAGATCCCAAAGTCTAATAGTTTTATCAAGGGATCCAGAAATAAAAGTATCATCCACTGGAGACATTGAAAGAGCAACCACTCTGTAACACAGAAGACCACATGCATCAGAAACACACAAAAGAAGTGAATGGAGCAACACCCACCCCAGCAGTTGTGTACAGGCTCGTAATTGTCATGAACAGTTCTACAAAGCAAAAACTAGAGTGAATCAAGTGTAACATAAGTCACACTCGTTACAATCATTATTTCAATTTCTCCTGTACTGTGTCCAAACCACATCTTACCTTTTTGTATGCCCTGGGAAATACCGAATGTATTTGTTGTCGTGCAGGGAGAGGTATCGGATTGTATCTGGAAATGTAAACAAAACGTAAGTTTTATTATACCATGAACCCAACCTCATCTAAAATGGTCACACAGTAAACTTGCTCCCCACAGCAACAGCAATCTTGCCACAATAAGTCTGGTCATTCAATTTAAAGTCAGACTGAAACAGAATCAAGTTAGAAACAGACATAAAACAACTTGGTTTCCAAGGCAGAATCGGGAATCAGGCACCAGGAAAAGATACTTCCCACAGTCTGAAGTCATATTACAGCTTAAAGGCAAATTGTCATGTGATTTATGTAAGTTAATATCAAAGCTGCTAAAATTTAAGTACCAGTAGGTTTTATTTCAACATTCTCACAAAATGGAGAGTATTAAATTTACAAAGTTGATACTACCACTTTTTTTTTTTTTGGCTATACAGTACATATCTTGCTGTCTTACCAATGTACACCTCCAGCAAGTAAGGCTCCAACCAAACACTAAGCACAGGAAATGTGCAAATTCTAGCATTTAGCAAAAAACAATATAAAAACATGAACTTCAAAGCCAGGACAAGACCATTAAAAAGTGGGGAAAAAAAAAGAAGAGAGATTTGCTAATCTGTAATCAACAGCTTCCCACAATTTCCGCACTTAGAGCAACTAAGCTTTAAGAAGAGGACAGAGGAGTAATCTAATGCTTAGTCCACTTAAAGCAATCTTAAAAACATACTGAATAAATCAGAGCAGCATCACAACACTTCTCAAGTGGTAATTTTATTCTGAGTGAGTATAGATGAACATACCAAGAGTTGCCCAGAATTTTGGGAGATGCTTTCTCCCAAGGTTAAAACAAATCTTTGTAAGAGGAAACAATTACTAAAGCACAGAAGCCCCTTTTTAATCTTTATGTGCAGATCCACCTGAGTGATGAAACATGAAGAGCATGAATTAAACCTCTGCTATCGGACAGCAGCATCAGCAAAATCCCTTGTCACACTAGTTAGAGGAGATTAGTTTTTGCTGGATGGAAGAGATGCACCTGCACCTTATAGTGCCAACAGACTCCGTACTGCTGTAACACCAAGTCCTGCTGAAGCTCAGAAATTAACTGAGGGAAAAGGACATTTTTGCTTTCGACTCAGAAGAACAAAAGCCAATAGGATGCAATACGCACAGAGCATTTTAACACTCATAAGAGCTACCGTGTTAAGAGCTGTTTGAAAAGTTCATTCAGCAAAATTTAGTTTCTGTGAAAAAAAATATCAAGTTACCATTTTTGCCTTTGGTTTCACATCAAGCTGAGATCAGAGTTCTAGGCCACCCTCCAGTATTTGACAAGAAAACTAAAGCTGCCTGATCCAACTGGAAACGTGATGCTGGTGATACACCATTCTGAAAGGCTCCAAATGACCCGAGGTGACTATCCAAAACATAATCCCCAACACCGCTGTCACACCCCATCATGGCTAGAACCAATACGCTTCAAGCATGTCGTTAAGACACATCTAGCTTTTCCTGCAAGAACTGTCATTACCTGTTCCAAAGTATCCATGCAGAATTTCATCTTCCTTTGCTAAAGATGAAGCACTGGAGAACTTTGTGATCCTTTTTTGTTGGCAGTGCTCTGTCCCAGGCAAGGCAGTGGCCTGTACAGTTATCTCCTGTACCGGGTGGTATCATAGACCCTCAAACTGTACAAACTACTACCTCAGCCTGGAATCAGGCAAGAGGAACTAGGTTCAAAGGTCTTGAAGGAATCTTCCGAAGTGGATTGGTAGCAACTCAACATATAAAATGCTTGGGAGCAGCATTCCTATAACACATTCCTGGATTTATTTTCCCTCCTGATAACCACGTAACAGGTTAAATACAACGCACTTTGCCCAAGAACGCATGAATTAGGGACTACAGAGTACTTGGACCCCTGCAGAACACACCGCTGGTTTTTTTAGGCTAACAGTTTGTAACAGCAACAAATACTTTCATATTCCATCTTCTTCTTCTCTTCTAAAGAAGTTTTTATCATAATGCTACCTCACAGGATGAAGACTCTTAAGTTTCAGTTCCTCAAAAGTTTACTGGCGCTTATAAACAAAATCTCACAACGGCATTAAAAATGTTTCATTAAGTTGTTAATTAATTGTAAAATAAATCATAGCCAAGTCAGAAATGTGACACAAAGTAATAATTTATTTAAAAAAGAAAAATGTAGGCTACAAAACAGGATTAAAAAAGCAAGTGCTTCCCCACACCTTTTTAATCCTTTTACACCATTAAATCCAATTCTGTTTAATAGGTCCTTGTTCCTCTAGTTTTAGGCCCCACTTGTTCTTGTTTAACCTGACTTCCTAACTTGTAACTTGCCCCTGCTCTAAATTCATACTCTTTTAAATTCGTTAAGTAACCTAGCGCACACCACAAGGCACCAGTACCTCTACCATCAAGCTTAATTTCTGCAAAGGAAAGAATAAAAACCCCACCATTCCAGAAACTCTCTGTTTACAATTACAATGCTAAAGCCCATTTTTAAAGTGCTATGTTAAAAGACTTGTTCACTGAAAAACTCTTGAGACACTGACCACAACAAACAAAATCGTGACAAAATTTGAAATGAGTACACTCTGTTTCCAACCTTTGGAAGTATTGCCTGATAGAAGAATCAGTGTACCTATCTGTGCCAGTTCTTAAATCTGAATTTTAAGTTAAACTCTAATACATTAAGAGACAGACTATCACAAAGCTCTAGAAGCCCTCCAATGTCATTGATTTACAGAGCGTAGCTATCACAGACACTGACTGTGGAGAAGTGGCATGAAAATGTTGGGGTTTGGGTTTTTTTTTTGTCTATTACATGGAAAAAACAGATTAACAGAAGCAAAGCTAATCTCAAGAGCTCTATGAGCTCCCACAGGCTTGGCTGATGATCTGCTGAGTTACCCAAATTTCCTGCCTTCCTTGCTGCGTACGGAGAATGGAAAAACATTCCCTTCCTTTGCAGTTGACTTGTATGTCTACCAGACAGATACAGCAGGCCACATCCTCCTCCTACCTCATTTCACGCATAAGAAATTAAGGCAGCGAGGCTGACTGGTGGCACTGGTATCAAACAACAAAGTGAACAGCAGAATCAAGAACTGAACTTCTATCACACAGCATTTAATCCCTTAGTTATTGCAGCAATGAACAAAATTCACATCAGCACGCTCAAGGGAATATCACTGAGTTGTGCATTAGAGTTGAACATTAATTCCTCTGTCTCTGACAGCACATCTATCACTAAAAAGTGGCTATAATTTTTTTTCCCAGCTCTTTAAAGCTATTTATCCAGGCATCTAGTTTTTTAAGTGTAAGGAGATTAAATATGCTCAACTCCAGTGGATCACTTACCATCTATTTTGTTGGAGCTGTACACAACAGTGTTGGCAGCATGTGTGTACCTGATGAGGTCCACTCCATACTTCTTACTGTACAGTGTTCTTTTTGGCCTGTCAGAAGGAAGCAGAAATAATTGCACTCACTGCAACACAAAGCTCCGACCAAAAATCACCACATTAACTAGGCCTATTTTCATTGAGATATTACAAGATTGTTTCAAGTAGTCAGAAATTTTTATACAAAGAAAGAAAAGCTTTTGTATTTGATTTTCAAACAAACACCTTGGTGCTTTCTCCAAGACCATCCCTAGGCTTGAGGAGTTCCCTGTAACACTACAAAATGCACTTGTTTCCTCCAAATATGCTTTTTCCCAGGATGTCTACTGCAAAAAGAATAAGAGGAGATCACATAATGAGACTTTAATGTCAAGCAGCACTGCCTCATCATTTCCTGGCCCATCCAAATCTCTAATTCGTCTGGCTACTTATTTTAGGTTGAGAAGAATTTGTCTTTTTGTTGTACATTACTTCAAAACCTAGAACAGGGTGTCTCATTCAGAATAGGGCTTTTTGGTATTAAAGCGAACACGTAGATATACCAGTAGTGTATGAAAGCAACAGCGACACAGGGACTTTCAAACTACCGGAGAATTATACTCATATCTGATTTTAATTAAAGCATAAAACTCAAATATAACATTCTGCAACAGAATTAAAGACATTCTAGTGAGAGTAAAGACAACATACAGCACTGGATGGTTAGGGGTCTGATAAGCAAGTGACACACTGTAGTACTAGAAATTTAAACTGCGAAGTAAACTTAGAAGTAGGTGGTTAATAGGTGTATCTTGCAGTAGCAGCACCTGTTTAAGCAGTATAAGGTCTCTACCACCCTCCTTCCCCTTTCTCACTCAACTGAGTTAGCATGGAGGTTTCAGAGCTGGGCAGTCAACCAACAGGGGTACCGATCAACACCAGAAATAATAAAAATAACTCCCAGAAGAGGTTGTAAGCCAGAAATTTATAACTCCAGTTACTACACATGCCCACAAAATATTTTGTGAACACAAATCAAAGATGATAGCATGGAAATGGACACAAACAGCAGAAGCAGTTCTAACTGATGCTGCTGCCAAAAGAAAAGTTTATCAGACTACACCCTCAGACAAGGTATTTCTAAAATGCTTGACTTCTTGTTTTCATTGGCCTCAAATTGACACACCCCAACAAGAGCACGAGTTGGAGACTTTTCATATCAGAACAGAAATAGGCATTCATTCTTAAATATTAATTCTCAAACAGCAGAAGCCATAGGGCTTTGACTTTAAACAAACTTGCTGGGGACAAGCTCCATTAACTGAAAGCCAATACAGTAAGTGTAATTAAAACCCATATATCACCTGTACCACTTAGACCAGATCTCAAAAAATTCTTCCTCAGTTCCTCCAGTAGATTTTTTTTAAAAAATCAATTTTCAGATGTAAACATGCTACAAACTGAAAACACCACAAATGTAAATTTAGACACCAAAATTCTGTAACATTACACACACACTTTCCCATACTGCTCTCTTTGGTTACCTTAGCTATGATGTTGACCAAATCGAGAATAAAATACACAAAAAACCAAACAACAATAACAAAAAAACCATCCCACCAATTTCAAAACATACTAAGACTCTCATGCCTAGCCTGGCTCTTCCTTATCTATGAAAAGTTTAAAGCTCAGAAGCTCTAAGGCAAGGTTTGTAGTAATATCTGTGCCTTGGTTTGAATCACTGCAACTGTGGGTAAAACCATCATCCAAAACCAGGCTCACTGATTTGTCTAGTAAACACTACACCTAAGCAGGAGCCCCTGTCCACCACTTCTTTATTTGTACACATAATGCCTGATATATACTAAAATACAAGCTAAACTTTTGCTAGACCACCATTCTGTTGTACCAGGGTTACAAATTCACAGCCAGAAGCCTCCTGTTCCCAGCCTCAAGGGCTGCTGTACATCCCAACACACAACTGTGTTCTGAAAGTTTCCAGAGCTCATTCTTAGGTCCCGACAGCCACAGGTAAACCTCTTGTTACGCTTTTGAGCCAGCCTCCTGTGCAGGAACTTGGTGATGCAGAATGGGTTAAAATAATAACAATTTAGTTGTTTACACATTTTGAAGTAGAAGTAGAATCTCATATCCAAAGGTATGGGATACTCAAGAAGCAGCATGACGAATTTCTCAAGCTTCTTGCCTAAGACCAGGATATAGACAATAAGGGAATCAGTTTTCCAAGGAGATAATCTTGTCCTGTCAGCTCTAGGCTACTGTTTAAACTATCCCAACACTTTCAGAAACTGAAGTTCACCAAGAGGCTTGATCATACTGGTAACGACTCTCATTGCCATATGGCTCATTTTGGTATGCACACCAAAGCAAATTAGGCAAGGGTGTACCTAAAATATAACCAAACAGTTGCATTTTAATGCTAACAGCAAAACTGCTCATTAACACAGGGAAACCACCACCACCCCCACCCCCCCCCAAATCTGCCACTTTTACATAGGGAAAAGTTTTAACATTCAGGCCGTTTGATGAAGTAGGGTACCTTATACCAAAACGCAGCAAGCAGGATGTTTCCTCCTTGACATTACATTCACTAGCAATGACATATACAAGAAAGTGAGAGTTCCAGGCCCCTGAAACAGTGGTTTAAGAAACAAAATCAACTATGGAATGTGGCCATGGTGCTGCATTCCACCATGTCACAATGATCGCTCACAAATTTGAGATTTCATCTCTACATGAATCTTTAGTGACAGCTTAAGACTCTCCAGTGACAGCTAAAACTTTCTAGGTGAGAGAAAAAGTGCGTCCTGCATCCCTAGGTACCTCTAAAAACCACACTTACACTTTTAAGTCAATTGATAATATACGAGAAACTTTCAAATTAATTTTACAACCCCTAGAGAAACGCATCCTGAAACAGGGGTTACCTTGATGAAACTACTCTCATTGCCCTGTAGCACTGCAGTAGACAACCATCGATCTTCTACATTTAATTTAATTAAAGCAAATCCTCTGACTGTAAAGCATACATCAGGACTAGAGGGAGACAGGGATAAAAGGACCAAATGTCTCCCAATGCATCAAACTATTCTTTACAGGTTTGAAAGGGGAAGAGCAATCAATACCATCTGCATTAACATCACTCAGCTCTTCTACTATTGTATATAATTAGGATCTAGAATTAAATCTACAGCAGACACCATACTTACAAAGTTATCTATTCTTACATAAATAAAATTTAAATTGTTTCAGATAAGACTTTGCTCTATCAGATGAGGAACACCAGCAACTTTAACATGTAAAGGAAGCAAACTAACTAGAAGTGTAAACTAACATATAATACATTGTCTACTAAATTAAGAGAATGTGCAGGATACAGTCTTTCAAACACAGCAAGTATGATGTCTCTGCTTGAAAAAGCAGGAGGATTAGGAATACCTGGTTTACTAGAAAATATACACAACACTGACACATCTACCTCCTGGTACTCCCAAACCATTTCTTTTTCATTTCTGCATTATCCTGTCCTTTTTATTCTCTCTCCTACAATACACATGCTCATTTTTCTCTCACTAGTATGAGATGCTAAGTCTTGACTTTACAAAAAAAAAACCAAACCTCAGAATTACATCTCTACACCAAACAGCACATGAAAATTAGAACTTAAAATTTACAAGAATTTAAAATGACATATGCATACTGCACCAACGAGAAAGTTTTTAATGGAATAATGACATAATTTGGCTCTATTTGTTCCACCTCTCACAGAATACAAATGCCTTTTACATATGTTCCAAGGCATCCAACTGCAAGTGTCACTGGTGGTCTTATTTGCATGTTTTTATCCTCTGAACAAGAGCACCACATCTCAAGCACTGTGCAAATTTCTAGGGTTTTATCCTTAAGACAGGACAAGCACTATGTGATCAATGAAAGAAGATAAACTAGACAACTTTTCAGTGAGAAACACACACAGCTTAATTCATTACCCTCAAGTAACAGAAATCAATAAACACCTTGATTGATTAAACATAAATTAAGACAATGCTTGGAGACACATGTAAATCACACATATATTTAACCTGTGCTTTACAAATAAAAACGCAACTAGAAAAAAGGATTAAAGCACAGAGGACCCCCTTAACCTGCAACATTCCCAGGCACCACTGAGGAACTAGGATTTAAGGAAAACACCATCAAGTTTTTAGAAGTTACAGTAAACGCACACCACACCATCTTCACCTTTTGCCTTAAAACGTTTATCCAGGAAGTAACACTAAAATTAGGCTGTTTAGAATTATACATCTGCAGCTGCTCACAGCAATTGCCTCTGTTTTAATTAGCGAGACTTATGTACAGAGAAGGCTGAGAAGTCAGTTTGTATATCTGTAACAATCCCGAGGCCTGGAAGTGTGACCAGACTCAACCCCTTAAGCTTAACAACTATTTAGTTCTCACAGCATTGAACTCTCCCACACTTGGGAAATTACCATGGCTGGCTCCAGCCTGCTGGAGATAACAACCAGAGACACCCCTAGCGCAGACAAAACCACGCTGCTCCTATTTCTGCGCCCCACTTTAACTGTTTCGAATCCCCCACCCCACCCTCCGGGTCAGACACCGCTGCAGCTCCACTTACAAGCCTACATTAAAAAACGAAGAACGAAACGCCAAAGCTTATCAGCCAGACCTGCCACCTCCTCGGCGCACTCGCAACGGGCAGCAGCCAAACCGGCGCCCCTCACAGCTCCCCCACCCCGCCTCAAAAACACGCACCAGCCCTACCGAAGGCAGGAACCCCCCCTCAGGAGCGAGCCAGGCCGAGCCCCCGCCACTCACTTGCCCTCCTGGCAGTCGTAGAGAACGATGGAGTCGTCGTCGCTGCTGGAGATGACTGTCTCGCCGTTGGGGCTGAAGTCGAAGCAGTTTATCTTGTCCGAGTTTTCGCGGAAGACCTTGGCCACGCGGAAGCTCCTCAGCACGTTGTCCGTCAGCTTCATCCCGCCGCCAGGCCGGGCCGCGCCGCGCCTGAGGGCGGCGGCGGCGCTGAGGGGAGCCGGGGCGGGGCTCTGGGCGGCGGCGGGAGCAGACAGGCGGGACCTCGCGGGGCGGCAGGGAGCGGCGGAGGGCGGGGAGGAACGGCGGGCCGGGGCGGCCGGCGCCCTCCGGCTGGGCTAGGCCCACTCAGGCCGCGGAGAGGCGGCTCCTCCTCATTGTGTCCGCCATCTTGCTGCTCCGGGAACGGCGGGGGGTGGCGCGCGGAGCACGTTGGGAGGGGGTGGGGTGGTGGTGGTGGGGGGGAATGTGCGCAAGGCCTGCTGGGACGGGGAGGGCGCAACGGGCAGGGCGGCCATATTGAGTGTGGAAGGAAGGGCTGCCCTCCCCCGACCCGGGGTGGCTGCCGGCATCCCTTGCCCTTCGCTGGGCCCGAGGTGGGGAAGGGGCGATGCGATGCGAGGGGAGGCGAGGGGAGGGGAGGGGAGGGGAGGGACAGACTGACTGGATAGGCCGCCATTACCCACCCACCCGTGCCTCGCGGAAGTCGTATTGAGGGCGTGACGTCATCCCGTTGAGCGGGCAGAGGCTTCGCGCCGTGCTGGGAAGGGGGGGTGCGCGTCACTTCCGGTGCCGGTCAGGGCCGGGGGCGGTAGGGGGAGGCCGCGGCGACCCCCGGTCTGGCTGTGGGCGGTGTATAACAAACCCAGTGGGGAAGTTAACGTGGTTTTCTGCCTTTCCCGCGGTAACTAGCGAGGAAGCGGCACTGGGGGTGGGGGTGGGGGTGTCTCCCCGGGGACCGGCAGTGACAGCCCCGGGAGGTGCCGCTCGGGACAGCCTCGGGCGCCGCTCCCCGGCGGCAGGAGGACGCTCCCGGCTGTGGAACACAACAGCGATCGCATTCCCCTACATTATTTTTTTTTACCCCGGTTCCCAATTATCGCACGTTTCTACGTCCCAGTATTTTTTATTCTTCTAAAAATGGGCCTCCCAGCGGTGCTGCGGCCTCGCCCCACGGAACGATGAACTGCACGCCCTGCCCCTTTGGGAAAGGCTTTTGAGGCTGCTGCTCCAATACAGACACCTCGGAACTGTTAATTGTCTTCCTATCAATCATGAATCCTGACGTCAGGCTACTGTGTTCGTGTTTCTCTACGTCTCTTTACCTTAAGAAGTTAGTCCTGGAGTATAACTAGTTGTGAGAATCTACACACTCCACCCCTCACACTTTTTCCCACCACCCCACAAAGATTTCCAGTACCCCAGTATTTTAATTCTAGAAGAACGCCAGATCTTTTGTCATTTTGGTGCCCCAGAAACTCAGAATCAAAAGAAAAAAGAATCCCCAAGCCATAGATGCCTTCATAAATGTTAATTGCATTTTCTTTTCATAGTCTCAGGAATAGGAGTTTGATTTTGCTTTTAGAATAATATTGCCCTCCTGTGGTCAAACAACAGCAAGCCTGGGAGCTGTTGTAAAAAGGCCTGCTCGCACGACATTCCAACATGCTTAATTATTTCATGTGCATATATGATTTAGTGAAACAAAAGTCTTTTCTGACATCACTTGCCCTTACTGTTTGCTTACTGCGGTTCACTCTTACAGGTTTAGACACCTCACCCCATTCACCCTCTCACGCTGTGGTGGGATTGGTGCATCAGAACGATTCTCTGATGTGCACTTTGAAACGGAGACGAGATTTTCACAGGGGAGTCTACACGACAAAAGGCGCCTTCGTTACTTCCGAGGGTCTCAGGGTCGGCTACCCCAGTGCAGGTCACTCCAAGACCTACAATTGATTTTCACATGATGAGAGATTTTGGAGAAGCGCAGAATGGCAGAGTGCCTCTTGCACACTGTAAATTGCATGATCAAAGCCCGGATTATCTCATGTGTGTCCTGAAGGTGACTCACCAATACCATCATAAGACAATTTACTTCAAAACACCTACAATACGTAGAGCTAAGTTTTAGAGTTGTGTAACACCGTGGGTTGTTGATTTGATATTTTGTCACTCCCTTTTTATTCTTTCTTCTGCCTTTCTTCCTAATCGTTGGAACTAAGTTTGTCAGTTTATACCAAGCTGGAATTTATCTGGCAGGATAATTGGATCTCCAAGCAAAATGTCACATTAAGTAGGAATTATGGATAATGCCCCTGCAAAACTAGTTAATGGAAAAAATGTTTAATTGCTGCTTGAGTAATAGTGATCAAATGCAGTCTTTCTACCTATGCATTTCTATATTAGATACCACCATAACCTGCACAGTACAGACAGAGCCGTGCTTGCTCAGATGGGCGGATGTGAATTTCCGAGAGATGCTTCTGGACACAGCACTGTTCAGGTGAATATATTTCTGTTGGACTCTGCTGGGAGCAATGGTTCTGGGTGGGTAATGGTTATTACTGAAGGCTTGTGTGGAGGACTTGTATCCTACAACTTGGCATCTCTTTATGAGTTCTTGAAACTAAACACAATGCTCTGGACTATCAAACCCCGTCCCTGCTGTGACAACATGGAATCACGGAAGTGTGAGGAGAAAGAACCTCTGGAGCTGCCTACTCCACCCTCCTGCTCAGTGCAAGAATGTCACCATTACAAGATCAGCCTGGCTGTGGCTCTGATTAGCCAAATCCTGAAAACCGCTTAGATGGAGCCCACAGCTTCTCCAAGCCACCTGATCCAGTGCTGTGCAACCATCTCTATAAAGAACTTTTTGCTAACGTCCAACGTGAACATCCTGGTTTGCAAACTGTGGCCATTGCTCCTTCTTATACTTTCTGCCACTACCAAGCAGGGTCCATCTCTGCTGTCTTTATAACCACCCTTCAAGTAGTTGTAACTGCTCTTAGGTTGTTCCTTAATTGGTTGCACCACTTGGTTCCCAGCCCACCCTGATACATGGGGATCCTGCCCCAGCAGCAAAACTTCCCACTTCTCCTTGCTGAGCATCATGAGGTTTCGCTTCTCATCTTGAGTTTATCACCATTTCTCTCACCTACCACCTCTCACCCACGGAGGGTGGCGCCATCAGCACTTCCCCCAAATTAGGCACTCTGCGCTACCCTCCCGGTGACTAATGAAGCCGTAGGGTGACATGAACCCCAACAGAATCGCTGTTGATTACCAGCTGTCAGCTGCACCCTGAGCCACTGATTTCTACCCTCTGAGCCCACTGGTCAGACTGTTTTTCAGTGAGTCTAATGGTGTGTTTGCCCAGCCCACACTTCTTCAGCGTGCTCATGAGAATGGTGTCAAAAACCTCACTAAAGTCAAGGTAGATTACATCTGCTGCTTTCCACTTTCCCCATAGCCTCTTGTCTCAGCCTAGAGGGCAGCTTTAATTGTCATCCTGTGAGTGATTAATATTCCTGGCTCTTTCTCCTCTGAGGATCTCATAATTTTTTGTTCTTAATCCCAAAGACCTTGTATTTCGCACTACTGAATTTCGACCCCTTTCTATTATTCTAGTCCTCAAGGCTGGCAACTTTTCACTTTCTCTAGAATACAATGATCCCTCCTTGTATTTTAAATGACTCTCAATTTTGACTGCAAGTTGACTCAGAATAGGGAATTTGAGAAATTACATCATGAAAGGATGGGATGGACTTGGCTTCAGGGTAGTACTGTTCTGTGTTGAGCTACAGAAGGGTTTTTTTCAGTGAGAATTTTTTCTTCCCCGCAATCCCCAACACATGGGAAAATCATTTCCAAAAGGTATATAAGGAGTGAAGGGAGTGTGACCTAGAAAAACTAGTAAGATGCATATGTCAAATCCAGTTAATTTTTTTTACTAATGATACTATATATATAAAATGCTGAACAGAACACTTATCTTCCCTGTGTTTGGCCTTAGGCTACATTCCTCATCAAAGGCAAAGAGACCCAGTTGACACTCTCCTGTTGAGTAAATCAGTCATAAGCGCAACATATTTCTTTTCCAAGAAACACAGAGAAAGTCAAGTATTGGAAATTAGGACTCCCGGGTTTCCCAAAGCTCAGCGTATTCTCGAAACAAAGGTATTCACCCTCCATCCTACTTTCTCCCTTTCCTGCCCAGTAAACCCTCTGTGCAGCTCCTTGGACTCATCATACTGCTTCTGTCCATCACCATCCTCTTTCCCCGTTATGGATGCAGAACAACCCCAGTGAGTGAGGGAAAAAAGGACCTTTCACCCTCTCCCTGCACACCCATGTGTGTACTGGACCCCTTATGGCTGACTGGCGACGAGTTGGTCCATCCGAGATGCAGACATTTTCTCTTCTACAAAGTGTGAATGAGGCAGTGTGGTAATTTTATGCAAATCCATGTGCAGATTAAAAAATTAATCAAATTCTGAAATTTTCATTTAAAGGGATTAGTCTTGAAAAATCCCCCGTCTAATCCTCCCAGAATAGTCACTTGGAACAAACCTTCACCGCTTTGTTTTCCTCCTGGGTTCAGTGCATCTCCTGGAAAATTTTCTCGTAATGCTTTTGGGACCATCTGGAGCAGCAAGTTTGAGTTTGAGCAGGACTCACCAGGCGAATTAAATTTGATATATCAAATGATAGAAAAGATGTGTCAGTAAGTGGGGACATGGGAGTTTAAGGCAGTAAAATCTCTGCTCTGTTGTACTTCACAGGTAAACTCCCATGGTAATGCATGAGAAATGGAAGCAGTAAGCCTCGGTGAGTCTAACGGTAATTTATGTACCAAGAGGCCAGAAGAAAGTCATGTAGCAAGAAAAACGAGTAGCAAGAGACACTGTTAAAACTTGCTGTGCCTGGTAGTTTACCGCTGTAACAAAGATGTAATCTGTCTTTTAGAGCCCGAGCTCAAAATTATCCTCAAAACAATTTGGGGGTTGATCTGGTGCCATCTCAAATTTTTTTCCAAGCCCCTTGGGGATTTTGGAGTTGACCCTGTACGTGGTGGGCCAGCCACCGATCACTGTCACACTGAGGGAAAGCCAGAGAAGTCCTGATGACATTAAAAATAAACTACCTTAGACTCCTGAAGACGTCAGTTAAATTAGCCATCCCGGAGCATTAATACACAGCATTTTCTGATCTTGCACCACCTGAAATGCTCAGGGAGTGTGATTAGATTGCCCTGCAACATGCCCAGTTGCTCCAACTTCAAGAAAACCTCAAACCTCTGATGCAAACCCTTGAACAAACCTCCCACCACAGCACCTGGAATAGCTCAGCTCTGCCCAGCGATGGCAGACTGGCCCCTAGAAGGGGATATTTTTCTGACTCCTCTCATGGAGCGAGGCGATGGCTCGTTTTTCTCACTGCATGGGCACGTCCAGCTCATTTGTTCATTGTTTTCCTCCCCAGTGTGGTTCCAAGTTTATGGCTCAGACTGTGCCCCTCTATGTCTATGCTTTTGGTCTCGTGCCACCATCCAATTTACCTGGCAGTTTACCACATGTCTGCCCCTAGTGCTGGATTGCTTCTGCTTCCCTCTAACTTTGGCTCCTTGCCTGCAGAATTGCTTTAATTAAAAAGTTAATGAAAGGTAATGCATACAAGTGCTTTGCCTGTATTTTATCACAGTCCAGCTCCTCTCCCTCCCTCTTTCCCAGAGATGGTGAAGATGAGGAGCTGGGGTTTTGCTGCTTTTTCTTGTGAGAGTTTTAGCAGTGTGAGTGTCTGCAGGCTTAGGAGGAGCCCTGTGAAGAAAGAGCTTATGATGGTAATGCGCACCAACAAGTATGGAGATGGTGAACATTATTCATCAGTGAAAGCTGAGGAAGTTTTCATTTAAAGGGGATTAATCTAAAGCCCCTACAGTCCTCCTGCTGTCTTTGGAACACACAATTCTTAGCATCATTTTCCCCCTAAGGCAAGTGCGAACTTCTAGAAAACTTCCCAAAAGACTATATTCCAACTGCAAATTATCCCAAGCAGGGGCAAAGCGAAAGTGTAGAACCCGACCCCACTAGTGCCTATAGCACGTCACCTTACATCCATATAGAAGAGAGCTCGTTCTCATGTGATTTCCATGAGAAACTGGAGAACAAATTAGTGCATGAAGCAACGTGAGTCACATCATTAGCTCCTTCTCCCCCTGGCCAGCTGTGGGAAGAGGAAAATGCAGGGATGTCAGGATGTAATTTCCCCAGGTGCGAGACGCAGCAGCTGACTGGCAATTACATCATTTCTACACTCACTGTCCGTGGAGGTCATCTGGGAGCTGCCATTTGGATTATTTTTTTTTTCCAAGGCTGCCTATGCCCTGGTGTGGGGTGATGCTCGGTTCTCTTGATCTTGTTTTTAAAGCCCTAGTAAAATGATAGGAGGGGTGGTTTTTTTTGCTAATATCTGCAGTGGATTTCGTAGCACTGATTTATAGCTGTTCCCTGATGACATTTCATACTCGATGCCTGAGCCTGTGTAAATAAATTACACAAAAATGGATCTGTGGCATCATTAGCAGCACCCCCGTTTCAAGAGAGCCTCCAGTGAGCCTGTGTGTCTAATCAGAGCTGACAGGGAGCAGAGTTACACACCGAGACCTCCAAAGCTTATGGGTCTGTGCCAAATTCAGCTCTCAGTTGTGCTGGTGTGAAGTTGGATAACCTCTGACTGCGAGGGGGTTTGACACTGGATTTACTCTGCGTTTACACCTGTGCACTGAGGTCGGTGTCAGGCTTTGTGCCCTCAAACCCTTAGAAGCAATGGCGAGGTGTGTGCTGGCTTCAACTGGCTCTGGATCAGGCCTGGGTGGTTAAAATATAATCTGAGTTCAGAGTGCAGAAAACAGATTACATGCCTGCTATTGTAGCGAAATGCTTTCCAGAGCAAGCGTGAGCAGTATGTACACAAGTGCTGGATGAATTAAGCTGCATTTATGTTTTTCAGCTCCAGTAGAAGAGGATTGCTTTTAAACAACTTGCTCCTGCTGTGTCGGGGCTGGAGCTGGAGCTGCGCGGAGCCGCCGGGAGGGCACATGTGACAGGAGCCACAGTTGCAGGTCTGGTTGTGCTCAATTCCCCTGGTCTTCTGGGTCAGCCATGCACAGAAACATCAAGGCAGAGACAGAGCCTGTTAAAAGCTTTGGAGCTTTATTTTCTTAAACTCCCCTAGCTCCGTTTATGCCTTTTTCTCCAACCACTCCCACAAACCCTGTATCACAGCTCAGAAGAAGTGACCTGGGGCATGATGCACCTCGTTTTTGTAACACCTTCCTCTGATTGTGCTGTGCTGCCAGGTGAATCAGAGACCTGCTGGGAACGGAGATGCTAATCTCAGTTCCTGAGAGGTGTAGAGCTGACTTAACAGTTGTACGGTTACTCTGGCCCGCATCGTAAAAGGGCTGAGACTCAGTGGTTTAAACTGCTGGCAGCACCAGCTGCCGTCAAGTTTAGGAGTCTAGGAACAAAGTGGTCAGAACACTCTGTCTTTTATCTCTCCTCGTGACTGAAAATCCAGTCCTGACCAGTATCTAAAGAGAGCATACATAGACACCCTATCTGCCCTGTGTTTTGCTTTTAAAATCTGTTTCTCTTAAGCACTGAGTCATTTTTTTTCCTCTGGCAAACCTATGATTCTCCATATAGTTTTACCTGCAAGTCCCTTGTCCAATAGGTTTCAGAGTGTGACCGAGTTTCATTGCCTGAGAAGGTGCTTGTGTGGAGGTTTTCACAGAGCCCTTGGGTCCTTGCAGCAAATTAGACCCAGAGGAGCTGTTGGAAAGCTTGGGTGGCTTAATGATTAACACCTTGCAATGCTATGGGAGCGTTAGGACAAAGAGACCTCTGGACTCTCACTGAAGAAGCCAGCCACTGGCCTTGCACCGAAACACACCCATTTACTAGAGAGAGGATTAACTCTCTCAGGTAATTTGAATGGGTCTGTGATCAAGCGTGCTGCCTGGGCTGCTTCAGCCTCCCGGCACCCTGCCTTAATTGCCTGCACCATAATTGCCGTGAGCGGGAGAGATGCTCATCACAAGGATCTTTGATCCTGAGAAAGCAGCAGTGAACTTTCTGCCAGTTAACGGAGGGAAGGAGAAATGCTGGGAGGGAGTAGGTGTCTGCATGTTGGCAGGGCCGGCCTTTCCTCTCTCAGACAAGTGTCTGCCCTTGAGCACCTGCGATCCTTTGGTCCACACTCAGCTCTGTTGCATATAATGCTAATTACTCAGTGAGGACTGGCTCAAATGGGCTTTCACAGACATGGCTGGCATCTTTGCCCGGATCTGAAGTCCTATTTGGGCTCTAAACGTCATTTTAATGGATAATGAGAGAACCGAAAACTAAAGGCGAATGAAGCCTTGTGTTCGTTTGCTGTTTGGTGGGGAAGCCTCATTACTGGTCTCTCTGTGGCCACCAGCAGCAAAGGATCAGGCAGCCAGAAAGCCTGTTGTTTCTCCCAAGTCCATGTGTGATGCTGGGGAGGCACACGTGGCGATGGGCAGCCAGAGAGTGAGATCAGCATTTGGCTACCACAAGGAAGGGAGTTAGTGTAGTGAAAAGCTGTTCCACCCAGATACCCTGCCCTCTCCAGGACAGAGAGCAGCTTCCACAGTTTGGAAAGGCATCAAATGCTGAGCAAATAGAAATGATGGCTTGCACGTGGCAAATCTACAGTGATGGAGGAGCTGGCTGGCAGGGCTCTCCTTCCCTGCTGGAGGTGATAGGATTGCAGGGGAACCACAAGCTGACAGGTAGTTTGAATGTGACACTGTTCTTCCCTCCCTCCTGCCTGGGCAGGGGTTTGAAAATGCTGCCAACATGGCACCTTCATCTCAAGGGAATGGGAACTAGAGCTCCGTTGTTCATGTTTTGGCCTCCCTGCTCTCCCTGTGACAGCCCTGTCTCTCCTGCTAGTGTTTGCTTTCCCTTGCAGGTTGGAGGGTGCAGGCTGACCCAGTTTTGAGGACTTGCCAGGGCTTGCAAAGTGTGTACAAGCCCACCCCACCGAGCAGATTGACTCAGCCCGACCACCCTGCGCAGCATGTCCCTTCGCGAGCACGCGCTGTCCCTCTTCCGCAGCGCAGTGGGTACCGTCCAGCCTGCTCTGATGCTGAAAAGGGCTGTGAAGCTCCAGGGAGACGGGTGCCCTCAGCTGCTGGTGAAGGGCCGGGCCTTTCCAGTTAAGAGGGACCTGTACCTGGTAGGTTTCGGCAAAGCTGTGCTGGGAATGGCTGCAGCAGCAGAAGAGATCCTGGGAGATCACCTCGTTCGGGGGATCATCAGTGTGCCGCTAGGCATCCAGGAGAGCCTGCAGCGAGCAGGAATGCAGTAAGGGAGGGCTGTGTCTGGACAGTTTTGGGGGGTTAGGCTGCCAGATTTATCTTCTGTGGGATGTTGCTGTGAACCCCTTCAGTCCTTTCCACCTGCCCTTGCTCTGGTGCTCACCCCACCCACCACACTGCCCTGGTCTTCAACCTCCACCATGTCCCAGCAGCACCAGGGACACAGCCCATCTCTTGTGCTGGATGTGCTGCCTCCCCAGCCCTGGGGAAGAGACACCTAGCAAAGGCCACCTCTTTGTCCTGGTCACTCGCCGTGTACCTCTGGTACACCAGGTCCATTTGCCTGCTGAGGGACAGCCTGGCTGCCTGTGTAGGGCACGTCAGTGGTGTAATTGCCTCTCTTACCTCACCAGGGAGATGCTCCTGAAGCCACACAGCAAAATCCAGGTCATCGAAGGCGCCAAGAACAACCTCCCAGACCCAGAGGCTCAGAAGGGAGCAGTTGCCATCCAGGAGCTGGCTGAGGGTCTGACTGCAGATGACCTGCTCCTTGTGCTCATCTCAGGTAGCGTGGGGATCCCAGGGAACGGGCTCTGCCCGAGGGCCATCCAGTTGCCTGCCCACATGTGGCAGTGCAGCAGGGGAGCACTGTGCTGTACCAGCTCTTACAGGACTGGCACTTGCACCTCTGATTTTTCCTCTCTCTCCTCCTGCCAGCCTTTCTCCAGGGATGCAGCAGGGGAGGGCACAGGGCCGCCTGTTGCAGTAGACATGGCACCTCCCAGCACTGGGGAGAGGCTGAGCTGCCCAGGCTGGGTCCTACTGTGGTGCCACCACTGTGACATGGCACCTCAGGGCACAGCTTGCCAGCTGCTCTCACCCCTTGGCAAGGAGACGCTTTCTTCCTGCCCTCTCCTTACATTTGGGGATCTAGACTTGGAGAAGCAAGCACTCGGTGGGCTTGCATACTGTGAATTTGTGCAGGGGTGTGAGCCTGTGAGCTGGGATTTGGGACTGACCCTTCCCAGGGCTTTGCTGCTTCCTAACCAGTGGAAATGAGGTTCCCAGATTCCGAATCAGTGAGCTGTATGTCCAAACACCTCCAGCCCCTGTCTGCTGGGCCCCTGGGCTGTCCCCAGACCCAGGGCTGTAAGAAAGGTAGATATTGTGCATCAGAGGGATGTGGTGACATCACCCCAGCCTGAGCTCGGCCGGGTGAGTAGGTGTCACAGCACAGAAGCACGCAGGGGCTCAGAGCAGCTCTGTATAAACCCTCTGGTCTCCTCAGCTCAGTGATTGTTCCTCTGTGGAGGCTAGAGCCTGATCTGGTGCGGAGAGCAGTGCCATTAGGCAAACACCCAAGCAACTGGAATCCAGCTGTGCTTGGTGGGGATTCCCCTGGGCTTCCTCCTGTCCTTTGGCTATGAGGATCTCCAAGAGACTCCTCAGCCCTTCAGGGAGCCTGTAACAGGATCTCCCCGCGGCTGTGGCTCCCTGTGCATGTGCACACCCACACAGCAGCCGGTCCCCAACTGCTCCTGCCTCTCAGCTAGATCCCTGGCTATTGACTGAAACACAGGCATTTGCATTTGTTTTTCTTGCTCATCATGTTTTATTGATGCTGATTTGTCTCAAACCTCTGAGCAGGGTTTGCCTTTTGACAGTAGCTTTCAGCAGTACTTCTGTGCATGTTCACTCTCTGCTCAGATCTCGCTCCTTTCTACTCTGTATTTTCCATCCATTCCACTTTTCCATTAGAACCGTTTTTTCTTGGCCTTCTTTTCTGCATTTCCAATGCCTGCTTGTATTAGACAGGATTCCCATCCACAAGGCTATCACCATGGACTCCGGGTGTGCTTTGTCCTTTGTGTTACCCTGTCCTTTCCTTTCCTCCCAGGCCCAGATAAGCGCAGTTCATCAATTTCCGATCTCGCTGCAGCCATAGCTGGTGTTTTTACAGGCAATCCTGAATAAATGGAGCCAGCAAAGCAGGCAGTGTCTCCATCTGCTTAGCACTGACTGCTGTGTGAGTCGTGGAGCCTGTGCTCCCTGCTCACTCATCCAGGTAGCCCTTGAAAAATCAGTATGATGACACACAAATAGCCTGATGTAGTGGGGAGAGTAATTGTTGTCCCTTCTCTCTCGTCCCCACAACGCTGCAGGGATGTGGTGAGGTTTACACTGCCTGGGTGAAGTGTCGCTGACTGCAGACAGTGTGGGGCAGCAGCAACTAAAAGCCACTGGTGAAGAAGACTGAATTCTCCAGAAATATTAGCATAGTTCCCTTCTCTGGAGCTCTCCTCCACCTCTGCCTTCCTGCTGTGCACTAGTGAGCGAAGAGGAAAGGCTCAAGCATTGAACAGCCTTGCTTTCCTCCTGTCCTCTTTTTCCTGCTGTCCTGCTGTTCTTGCCATCTCTTCTGCATTCTAGGAGGTGGATCAGCCCTACTGCCTTCTCCCATTCCTCCCATCCTCCTCAAAGAGAAGGAGAAACTCACAAAGATGCTGGCTTCCCAAGGAGCTGCCATACAGGAGCTGAACATTGTCCGGAAGACTCTGTCCTTGCTGAAGGGTGGAGGGCTCGCCCAGCTTGCATATCCTGCACAGGTAACCAAAGGGAAGCCCTGCCCTCAACATAGGGGTTTAATCAACTGACTTAGGTGTGCTTGCAGGGTTTTTTTCCTCACCAGGTGAACAACCTTCACACACTGTTGCAAAGGGGTTCTTGCTCAGATTTCATTGAGAACCCAACCTCTCAGGGAGTCAGGGGTGGAGAAGGAGGAATTCTGACTCTGCAAATATCAGTTGTCCCATCGCACTGCTCTCAGAAGACCCCAGCCCACACCCAACAGGCACTTCCAATGTGGTAGTACTCCACCACAATGCTTTCGAGGCTGGGTCCAACCCTTGGCTCCCTCGGGGACTGTTCTCAGCCAGTGCCATCGCTGAACCCACACTGGGTTACCAGCCTGACAGCTGCAGTGGCACGGGTTACATCTTCCAGTGTGGTGGTCAGCATCAAAGGATGTTTTAGATCTGTAAGTTTGGGAAGGGCAAGGTGACTCCCGTGGGATCTTAAAACAAAATCGGGCCAAGGTCTACCCCTGCTTCCATCTGCTTTGACATGGGCACGGTACAAGTGTAACCCAGAGCAGCACGTAGGCCAGGGCTCTGGTGTGGCCGCCTGCCTCTACCTCTCACAATAATATGTGGGTGTTTCTCTTGGTAGGTGGTGAGCCTCATCCTTTCTGATGTGATTGGTGACCCCCTGGACATCATAGCGAGTGGGCCCACTGTTGCCAGCTCCCACAGTGTCCAAGACTGCCTTCAGATACTCACCAAATACAACCTGCTGCACAACCTGCCCAAGTCAGTAGAAACGGTTCTGTCCAGCTCTCCCACCAAGCCCACTGCTCCAGAAGAGTACTCCCATGTTTGCAACGTCATCATCGGATCAAACACCCTGGCTTTAGATGAGGCCAAACGCCAAGCCGAGGGCCTGGGCTACGCCACTTTGATTCTGAGCACAGCCATCTGTGGGGAGGTCAGCCGTGTGGCCACTCTGTACTGCCAGTTGGTCCAGCTGGTCTGCCTGGGCTTGGCCAGCCTCGGAGAAGGACCCCTGGGTGAGGAGGTGAGAGGGAATCTCCTGCACCTGGTGGCAGAGCTCGAGATCCCAGGGTTGAACTTGGCAAAGTTTCTACAAGCCCTACAAGGATTAGGGCCTGAGAGACCCATCTGCATCCTCGCTGGCGGAGAAACCACGGTTCAGCTTCAAGGAACCGGCAAGGGAGGGAGGAACCAGGAGCTGGCCCTGCGCGTGGGGCTGGGGCTGCACAGGGCACAGGCCATGGAGACCGACAGCCCCCTGAGGAGGTGTGAGATCGTCTTCCTCAGCGGGGGAACGGACGGGCAGGACGGACCGACAGAGGCGGCAGGGGCCTTCTGCAGCCCCAAGCTGGTAGAGGAGGCACTGCAGGAAGGCTTCAACGTGGAGGCCTTTCTCAGCAACAATGACTCCTATACCTTCTTCAGCCAGTTCCAAGGTGGGCATCACCTCCTGGTGACAGGCTTGACAGGCACCAACGTCATGGACATCCAGGCCATTTTAATTAGAGCCACAAAGAGGTCATGAGAGCTGCCTCTGCAGATCTCCAGATGTATTTAAGTAGGACTGGGGGTAAATGAAGGCATCAACACTGCAGACCAATATAAACTACTTTAATTACAGCTTGCTGTCATGGCTGCTAATATCTTTGACAGAAAGAATCCACTAATTAAACACGAGTGGATGTCCACAGCAAAAGCAAGCACTTGTAATTGGGATCAGAGGAAGGTAAGAAGTCACATAATGGACACAGAGGCCACATTTGACACTTCTGCTGAGAGCCACCACTCCTGCGCCTGCTCCAACTACAGATAAAAGACACAGGGAAAGCGAGGCCAAGGTATGGCTGCCAGGGAGAGCCCTCACTGTGGCTGTGGCACCTCCACTGCCCCCAGCTCAAAAGCAGCTCATCAGGGGGCTTTTGTGTGCATCACAGTGACTGAAGGACATAAAAGCAATAGCAGGGCCTGCCCAGCTGGAGGTATGGAGGTGCTGGGACACCCAACCCCGTGCCAGCAGTGCCCTGCAGGTCCTCTCACACCAGGGTGCCTGAGGCAACACAGACTCTGATCCCAGCACAACGCACACCCTAAGGAGTGCTAAGGAGCACACTGGCCCAGAGCAGCATTTTGTCTCAGACAGGTGACACTAAAGCCGTGCATGGTGACACAGAAGCTGGTATACCTTCACGGTGCAGCATAAGGAAGGGAACGATTGGGGTGCAGCAGCAAGCCAGCTAAGTGGAATCCTTCCTCCTCCAGACACTTTCCCCACTGATCCCACCAGAAGAGCCTCCATGCCAGCAGCATGGACGCTGGGAGCTATCATGGTGTTGTTTTCCAGCTGCCTAGAAAACAGTTACACACCCAGCCTGAGCCACTGACCTTTCTTCTGCGCCGAGGCAGAAGTCGCTGTCACTCTGATTAACTCTGCTAATTCTGCAGAACAAAAGGCAAGGAAACCTTCATGCTCGGCTCTCCTGACCCATGCTGCTGAGCTGATCAAAGGGCAAAGCTGCCAGAGCCCTGCTTTGATGCGGAGTGCTTCCCTGCATGTATAAGGACGTGGTGGCCATCGCAGTTTCGTCACCTACTGCAGTGCAATATGTGGGAGAGCAGGGATGAGCTGGGTTTCCCAGGATGTGGAGCCCACGGTGGGGCTGGATTTCAGAAGGGCTCTGCCTGTAGCAACAGGCACAGTGATGGTTTTGGCTGGATATTCAAAGGACTTCAGCTCAGCAGCCAGTATGACCCAACACGTCCGACTCCTTTTGAATATCTGCCTGTTTGTTACAGAGCCTAAGCGGGAGCTGAGCTCCTTTGAAAATCGCAGCCCTAATTTAATAGGACACGCTTGACTCAGACTATTTCCAGACAGACAGACCTACTCCGTGTGGCTGATCTCATCTCGTGACATAAATACACCATCCTGCCAACACCACGAGTCACGGTGTCTCACTGAAGAGTCGTTCTGCACCCTGCTCCTAGACGGAGTGGAGGGTGGATTGTTGAGGAGGATGTGAGATGCTTTGGGTTTGAAGCCAATTTCTAACAAGTAGGGATATCAGCAGGACCATCACGGGGCCCAGTATCGATGCCAGGCTGGCAGCTGGACAGTCTGGGCCACAGCCCAAGCGTAGTGTCAGGGCACAAGCCTGGGGATTTCAAAACCCTGGTCTTACCCCGGTGGTTTAAACTCATCCACGCATCTCATTTGTCCTCTGACTCTGAAGGTCTTCTGTAACATGCCTGAACTTGCTCACGCTGGCAAGCAGCTCTGAGATCTGCTGGGAGAAACCTGCCAAGCGGTATAAAGCTCGCTGTGCCCCCAGAACGTCAGGTGGAGGTTGCTCAGGAGAAGCTGCTTTGTGCTGTGCATTTTTCTCCGGAGGTCACCAGCAGGTTTCAGAGCGTTTGGCTTTCACCACACGCCCGGCACACCAGCAGCAACACAGCCAAAAAGTATGGGCTGCAGCCAGGCTAACTGGCTAAATCTGGCTCCAAAACGGTGTTAAATGGTTCCTGTCCAATTCTGCTCCAGAGTGGCTCTGGTTTCAGGCTGGGGTGCCTGGCAGAAGGGTCACTGGCATCTTCAGCAGCAGATCCAGCGTGCCAGCCTGGGCATGCCGTTACAGGCCCGCTGTCCCCTGTGCTCTGCCCACAGCCCCACCACGCTGCTGAGTCCTCAGGGCTGCCACTTGCACCGCGGCACTGTCATGTCCAGAAGACCTTGGGCTCAGGCTCTTGGGCTGGCTTCTCCTGGGAAATGCCTGCGCTGGTAATACCGCATGTACCCCGAGCAGTGTCCTTGCTTTCTAAACAAGAACTTTTCACTACTGATTAAAAAGAGTTTGTGTTGGGGAGGAGAGAAGGCTGATAAAAGGTTTGTTGAAAGGATGGAGCTGTTTGAAGTGCTCTTCACATCTACATTGGCTTGGCCTCCATATGCAGCTTTTGTTCTTGTCCCTTCTTTTCTAACGAGGAGATAACAGGACAGGGGGAGGTTGACCAAGGACGCCCAGGTTACAGAAACACTTTTCCTCTTCTGATGCTTCTACCTGGATAGAGCAAAGTTCCATTTCTGATGGATCTACTGGGTGGACCTCATGCATCTTCTCCCTAGGGAGGAAAGGAGCTTTGGAGCGTGCACAGCCCTTGCAAACAAGGCATGGTTGTATTCCTTGGGATGATGCCCAGCACACAATTGCATGTTACTGTTCAGGCCAAAGCCAACTCTGACCTGCAGTCTCTTTGCTGACAGCAGAAGACCCCACACATGAGCCAGCATACGTTTGGGCCACACTAGTTGGGTTTTGCAAAGATTTGTGCGATAACAGCTGCATCTAAAGACGCAGCAGCACCACTTACCTGCCAAGTTTTGATTTGCCTCTGGGCTGTTGGAGCCTGCCAGGAGCAATGACCTTCCCATCGGGAACCTGAGTGAGTCACCACCATGGAACAGGACTTTGCAGCTTGCCAGAAACATGCTGGATTGCAGGAGCGTACCCAGGCAAATGAAAATACCCCAAAATGGGGCTGTAGTCACATCAAGTGACCCCAGTGTGTGGGCCATACTGGGACCACATCATCCTGGCTTTGGGGCGCTTGCACCTAAGAAGACAAGTCACAGAAAGAGTGAGGACACCAAGAACTGCTTGGGTTTGGCACTTCCAGTCCCTGCCCTTTTTATTGGAAAAGCAAAACTCTTTCGACAGCAGCCAGCCTCTAGGAAGGAGATGGCCAACAGCCCCCTGGCCACATCCCTGTGGATGGGCAGGGGACACAGGGACAGCCATTGGGAAAAGCCATGCCCAGCTGCTGGGCAGGGAGCGGGCGAGCAAAACCCAGGCGCGTTTGGGGTTGATTTGCTCTCCTGAGCTGGCTGCTCGTAGCCAAACAGTGCTAATGGCCGGGCAAAGCAACCACGTTATTAACAGCACGAGCTTTTGGCAGTAAATTAAAAATCTTGGCTGCCGCCCTTGGCTCTGCTCTTGCCTCTTAGGAGACATTAATATCACAGCTCCCCAGCATTCCCATTATCACTTCATTAAGGATCCAATAATGATAAATGTGGATGGTTTTATTTTGCACAGAGCCTGATTAATGGCTAATATTTCACTAGGTGTTAATGGGGCCCTTCCTTTATGGAGGGATTGGAAGGGGGCTGCCTTTCATCTCCTCCACAAGCTGGGTAATTTTCACTACTTTTGCTAATGTGACAGATTTAACACAAACCTTGAAAGAGGGCTGAGGCCTCTTGAGAAACTTTGAAGAGCATCGTGCTTCGGGGAGCCCTTGCTGCCACGGTCGTTCCCCAGCTCCTTCTTCCTCCTCTTCTTCTTCCTCCTCCTCCTCTGCTGTCTTGCTGGCAGTGCCTCCTTCCAGTGGCCTAACTGGGAGGCTGTCACCCACCTCTGGGATAGCGGGGGGGCAAAAGCAAGGCAAGAGGGTGCCCAGGGACCTCCCCACCCTGGGGCTGAGCCCACCAGCACAGCTACCAGGGTTCTCCACAACAGAGATGCTGCAGAATCCTTGCAAGGGGTGGGCTGGTGCTGGCCTCACCCTGAAGTGGCTTGGCACCCCTCACCTGCCCCCCCCCCCCCACCAAGAGGGCTGGGGGAGCCTGGGATTCAGGACAGAGCCCAGGCTGAGGCCAGCAGCCCCCGGGGTGCTGGAGGAGGGCTCACTCTGGTGGATCTTCTGAAGCTGGGTCCCATGGCACAGGGGCTGTTCTCCGCCGTAGGACCCTGGCGTATTGCATGGCTTCAATCCCTATATGAAGTGGGATGTATGATCACATAGGAATAAAAAGCCATACAAGACGGCAGGCTGTGAGTTGCTCCATGCTGGCGGGGTGACAGGCCATTCCCTCTGCAGCGGCTGCCATGGCCCCCGCCGGGATGGAGCTGGGCCCTGGGGACCCCCCAGGGAGCCTCCCCCCGGCCCCTTTGTGGGGTCCATGGGGAGGCAGATGAGCCTTGCATCAAACAGAGAAGAGAAGCGATGTTTCAGCCAGGAGAAAGCGTGGGAGGTCCCAGCGTGCTGGAGAGGGAGTCCTGTGGAGCATCAGCACTTGCTCCCAGCTCTCCCAGCTAATGGGGCCCCTCACCTCAGGTCTCCCCTTGGAGCTGACATAAGACTCAACCTGTGGTACGCCCAGACCTCCCCTCTGCCCATTCCCATCCTGGAGCATTACCTTCCAGGGGCTCTGCCAGCCTGGGGACCTTCAGCTTGCACTGCTGTCATCCCCAGGGCTTTATCAGCCCCACGAAGGCAAGGGGTACCACAGCCTCCAGCACCATCGCAAACACCTGGTGGGGGGAGAAAAAGGAGCCAGCCCCCTTCTCTGCAGTGGTGAGAGCATCCTCTACCATCTGACTGAGAAGCAGCAGCCCAGCAGGTGAAGCGAGTGGTTGTGGGGAGCTGTCAGCACCCAAATTCCCTGGCAGCCCATCAGGAGCAGCTCCGGGCTGCCTGCAGCCGCTCTTGACAGGGGGCCAGGCACCAGCACGAACAAGTGTGCACCCTCCACTGAGAAGGTGGACATGGGTGGAATGAAACCAGAGAGCCATTGCCCCAGTGACTGCTTACAGAGAAGCGCCAGCATGGCCACCGCAGGCAGCCCTCTTTGCCAGGGTGTGACCGGGGAGGGGTCCTACAGGAGCCCACCCAAGCCATGCTGGGGATAAAGCCAAGCGGTGGCCAGCAGAAAGTGGAGTTTGTGCTGTCTCCTCTTCTCCTGCCTTTCTCTGGAAGCTGCTCACATCCCAGCAGGGATTCTGGCATCCATGAGATGGGACACCCCGAGCAGGGCCTGCAGCAGGAGGGGACAGGCTCATTCAACTCAGCCCAGACATGCACTGAGAAGGTAAAAGCTTCTTTTAGCTGAAAAAAAAAGGGCAAAGCAGCAATGCACAACCATGCTCTGCTCACTGAGGGCACTGAAAAACCTCTTTTTGCTGGCCCAAGAGACTGCAGCTGATCACCAGACTCCAGCTGAGCACCACAACATTGCCTTGGGCAGTGCTGGAGGGGCTGAGTCACCCCAGAGTCATCACCCCAGACTCCCCTTAACCCATGAGAAGGGACTTCAAGCTCCAGGCTGCCTTTCCAAGCCGTGTGGCAGCACTAGGAAGCATCAACACCCTTCAAAACATACCCAGAAACTTTCCTCCATCCCCAAGGTCAGGGTTTCTCCAGGGGCTGGAGCAGCTCAGCAGGTTGGACTCTGCACATCATACCTGGGATGCTCCTGTCCAGCCAGAAGCACAATAGAAAGGTAGGGGTCACCAAGCAAGGGTCCCCACATGTCCCCTCCCTGGAGGGGTGCAGGCTGGGGGCTGCCAGTCTCTGGGGCAAGGCAACATCCCCCACAGCTACCCTATGATGAGCAATTTGAAGACAGGGGCCCTTTTTTGGTGCAAAACTTGGAGGGTTTGGCTTTTCACATCAGTATTTTGTGATTTCTCCCCCACCTGCTCCAAGAGCCATGGAGAGGAAAGGGTCAAGCCAGATTGCTTCCAAGTTTTGGGAAGACAGAGGGGTTGTCCCCGTCCCAGAGAGGGGCAGCCCCAGGTCTGTCTCAGCCAGGCTGTGCCACAGCGATGGCCAGATCACACACCACAGCTCTTCAAAAAAAAACAAACAAAACAACCACACCCACAAATCCCACAGCTCAAGGGGCTCAACCCAACTGAAATCCCCAGCAAAACCCACACAGGAGGTGAGCAGCGACAGCCATCAGTGCAGCTGGGGGGACACACACCTGGACCACACCACCAGGGGAACCGGGCATGGTGATGGTGCCACCGGGTCCTCAATCGCCCCTTAGCTGCCTCCAAACCGAATCAGCAATTAAGGGATCATCATTTGATGAATTGTACAAAAAAAGATGCGTTTGTGAATCACTGTACCCAGGCTGGGTAAGAACACCGCCGGTGCTGTATTTGGGAGTAATTAGTCTCCACGAGCATGTGAATCATTAGGTATAATTACCCTAATAAATAAAAGGAAGATAACTCCAGTCTCCAGCCTAATGTAGCACAAGCAATTTTCGGGGTGAGCTGCGTGAAAGCAAGCCAGGAGTGTGAGGGAGAGCAGAGAGAGGAGAGCTTCAGAACCTGGATGTCCCATTAATGCCTCTCACAGCGGTCAAAGCCGGTGGCGATGGAGTCCCCGCCACAGGTCCCCACCAGAGTTTGGTGGCAGAAGATTTGTCCTAGAGGGCTCAGGTTTGGCTGTGATGGGGTTATCCCTTCCCAGGACAGCATCCCACCAGAGCATCACTTGTCCTGGCTAAAGTTCCCCTGCTGTGCAAAAACACCACGGAGTTAAAAAAAGGGATTTATTTTGGGGGTGACAGGGTGGGGGGCAACGGTTACTCGAGTCTAATGAAACCATTTTGCTTTTCCCCTGAGGAAATGCTGAAATAAAAAAAAACCTGAACCCACCCCACTCGAAGTTGACATTTTGAAATGAAGCAGCAATTTTCTTCTCCACTTAAAATGTCATCACAGACTTGTGCTTTAAAAAAAACAAAAAAAACCCAACAAAAAAACACACCAGCCTTCCCTGAGTGACATTTTAAGGGGAAATGTTGACTTAAAAGCAGAAGGAAACCCCCCAACCCATGCAATGAAACATCTTGAGCTGCGGTTGAGACTTCTTGCAAGGAAATCAATATTTTTGCTTGGAACAAAAAAAAAAAAAAAAATTGCAAGTAGCTACAAATCTTTTGCCGATTGAATTTCCCACGGGACAAACACATCCTTAAGGGAGCAAGACATTTGGCTGCTCTTTGCCAGACCTACATGGAAGAGGCTGGAGCAGCATCACTACCTCATCCTGGAGGAAACAGCATCCCAAATTCTAGCCAAATTTTCTCAGAAGCCAAGCAAAGCAAAGAATTAGATGCAGAGGCTGGTGTTGTCCTAGAGGGGTGGTGGGCGATCAGTGCTGGCTCGGTGCTGTCCCCAGGAGATGACAGCACAGGACCTGCCCCTGCCCGGCCCCGGGGAGGATGCTGAGGCCGGGGATGCTGGTGGTGGGGTGAGGAGCCCCGGTGAGTGATAACGGGGTTTATTCCACCTCATCTGGGGCTCCCCGCAGCTTTCATGGGAGAAATAGGATTTAGCCTGCAATCCGTGGAAATCCCCACTAGCTCCCCAGGGAGCAAGAGGATCGTGCCTCATCCCTTCTCTGCTTGCCAGAGATCTCTGGGCTCTGCCTAGAGATGCTCCACGAGATCTGGCCGTGCCACCTCCACCTGCAGCCCTTCTGCTGGGGGCAGGGAGGGGGGTTTGACCAGGAACAAGCTGTGCCTGGGCTCTCCCAGGGCTGCAGTTATTGCTGCCTGGGTTTTGGTTTTTTAATAACCCGTAATATGAGAAGCCTGCCCAGGGGAACAGAGGGATTATTGGCAAATATCACTTCCCATTTGCCGGGCTTCCAGGGGCTCGAGCCACATGGATTAGCTGGGAGCAGAGTGAGGGACACAAACCACCGTGCTGGGACAGACCAGGAGCCAGATCCTTTTGAGCCAGGGCTGCAGCAGAATCCCACAGACAATAAGTATCCTCCAGCCTGGGAAGGGCTGTAGAATTCTAATTAGCTCTTCGATATTAATGAACTGGCACTGAAGCAAACAAGCCAGCAACAGCGGCTGGCACAGCTCCTGCCACCACCTTCCAGTCCCAGCACCAGGCTGCCTGCACAAGGGGGCTTGGTGGCACAGCCCCTGGGGTGGGGGGGACAGCCAGGGACATGGGGACCCAAGGAAACAGGGGGGACGAGCTGCTTCAGAACAATGGGACAGGGAGGATGCAAAGCACCCGGGGCCACAAGGGCACATAGTGGGGCACGCAGTGGTCCCGGTCCCCATCTCCCCAGCTGACTCTGGGAGATGCCACCGCTTGCACAGGGACACCCACCTCCCCAGGGGCTCTCTGTGAGATCAGGGCTGAGTCACTTTATCTGAGGAAGCCAGCAGCCCAGGGACAGGGCACCCTGTCACAGGCTACTCCAACAGATGCCCGCTGGCTTAGAAACCTAAAAGCCAGCAGCTGGAGACACAAGGCACATGAATAAATCCTTACACTGGCCATCTACGCCTTGGTCCATATTTAACGACCCCAGAAACCCGTGGGGTACCCAGCCAGCAAGCCAAGAGGGAACCATGGGGTACAGAGCCAGGGGTCACTCTAGGGGTGCTGGGGACATCCTGCAATATGAACTAACAGTATTGGTTATGAAATGCCACCAGGCAGGGAGAAGGAGCCTCCCTCTTGCCCAGGGAGAGCTGGTAACTGACAGCTCCTTTCTTGTCTCCAGGGCTAATGCCTGCTGAGGAGGTGGGGGGGAGAAGGGCTCCCCCCACACCACTCCCAGCACCCTGAGTGCAAACCCAGGAGCTACCTACCATCAGCTACCAGATACACCACCCAGCCAGAGCCCCATCGCTAGCAGAGAGCACCCAAAGCACACGAAAGTCCCAGCCCAGGTAAGCCCTGCAAGAGCCACCCCCAAGCTCAGCGCAATGCCAAAAACAAGTGACACGGGCAGTTCTGTGCAGAGACACCACCTCAGGCACAGCCCTTGAGCCCAGCTCACCTCCCACCTGCCTCTACCAGCATCTCCAGCAACAAGCCCAGCCTAGAAGGACACACGAGGCTTGTCCCAGCGCCCAGGTAACAGAGCTCTACTTACCAGCACAGCCCCACCAAGCCCCCAGAGCACATCTCACCCCTCCTGGGCTGCCTTAACCTCTTATAAACTCTCCTGGAAAGGCAGGAATTGCTGTGTGCTGTGCTGAGCCACCAGAAGTTGATTAAGCCCTAATTAATTGCATTAAGGTCAGCCAATGTACTCTGTTAAGGAAGAAAGCCAATAATTAAACTCCACGTGGGGCGTGCTTCTGCCATTAGCTCCCCAGGCGGCAGCGGGGGAGCTGGCCCCGGTGGGGTCACTGCCAGCGCCGCTCGCCAGCACACGGCAGTGGCAACTGGGGGAAATAATTAAGTGCCAGGGATAAAACCATCAGCGCTTTAGCGGTGGGTTGACAAAACCCACCCAGCGCTGCCGCCGGCAGTGGGGCTGCCTGGGAAGGCTCGAGGTGGAGGGGGACGTCGGCTGCGTGGAGAGCATCCTCGGAGGGGAACCCTGGGGAGGGATGGAGCCGTGTCGGGCCAGGCTCAGCCATTTCCCGGGTGGCGGTGGGGTGAGGAGAGGGGCAGGGGCTGGCACGGGACGCCTGCCAGGGGAAGGGGGATCCTGCGGGTGCCCACAATAGGGTTTTGTGTAGCCCAGACGAGAGCACCTGCCCTGGCGCTGGGAGCCGGCCAGGGCCACCATATGGAGGGGACCTGCCCCTCGCCACGGGTGGTGCTGTCTCGGCGCAGGGCCAGCCCGGCTGGGGATGCTGCCCCCGGCACGGAGAAGAGCCTGGGTGCAGAGCCGTGGAGGATGGGGCTACGTCAGCCCTGCCTCTGCCCATCACTGGTCCAGCCTGGATACACAACCGCCAGGCAGGGAGGTGATGGGTACGAGCACCGGGCTGGTCCTGGCCACCTCATCCCTGGGTGCTACACGCCCCGTGAAGGTGCTGTGGGGTGTGCAGGGGGGGCCCAGCCCTAAGCCCAAACCCCACCTGGCCTCAGGGCTGTGCAGTGGAGGTGGAACGGGGCAGCACAAGCTGTTCCCAGGGTGAGGGACAGGGTCCCACAGCTTCTGGGGAGAGAAGGAGCCTGGGGCGCTCATCCCTCCCCAGCAGCAAGCTCATTTGAGGGTTTTCTTTGCTCCCAGATGAAAAAATAAAGGCCAAGGTAATCAGCCTGCCTGTCCCTCTTTGTCTCGGGGATAATAGCAGCGTGGAACCCCCCAGGGCTTTGCAGATTACAGCTTTCAGAGATGTCTACGGTGCCTGGACAAAAATGAGAGGTGGTGGAGCAGAGCGGGGCGGCAGGGATGGCGCAAGGTCACCAGCTCCCTGCCTGCCTCCCGGCAGCTCCCCTCTCCTGCCCCCCGCCACCGGCCAGGTGGGCAGGTGACGGGATGGAGGCTGGGTGACGGGATGGAGGCTGGGTGATGGGATGGTGGTTGGGTGATGGGATGGAGGCTGGGTGACGGGATGGTGGCTGGGTGACGGGGCTGACCCTCCAAAGGCTGACCCTTCACCGCGGGCAGAGTTATGAATATTTCACAGAGGGTTTTTGCTTTATAATTTACACTTCGCCGATTCTGATAATTACTCATCTGATCCGGGGAAGGGGGAGAGAGGGAGGAACAGAGACAAAACCACGTAACCCGCTGCAGAAGCCACGACGGTGCGAGCTGCTGCTCCTGTACTCACGCTGACTTGTTTGCAAACCACCTACAGACCCGAAACGACTGGCTGGAGGTGCGTGGGAATCGCTGCACGGGGCTGAGCCGCAGCTGCCTTTCCAATAACTCGAAGGGTCGAAAACACTGGAGTAAAAAAAAAAAAATAAAAAAAAAAATCCCAAACCAATTTCCCCATTTCCCATTAGCTTTGTCTGGCAGGAGGCATCCCAGCCTCGGCAACAAGCATCTGCTCAGGAATCTCATGTCTAAAAGCAGAAAAAAAATTAAAAAAAAATAAAAAAGGGAGGTGGGAGGAAACCCTACGCCCGGCCTTCTTTCCCTGTGGCGGAGTTCAAAGAGCTTGGAGAGGGCAGGCAGGGGCAGGCAGCACCTTGTGCTCAGCAGCAGGGGTGCAGGCAGAGGGGCAGAGCGGAGGAAGCTGCCATCCCTTCTGCATCCCTCTCCCCGTCCCCGCTGCGGCTGCCCACGCCAGCCCTGGGGGTCACGGCCGGGCTCCGGCTGCTCCTCGGCCCCTGCTCGCCCTCCCGTCACCGCACACGTCATTCCTCCCAACGCGGCCCACGTAGCTGGCACGGCGGCGCAGACACCGGCGCGCCCCACGGCGCGGGGCTCGGTGCCTTCTCGCTCCGCTCCCACCCAGCCCAGCTCTCGTTTATCAAAACCATCGGCTGCCCCAAGCCACAACAGCATCCTCCAACAGAACTCCTCATGGGATGAGGCACCCGTGCAGGTGTTTTGTAGACCCCGGTGTGCGCGTAACCCCCGAAACACCCTACGTCCCCTCCATGTGCCACCCACCCTGAGCATCACCTCTTCCCTGCCTTTAAGAGCCGGCTCCGGGATGGAGAAGGAAACCAGACGGAGCCAAGGGGAGACAGAGGCACCAAGACAATAAAAGCACAGCTAAACCCACGGTCCTCCAGAGCCCAGCTCCGGGCTCAGCAGACCTCGTCACCCCTCTGTCCCACCTGGGGTGCCCACACCTTCCCCCGCTCACCCCCTTCCCAGGGGGTAGCGCCCACGCCGGCTGCCACCCAGGGGCGACCCGCAGCATGCCGTTGAAATTCTAGCTCCGGCCTCCGTAGCGGATGGAGATAAGGACAAAACTACTCCCCCCGCTCATAAACAAGGGGCCAGATTCCACCGCCGGCATCCGGCAGGCGATACCCGAGCCGGCGAGGCCAAACCCGGCCACAAAGCAGCTCGGTGCGGGGATATGGCACCGGACACCCGGCAGCCTGCCCTCGGCACGGGGAGCGGGAGGCTCAGACTCCATCCCGGCTTCTCCTTTTACCTGGGGCCAGCATGAATCCCAGCGGCTTGGGGAAATAGGGTCCCCTCCTGGGGACGGGATCAAAGACACACGCAAAAGGCAAAATAAACAACCAACCCCCCCCCCATCCCCCATCTCCATCCCTGCTCCAGACAAAGGCAAACCTGGGCATAGCAGCGCACACACGCAACACACACACACACACACACCCCGAGACCCCAGGCTGGCCGAGTGTCCCCATCCCCGCAGGACCCCCAGGGACTGGCACCACACACAGCCCTGAGGGATGGAGGTGCCCAAACGGAGACACGGGACCCGCGATGAAAATCGTGCCGGGAGAAAAACCCGCCCTGGGGAGGGCAGCGCCGGGGAGGTACCTGTGCGATCCCCAGCCACACCGCCGGTGCTCCCAGATCCCCCATCCCAACGCCACCCTCCCTGAGAGGTGACAGGTATTTATTGGGGCGAGCAGCTGTCCCCCCGCGCTGGGGACGGTGGCTGGAGGGCGGCAGGGGCTGCCATTGGCTCCCGCGCCACCCGGGCAGCGTCGCTCTCCAGGGGCTCACTCTGCCAGGGCCAACTTTACAAGGGAAGCAATTATTTCTTTCTTTCTTTCTTTCTTTCTTTTTTTTTTTTTTTTTTTTTTTTCCCAGCTGAAACAAAGACAAGGGCTAGAGCAAGTGAGAGCACAGATGAGAAAACAGGCAGGGGGGCCGAGGGGTGGGGGGGGTGGGGGGCTGGGGAAAAAAAACCTACACAAACCCACAGATCTTGAAACAAGAGGGAAGGATGAAAAAGAAACCAGAGGCTGCAGAGGTAGACGTGGAGATGGGAGGGTGAAAAATTGCAGAGGGAAGAGGCGGCAACCAGGAGCCAAGCAGGGAGCTCGGCCGTGTCACATGTATTGCACCCCGAGGGAGCCACCCGCCACCCCAATAGCCCTCCGAGGCCACCCAGAGGGATGCTGTGCCCCCCCAGGGAGTCAGTCTCTCGTGGGCCAGGGCTCTGCAGGAGGAAGAAGGTGCAGAGGAAAGAAGGGTTCGCCCCGCTCCCGGGGAACAGCCCCTGCATCCCAAGGGTGCTCTCCACTCGGGTGAGCTCCCAGCCAGGCCCCCACGTCCCCACCACGGTAGCAGAGGAGTGACCGCTGAGGACGTGGGGGGACACGGCGAGCGGCAAAGGCGTCCCACCGAGCTCTCCCTCGGATCCACCTGCCAGCGGGCTGCCAGCACCCCGACCCCGCGCCCACGCCAGCCCCCAGCATCCGCGACCCCGCTTTCCATGGGGCACCCGAGAAGCACCCCATCCCCCGAGGTGTCCCCGGGACCACCAACCCTCCAGCCCGGGAGCCTTTTCTCCCCGGCCGGCCGGGCAACCGCCCCCCTCCCCGCTGGTTCTCGGCACCCGCCGGCGGCAGGATCCGTCCCCGGCTCCAGCCCAGCGGCAGCCGGAGAAAGGCGGGGGTAGGAAAGAGAGTGCGGGATCGCGGCGGTCCCCGCGGCGGGCTCCTCCGCTCCCCATCCCCGGGGATGCTCCCGCCGAGGGCCGGTACCGGGCGGGCAGGATCCGGCCCCGCTCCCCGCCCCTCACCCCGCACCCGGCCAGCCGAATCGGGGCACATACACACGCACACACCCCCTCGCTGTCCCCTCCTGTCCCCGCAGCGAGCTCCCCATCGTCCGGTGCCGGTGCCGGTGTCGGTCCTACCTGCGCGGCGCCGCCGCCGTCCCCGTCTGCAGCCGTCGCCGAGCCGCGCTGCCGCGGGGGCGGGCAGCGGGAAAGGAGCGGGGGGGGTGTGTGGGGGTGGGTGGGCGAGCGCCCCCTCCCCGCCCCCGGCACCACCGGTCCGCCCTGCCCGGCCCTGCCCGGTCCCGGCCCCCCTCTCCCCCGCCTCCCCCCGCGCTGCCCTACATCCCCCCCGGGACCCCTCCCCACGGGCAAAGGGGGAGCCCAGCCCAGAGTGAGGGGCACAGCCCGGGATGGGGGTGACAGGGGGAGCAGAACTCAGGATGGAGGGTACAGCCTGGGGGGGGAGCACAGCCCGGGATGGGGGTGACAGGGGGAGCACAGCCCAGGACACGGGTTGCAGGGGAGCACAGCCCAGATGGGGGGCACAGCCTGGGATCGGGGTACAGGGGGAGCATAGCACGAGACGAGGGGCACAATCCAGGATGGGGGCAAAGGGGGGGCACAGCCTGGGATGGGGGGCACAGGGGGAGCACAGGGATGCCCATCCTGGGAGAAAGACCAAAATCATCTCAGCCAGGATGGAGCATCATCACCAGCCTCTTGGCCACCCGCTGCCCACCACTCACTGCTACTTCCCATGGCAGCTCCAGGGAAGGGGCTGTGACTGTCCCCAGACGCATGGCAGTGGGGGGTTGCAGGAGCACCCCACACCACAGCCCTGGGTGAGCACACAGGTTCCCCAAAATACACACACAGGAGCATCCCTCCGTGTCCTCAAGCTGGGTGCCACCATCTCTGCCTCATGCTCCCGGGCAAGCTGGCTGCCACCCACCTACTCTCCCAAGGTGATGCCAGCTCAGAAGGGACATTGGGGCTGGTGCTGTGTCCCGTCCATTTACACACCTCCCCCTTTGATTTTTCCGCCAGCTTGTCCCCAGCTCTCGGAGATGAAGGGGGAGGCAAATTGGTTGTGAGGCATCAAAGGGGAAGTGCAGATGGCACCCAGGCTCGGGGGCGCCAGCCTGGAGCACTCCCCTTCGTGCCAGGGGCACAGCGAGAGGGAGATGCCAGGCTGCAGCACCCAGACCCTGGCTGTCCTTTTGTCCATGGCAGTCTAAGGGCAGCAACTTAATCCTAAAACCCTGAGGGAAGGTGGCCCTTGGGGCTGACACCACGGATGTGGGCGGTTTGGACTGATGGCACTCCTTGGCCACTTCCCAAAAAGCCACTCTTTGCCCTTTTGTGGTGTCCTACTCGCTCCCAGCACCATGGTGCTGGCAGGTAGAGGGTGGCACAGCTGCCAGGCTCTGGGGTGCAATGGCAGAGGTAGCCTTGGGGGAGGATGGGGACAGGGAGCGGGTGGGAGCTGTGTCCCCACCAGGGCCAGAGCCCTTGGGACAACCCCAGGCTTCACCTTCCCACCCTGGGCTCACCCAAGCTCCCCTGTCCCTCGTGTCCACAGCCCGTGTCCACAACCTGTGCCATTCCTCCAGCACTAATAACGCCATTAATTAATGAATAGTTTGGAGAGATGGCTCAGGAGTGCCGCTTTGCAGGCGAGCGGGATCCCGGTGATAAGCGGGCTCAAGGAGGCAGAAGACATTTTAATGCCGGGGCGGCTCGTTTAATAGAGGCAAATCCTTCCCGGGTGGCTTCTGAAGCCCCTACACACCCAGCACGGGCTCGCAAAGGAAAAAAAAAAACAAAACCAGGGTAGATGAGCTGGGTTTCCCAGGAGAAAAGCCGGGGAGGGGAGCGGAGGAGCCCCGGCTGCCACACAGAGCCGCCTTTCATTACAAAGGGCCGGGCAGCGGCTGGGAGCTGCCAGCAGCACCGACACCCTGCAAGAGGGGATTCTTTCAGGCTGATGCAGCAACAAAGGCAGTTAAATCTAGCCAGGTAAGAGGCTTTCGAGGTTAGCTGGCCGTTCCCACAGCACAGGCTTTTTTTTTTTTTCTTTTTTTTTTCCTTTTTCTTCTCTTTCTTTTTTTTTTTTTTTTGCCCCCCTCCCCTCCTTTTTCTAGGGGGAATTATTTTTCGTAATCCGTGCGTTGCTGCTCGTTGGGCGCTGGAGCAGAAGTAAGCAGGTAAGCGGCGCTTTCATCCCCAGCCCGGCTTCCCACCGCGGCTGGGACTCCAGCGAGGGGCTTTGAGCCTCAAAGGGAAGCGGCGCGGCTGGGCCCGGGCAAGCTGGAGCCACGCTGAGCCCCTGGTGGCCAGACATCACTTATTTAGTAATTTATTTATTTTTTTTTAATGGCAGCGGAAAGCTACCTGGAGATGGGCAGCTTTCACACCAACTCCCCCGCTGCACCGGCGGAGGCTGGGTGCTGAAAAGCATCCCTGGGTGGGCACCCAGGGGCAGAGAGTAGGGTGCACCCACCACCTCCTCCTGCCTGGAAAGGTTAGGGGGGCGGGGGGAGCCCCAGTACTTTGTGGGGGGACACAGAGAGGTGACCTTGCTGTGGGAAGCAGGGCCTGGGCGCTTCTTTGGGTGGCAGCCACTGCCCAGCTCCTCCTGCCAGGGCAGAGGGGTGCTGGGGGTGGGAAAGCCACTCATGACACCCATGTCCATCACCCCCAGGGAGCCCAGCACCCTCGCACGGGGAGAGGCAGGTGCCATGGTCCTAGGGAAGGAGGATGCTCCCATGGCAGGCTCTGCAGGGAGCCAGGGCGGTTTAGGCATCTCAGACAGATATTCTGGGGATGAACCAGGATGGAGGCCAGATCTTGACACCGGCTGGAAGCCAGGAAGGTGGTTCCCAAGGCATCTGTGTCCCCAGAAACCTGCATGCCAGACCTAATTATCCCCAGGGAAATACCTTGGGCCAGGGTGGGCTTTGCCCTGGGCAGCCACCTTCCAGCACTTTGGCCGGGTGGAGGATGTGCCGGTGGCCCTTGTCCACCTTCTTCTGGTGCTTCGCATCAGCAGGTGGATGTGTAATGAACCCGAAGGCTGTAATGAGCCGTGCTGGTGGAGGTAGTGCCGGCCCAGTGACCTGTGCTGCTGGGCAGGGACCCACGGCCCCTCGCCATCCCGGGGTTGTGGCCACAACTCATCTTCCTGATGGAGCTCATCATCTCATCCTTCTGGTGAAAGCTCCTCAGAAATCATCTCTCCGAGCCCAGAAGACCCTTGTGTTGATCCAGCTGGTGCAACAATGCTGTTGCACAGACCCCATCCCTCCGCTGGTGGTGCCTTTTGTGTCACACTGGGCCACGTGCCGTGCCGGTGCCACACGCCGTGCCAGTGCCATGCTGTGCTGGTTGCTTCCTACAGCCACATGTAGGACCTGCTCTGGTTCATGGTGCAAAAAGAGAACCCCACCATGCCAAGCTGCCCACGGGACCTCACACCCTGCCTTAGCACGGGGTGAAGGCAATGGAGGACCCCTCTTCCTCCCCATCCTCCTCCTCCTCTCCCCCCACCCAGCCGGCATCTGCCGCCCGCAACAAGATTAAACCAATTGCACCGTTATTTGTTTCATATTTAATAAGGGCTCGAGGAGCAGATCTCCCAGCAAGCCCCTGCTATCAATCAAACCTGCACAGAGTCCCCCTTCGCGCCTGCCTTTCCAAGAAGAAAGAAAACAAAATTGGACTAATTTATTATTCATTCGTTCATTAAGTCCGTATTAACCAGCTATATTATAAAGGAAAACAGGATTGTGCCTTTTGATCAGCAAACTCTCCGCTCATGAATATCCATGAGGCTCCCCCCAGCCCCGGCACCTCTCCCGGGTGCCCAGCCAGCCCACAGCCGGTGCCGACAGCGGGTCCCGGTGCCCGGCTGGGTCCTGGCACACAGCGGGGCTGGGAAGCTGCTCCTGGGAACGGCACAGCGCCGGGGAGCGGCCGCCCCGTCCCGTGGGGATCCAGAGCTCCAGCCGCCCCTGGGTGCCCACAGCTGGAAGGGAGAGCGCCCACTGGGAGCAGGGGGCTGCCGGGGACGTGCTGGGGGGCAGCGGGGTGGTGGGCTCCCCTCCCGCCTGCCTGGGGCTGAGCAGGGAGCTGAGCAGGTGGTGTTTCCGCGGCGTGAAAAAGCAGCATATGTCCCCGCTTCCCCGGCGCGCGGCGGCGGTGCCCGCGATGCTGCAGGGAGGCAGAGCGGGACCCCAAGGTGCCAGCCATGTCCTGCGGGACCAGCACAGGGGCCGCGTGTCCCCCGGCTCCCCGGGGCACCTTTCATGGATTCCTTGGTCTCATGGAAGGGCCAGGGCAGAGTCGGGGTCCCTGGGATACTGTTGCAGGGACCGGCTGGCACCAGGTCGCCAGTTCACAGTGATACGTGCCCAAGTGAGCGGGCAGCACCTCGGGCATGGGCAGAGCATGGCAGTGCCACGTCCCAGCCCCCCAGTGGGGTGAGGGATCCCGGTTGTGCCGAGGAGATGCTGTGCCCTCCAGCAGCACCGGGAGCACAGGGAGAGATGCCGGGCGGCACATCCACATGAATGTCCGTGCAACCATGCAGCCGGACCCAAAAATAGGCTGGTTTAAAAAATGCATCACTTTGAAGTTATGTAAATGAAAGGCAGCAGCAAACAGAGCACACTGGCAAAAGGTTTCCTATTTATTTTTTTTTTCCTCCTCGCCAGCTTCCTCCGGTTAAAATTGGGTTGCGATTCATTAATAAAGGAACAGTTGTACTGAATAAGCTCCCGTGCTTAAATCAGGACAGAGAAGCGTAATTAACCCAGCTCCAGTCTGATGTGATGGAAGAGGAAAATGCTCTTCTGTTTTGGTCCCTTCTCTTAAAAGCCCGCTGCGTTCCCCTGGCCTCTCGGGAACCGAGTCGAGCTTCTTATTTAAAAATGAAGCTTGCAGCCTGGCGGAGCGGGTTCATGTATATATATAAAAGCTGTCATGATGATATTTTATTCATACCCCTCTTCCCCTTCCCTTTGCTAGGAAAATCCAGGAGCAGCCAGCAGGCAGCTTGGAGAGAGAGAAAGCAAGAATCCCCTTTTAAAAATAAATTACAGATGCAAGTCACATTAGTTGAAGCCCCAGGAGGCAGCGGATTCCCGAGCACCGCGGCTGGCACCAGCGGCTTGGCCAGTCCGGACTGGGCACGGTGGCTTCCCACCCCAAATGCCACCCCCAGGGAGCAGGAGGGGACAGGTGGGGTGGCTTTGGCACCAGAGTTACAGCCCTGATTTATGCAAACTGAGGACGTGGCCTCGCTTCTCTAATTGGAGCTAGCACCTAAATTACAGCCTAATTACAGAAGGGACCATGAAGAGCTACCACCGGCAGGATTCAGCCCACCGTCCCTGCCCCGAGGCGAGGGGGCTCCTTCTTCACCGTTATTTTTGGGGCTGAATTTGCCACCTTTCCCTGCAGTGGTTTGCCTGGATGAGCTAGATGCCGTCCGGCCACCGTCGAGCTGGCATGCCGCTCTGCATCTTGATGCAGCATCCCTGTGACCCGGCGCTTGTCTGCCCGGCCACCTCCTCCTCCTCCTCCTCCTCCTCCTCCTCCTCCCTTCCTCTGCTGCCGCTCTCTCACCTGCTGTAAAAATAGCCAGCTGGTTGTGTGGGAAGGTAAACTGTATTTTGGGTGGTCTTGGGGCGGGGACGAGCTGCCCACAACTTTGGGGGTTGGATTTGCAGGGCAGGGGGTTCCTGCAAAGCAGAGCCGGACAATGTGGCCCATTGAAACAGGGAGTGCTGCGGGAGGGTCCTGGCATGCTGTGAGAGGTGGGAGCTGCTGCAGTCCCCATGGGACCCACCATGGCCCCATCAGCATCTTCTCTGCTCCTGCTGGAGCCACGCTGGTCCCCGTGTCACCTGGGGTGAGCTGGGGTGGGCACCTGGAGGGATGTGGCCAGCCAGCACCAGTGCACAGGAGCATCCCCACGATGGGGATGTGCAGCTCTGAGATGGGGACACGCAGAAGCACCTCTGTGATGGGGATGTTCAAGAACACCCCTCTGACAGGGACATGTGGGACGACCTGTGTGACAGGGACATGCAGGAGCTGATCTGCAATGGGGACATGCAGGAGCATCCCTGTGACAAGGAGACATGCAGCAGGATCCCTGTGCCATGGGGCTGCCATGATCCCCGCTGCAGCCCCCCTGAAGGATTCTACCCCAATCACGGAGCGGGAGCAGGGGTGGCACTGCCCCATGGCACCCACCCCCCTCAGGGACCTCCCTGGGGACCTTCTCCATATTTCTTCTGCTTCACTCCTGTTGTCCTGTGCCCATTTATCCTGCCCCAGGAGATTTCAAGGCTGCCGTAGTTCTATTATCTGGGTTGATTCCCAGTGCACGGGGGATGCTGGAGCCCACTGTGCCATGAGCCCATCGTACACCCTACGAGCCACCGGGCTACCACCGCTGGGTACCGCTGTGGAGGAGCAGGAGCATCGCTGGGGCTCATCCTCCCCTGCCACGTGCTGGTGAGCCTGGAAACCCTTGGTGGGGGCAAGCTGGGACCCTCGGGCTGGAGAAGGTGCGAGGCAAAGCTGGTCAGTCCTTTTGTAGCAGAGATGCTTCTGGTGAGGAGGGGAAAAAAAAAATAGAAATAAGTGTTTGTTTCTTTTGGAGAAGATTGCTCTGTGCGCGCTCCTTGTATTTAGTTATTATTAAAGGGTTGTTTTGCTGTCAGTGAAAGCCTGCAATTACGGGTGCTCTCTTTTTTTTTTTCTGGCTGTCACTACTATTCCCCATGAATGCTTTGCCCACAATTTTAGCATTTCTGCATTTCAATGTAGGAAAAAAATTTTGAGATTTGGGCCAGCACTTTTCATGTGCGTACGGATGGTTTCAAACTCCTCCAGTTGTTTCCCCCCAAAAAAACCATCATGTGGGGGGCTCAGAGCAGAGCAGGATGTAGCTGTGTGCAATAGGGGTTCATTGCTCTTTTCCCCTCCACTTGCTTGACCCGTATCCCTACAAGTAAAAAACCCACAGGAATCCCACTGATGCCAATGCCACGGCCGGGAAGGAAATGCCACTTCATGCTCTGCTCCAATGAGTGCTACCGGGGAAAAAAACACACTATTTTCATTGAAGATCCTTGTGATAAATTTCTCTCAGTCAAATAAATAACAGCTGATGGCTAAAAACACACCTCGTGCCCTGCAGCTGTCCATGGCAGCCCCATATCATGGCTCTCCTGCCCTACATCCCCATGTGCCCTGGGACATCCCCAGACGGAGCTGGAATCCCCATGGGGGAAGCAGGGATGTGTCAGACGGGGCAGACTCATCTCTGCTGGACCCCGAATCCCCACCGAGCCTGGAGGAATTCCCCCAAAGTTCATGGGGATGCGATTCCTCTCTCCAAAACCCTCCTCCCCGGCTCTATCACCGCTAATCTAATGTGGCTAATTTTAAACGGAGCTGCCCTCCCTCGACACGCATCTCCCCCTGGCATTGAAATTAAATGTAGGCTGTAATTTGGCGTTTGAGAAGCGAAAGGGATGGTGGCCCTAAGGGAAAAGATAACAGCTTGGCTGTTTGTGTTAAATAGCTGTCTGCGAGCTTCAAACTGCAGCCGGAGATTCAGCTCGCTGGCGGGCAAGCTGCCAGCCGCCGGCCCGCTTTTTGGCTACAGCTCCTTTGCAGCAGGAAGCTCGGCAGGAGGGGGGTGAGGGGGGGGAATCTCAGCCCTGACCCCCCCCCACCGCATCTCACAGGGCATCTGCTTTCCCCACAGCACCCTCCACGCCTTCTGCTAAAATCATCTCGTGGGCTCCTTGTGCCGGCAAGGGTGGGCATCCATGGGGCGCGGCCACTGGGCAAGCACCAGGGATGGATCTACAGCCCCGGGGAAGGAGGAGTGCGCTCCTCTGGGGCACCCAGAAACCCAGCATGGGGCAACAACCGGCATGGGACATCCCCGTTGGATGTCACCCCCTGCATGTAGTACATTGCACGGTGAGGGCAGCCCACCAGGGATGTCCCCATCGCCCCTTACACCTTGCATGTTGCATGGTGGTGACAGCCCGTCGGGGACGTCCTCGTTGCACATTGCATGCTGCACCTTGCATGGTGGTGGCAGCCCAGCAGGGATGTCTCCATCACACCTTGCATCTTTCATGCTGCACTGTGCACATTTCATGGTGGTGGCAGCCCAGCAGGGATGTCCCCACTGCATGTTGCACCTTGCACCCTGCATGGTGGTGGCAGCCCATCAGGGACGGCATAGAATCACAGAATCACATGGGGTTGGAAGGGACCTCTGGAGATCATCTAGTCCAACCCCCGCACCAGAGCGGGTCTACCTAGAGCAGGTTGCACAGGAACTTGTCCAGGCGGGGTTTGAATGCCTCCAGAGAAGGAGACTCCACCACCTCTCTGGGCAGCCTGTTCCAGTGCTCCACCACTCTCACAGTAAAGAAGTTCC
>JAOQGH010000003.1:16554861-16584518 GCA_025769975.1 Gallinago jamesoni | reverse complement strand
ACTAAAAAGACCCAAGTCCCTCAGCCTTTCCTCACAGGAGAGATGCTCCAGGCCCTTAATCATCTTTGTGGCCCTTTTGTTGTACCCTCTCCAGCAGTTCCCTGGCCTTCTTGAACTGAGGAGCCCAGAACTGGACACAGTACTCCAGATGGAGCCTCACCAGAGCAGAGTAGAGGGGCAGGATGACCTTCCTCGACCTGCTGGCTGCGCTCTTCTTGATGCACTCCAGGATGCCATTACCCTCCTTGGCCACAATGGCAACATGTCCCCACTCCATGTTGCACCTTGCACCCTGCATGGTGGTGGCAGCACATCACGGACGTCCCCACTGCATCTTTTGGAGATCCCTTCTGGCCCGGCCCATTCTATGATTCTATGTTGCACCTTGCATGGTGGTGGCAGCCCGTCGGGGATGTCCCCACTGCATGTTGCACCTTGCACCTTGCATGCTGGTGGCAGCCCATCAGGGATGTCCCCACCACCCATGGGTGCTGTGCAGCCGGGGAGGAGAGATACACAGGGTGACAGAGGGTGGGAGCACCTTGGGTGGCACTGTCCCTTGTGCCAGCCCCAGGGACATCACCAGGCAGAGGTCAAGGCTGATGCCCTGAGCAGGGAGGAGCTATCACTGAGCCAGGTAAGCTCGAACCCTGCTTGCAATGGGAAGCACAAGCTTGGTCACCACCAAATGCCACACCAGTGTGGACTTGCAGCTGGTGACACTGGACCTTGGCCTCGGCATGGCACAGAGGTCTCCAGAGCAGCTCCAGCCCCAGCCACTGCTCACAGGGGAAGGCTGCCTGGCACCCAAGGACTTTGCTTCAAATAAAACTTTGCTTTGCTCAAATCAAATATTTCTCTTGGCCTTGAAACAAAAGTTAATTCTAATTTCAAGCTCGCGTTTTTTAAATTTTATTTTATTTTATTTTATTTTATTTTATTTTATTTTATTTTATTTTATTTTATTTTATTTTAATGGGTGTTGTTAATAAAAGGGAGACTTTGAGATAGTCATTTCCAGCAGCAGAACATGCCTGTTTTGGGGGCAGTTTGTTTCAAAACAGAGAAATTGGCCATGGTGGTGGGAATTTGCCTGTGGTCTCTCTGCAGAAGGTTCCCCCCTGGCTGGGGGGTGCCTGCCTGGGGCAGTGACCCCCACCCCCACCCCGGCTTTGCAGGGGACATGGTGGCAGCAGGGGCTGGCAGTGGATGGGGACGAGGCAGATGTCCCTGCAGCCTGGGGACGAGGCTCCACGGGTGGCCTGACGCAACCCCCCCCACCCCTCCCAAGCCCCTCGACTCCCACGGGAGACCCAGCCCACCCACCACCCGCCTCCATCCCTCTGCCCTCCTCTTCCTCGCCCGCACCCAGTTGCCATTTCCCAGGAGCTGCTCGTCCCTCCCAGCCCTTTGTACCGCTCGCCTCCATCCTCCCCTTTGTTTAGCGTTTTAATTATTTTAATTGCCTTGTTTGCCAGCTTATCGCGGCGCTCAAACCCATCTGCGTGCGCGCAGGCAGACACACAGACTTTTATCTCCAGCCCGCCGTCAGCCCCCATTAGCATTTTTTGCTCCGGCGTTTGGTGGAGGAAAGGAGAAATTAGCATTTCTGCCTCGGCCGGCGGGGCAGGCGTCGCCACCGTCCCTCGCCTCCCGAGGTCACGTCATTCTTCCCAGAAGAATGGGACTAATTTATCTCATCACACTCCCTGTATCCATTTCAAACGAGAGATTAAAATAATAACAAATATCAAGCCCAAGGTGGGGGGTGATGACTGCTCCCTGAGGTGGGGGTTTCCCTTCCCGGGGAGGCAGCGGTACCCAGGGGAGGTGAGTGCTGTCCCCGGGGAGCTCCGTTGGGTCTCCAGGAGCAAGGTGTCTCTGGAAAAACAGCTTTTAGATGATCTTTCAGGTCCCTTCCGACCCAAACCATTCTATGGTTCTATGATTCTATGACTGATTAATTTAGTCACCAAAATGCTCCTTGGTGGGGGAGGTGGAGGTCAAAGGTGGGGATGCTGATTCTATGATGCTGGACCTGACAGCAGGTCAGAGAGGATGGGAACGCGCTTGTTAAAACATCCATGTTGCTACAGCAGCAGGTGCTTTTCAGGTGGGATGCCTGGCTGGAGCCCCCAGCTCTCTTTCAGGGACAAATGACGGATTTCACCGCTGGAAACGCTTTTCCAGCATCCTCTTAGCACTGCTTAAATGCTTCTCCCAAAGAGACTCGGCCACCAATAAATCTGTATCTCCTCACCTTCAAACGCACTTCAGTGCCCTATTTTCTCTCCACAACAACAAAATAACAGCCCTGGTTTTGGAAATGGCCACCAGACCCCGCCCCTGGGTGACCTGGGACCTCTTTTTCCTGCAGGAAAGCATCCCTGTAAGCGCATCGTGAGCTGCCCCTGCAGGACCTGCCCGTGGGAAGGGGGCGTAGTGAGGGTGTTGCGGGGGGCACGGCTGGGTGAGTGGTGGTCCCTTGGGTGCCCAGCTGTGCCAGGTGTGAGCAGGGTAGAAAATGTCCTGTAGAAAGGGGCTGGAGTTCCAGGAGCCCCATCTCTGACAGGACATCTGTGGGGACGGGATACCTCACGGGGAGAGGACACCCCATGGGGACACGATGTTCTGTGGGAACAGGATGCTCTTTGGAGAGGGGACACCCACCCAGGGAATGATGACCCTTGGGGACATGATGCCCCAAGGGACAGGCCTTTGCTGCCAGGGGGTGCTGGGCAGCCCCACCAGAGACCCTCAAAGCCCTTCCTGCTCCCACCACCTGCTTCTAAGCCTTCCCTTAAGCACTTAACAGACTTTCATGTGTAAAGGGCTTCGGGTTTTAGTCATTGGGGAGAACAGAGCGAATTAACCAAATTCTGGATGGGGAGAAACCTCCCAGAAGCCTGCGCATCTTCCCCACAAGCAGCAAAATCCCTTAAGACCCAAGCAAAGCAATAAAGACCAATTTATTGGTTTAAAACCAGTTAAACAAATGAGTTGGGGGAGCAAAAGCACCCATCAGCCTGGAGAGGCTTGAGGGAGGAGGGTGGGTGGTCCCATGGGACAGGGTACAGGGACAGTGGCCCCAGCAGCCAGGGAGCCACCATGGCTCCGTGCCACAGCCTGCACCGGGAAAGCAGCAGGCAGGTGTTTTGCTGAGGTTTGGGCAGTGGCAACTTAACGAGGAAGAAATTAGAAACAGAAACTTTACTAAACCAGGGGGGTGATAGGGTGAGGGGCAATGGAAGGTGTAGGGACACAACCGAGGGGAAGGTAATATTGGACCTGGCCCTATTCATTGAGTCTGCCGGGGTGAGGAGGAGGAGGGTGAGGAGGAAGGGCTGCCTTGGCGCAGTCTGATGTGACTTGCTGGCGGTGACAGTGGCGGCAGGGCAGGTGAGAGAAGAGCACCAGTCCAAGGTGTCCAGCCGTGCCGTACTGTGCCGAGGGGGGACAGCCACTCAATCCGCAAGTATGTCACGAGCTCGGCTGCTCCACTGCTGCTGGAAAGCCCGATGAATTTGATCTATAATTTACAGAGATGTCCGTCTGGGGAGCGGCTTGAGGAGCCTGGGAGAGCGGTGCTGCCCTCCTGGCTCTCACTCTTCTTTTAATTTAAAAAAAAATCTTTACATCCAGGGATGGTATCAATAAGAGCCAGTGACAGGGGCTGTCACCTCCCTACCCTGCCACAGCAGGTCCCTGCACCCCACTTAGCCTCCCCTCGGGGCATCGTTTGGAGGTGCTTGCTCCTGCATCTTTAACTCAGGCTGGTGGGACATGTTTTCTTAGGAAGTCCCCAGAGAGATGCCACATCCACCAGGACCAGCCAGATGATGCTGGTTGCCGTGGAAACGGCAGGGCCAGATCCAGGGACCGCAGCATCCTCCCTGCACCCGGGACCAGCTCCTCTCGCCCAGTTTGCAGCTGGAGAGCATAGAACATGGGAGAGCAATTCTGGTGGCATTGGGCCATCCCTGTCCCCAGCCTGATCAGTCCCATCTTCCTCAGGGACCAGGGGGGCCACCCTGTCCCACCCCACCCATCTTCTGAGCTGCATGCCTCTTTCCACAGGGCTCCCCAAGACGGGAGACAATGCGCTGGACCTTGGCCACCACATCTCCTCCCAGCCACCCAGGGGAATGGACCCACCTACCTGGCACCTCCAGGTCATCGTGCACCCAGGAAAGCCTTTGGTGCCAACACCAAGATGTCACCCACCTGGTATACCACCAGAGCCTCTCCTAAATGTAACCCAGACCTGGGGGAGGTGGGACATGATGCAAAGTCACACAGGGTCCCCCATGAGTGTAGCCAAACCCCATCACTTGCCAGGCAGGTGCCCGCCGGGCGCCAGGCTTCCACCCATCCCAGGCTCATCCCCGCTCCGCTCACAGGCAGCTCAGCTCGTTAGAGACGCTGGGATGATGGAGTATCCTGCCGGAGCAGAGGAAGCCAGGCAAAACCTCTCCATCCATCAGGGCCCCCACTCTCTGCCAAGCACATTAGGGGATAATTAAGTAAAAATAGGCCTTCCGACCAGTGTAGCTCATTAAGGGCTAATTAAGTTAATTAGTGCCAGGTGTGGATTGCAGCGCTTGCGCGTGTGGCTGTTGTTTGCTGTAATTGCATTTTCTCAGCAGCTTCCTCCGCCAGGCTGGAGCGTGGCCAACAAGGAAGGTATTCAGTGCCCCGCTGTTGGTGCAACACGGAGCGGCTGGTGGGCACCCAGCGATGACACCGCTCCGTGGGCAGTTAACCCTTCTCTCCCCCTGCCCCCCACCCCCAAGCAAAGGGTTGGCTGTGGGGCAGCGTGCGCAGCCTGGAAGGCAGGGGACAGCAGCAGGCAAGACATGCCCAGGGCCACCAGGACTGGGATCTCTGAAGGCATCTGAAGGGGCAGGGATGAAGCAGCAGAGACGGCCGAATACACTGGATGTATGGCAAATGGAAGAGGGATGGCAGAGAAAAGGGTGCAGGGGATGAGAGAAGAGTGAGAAGAAAACACGAGAGGGTAAGGGGAGAGCTGCCAGGCTCTGATGTCCGCTCCACACCCCCGGGAGCAATTGGAGCTGATCCACCTATGCCCCGCGGAGACACTGGAGGGATGAAGATGTGACAAAGACCAGGCTATTTTTTGCTGAGGTTACTGTCACTAATAAATGGAGGCTGTCCCTTGCCACATGTTCCTGCTCCTTCCACTGTCTGGGCATTTGGCATCCTCCGAGCTCAGCCCCGCCGGTAGCAACCTCGCTCAGAGCTGACACCTGCTCCCTCCAGAGAGGTGAGACTCGGAAAAAATCCCATGAAATACGGCTGGCAGCCAGACAGAGGATGGAGAGGCCATGCAGGCACCGGCAGCTCTCCCCCCAGTCCCCCTCCCCACGCCATGAATCAGCCCCTGCTGAGGAAGGAGCTGGGCAGAGAGCCCCATCCCTAACCTGGGATGGATTGGAGCCCAGCTGGCATCCCCAGGGGCTGCCTTGCCCGCACCCCCCAGCCGATGGAAGGGTACTGGTGCCTGCGCCGCCATGGCAAGCTTGATGGGGAAAAGGAGGATGGAGGGGAAGCAGGAGTTGAGCTGGGTCCTTGCATCCCTGCCGTGATCTCTCAGCGCCGAGATAATTGCTTGCCGGTGACAGCTGAGGTCAGGCGTGACGGATACCTCGGGAAGAGCTCCCAGCTCCGAGACCTCCCTGCAGCAACCCAGTTCAATACCAGGGCTGAGATGTAACTTTCCCAGTCCTCCCCCAGAGCAGGGTCTCTCAGGGTGGATCAGGGTCCAGGCAGTGATCCTTTGAGCATCCCTGCCTTCAAACCGCATGCAGCCCCATCAAACAGCCCCCAGGGGAGGGGTGGGCAGTAGCAGGGTACCAAGCTCGAAGACCTGGAGCTCCTGTGGAGTGTGGTGAGAGCTCCCAGGGTGGAGCAGCACCCACCTGGGGGTCAGTGGGGCACAAATGGACCTTCTCCTGCTCTTCATCACTCCATGACCAAAGGAGGCTTTTCCACCTTCCTCTCCCCTCTCCCTGCCACCCCATCCTGCCACTCCAGGGATGTGTGGAGCACCAGGCAGCCCCACTTAGAATCACAGAATCGTTTGGCTTGGAAGCGACCTTAAAGATCATCGAGTTCCAACCCCCCTGCCCTGGGCAGGGATACCTCCCACTAGACCAGGTTGCTCAAAGCCCCATCCAGCCTGGCCTTGAACGCCTCCAGAGATGGGGCTTCCACAACTTCCCTGGGCAACCTTTTCCAGTGCCTTACCACCCTCACCGTAAAGAATTTCTTTCTAGTATCTAATCTAAATCTCTCCTCTTCGCCTGCCCAGGGGAAGGGGCTGGGCAGGGGATGTCCTGCAGCCCTCTCAGATGGCTGGAGAGTTGGTGGACATGTCCTGGGGCTGGCTCCATCCCTCGTGCTGTGCTGGGCTTGCTGCAGCAGGGTTTGGCTCGCCTGTCCCCCTGCTCCGGAGGAGGGAGCGAGGCAGGGCACAGAGGATGGGATGAGACATGGAGAGTGATGGCTTGATGGGACGAGACATGGAGAGTGATGCCACAGCGGTGGCACCCGCGGGAGCAGGTGTCTGCCTGGGCAGGCAGGGAGGAGGCAGGCACCCTGGCTGCCCTCTCCCCGGAGCCCGGCGCGGAGGCTGACAGGATCATTACAGCCGCTATCTGGGCTCGCCGGCTGGTCCCTCTCCCTTTTGCCTTTTGCATAATGGATAGGCTGTGAGTAATGGGAAATGGCAGCCCAGCCGCGCTCGCTGGCAGCCCCTTAATGAAGAATATGGAAATCTCATCAGTCCAATCAGGCCAGCAAATGAAACTGCTTTCTCCCGCTGATGTGAGCAGAAGGCTAACGACCCGCGCTCCCCAGTTCCATCCCTCTCCCAGGAAGCACCCCCCCTTCCCCTTTCCGTGTTGACAAGCGAGCTGTGAACTTCATTTTTTCTGGCAAGCAGAGCCCCGGCTCATCTTCCTTTCCCCCCTCTCCCCAGGCTTGGGCCAGCAGGTATTCCTGGCCTGAGCCTTTCTCTTGATCCTGCAAGGGCTTCACTCCCCACACATGGTGGTGTCACTGGGTGGATAACACCATCTCCAGATGCCACCCATCCCCAGCTCTTGGTCCTCCTTTGTGTCCTCCTCCTGTGCCTGAGCCTCCCAGCATCAATTTTGCCACAGCTGAAGGTGGAAGTCTGTGTCCCATGGTGGAGATGTGAGACACGCATGGTTCCCCAGCTGCAGCCACCTGACATGGCTGTGTTTGTGCAGGCACTGAGGTCTCTGTTGGTCTCATGTCTGATGAATGCCAGCACAATAAAGCTTCATGGCTGCAGGGAAACCTGCTAAGGGCTACAGTATGGAGGAACAACTGTTTCCTCTCTTGTCTCCCTTGTCCATCACCTGTCTTGAGCCTGGTGAGAGAGGACAGGTCCATCTTCACTTACCTCCTGCCGCGTGCGCCATCTCCAAGCAAGATCTCCAGCTGTGACACCTGCACAGTGACCTCTCAACCTCCAGGCTGAGAAAGCCTGGCCTTGGCCATAGTGGGACACAAGACATGGTCAGTGCTGGGATCTCAGTCTGCCCTGGGATCTTAGAAGGATGGTCACCTTGGGTAAGGACCTGAGGGATGCAGCCTGTGCTCTGCCTCGGATTCCCTGCACCGGCTGCTTGCCCAAAATCTGCACCAGGACATCATAGCTGGACTACTGAGTCCAAATGTCTGATAATCCAATGCCAACCTGCTCCAAGATGGACTCACTGCTGGCTAAGGCCGGGCCCATCAGTGATGGTGGTAGCTCCTCTGGGATGACATATTTAAGAAGGGGAAGAAGTTACTGCACAACAGCAGCAGCTGGAGAGAGTATGTGAGAGAAACAACTCCGCAGACACCAAGGTCGATGAAGGAGGAGGAGGAGGACATGATCTGGCCACCAGAGCAGAGATTCACCTGCAGCCCATGGTGAAGACCATGGTGAGACATCTTGCCCCCTCCCTTGTCCATGGACGTTCACAGTGGGGCAAATATCCACCTGAAGCCCATGGGGGACCCCACATTGGAGCAGGTGGATGCCCAAAGGAGGCTGTGACTCTGTGGGAAGCCCATGCTGGAGTAGGATCCTGGCAGGACCTGTGGCCCTGTGGAGGGAAGAGCTCATGTTGGAGCAGGTTTCCTGGCAGGACTTGTGACCCTGTGGGGAATCCACACTGGAGCAGTCTGTTCTTGAAGGACTATATGCCATGGGAAGGACCCAGAATGGAGCAGTTTGTGAAGAACTGAATTCCGTGGGAAGGACTCACGTTGGAGAAGTTCACGGAGGGCTGTCTCACACAGGAGGGACCTCACGCTGGAGCAGGGAGAGTGTGAGGAGTCCTCCCCCTGAGGAGGAAGAAGCAGCAGAGACAAAGTGTGATGAACTTGTTCCCCAACACCCTGTGCTGCTGCGGGGAGGAGACAGAGAAATCTGGAGTGAAGTTGAGCCCGGGAAGAAGGGAAGTGGAGGAAGCTGTTTTAAGATTTAGGTTTTATTTCTTGTTTTCCTCCCCTGATTTAATTGGTAATAAATGAAATTATTTTTCCCCACATTGAGTCTGTTTTGCCTGTGATGGTGGATGCTGAGTGACCTCCCTGTCCTTACCTCAACCCACGAGCCTTTTGTTCTGTTTCCTCTCCCCTCTCCAGCTGAGGAGCAGCTTTGGTGGGCACCTGGTGTCCAGCCAGGGTCAACCCGTCACACAGGGAGATGGCCGCTTGCTAATTCGGGGAAATGTTTAATTGCTGGCTTTCTCAACCAGCCTGGAGCTCCTAAACTGCTGGTGTGCTTCAGCTGTGAATTTGCCCAGAGGCACCGAGGTGAGTATATGTTCTAATAAAATCCCAAGCTATGTATACATCCAGGGCATTCATCCGCGCATAAATACATCTATAGCGTATGGTCTATGTGCGGCAGAGGATGCCGGCTCAAGGCTGGAGGAAACCATTCGTTTTCATGAGTTATAAGATCCTATCTGGAAACACCTCTAACAAGCCAAGATCAGCGCGGGTGCTGAGCTGGCGCCGGTCCCCGGTGCGAGCTGTTTGCACACACCAGTAATGATGCGAACAGGCTGCCGTTCAACACGCTGATCAACATCAAGCCATTGAAATTAAAGGCTGAGGAGAGGCAGAGCCATAAACATTTATTGCAATGCTCTGCGTATCATCAGCTGCTGATTTGGAGGCAGCGGAATTGTGCAGCTGAAATAATAGGATTTATGGGAGGCTGAGATGAACCGTCCTTGATGGATGGTTGTGGAGGGGAAACAATGTGCCATCTCCAGCACAAGGCCATTCTTAAAATAAAGCGGGGGGGGGGGGGGGGGGGGGTGGATTGTTGCCTTTATTAACACTAATTTTTCACGATTTTAAAACCCACACCAGCCGTCGGGACCCAGCCGCGGCTGAATGAGAAAGCCAGCTTGAAGATGATGCGCCAGAATATCCCGGAGGACTGGAAATCAAAGTTGTGGTCTCTAAACGCCGAGTGTGTAATTTGCTGGAAAGTTGACACTGTTTCTGCTTTGTCTTGATGTGTTTTCCATTTGTTTGATCTCCTTTATATTTTTATCGCCATTCTTCAGGCAGAAAATGCAAACCTATGAATTTCTTTAGCCGTTTTCTCTTTCCTTCCCTATTTTTTTCTGTTGCTGCAGTGACACAACTCAAGTTCATCAGTAACGATAATGACAAGGCACCTTTTAAGCCAGCAGCACCTCCACCTCCTGCCAGCCACTGAAGCAACGGATGCCCAGCTTTGCAGGGGGGGACACAGCTGCCGTGCTCCCCACAAACAACAGCTTAAGGCTCGGAGCTCAGCGCTGCTGTGATCGAATTGTCCCCTGTCATCTCAGAGCACCCTGTGATGCTCCTCCAGCTAACGGGCTGGGAGGAGGAGAGCGCTGAGAAAAGCGGTGTCAGAAGAAAGGTGGAAGAAAATAATTTGATAGATTTTTTTTTTTTGGCATTGATCTGAAAACTGAGGATATGGATTTTTTTTTTTTTAAAAGGCAACATCAGATAAAATCTCCCTCGTCTAGAAGTGATCTCAAGGAAATATTTCCATGCAAAATTCTCTGACTTACAGATCATCCAAGGTATTTTATGCACATCAAAGTATCTAATATTTGAAACGGGAGACAAACCCCATTTGACTTCATCAGATTTACAAAAGGTTTTGCTACGGCTGCATTAAATGTCTGCCACCCACCCCATGGAGAAGAACTGTCCTGTGCCTCTGCACCTAAACCTCTGCTGGGGACCCCTGGGCATGGCTGGATGCAGAAAGGCTGCTGCTGTGACAAAAAGGGGGGGTGTGTCCAGCATTACAGCTGACACCTCGTCAATCCTCTGTGGCACTGACAGCACAAACCCACCTGGACCGAAGCAAGAGGAAATGCAAGGGTGTCCCTGTCCCATCGGAGAAATTCCCGACAGCCCAAAATCTAGTGCAACATTCATACCTCATGGGTCTCTTTTCTACGCCCTGGACACCAGCATCTCCCCAGGAGCCTCTACTTTATCTCATTTTTCTTGCTCAAATGGGTTGCAGAAGGGACTTGCTTTTGTTTCCACCAACACAAAGCTGAAAAAAAAACACCAAAACCCCAAGGCTACATCAGTATGGGACGTGGGTGGTTGGAGAAAAATGGGTTTCCTGCTGCTTTGTGTGTCCTAAAGCCTATTAGCTGGTACTCTGTCTCGACTGCTGCTTGTTTTCCCTGACAGGTTAAGCTCTCCTCGGCCTGATGAGACATCAGTGGCAGAACTTCTCTGGTGCCACAATTCCCACTCCTACCATGCAGGTGTCCAGAGATTCACCGCTGCTGACGGCAGCGTTTGAAGCTGCTGCACCACGTCCCCCTCACTGAGACCTCCAGCAGACCCAGTAGCCCACGTCTCCGAAGAGGAAATCCCCTCTCTGGGTGTCTCTAGATGATTACTGGGGAGCCTTTCTGCTGGGGCGTTTGGCACGTGGAGGGAAAAAGGGCAGCTGGAGGTTGACATCTTTCTCTCTGTCATCATCCCGGTCCCTGAGCTATTACTGGGTGAACAGTCAGAGGTAAGCTCCAGGGCCGCTCACCAGATTGCACACTCTGCCAGTTCTCCCTGTCTCAAAACTATCCCTAGGAGAACTGCCCTTTCCCCTTCCTCCTGTGTCTCAAGGATCCCCGTCTCAGCCTTTGCCCTTCCTCCCGAGCTGATCTTGCCTTCTCTCGGCCTTCAAAGAGCCCTGTTCCCATCAGCGGTGAGAACTTCAGTCCTTGTTGCTTCTCCTCATCCAGAAGAGGGTATCTTCTGCTGCACTTTCCACTAGAGACCTGTTTGTAAGTCCATCCGAGCTGCTTCCTCCTACCTGTCCTGAGCCCTGCTCAAGTGCCAGGAGGAAGAAACCTAAGAACCACGCAAGACAAATGGAAGAAAAGGGACCTTTTTTTCGTGTGGCTTCACATTTCAGAGGTTGCTCAGAAGCAAGTTGCAAGCACTTCGAATCACACAATGAAATCTGCAGCTCTGCACCTTTTGAAGAAGCAGCGATGCTCAGGCAATCTGCCCAAAAATGAGGGGTAGGCAGGCTGGTGTGAGGGAGGCACAGGTGATGGGGGAGATGTGGGAGAATGCCTCCGGGAGCCTGATTCATCACCAAAGCTGAATCATTAACCCCCAAAACACAACTATCAAGCACAGCTTGGGGATTACCCCTGTGGAGATACTCGGTTTGACCCAAGAGGGCTCACCACTGCAGCAGCTCTTGAAAGACCTTGCCCAGTCTGGAGGAAGGGATGGAAGGGCTGCCGGGTGTTTCTGGTTCCATTGACACGTTTGCCCCATTATTCACGGCTGGTGGGCGTTTTGCTTCCACTTGATTCCCAGCCTGCTTTATAGCTGGGCTTTCGTGCCTTTGAGACAAGCAGCACTCAAATGGTGCCAGAGCGACAGTCCTTTGCCAAGAGCCAAGTGGGCACGCCCTGGGCTTTGGTTTTCGTTGGCGACAGTCCCAGGAGAAGGTGTCTCTGGTCCTCCATTGTCTGTGTTGCCTCTCCTCTCCCCTGCCCACCTCACTTCTTAAATCTACTAGCTGATTGTTTTTGAAGTAGACGTGACAGAAGAGTAGGAGTCTTAAAGACAATTGTTATGAAAACAGGTGTCCAGGTCTTTTTCCTCCATCTTCTTGGAGCGCCAACTGAAGGGAAAGGCTACGATGTATGAGCTCACCTTTAATTAGACATCAGATCATCCAGCTGGGAGAGAGCAATACCATATAAACCCTTTCAGGGCTAAAGAAAAGCTTCCACCAGTGCCTCTCGCTGTCCATAAGACACTCAGTGTCTCTGCCAAGAGTTGCAGGCTCTTCTCTGCCACCAGATCAGCTGGGGCAGAGTTCCCCAGCATGGCTGAGCACTGGAGGAAAAGAGGACAGCTGTGAGACACTGCTCACAGCAGGAGCCACTCGCATCTTGATGGGTCCTTGCCCAGTCAAACAACACTGACTCGGGGCTTTATTTTCTGTTTATGTCCCCCAGAAGACCTGAAGAAACCCCAGCACCCGTCCTGCCCGGCATCCCGTCTCTGCCCTTGCCCTTTCCTTTGCACAGTTGCCCTGAAAACAGAACAGCGTGGGGCAGGGTCCAGCAGAAAAAGCACTGCCTTGCCATTAACAGGTCCTCAAAGTCTTCTGCCCAAACCGTGGACTTATTTGCTTTCTCCTAAGACACTATGAAGCCAGAAGGCCAGGAAGAGAGTGATGTTACGAGATCCACCTCTGAACCGAGCTACCCGAACCCAGGCACAGGTGGGATCAAGCCAGGTAAGAGTTTCTCCTGGGGCTTTTGGCGGCTGCTGGAGCTGCTCAGCAGCACAGGGGGACAAGGTGAAGGACTTGCCTGCCTTTCTTCTGCAAAGGCACAACTTGGGCTGTGCCGGCCGCGCAGTGCCGGGAAGGTGCTGCCACTCTCCCAGCGACCCGCACGAGGAGAGCAAACCCGCCGTCCTGGCACTTGATAGAAGGCTTTCCACAAACACCAGCTAATGGGAATTCCTCCCCGGTGTCCCTGGGAGCTTCAATATTGGATGTCAAGGCAGCCTTTTGTCTTCTCAGCGGGCGGCCGGACCTGATGGGCTTAACCCTTTCCAGCCTGAACCAGAGGGCGAGGGACGGAGCGTGGCAGGGTCTGGGAGCAGGACTGGGGGTCCCGCTCCTCCTCTCTGCCCTGCTCGGCTGCTCTGTGTCCTGGCCTCCCCTGCACAGAACTGCTGCTCCCGCCAACTCAGTGCACCCATGGGCTCGTTTCATCGGCACGGTGCCTCAGCGGACAGGGGTCCAGGAGGGCTGAACGTCTCCTGCGGCTTGGAGCTGGCAGAGCCAGGCTGAAGGGTTTTGTTTGTGCCCGGGGAGAGCAGCTGTGGGCAGGAGCGGGTGAGCAGGGAAATTACAAAAAAGAGAGAAATAAGGAAACAAAAGGCGCTTCGGGGTGAGGGCCGGGGGGGGGGTGGGGGGGTATGTTTGCATGGGGGAGGGCAGGAATTTCTTTTCTTTGCCCAAAAGTCTAAAGTGCCTTTCTTTAGTGCCTCGGTCGCTGCATGGGGCCTCGGTCAATAACATTCCTCCCTCGCCCTGCGGAAGGAGACGGGCCAAGCAAGACGGGGCTGAATGAAATTCCTCTCACCTCACCCCGTAAACATCCCGAGAGTCTGGCCCCATTATGGCTGGGTACAAAAGTCTGGGTCCAAGGCCGAACAAAAGGATGGGGAAGAAAGTGCAGGTTGCCAGGACAACGCTGTCCAGGCCGCCTGGTTTTATCAGCAAGGGGCCTGGGTTTTCTGCCTGAGTTACAGGAATCCGAGGCAATTTATTTCCACCGCAAGACAGAGGCTTTAGAGGGCAGGCGCGGCGAGGGTCCGGCCTGGCTTTTGGTGTTCGCAGCGGGGCAGGTGAGGCGGGAGCAATCGGCACGGACTCCAGGGAAGCCGGGTTCCCGGCCAGCCAGTGGCATCCCGGGTGAGGCGGGGAGCAAAGCGATGCTCGGGGCATCTCCTGCAAAGGGTAACACAGGGTGGTGACCCTCCAGGGGCTTCACAACACGTGGGGGTCTCTGTTCACTGAGTCCAGGCATCTCTGCTCACTGAGGATGGATCTACCTCTGCCTCTCTGCTCGGGGGTCCCAGTGCCCTGACAGGTTGGATTAAATTGGGAAAATCTGTTCTTCAGTGGCTTGACAGAAAGGTTTTTACAATTTAATCAGGACATGCTATTATTTATTTCCCTTCCAGATGAAGGCTGGTGACTCCCAGGTCTGGCATTGTCCCCACTAGAGAGGATCTGGTCCATCCCCAGAGAGCATCAAAGTTGCCTCTGGCAGGCCTGGATTGCAGTGGGAACAACTGGGACCCAATGCCTGAGGGTAAGAAGAAGCGGCACGACCAAGTCCCCTGGCATGGCATTTAGCAAAGCTAATGTAAGACCTTAAAGCCCCCAAGCCCCAAACTGAGGACTGGATCTGGGATGTGTTGGCCTCACGTTGACAAGGAAGAGTTTAACTATGGGAACGCCAGTTCCAGCTGGATCAGTGTCCTCCCCTACCAGTTTTGGTGACAAGACAGTACTCTAGAGACCTGGAAGCAGTAAGGATAACATGGCAAGTTGACCTGAAATAAATCTTACAAAAGGTGTGTCATGATGACACAGGGGAAAACACCATTCAGGCATCAGCTCAACACAGTAGGTCTAGTGGGTGGCAAAGTTGTTTGTGATGTGGCCTCCAACCAGCCTGAAGGGATGATAGTGCTGGGGGTAGGGTCAACATGCAAGATAGAGAATGAAGGTATAAAGACTGAATGGTATAACAAAATAAGAGACAAAATTCAGACACACTGATGCATTGCAGCCAGGGCAAGCGGGTAATTGTGGTTTTCAAACTAACTCATTGCCAAACTGCAGGTTTGCGGGCAAGGTTTCCAGAGGTGGAACCTCTCGCTGAAGAGAAAGCACCACACTGAAGATTGTGAACATAATATCCGTTCTTCCGTTGGTTTCTTTTTTTTTACTGTGGGGCTTGGGGAGTTTGTGGGATGGGTCAGTAGCATGCAAAGACCCGGAACAAAGCTTGCAGAGCAGCACGGTTAAATGGCTGGAGGAGAACCAGCTCGGCACACCACAGAAAGCATTCAGCCGGGACAGCTTGCTCATCTCAATTTATCTAGACAAATTTCTAGATAAAAGCAGCAAGCTGTGCTCAATGGAGTAACAGGGAAATTACTAATTAAACTGAAGATGATGGGATTAGTGGAAGAAATAGAAGTCGGGGACAGAGGCTGTACCTCTGGACAGAGGCAGTAGCAGGCTAGACAGAGTTCACCACTGGAGCTTCTCTGGAATCGATCCTGGATCGATCTTGTTTATTCTCTCCATGAATGATGTTGCCATAAGAAGTGGAAGCGCTTAGGTTAAGCCAGCCGATGACGCAGGAGAGGGAGGCATTGTGAATGCAGAGGAGACAGGAGATCAAACAGAAAGCAGCAGACAACCTTGAGCACGGAGACACGGGAACGAGTTGAAATTCAACAGCACGAAATGCAAGACTAATCACAGGGGTGGGTTGTTTTTTTTTTTGTGCTAGACAGGGAGTGTGTCAGTTGGACATGACTGAGGAGGAGGTGAACTTAGTTGTAGCAGTCATGGGCGATTATGAACCACCAATGAGCTAAAGGCACAAAAAGGCGAACGAGGCCCGAGGGGCTTGGGATATTTCCAGAAGAAGCAGGAAATTATTAATAGCATTTGCAAAGACCTCGTCTAGCATCGGGTAGGAGTCCTGGGCAGGTAGGCTGAATTCACGCCAGAAGCAGTGCAGAAAAATTCTCCGAGTATGATCAAGAGACTGGAGATCCTATTTCACAAGTAAAACAAAGGCTGGAAGGAGTTATCTTCTCCCTTGGTTCACTAGCCAGGGTGTTGGGAAGCTCACATGGGAGGAAGAAAAGCTGCATAAAATAACGGGTGATGTTGGTACAAGAATGGGTGAGATCCAAGCCCACCAGAAAAACTCATTAGGTAGAAAAGAAGGATCTTGCGAACCCAAAAGGCCCTGTGTCCCCGTGTCTCCATCCCACCTGGAGCCACCTGTGCTCTCGCCTCCCACAGGATCTCTTCTGCAGAGCGATCACTTGCGCCCTCCTCCTGCCCCCTCCCCGTCTTCATGTCTGGAAACCAATCCCCACTTCAACTTTAAAGAGGGGAAAAAGAAAAGGAAAGCCAATAGACTGGGCCTTTTGTACAGCAAAGCAGATTAGGGGCCTCCCAGGGACTTGCAGCTTGTGTTAAGAAGAGAGAAGGGCTGGGAGAGGGAGGGAGGGAAGGCTCCGCTCTCCTCCACAGCTGGTGAAATTCAGACCTGCCTTTGGTTTGCTCCTTCCAAACTCTTTTTTGTCCACCTTTCTTCCTTCCCCCTCTCCCCTCCACCCCTGGCTTTAGACTGTGGATCAGCATTTTGGGGACTAGGATCTTTTCAGTTCCTGCAACAGACGTAATTCCTGAAACGTGTCCTGTGTTCCCCCCGCTCCCATGTTGGATCAGGAAAGCAGTTGACCAAACAAAAGCCAAATCCCTCTCCTAGGGACAATCAGGAAAAGGGGTCCCCGCAGTGGTCTCTGCTCTGATGACAAAAGGCTCCTTGGACTATAGACAAGCAGGTTAGTGCCACCATGGATTACAGAAACAGCTGTGGACAGCAAGAATTAGCCACCGCCTGTGCGATGAAGGCTCCCTGGCTCCAGTCCCGGGGGCAGACACTTGGTGCTACCTGTCTGCCCAAGCTTGACCCTCGAGGTGTTTATTTTCAGCTCACCCCAGCAAATGCAAAGTGCCTGGGCTGGGATGAGTCAGCCGTGTCTAGAGCCAGGTTCGGACAGTCTCAGACTCTCTTCATGTGAAAATAAGCAATACTTGTTCTGGTTCTGGGCCGTAGGAAGCGATTTGGCACCAGGGAGCAGGGCTAGGCGCTGCGATGCCCGGGCACGGGGCTAGCACAGACCCCAGTGCTGCCAGTCGGGCACAGAGCTGCTCTCCCAGCAGCAGCTTAGTTAAGCAACTCCTTCCTCACCCATATCTGCTTCATTTCCCAGGTGCCTGCTGTGGGGCAGCTGGCTTTCAGGAAGACTCCTGTCCTGAAGGGATGCTGCTGCACCTCTCTAAGTGCTCTGCAATGTCCCACCTGAGGTGTGTCCCTGCAGCACCCCAGAAATCCCATCCCTATAGCCCTTCTGGGTTCAAGTTTTGTCCTCTGTGAAACAGCCGTAGCACAGACCCACCCTCCGGCAGGGGAGCTGCAAAGCTAAAATCATTAACAGTTTCAAAACATTCAGCTGTTTTAGTGAACTCGATTGAAAAGCTTTTTAAGAGACTAATAATCTTACCTCCCTAGCAGAGAGTGAATAAACCCTGCCTAAGGCTTCACGCGCTGGACAACGCGGTGGAAATTGTGAGAAGTATTGTGAGGCTTTTCACTAACCGTGCCGTGTTTGTCCTGCGTGAGGGGTGAACCGGAGTCCTCTGGAAAATAGCTCAGCTGTGTAATTAAAGTTAAAATTAAAAATTCCGTGCAATAATAAAAAAAAAAATTAAGGCCTTTGTAAACGACTTTGATGTAGCATTTCTCATGCTGCAACCAGATTGGTCTTGGGCAATTCGCATGCACATATGCACGTATTTTTCATTCTGTAATAGTCACCTGTCCAGTCTTTTTTGCCAAAGGGTTCTTTATTTTGGCCAAAGTTGGATATATTTTTCCAACAAGAGTTGAAAAAACAGAAACTTCTCTTTAAACAAAAAACTTTATTGTAAGGGTGATTGAACATTTGCACCGGCTGCCCAGAGAGGCTGTGGGGTCTCCGTCCTTGGAGATATTCAAAACCGGATGAGATGCAGTCAGTCCCGATCAACCTGCTCGAGCTGACTCTGCTTTGAGCCAGGCAGTCGGACTACATCGTCCCAAGAGGTTCCTGCCGACCTCCACTATTCTATGATTTTTAAGCAGCTGTAGAACGCGTCATAGTAAATATATAAATATACTTCCCCAAAACTTAAGAGGTAGTTGCCATACAGAGAAAATTCAGTTAAAACAATTAAGCTTGGCAACATTCTAAGCAACTGAAAAATTGGTCTTATAGCGGGAAATATTGAGCAGCTCTAACTGATACTTCTGACCCTGCTGACAATGGGGTTGTCTCTCCTGGTTTAATTACCTTCTGCAAATTCTAAGGCTCCTTTAGGTGTTCGGAGCTGCCATCTGCTATAATAAGAGAGGTACAGCATCAGAAGCTTGAATTTTGACAGGGGATGTGAAGAAACTATTTTTTCCAACCCTTTCTCAGAATACTTTAATTGGGTTTATTCATCATGTCGGATCAGACTGAAGACTCGCTTTCCCTAGTACTGCTCCTGCCGGCAGCCACGGGTGGGAGCTTGACAGAGAGACAGTGTGTGACCCTTCCCTCGGGCTCCTGACAACCTGCAGTTTAGGATGTCAGCCGGCTGGGAGAAGATGGTTTGGCCTCTAACCTTTGGGACATGAGGTTTGCCATGGAAACTGACCATCCAGATACAACGGCACCGAGCCTGCCGTCCCCTGTGAGCTGAGGGCAAGGTGACACCCTGCTACCCACAGAACAAGAAAAGCTCCTTCTTTTTGCTTCTCCCATTCAGTCAAGAGAAAAAGATAGTGGTGGTGGCCTGAATTATGGCACTTGTGGCTTTTTCCTGTTGCTGACAATAACAAGGGACATCATTAGTTTCCAGGCAACTGATTTTGTGGCTTTCCAAGGCCCTCTGGCAATGGGGTTTCTCACTGAGGACCCTGTTTTCTTCCCTTCTCTTTGGAAGCATTATGCTTTCACCCAAATCACTCAGGCTCCACTCTCCTGGTTTCAGATCCTCACATATCTTTATGAAATATTGGCTCTTCTTACGGAAACCCCTGAAGTGGGCAGATCTGCAGGGACAGCAACACAAAGTGAGGATGGCAGAGATTAAAGAACTGAGTTGGTGAGGTTGGCAGAAGAAGACACAGCAGTAGGGTATAGCCTCACACAAGAGCATGAAAGCTTGGTGCTTCTCATAGCCTGGAGTGATTAGACTAAAGATGAAAGATAATGAACTGGGATCAACACGCAGCTTTGACAGCCTTCATACCTACAAACCCTACAAAGCCACTCAAAAGAGATTTGGCTGAACTCAGTCGAGTCCTCATCTTGGGTCATGGTGCTACTGCAACAGAACCTACGGAAAGAGACACCCATGATGCAGCTAAATGCCACAGCATATTCCTTGCTAAAATCAGAGCTATCTCACTACTGAGCTTCCAGCTTCTGAAGAGGAATAAAGTTAAATACTGCTCCATACTAGATAAAACTGAATAAAGTTGGGTATTTCCAGGAACAAGGGAAATTAAATTCTTCAGACTACATTGTAGAAGTGGTCCCCAATGTTCTCTGGTCCAAAACCACATAGAAATGTAGATATGCTTCTTTTAGCCATAGAGATTTGACTTGTTAAAAGGAGGATGGGCTTTTTTTTTTTTTTCGTGGAACTATACTTTTTATCTTTAAAATGTGAAATTCCAGAAAAAAAGGAGAGCTTAAATGTTTCCAGGAACTGCAAGGATCAACTGTTTCCCAACGGAAGGCAAGCCAGGAGCCTAAGGTGATCCCAGTACAGCCATTGCCCTCACCAGTCAGGGCACAGTCCCACAGTGTCTGAACCGGGCAGGCAGAGCCAAGTGCTGGTAACAAGGTCCACAGACAGCCCCAGACAAGGTAAAATGATCAACCAGCTCCAGGGTCCATCCATGAAGTCCTGCGAAGAGGACAAGGGCCAGAGACAGGACTGGAGATGGTTACACCTATAATGTAGCTCAGGCAAGAACCGTGGGTCCAGGTCTGAGCTTAAAGAGTGCTCCTGGAGCAGAATGGGGAGAGGGGATGCCCTAAATGAGGCTGGTCAGGGCCACTAAAGCCTATTAGTGCCCTCAGGGCCCGGGCCATATGAGCTTCACAGCCTCACTAGAAGCTATAGAAATATCTTAAACCCCTACAAAACCCAATAGGTAGATCCTGCTCCTGCCTCTGCTCATAACCACTTGAAGTTTTCCTGGTGCCCTCCTGTGTATCACTCGGATCTTGGGAAGGGGGATAACTGGAGCTGGGAATCCGAGTGCTCAGACCAACCCCAGGGACACAGCAAACATACCAGACATGCCCCACACGAAATGGGATCTAACAGGGAAAAGGACAGGGAAGGTGGAGGGGGATCCATTATTCATGAATGCAACAGTAGCACAACACAGCCTCAGCAGCGTTGGATAAGGTTACAGCAGAAACAAGGGTTGGTAACAGCATGCCAAGGCTCTGCTTCTTGGGTGCAGAAGACAGAAGGGTGTTGGGCCTTCCCTTCCCTTCCCTTCCCTCTCTCCTGGGATATATGACAGCAGAAATACGTTTCCTTGGAAAGCTCTACTCTTGGTCCTTTGAGGAAGATTGGGGAAATTGGAAGCCCACGCAGCACGGGAAGAGGGAGAAGCATCTCCCCAGAGAGGCAGCAGACAAGGGAGATCAGGGTAGCAGAGGAAACGTGAACGTCAATCAGATGGCCAGAGGCTCCTGGTCAGCCAGACTCAGAGAATGGGGTCCAAGAGCTTTGGTGCAGGCTCCTGGATGGATGTATCAGAGCATCCTCTCTCTCTCTCCCTGTTACCTGCTCCCCTTCTCTGCCTCTCACCAAGGCTGATCCCCACTTCCTCGGGAAACCTATCAGGGCTTGGCACTTATCTCAAATGACAACATGTATTTGCTCTGGCTCTGCTGTTTCACACAAAACAATGATTTCTATTACAGCTTCTAGACACCCTTTTTTTCTTCTTCTTCTTCTTTTTTTTTTTTCTGTTTGCTGCTTATTCTCTTTCTTCCCCTTGCAGCCAGAGGCACGGGCTCCTGGCTGCTCAACATCCCTGGCTGCCTGGGCAGGAGACCAGGCTCTGGCTTTGCACCACTTGGCGTGGGAGCATCCTCAGCGTACGATAGAGCATTTATGACAAAGAGGGGAAATCACTGGCTCCTGAAAAGATGGAGGTTAAACAGAGCTCATTGATTTGCAGAGAAAGGGCTGTAGCCTTTATAGCTCGTTTCTCCTGGAGTGGTGTCACCTGTGATGGTTTCTTTACCAGGCTACTTAAATGGTGCATGATGAGCTAGGTCTAGCCTCTCTTTCAGGGGGGAAGTGGTGACTATTATATGTATCACTGTGGCTGCAAGGGCTGGATCAGGTCTGTGGGGTAAGGAGGGGGATTGCTTCCTGGATGCTTGGTGTGTGTATGCATAACACAGGTGTTGGGCAGGACAAGCATGGAGGCGTTTGGCTCAAACTGGTAGGTTCCTGCTCATCTTTTGGATCTGTTTGGTGCGTATGGGAAAGACAAAGGGGGGGGGTCAGATGTTGAATGTGAACTATCAGCTGGGGGGGGGAATCCACCACTCGCTATAGCGCTTTTGTTTTGCTTTGATTGGAATCAGACCTGAAATATTGGAGCTGATGGGAAATGAAGAATTTCCTACCCTAGGCAGCTTGTGTAAGGCAGGAACATGCTCAGGCAAAGTGAAGGTGACCTCCCAACTTAATAGGTGAGGAGGTGGCAGTAGGTGTAAGCTCATGCCGGCAGCGTGGTGGCCCTGGGACCACAACACATTTGCAAGGGCCACTGTGATGGAATAGAGCACGGGCTGAATTGGGCTCTTGTTCAGAGAGCTCTTACTCAGCCGGGGAAGGCTTTGCAGGATCAGACCCTGTTGGTGCTGCAGGAGGTGCTGATGCTGATCCAGTGCTGTGCCTGGAGGGATGTATGGCTGGAGCACGCTGGCTTGGACCATGTCCCAGGGATAGCACGGGGGCTGCCAGGCACTGCAGCCAGGAGTGCTTACTGCTCACCTGGAATATGCTGTATGACATACTTAGAACCCCCTGTTGTTGTGGTTTTTTTTTTTTCATTGTTTTTAATTACATCCAGCTTTTGTGATATTCCTGCTGGTGGTCGGCCACATGGTTTTGCAAAAAAAAAAAAAAAGAAAAAAATACAACAACAAAAAAAACCTCTGCCACCCAGCAGTTTGTGGGCCCTGTGCCTGCCTGTGAGCCAGGTCCCATCTGGCTGTAATTACTAGCTTCGCATCAGCAGAAGAGTGTAATATTTAAACACAAATGTTCGGTGTTTGCATAGCAAACCTCGGGATGGAAAACTCTTGATAATCAGCCTGCAGGAGAGGAGGTCTGCTGCAGGTGAGCACCAAGGTGTATGGGCTGCAGCCAGACTTTGTGGGTTTTCATGGGAATGGAGGGAAGAGTAACACTGAGTCCAGGAGCCCTGGAGGCCTTCATGCCTTGTTCCACATAGAAGCTCCATACAGCCTTGCAATCCTCATTTCTTGCTTAGACAAAGAGGAGCCACAGGCAGAGGAGCTCCAACTGCAGGCTACAAGCCACGCAAGGCGACATAGTATGAGCTGATCCTGGCAGAGGTCTCCCAGCTCCTATTTAATACATATGAGATACCACCCTGCAAGCCTTGGTGACTAAAAGAGTTACTGAAGGCTCCTTGCCTGGAGCAGTAGCCATCAGGATGGATAACAATGTCTGGTGGATCTCAACAGCTCAGTGACCAGCTATCTCCAGAGAGGAGCACAGATTCTGGAGTACCCAAGCTCACAGGAACACAGACAGTGTATTGCATTGGCCACAAAAACTTAGATTGAGAGCACAACAGGTGCTAGGACCTTATGTCCCCCAGAGAAGGTGGCTGATGGTGAGCCCAGCCCTTCTAAGGGGCCTTCCCCCACCTGCAGGGGACCCAGTCTGATCTCTCCTGTGTGAGACTTTGCCCGTCTGCCCTTCACTGCTGCCCACAGCATCCTCCTTTTGGTGTTAAGATCCAAGGAGGACCTGGCACACTCAGCCAAAGTCACAGTCCTGGAGCTGCTGGTCTGCATCCCACCTACCATAGGCTAAATGGCCTCAAAACCTCAGTTTGCTCTCTGGATGGAGAAGAAAAGGCCTGGAGATGGCTTTCATTCATGATGCCATCGTATGGCTAGGTGCTGTCTCTTCCTGAGCTTGTCCTGCCGGTGTTCAACCTGTTGCAATTTGTCATTTTAGACCAGCAGGAGGCTAGAGCAGATGTAGGGTCACAAATGCCTCCACACTATCTCAGGGGGCTTGGGGGCCTCTTCTCTGCAGCGTGTGTACCCCAGGCGAGCCAGCCGTGCTGTCGTCATTGCCTCCGAGCAGCATTGCTCATCTCAGCAAGCTTTAAAGCCGCATCCTGACAGACCAAAATAAATCAATCAATAAATAAATTGTCCGTCTTGTCTACTGGATTCTGCAGTTTATTTCCTCGGTGCTGATGAAAAATAGTTGGATGCTTAGTAGCTTCATGAGACTAATTATGATAAATGGCCCCATCGCTGCTAATATCCGGCCATTAATTCCCAGATGGAGCTGCAGAAAATGTCAGGAATGGAAATGTCAGCTCTCTAAAAGGACCTGGCAGGTATTGAAGTGGGGACTGGAGCGTCAGCAGAGGAGGGAGCAGGAGGAGAGCTGGGAATTTGCAAGATGATGATATGCATTTGGAAGCTGTAATTCTTCCGACTTGATTGCACAGATTCTCCCAGTTACGTCTCTCTCAAGCAATGCCACAGCCATTGCTTCCTTCTGATTTTGCCCACTCTGAGCTCTGTTCCCAGCACTGAGGCAAAGGGTTTGACACTCACTAAGTGGGTGACACTTCCTTTGGGCAGAAGAAGCTCAACCTTAGGCTTCGGGAATCTCTTCCCTGCTGAGATACCCAATAATGTTCCACTCTCTCCAGGATGGGCACACTAGTAATTTCCTTCACCCCAAGTGCAGGGCGGGCAGGCTGACTTGCTTCAAAAGGTCATGCCCAAGCTCAGCTTTCCTTCTCCTCTGGGTTTCATATTTGTATTCACATTCATATTTACCTTGCTACAATAATCACAGTTGCATACAAAATTCAGACAGAAAGCAGCAAAAATCACTTGTGTGGTTTTGCTTCCCACCAATAGTTTTTCACGGTTTCTCTGTGAGAGAGCTCTTTATGGGAATATTCACTGCGAAGTGAGGAGGTACTTCAAGAGTAGATGAACCAGCCAGATAAATTATATGGCTGCCCAGGTATTGACTGTGTTACTGATGGCAGGAAGTCAGGCTGGCACCTGGTGCGATAGATCAGCTGATGAACAACTGTCAGGAAGGGATATTTTGAAGCATTTCTAAACCTAAAAGTGTTGGGGTGTCCTCTCCTGTGGAGGGATGCTGCTCTGACGTTGACATGCTTGAACTTCTGCTTCTGACGGTGTCAAACTTCCTCAAAGGCCTGGTGTGAAGAATTGCATCGATTTTTTATTTTTTTTAATTTTTTTTTGTTGTTGCTTTGTTAAGCCCATCGGCTCAGGCCCTGCTCTGCAAAGCTTCTGAAATGGTAATGTTCAGGTGGGGATCTATCCCAGCTTTTGGCACGTGCTTTCAAGTGGAAAACATCTGAACAGGTTGGGGATTCCTTGATCCAATGCCAGTTGGTTGAAAGAAAGGCTTTTTGCAGGAATATTTTATTGCTTGTCAGTGAAGGATGGAATTTTTGTTCAAACCCAGATGATTTCGACCCTTACCTGCTGAGAGTAGATATAACATTGAGCCTGATGGGCTTGGTCCAGACCACAGATTTGAAGCAGAGCTCCCCACAGCCCCCAGCAAGTGCCCTTATAGTAGCAGGCCAAGATGTCTCCGTCTCTCTCATAAAAAGCTTTATGTTCCTCTGGGAGCTTCAGGGACAGCTTCCAACCCTTCTAAAAGTAGACAAGTAATTTCTTCTGATCCTGTTGAAACGAAAAGTGTCCCCCTGATCTCCCTTGAGCAGTCAAAACTGATGGGCTGAGAACCTCGATCCCTGTATGTTGTCTGGGAATGCCCGAGTTGTAAGACTGCTAGTAGCTCTTCAGAAATGGCTTGCAGTTCTTTTAGGATCGTTTTCACCGGGGGCGGGTGACAAATTCCCTAGAAGAGAGCAGGCTCTATCTATAGCCTCCTGAGCGCTGTGTTTTGCATGCTTGAAGAGTGTTTATATGTGAATCTCTGAAATTTCTGAAGAGTGCCAGGAAATGTCACCTCTCAGGCTACATCCTCCCCAGTACAGACGGAGAGTGTTGGCTTCCTTGTGAAGCAGACCCTGGTGCTCTTACCTGGGATGACTCGTGTCCCAACTGTCAACAGCCCCCTCTCTGCAAGAGCAAGGCCACAGCCACCTACCTTCATGCTCCTGGGTGTCAGTGGTTACCCTGACAGCTCCATTTTGATGCTTTCTTCTAGGAACACGGGGAGGTGCCTGCACCGTATTTGTAGGGGAGCTACAGAGCTCCAAACCCCCTGTGTCCTGACAAATGACCTGTCTGTACACCATCTTTGGTTACATGAAATCTGGCTGAGGCTTCCGAGGAATTTAAGGGTCTAACCCCAGGGGATTTGGAAGCCAGAACATGTGATCTTCAGGAGCATCTCTGCCACTAACCCTCTCTGAAATCAAGGTCCTCATAAAGTGCACGTAGGCTCTTCTTGGAAAAATGTCCTAGCTCACTGTTGGCTGACAGGCTCTTTCTACCTGCAGCCCTATGGAGAAGACAGCAGCATTGTGTTTGGGACAATTCTGGCCAATGCAGCTGAACCGGTTGTGTAAAAAAAAACAACAACAACAACAAAAAACAAACAAACAAACAAAACACCTACTGCAAGCTTCTCTGCCCATCGCTGCTGAGATCTCATCGTCTGAGTCTTGCCTAGCTTTTCCAACCACCACCACTCCCTGCCTGCTCAGGCTTGGCCCTGGCAATCATCACTGTCATCTTCCTGCTTCTGGCCAGCCCCCCACTTTCTGCACACCCTGGAAGCAACCTCTGCCTGCAAATTCCTTGGGAGATCCTTCTGGCTGGGCTGATGGTGTGATCCTGAATGGGAAAGAACATACCCTGGGGACATGATTTGCTGCAGCACGGTGGTGGAGACAAGGGAGGAAGCTAACCAACAAAAAATGTCACTCTACTGGGGTCTAAATCTCATTTGTTTTTTGAGGCTGCTGTGAAAACTGTGATTGGAATGTGCGGAATTCACAGCTGGCTGCTACGAAGTGCTTCTCCGGTCCCAGCCTGCCTGAATTCAAGGTAACAGCTTTGTGCTGAGAGCGCTGTTGAAAGCAGGAGGAATATAAGGTGAATCTGGCTCGATACCGCCTCACCAGCATCCATCTGCCTCTTCAGAAGGGCACAGGCTACAGGCAGCCAGACCTTGTCCTAACTCCCCCTGCTTTATGAGTATCTCATGAGTTTGTGTTCTGGGGTTTGATCTAAGGCGTTTCTCGTCAAATGTACTGCCAGCATTGTCAACATGTGGTGTTTTACTCCAGATCAATGCTGTATCTTGTGTGTGGGAACACGTGTAGGTGTGGAGACAGAGAAATCTGGGTCCTTATTCTCTGGTGGCCTTGTGCTGTGAGGATCATTTACACCTTCAGCAAAATGTGTGTGGGGTGGGTATGGAAACACTGCTAAATCTGAAGGGGCCTGCCACCCACGGCTGGGTAGGTGCAAGTGATGAAACAAAACAACATGCGCATCATCTCTGAGGTCCACAGAAGTTGGGGGTTTTGCTATTTTGTTATTCATCCCATAAGTAGAGGAAGGCCGCTCTCTGAAGAAGTGAGCTTTGGTGCCATATGCTCTCCAAGCAACGGTGCTGTCTGAGCTATCGGTTTGGGATAGATGCACAAGAGCCAAAGGGGTGAAAGTGGAGGGGAGGAAAGGTCCGTGAGCTGTTGGAGGCACAATACAAGAGAGAAAATGGGGTCTTCAGCCAGAAAAGAGCCTCAGAGACAGAAGGAACCATTAGCACGTTTCATGTATTTCCCCTTCCCAGAGCCAGCTCACATCCAAACACCTACTGAATACTGTTTTGACTCTCACGTCTGGTAACTGGGGGAGATGAGAGCTCTTTCCCTTTCTGTGGGTTCCCTGCCTGTGCTTTAACCATGCCAGTGGTCTGACTGGTAGGATGGGGAGAGCAGTGCTTTCCTTCTCCCAAAACAGCCTTGCACTAGGAAAAATCCTGGGTGAGCCATGAATCAGCCTGCTTCAGCGGGGACTCGGGAACCTCTTCCTGGAGAACTGTTTTCTTGGGAACTCAGCTTCACCTATAAGTAAGTACAGGCAGAAATGTGGCCTTGAAAGAGGCTTTGGCAGAAAAGGAGCAGGAAGAAGAACTATTAGAAGAAAAACAACGCTGAACCTTTTGTGCTGGCCCAGCTGGGGACAGCATCGCAGCTCGGATTGATGCAAGACGGGGAAAGCACAGAGACGCTCAGCTGTGCCAAGTGCCACCGCTGCCACTTTGAACCTGCCTTTTGCAAGTGGTTAATTAGCTCTCACACCGCCCTGCCTGGCCATCCTGAGCTAAAGGAACACCCATAGAAGCAGGACACGGTGTTGGTACACCCTGGGAGCAAGTCTCTGGGGAACCAGAAGGCCCTTTTAAAGGCAGGTCAGGAAATGAGTCAGTCATGGATGGAGAGCAGGGTGGCTCACACACCTGTCTGCTTTCTGTTCTGGCCTGGTGGGTTTGTGAAGGCCCAGCCAGTTGAAACAGCTCAGCTTTCATCTCCTGACTCGCTGGAGCGTTTTGTGTCGGACTTTGAAAGCCTGGTCAAAAATGAAGCCTAGCTAACCGCAGGGACAACAAAACCTGCTGTGCATCTCAACCCGTGCGGAGCAGATAAAGCCAGTGTGGAAGGGATAGGTATTTTAACCATGTAAAGGGGCTCCACCATTGCTTCCTCCTGGCCAGAGGAACCATCTGGGATGTGACTCCTGGGAATTCCAGCAAGAGCTTTAATTATATCAAACCTAATCGAGGCAAGCCAGCATGTATTCCCGTTTTAAATAAAGCAGTATGGCTGGCAGTGTGATGGAGAACCTACACCTGGGAGTTTCTCCAGCAGCTGATGCTTTGAGCAGGGGAAGCTTGTTGTGGGGTGTGAATCCACAGAGACCACCCTGCTGCACTGGGCTGATCTGGAGAACAAAATGGTGGGAGCAGGGCATGGCTGGGAGAAAGCTTTCTTACTGGGAGAAGCTTGTGTTTCTTCCCTGGGGCTCTGCCTGCCACAGCCTCCATCTCTCTCTGCCCAAACCTCACATCCTCTTGCTTTGCAAGTTTTCAGATGGCAGAAGTGACTCTTCTACCCTTGACTCCCAGGCCCTTTCCACCCCAGTGCCAACCTGACTGCATAAGCTGGTGCTCATCGCCTGGGCTCTGCTGCCTCCCCGTGGCATGCCCCCCCACCGTGGCAGCCCCACTGCCCCCATGCACGAGGCCAGGCAGGTGTCCCTCAGGCCAGACTACTGGCTCTTTGGTCCTCAGGAAGCTCTGCAGAACTCTACTCCTCTGGTCCTGCTTTCACCCATATTTCTCAGAGGTGTGGAGCTGTGCAGCAGCAGGACTTGCTCTCAGCTCTCTGCCTGCCTGGCCGAGGCTGGAAGATGTTGGGGGGTGAAGGGGATACAAAGCAGGCCCTGCCCATGGCTCCCCTCTTGTAGAAGCCTTCAATCTGGTCTCCTGCTTCATCCTTTCCTCCTCTGCCCTTTGCTCTCCCTCACACTAGATCTCTTCTAGCTTTTTCTTCTCCTTAAAAGCATTCCTCTGCTTCTTCTACCTCCTCTGTCTCCACCAAAATAATTCAAACCTGTTTTTCCTCACTCCCCTGTGGGGCTGGTACTGCTTGTCCCTTCCCCACCATCCCCTCCCTGAAGAAGCAGCTTGATAGAGCCCTCCCAGCAGGACCCAGTGCTGTCTTCCCCTCTGACATGTTCTCCAGGGTTATAGCACATGCTAATAGTCACCTGTCCCCACCTGGTGTGACCTTCCAGGTGTGACCACTCAAGAATTTCATGGGTGCATAAGCTCAGCTGTAGACAAGCCATCGTGCAGCTATACATCCCACAATCTGCCTGCCTACAATGGTTTTGGAGATGGGATGAAGGAGGGATATGCTGGACCTTCCTGGACAGCTACCAGTAGGTTTGGCTGCCAGCTGGCATGGAAGGTGGTACCAGGGCAGCAGTTACCAGCCCCTCACCTCCATCATTCAGGGAAGGGGGGCTGTCCCAGAGACACTCTGCAGCGGACCCAGTTCCTCAGTGGGGTGTCTGAGCACCCTCATCCTGGTCCTAGCACCACTGGGAGGCAGGAGTTGGTGGTGGCTCTGCAGTGGTGGTGGCTTGGTGGCAGTGGCCTCTCGTGGTGGGTTATGTGATGGCTCTATTGGTGCTGCTGGTAGGGCCAGTGGTGGCCCTGAGATGATGGTAGTGGCTCTGAGGAGGGGCTTTGAGAAGGCTCAGTGGTGGTGTCTCTGAAGTGGCACTGGGGGCCTGGTGGTGTCATAGAATGGTTTGGGTTGGAAGGGACCTTAAAGATCATCTAGTTCCAACCCCCCTGCCATGGGCAGGGACACCTC
>JAOQGH010000003.1:16522354-16554596 GCA_025769975.1 Gallinago jamesoni | reverse complement strand
CCCCCCCCCCCCCCCCCCCCCCCCCCCCCCCCCCCCCCCCCCCCCCCCCCCCCCCCCCCCCCCCCCCCCCCCCTCGGGGGTGGGCCCACAGAGGGGACCCCAGAGACCCCGTACCGGCCCAGCCGCCCTAGGCCCCAGCCGTCGGGGCGTGGGGCTGCCCGGCGCCTCCCCCGGACCAGCCCAACCGCCCCGGGGGGAGAGGGAGGGGAGAGGGGGCACCGCCCCCGCCATCCGGATGGTTGCGCCCGCCCCCTCCTCCCGTAGCAACGAGGTCGGCGTCGGTCGCCGGCATCCGGGGCGCGACGGGCCGGCCGGTGCGTACCGACACCGGGAAGGGCCGGGCACCCACCGGCAGGCCACCCCCCGGCCCGGGCAGCGCCGCCGGCTGTGGGTCCGGGGCAAGCCCGGGGCTTGGGGGTCTAAGGAGGGGCTGGGGGGGGGACGGGACGGGACGGGGCCCCGCTGGGTTGGGCCTAGTGGTGGTGGAGGTGGGGGGCGAGGGGCTGGACAGACAGACAGGCAGGTGTGGGTGATGAGGGTGTTCCCCTCCTGTGTTTCAAGGCACTGGAAATGTCGGGAGGGTTTGTCTTCCTCAGAGGGTCAGAAGCGGGGTGTCCTCCCCGCAATTAGCTCAATTAGTTACGGCCCCCGCGCCGCCTGAGTGAAAGAAACCAGCGGCCGGAGTCACGGCCTCAGTACTTCCCGTGGTGTCCTGCGGCAGCCACCACGGCTGTAACCGGTGGTGCCACCGGGTCGTTAACGGCGCTCTCTGTAACATCCGTTCTTCGGTTCCCCCCTGCAAATCCTGGGGTTCTCCCAGTGGTTGCGCGGCATTGGCCCATGGAGAGAGGAATGCATTTGAAAGACACGGGGGAAAATCAGTTTTTAAACTACACAAATCGGCAGAGGGAACGGGCTGATACAGAACTGGAAATTACTTTCAACTCCCTTTTTAAAGTAGAAGAGATTTGAAGTAGAGAATAACTTTTAAAGCAGCTTGTTGGGAGCGCGTCGCCTTGTCTAAGCCTGTATATGTGGCTTAAATTATAGGAAGGAGGAATTTTCACATGTTGGTGTCTGGATGGTGCAGTAGTTGGGGTTCTGGCTATCCACAGATAGATTTCAGATAAATGACTACTAGATTTTCAATCTGCAGTTTTGCTTAGCGGTTAGATTATTTTTTAAAGTACTTTTCTCTTTTCCTGTTGCAATTCTTAGCTGTTTAGAACCTTATTTGAAAGAAAAGAGGCTTTCTTAGTCCGTTTTGTCAAAGCTTTGGATCAAAGAATAGAAGTAGAGGAAACGGATCAAAAAGCTCGTACCAGACATTGAGCAAGACACGTGGGAGTTTGGCTTCTTGGATATGTAAAGCCTGGATTTACCAAGGAAATTGTAATTACAGTTTTGCCACGATGACACACAGACGCTGTAGCTAATATTGTGTCAGCAGTGCCATTAAGATATGCTCTGATTTTGAATAGTTCAATTTAGCATAGTACAATGTACCTGGTATATCTAGGAAACGTGCTTTTCAGGTGTGAGAGAGCATGACTGAACTGCTGGAGAGATGGGCGTTTCAGCAGTCGTGAAAAGATTTATATTTTTTTTCCAAAGCTTATTATAGCTAAAGCTGGGATGGCTGGGTGCCAGGCAGGTGTTTGCCATTGACGAGCGGGGAGATGCTCCTGGAGGCAGAGGGGCAGCAGAGAGTGAAGGGTTATAGAGGTGGGCAGAGGATCTGCTTTCAGGAAGACATTTTATCTGCTTACAATGAGCTGAACTCCTTTTTCCCTTCACCTTGTCAAAAGGGAACTCCAACCCTGTGGAAAGTGCTCGGAGTGGGAAAGGGATGAAGGCTGTGAATGTGGCGGGCAGACGGCTTCTTTGCCCGCAGCCCCAGCAGCCCGAGTGTGACACTAACGGGGCTCAGGGCAGTTTCACTGCTTTTCTTCAGGATTCCTCAGGCAACCGAGAAATCCTCGAGCGTGAGCTATTTCACACCATTGGCAGTTGCTCTACCAGAGCTGCCTGAAAGCTCGGGCTGTTGTTGTGTCCTTGCTGCAAGGTGGAAGGTGTTCCCTTCCCCGAGCAGTGACAGCCTTGGCAATCCACGCCAAGCTCTGCTGCCCAGGGGTGAGAGTCACCCTCAGAGGGAGGGTGGGGAGGACAGCCCTACAGTCTGCATAGTGCTCATCGTTCTGGGGGGAGCAGGAGGGTGGAAGGTGCTGTTGGCAGAGTTGGAGGCTGGGGAAGAGTGAACTGCTCAAGAGTAAACCCCTTGGCTCAGCAGCTGGGCTGAATAAAAGAGAGACTGTCTCTCTTCTTGTCTTCTAAACCAACCTCGAGACCTGCAAGCTGGAGGCTGGCACCAGAGTGAGCTGCCCACCATGCTCTGGGAAACCTCCTTGCTGGAAATGCTGGCCACATCCCACCAGCTGGGGTGGTAGGAGAGGAGGGTTCCCTTTATGCTTAACAGTTCTCCCGTCTCTATATCAGCTTTAGTGTGCTCTGACAAGGTGTTCTACTCGTTTGTCTGGGAAATTGCTGGGGAAGCTTTGGAAGCCTGGTTTTGTTCTTTATTTTGGTTGGTGCATCAGGGGTTTTTTGCAGTTAAAAACACCAGACCCTCCCTCTGTGCAGCTGGGAGAGCATGACAGATGGATGTTTTTGAGCTGGACGCTGAGTAGGGGTTTGTTTTGTTTTGAGAAGTGCTCAGGAAGAACTTTATGGAGGTGTGAGTGAGTACAGAGGGAGCAAAGCAGGGAAGAATTAAGCTTGCTGTGGGCAGGCTTGGTACACACTTCCCCCATCACGGGAACTCGGCTGTCAGTAGCAGCAACCACATTATTTTGGTTCTAGGCAGAGATTGCCAGCCCTACTAAATTGGGAGTGGGTTCAGTTGCTCAGCCTGCTAAAGGTTGAGATGAACCTCGCATCCTGGGGTTAGCTATTTTTCAATTGGGTGGGTTTAGGATTCTGGTCCTAAGAGGTAAAAGTAGAGCAGGTCACGTAGCCACCTCTGCCCCTGCTGCCAGGAAGAGGGTGCTCAGGTGACACATCGGGGGAGCCACCGCAGGGTCGTTCTGCCTTGCTGCTGTTCTCTGTGTCGGTGCAGCAGGCACAAAAGAGCCCAGCAGTGATTCATCAGGAATCCTTGGATCTTGGCTGATACCAATCAATCCTGCTGGGCTGCTAAAATAGATATGGCCAGAGCATAAAATAGCTAATAAAAACAAAATCCTCCATAGAAAATTCATTCTTCAGGGTATGAGGTTCCAGTTGCCGTGCCAAAGAGAAGCTGAGAAGGAAAAGATTTGAGATTTTCTAGCTTGAAGGAGGGGAGGGGGTATTATTGATCTTGTCTCCCAGGTCTCTCCAATCTGTTCGTTTACTCAGTTTCACTTAAAGGATTCGCATCATGGTAACCTTGATTTATTATCTGATTTCTTTTTGATTCAACCTCTCAAAATTGTGCACTGGCTTGAACCTGCAGTAATAAACCAGCACAGCTATTCCCTCTTATCTCCGGCATGCGTGTAATGCTTTCTCTGCTGTGTGTACCTGATTCATTCTTGCAGACAGGCAGCAAGGTGAAATTTAGAAAAAAAAAATTGCCCTTTTTTTTCAAGAGTCTAGGATGGGCAGAGTTTTCACTCCGTTCAAGGGCAGAGCGGACAGGGCATGGCAGGAAAGGATGCTGTGTTGTCATATCCCTGTCAGGATGAGACTCCAGACGGGTCCTATGCCAGCTGTGGCCTTCAAGACCTGCCAAGGTCTTTCTAATGCTTAGACTCCCCTGTGGCAGCCTGTTGCAGAGGCTTGGCCTCCAGAAATAAGCAAGGCAGATGTGTGGGTCCCAGCAGGGGTGGGGGGGACACAAACCCTTAGTCAGGTAGGGCTGGATGAGGAGTCTGGGTCTAGCCCTGAGCGGGAATTGATGAATAAGCTGTATTGCACTCGGGGTAGCCTTGAGAGACACCGCGGAGAGCTTTGACTCATAATTTATAGGAATAAGCTGTGCGGGTATGTGTACATCATTACATCGGCGCATGTGTGTGCAGGCTGGAGGGGCTTGTGTCACTTAAGCTGTACTAATTAGTTACAGTAGTCATCTCTGTGTTTAGACAAGCCTAAAATCAAGGGTTGCGTTATCATCGTGCCGGAAGTCCGAGGGCTGCTCTTAATTAGTATCTCAGTGTGTGAAGGTTTTTATAAATTGAAGCCATACAGCTGTGATATTTGCCTGGACTCGCATGTCCCAAGGTGGAAGAGTAGAAATTATTTGTGAGCTGAGATCACCAGCAAAAATATCCCCTGCAGGAGGAAAGAGAGGGAAGCTTCTGGCTATATTTTAATATTCGTTAGGCAATGCTTAAACATCTCTCCTGAATTATTTAAATGAAAGAGACTACACCTGGGAGTAGCTGTGTTGGTATCTAGGCTGTAGCCTACTCCCACCGGAGTCAAGCGTGACAGGGTTTTTGAGGAATCTGGGTAGAGCAAAAGTAGCACTTCTCTTGTAGTCCCAGTTTACTCAAATTCTCCTGGCAGCCTTTTGATTCCTGCCGCAGATCAAGGAAGCCCCCGCTGCTTCAGGAAAGCAGCTTTTCATGTGCACGCTGCTGGTTTTCTCCCTCCAAAATCCATCTGGAGCAATAAAGCGCTCTCTTTCCCCAGGGTTAGTGAGCCATTGAGTCACCCGCATGAGACCAATGGCTCCCAGGTCACAAAGACAGCACTTGGTATCGAAGCAGGAGATCGAACCTACCTTGTTACCCACTCATCTTAGCGAGTCAACGCTATCCAGCGCGGTGGGAGGGTGTGGAGGAGTGCCAAAGATTAAGTGTTTAACAGGCTCAATGTCTTTCCACTCCAGCAAACCCAGGGTTGGATCACAGCATTTGTTCTCCTAAGATGGATAAAGCAAAGAAGGATTTGATGAATTCTCTGGGTATGAGCCCCAACCCTCCTGATACCAGCAATGAGGCTTCAGGCTGGGACTGCACTCCAGGAACGAGTTTGTTGCTTCCTAATAGCTGCAACCAGGGGCCAAAGAAATACTCATCCTTTAGACAAAATACATTTTATGATGTCCTCACTCCAGGAGCCTCCAACGTCTCAAGGGTAAGTGCAAAGAGCAATTCTTTTTATACCACTGTCCTTCTAAAATGGAAAGACCTGGTATGGAGAAATATAGCCTTTCACCCAGGTCCTAGCAATTAATTTTGATCAGAGGCCTTTGTGGAAGACCTTGACCCTTACAAAATGAAGCCGTAAAGCTCTTGATCATAATTGTGCTGCCTTCCTCAGTGGCCAGGGCTATCACTGTTGTGCTATCACCCAGATTTAGGGTGCCAGCATGGTGGGGCAGGCATGTGGTTTGACTGCAGATGATATTTGGAAGTAAAATCCTCATGCCTGCTTGCCTAATCAGCCCCCAAAACACATCTTGAGCTGACAAATCCCCTGCTTCTCTGTGCATTGGACTGAAGTTTCCAGGTATTTGTGCCTCTTTGAGCCTTTTCTGACCATTACTAACAGACTGAATTGTTCCTAAAGCTCTGGTAAAATTGATCTTACAGTCTCACTTTATCTCTGGACCTCTGTAACCCACCCTTCCACTGTGCTACAACTGTGCTTTGTTATCTCTGATACTTCCCTTGCTGCATTTCAGGATGTTTGTCCTGGCCCCCAAATGCACCACGCTTTGCTAAAGCAGGCGGACCTTGAGCAGCACACTCCTAAAGGTAAATATACTGAGAGGAAACGTGATGTGGCAGGAAAAGGGGCCATAACTTTTATGATTGCTTATAGTGAGCGTGCTGGGAACTAGGCTGATGACTCCAGGTTAAGTGCTCTGCTTTCATTCTGCTGTCGGTGCCAGGAATGGAGCTGAGCTACTTGAATGTCCCATGAAAAGTGAGTTTAGAAGTGGAACAAAGTGATCTGACTGGGTGGTAAAACCATGCTCCCTTTTCTCCTGGATTTCTACTGCCCCCAGGGTTCAGAGTACACTGCATTGCTGCCTATGGGAGTTTGGGCCCACGGGCCACATGCCAGGAGAGCATCATGACATATGGAGCCAGCAATGCCCCTTTCCTGTGAAAATGGGACCTGCCTGTGAGAGCTGTACTCAGGATCTAGATACCTATAGCCACAATTATGGTTCTCTCTCATTGAATCATTCTGCATCCAGCTGTGCCCCAGAGCGGCTTGTTCTCCCTAGATGCAAGGGGCCTCTGGGTATACAGAACTGCTGGTCCCACCTGCTACAAGAGCTTATTGTATTATCATGGATGCTCAAATATAGGAACAGAGCATGGTTGAAAGGTTTGCCAGCCCTCTCCTGGCCCCAGAGAACTCTTGGGGATATGGATCTCAGGCTGGAAGTGGGTGAAAGTGTGCATGTGAGAGATTTTAGTCTTAGAGAAAGATGGTAACTATATATACCACCTTCCTGTGCTTAGAAGTGACATTTATTTTCATGAGTGAGGACAAATGACTGCATCCTCAAGTGAATCTTGACAAGCTAGACTCATCCCTAACAAGTGGAGACAGATCTCTATTTATGATCTGCTGCTTCTTCAAGGGGGAAGAAGCTATCAAGCTGGAAATGTAAATGCAAATGAAACACTAAGTATTGACATAAATAGTTGATAGTGCACAAAGTGCCATAATGGATGGTGCCATAGATTTTGCAACAATGAAGTGACAAAATTGGAACAGCTGTGCTCCCTGACAACAAATATAAATCAGGGCCATTCTGTAAGGACCCCAAGCAAGAGATATGCATGAGGCTAAAGGAGCTGTAGTAAACCCTCTGCATTTTAGGGATTCCTTGAAATTACTGTAATTATGCATGTTGGTGTGGACAATGCAAATGTTTTTAGGATGATATTTATTCCAGGCTAGGTGCCTTTCCTAAGAGAGAGGAGGCAATTCAGTGGCTATTTCCTTCAGTCCCTAAGTAGACAATGTACAGCTACAAGGATTGTGTCAGGGACCATTTAAGAAGAGCAAGGGAATGTCCTCTGAGAGGACCCTTTCATCCAGAAACGTGCCTGGCTTCAGGATTATTGGCTGCTCTACACAATTGCTTTGAAATCAAGGGGTCATGTCCATGGTGCAAGCAGAAGCACATGGAGCAAGGTGAAGGATTGGTCCAAAGCTTGACATCCAAAATACCTGCTTACGAGCCAGAACCTTAAGTTTCTCCTCAGTGAAGTGTGAAAGTTCATCAAATGAAAAGCTCTTGTTCCACCAAAATCTATTTTTATCTCAATGCTTAGCTCTATCTAGGGAATAGTGCTTTTTAAAGCTTGCATGCAATTACTTAATTTAGGTTAAGCTTCAAATTCCCAGTGTGCTGCTGTTCTATTATTTGCAGCTTGTTTAGCAATATAAACAGTTTGGTTTATTTATGGGGTAAATGACATGGTTTAATTTCAGCCAGTTCTTGGAAATGTATACTTTTTGCTTAGTCCAAATTTCTGTTGAAAGCATTTGGCCAAATTGTGAGATTGTTAGCTGTTTAACTTTTTTTTTTTTTTCTCACACCATTGCTGATGTGAGTGGGAGGTTTGCTTGAGCAAAAACTGAGGAAAGCTTTGCCCCAAGTAAGGTGTGAACGGGGACTTCACCGCTTAAAGATGACCTGAGCAGCTTGTTCTCTCTTGCAATATTCATAAGCTCTTTATCACCATCTTGACCAAGTTTCTCCCAGCTGTGACTGACTCCTGGTCACGGGGCACCCCAGGAAGGCAGGGGAATCCCACCCTTCTCTGAGAGTGGGGGAAGCTGTGCGCTAGAGACAGGAACTTGCCCATGGTCATCTAGAGAGTCTGTAGCAAAGCTACAACAGAACAGAGCTCCTTAGAGCCAGGTCAGTGCCCTACCTCTTAATAAGGTGCATGACAGTAATTCTGGTATTCCTTTCTGTTTCCCATTCAATGTCTGCTTGATTTCTTTCACAAATCTAGTGAAATGACTTCTGCAGACAACCAAGAAGACAGCACAGTCCTGTGTGTGTGCATGCAAAGCAGTGTCACATCTGGTGGTTTCAGACTTGTGTTTCTCTTTGTCGTTTAGTCACAACCTTCAAGATACCTGAGGACTTTGGAAGTGTCCTGGATAAGCAAGTGATTGGACCGACCACCGAGAACCTCATCAAGTCAGATTTCCCAGTACAATCATTTAAGCCCAAAGTGCAAATTGCCTTCCAACAGCTTCCAGGGCAATGCTCTCGGAACATGGAGGTAGAGAAGTAAGTAACCAGAATGTGCCTAGACATAGTTATGGAATGGACACAGCAGATTAGGGTGTTGATTTTTGCTTTCAAGACATAAAATGTCGAAAATCTGTAGGAAAATACTATACTGTAGGGCATCATAGGGAGTGTACAAGACAATCCACTGGGATGCAGGAAGAAAATATTTTTGTGAAGAGTATTTCTTTCATCTTTTTCTCATCCTTTTTAAATTTCTATTTTTGTTTATGCTCTATAATGTACTTAGTACAATAGTACATGTATATAATTTATAAATGGGACTAGAATGATCGTTGTAGGTCCCTTTCAACAGAACTATTCTATTCTTTACATGAAGAAATATACATGTATGTGGTGTGTGCTCAAAACCTTTTTATTGGTAGGGGTGCATGATCAAAAAGTGGAGTAGTAGTCGTGGGAGCCCATGCATCTAGAAAGGTGCATTAAGTAGTTAATTCCCCATCTGATTCCAAACAGGAGAAGACAGCTATATCTCACCTTTGATATTGCTCAGCTCTTAGCCAACAAGGGGATAGACTCCAATCAGCTGATGCCAAGGCACCACAATCTTGACAATATGCCAACTATTGAGGAGAAGAAAGATCCTGTCTTTCCCGTCTACCTCCCATTAAAAGTAAGAGCGTTTGCCACTTGTGATCTGTCTCATTGCTTATACCACAGGATGTTTCTAAGAATTAGCCATCATTGATAAAGAAGTGATAAAACAAGGAAGTGCTTCAGAGCAGGTTTGGGCTCTGAACGGTCTCCTCAAGATGCTGAGCATCTTCTGCAGGATGCCCACAACTTTCAACAGAATTGATAGTCCTGTGTCATTTGTATGTCCACAGAAAAAGTGTTGTCTCATGTTTCCTTCTGGATGCAGAAGTCAGCAGTATTATTGTGTGAGGCCTCTCCAGGTGGTGATCTTAGCTCCCTAGGAGAAAGCTGGAGGTAGAAATGTTGCTGTTTGGGAGAAGATTGTTGAGAAAAGTGTTTGCACCTGGAGTGTTGTCCCTTTTCACAGCCCACTTAGGAACCGCAGATTAATTTTCCTCTCATGAAATTTTGTATCAGGTATTTTATTCTCTCTGAAATAAGACTTCATTTCACTCATCTCCTGGCTTTCTAGATATTTGACAATGAAGACTATGACTGTCGAACTCCAGAAGAGTGGATCTCACTAGGACTAGAGCCAGGATCTCATGATAGAAAGCCAGTGCCTGGAAAAGCACTTTTACCTACAGATGATGTACTAGGACACGGTAAAGCTTGAATGAATGAGGCAATGCTAACAATTACGGGCCCGTTCAGCAGAAGGGAACGTGTAGATTCTGATGAATGCAGCCCTGAATAGCAGAAAAGCAATAACTCATTCTCCCCAGGCTCAGGCAGACAGAGCGAGAGACCAGGGATCTCAACAGCTGTCAGTACTGCCCTGGACTGACTGTTTCCACTTTTTTAGAAGTAGCCTCTGAACATTTCGGAGTTAGATGCCCTGGGAATGACCCAGAGAAATAATAGATGGGAGAAGGCACAGGGTTTTACACCCACTCCCAGTTAGAAGAATGAGGACTCCATTGGAGGGTGACACACATGGGGCTGGAGCTGCACATGGGAAAGGAGAATGAGATCCCCACAGAACCCATGTGGGTAATGAGGGGTCCTGGATCCAGGGGTGAAGGAATCGGGAGGCAGAGGCGTCCCCAGGTATAGGCTGAAAAAGGCTGTAGGGGCATACGGGACCCAAATACAAGACTATGGCTGCAAAAAGTGAGGGGGAGTGCCTGAAGCAGGAGGTGGGATGATTGCCCAACAGGGAACTCACAGAGGTAAAGAGGAAAAAAATGGAGTGCTCTGGTGTGTGTAAACAGTTGGAAATACTAAACTGTAAGACTTGAGCTCATTATTTAGTTGATCACAGCACAAATTACGTGAGATTGACCTCAATTCAAACTAGTAAATGGATTTAACTGTAGCATCACCACTCTGATCAGGAAAGCCCATTTGCTGTAGCCTCCAGGAAAATGGACTAACCCTGTTTTAATCCTTGATTCTCTCAGAGGACCCTAAAAGCCAGAAGTTAATCTACAAGTGGATTGATGTTGGTGTTCTGGATTATGACAAGGAAACAGAGCTCTACTTGGTCCATAAAACAGATGAGAATGGGCTGGTGCGGGATGAAGAGGGGAGACCCATCCTCAATGGAGGAATAACTCCAGAAGGTGTGTTTCAAGTCAGGCCTTTTGGGACCTGGCATATACCCACGTCCAGTCCATTACCCACGCTGGTCCTTGGTAGAAATGGGAAGGACATCAAGAAGTCATTTAATTCTTCTCCCTGTTATGACTCTTGACACATGTCTGTTTAACCTGTCTGGAAAAAACTCCGGTAGAGAGAACTCCAAACCTTGATTTGACAATGTATTTGAGGCCTTCCATTTGGAGATACCTTTCTTTTTTCTCTGACTCCCATCTTTCTTGCCTTCAAGAAAAGTTAAATGACGGTCTTTCTGGGACAATGCCAATTTGAGGGGGAATGTAGACAGATTAAGATGAAGTACTCCCCTCTTGAAAGAGTTTGGAGATGCTGCTAATTCCGTGCTCCTTGTCTCTTGCTGTCCTCAGCTTTTGTCCATCATTTTAATCTCCAGTAAAACAGCCCAATTATATTGTCCATCAAAAAGCTGCTGTCAGCATCACAAGCTATTCAGAGATTTGGTTTCCCTGTAGACTCTTGTAAGCTTTACTTTCTTTTCCCAGGAAGAGCCCCATTGTTGTCATGCCAGTACTGGGTGCCACGAGTTTTCTTGCTGTTTCTGGCTGAAGATCCCCGGGTGTTTGCACAGCGGGTAGTTTCTGCCAACAGCTTGCGTAAGAAGACGCAGGCGCTGCTACTGTATCACCTGTATGTGGACTGCATGCCCACGGATGGACTAAATAGCATCAATAAGAAGAGCCTGCAGAAAGTGAAGCTGTTGGCTATGCATGCTTCCGAACTGCACATGGAGGAGAGGTAAAGCGTCAAGTACATGTCTGGAATCTCAGCCTTCATTCAGTCCATTAACATTGTAGGACTTCACAGAGCTACAAAACAAGTGGCAATGGAGGCAGATCTTGAGCATCCAACTCGTTGATTGTGGATCTCATCTGCCTTCCAGCCTTTGCGCGTGCACACCACCCTCTTGCCCAGAGTGTCAGCAGAAGTAGGTAGGACAAGAGCCCCAGGGACACATGTACAGGATGGGTGATCTGTCAGTGTTCCCGAGATGTACTTCATATGCAGATCCTCTGAGCCATGCTTACACCTGCAGTTAAATGGCCTTCAACAGCAGAAAGGTTAGACAGAAATGGCATGGTTGACCTTGCTGTCTCCCTGTGCTTTCAGGGAACAGATTAGTCATTGCTAAATTGATCTGCAGACCACCAGCTGTCTCCAGAAGTGGATGTTGTCTGCTGGTGACTCTTCTACCTATTAGCAGCTGCTAAAACAAATCAAAAGAAGATCTACCCAGAGTGAAGCAAACAGAACAGGAGATCTCCACCTGGATATAACTGAGCATCTCTTTGAGATGCAGTTCATATCAGGAAGGCATTTTAAGAGTCCCTGGGCTGATGAATCATGAGCCATTGGTGGTGTCACTGGGAATCAGCCATGACTGATTGCCCTGCTCAGAGACAGGAAGGTGTGAAGGGCTGCATGGTCTGCCAGCCAGACTAGAGTATAGCAGAGTAATTAGTCTCTGTTTGTGAGCAGAAATAGAGGTATAAAGAAAAGTGCTCTGCCTGCTTGAGGTGAAAGATGATGATTTCCCAGGGCAAATAGAGCAGGGTTTCAGCACTTATACACGGAAGTTTTGGCTGAGGAGACTGATTTCAGGAGGTGTTCAGAAGGAGGTAGTTGGGAGGACAGCTCGAATAACCCAACTTTTCCAGAAATGCCATCTATCTTCCTCAGTTCTTGGATGCCTTTTTCTTTTTTTCTTCCTTCCCTTCTGTAATGGTTCTCCCCCTCCACTGGAGATTTTGCTTTGATCTGAAAAGGCACTTGAGAAGGCTGCAGTCCTAGGCCTAGGTCCCCACTTGCCTCTGTCATTAAATCTCCAGTTGAGAGCTTTGCTGGCTGCTTCATTTTCTGCACAGCTCTCCTAATGGGTTCAGTGGTAGCTGAGCTGCTGGGTTAGCAAATCCAGGAGGCAGGGACTGAAGGGTGGGTTTTGCAGTAAAGCTACAGACAGAATTGTGCTCGAACACTGTGGATGATCATTGTTTCCATGTCTTGTAACAGGGTATTAGACCATATGTGCTGCCTGGAGAAAGAAGTGAGGTTAGACTATGAACGCACCATGAACAGGCTCAGCTTTGACAAAGTCGTCAGTTCCAAACCTGAGACATTTTCTTATGTCACCCTGCCAGACAAAGAGGAGGCGGCAGTACCAGAGAAAGGTACAGGACATGGTGAAGCAGTTTGAACTTGGCGTGGATATGGAACCGCTTGTCCTTGCTCTGTTGTAGAAACTCTCAGGTTCGCGTTAATGATAAAGACTCATAAGAGGCAGCAGCAGGAGATCTATGAGACTTTTGAGTATGTCTGCTGTTTTTTAGGGTGTATTTGCATGTTGGTGTTACCTCAGTATAACACATTACCATCCGTCAGCTAAGTGGCAGTAACTGTAAGTGTGCCCTTAGTGGCACCAAGCTGGCTGCCTTCCCTTTGCTGCGCTCAGCTGTGGCATACCACAGGTGTGAAACAGGGCTCAGGCTCTTTTACAGTTATGAACTGGAGGAAAATGACCACAGTAAAAGGGGGTGGTGATGTGTGTGTGTTCTGTGGACTTTGATCTTCCAAATGTTGGAATGCCTTGAGGTGGTTCACAAGTGGCCTCTCACAGATGAGATGACTCAGCTGTGCCTTGAAGCCTCAGTGGGAAGATTCCACATGTCCTGTCTTCTTTCTCATGGGAATTTGATGAGCTTAAGAAAGGTCAGGCACCAAGACAGTCCCTCAGCCCATAATGGGAGGCTGCAGAAAGCCTGTTGCAGAGCAGAGGCTCTCTCTTTCATCTAGTCATCTACTGAAACTGCTACATGGTATGCCCTGTGCTTCAGAGGAGAGTCCTTTTCACAAACACTGTCCCAAAGTGAGCTGTACTTTTCCTCTAAAACAGAGGTTGGGATGACTGTTGCAGGCAGTAACGTGTTCTTTTTTTTTTTGGTGCCAGGGCTCATCTGTATCCCAGACTATCCATTTGATGAACAACAAGCATATTTCAACTCTTTCTCACTCCTGACCAGGCCAGAAGTCATCCTTCTCCTTACACAGGTGCAAGATGAGTGCAACAAGGCAGCCACCATGTCGCTGTTTAACTCAGCTTTAGCCAGCCATGTCTGCCTGGAAGAGTTTGAACAGATCCAGACCCAGACCTTCACTCAGGTGAGTGGAGGAAGCGTGGGGGTGAACACATGGAGCAGCCAGCAGGGCTCTCAGGGTGTATTAGACAGATGCAGCAGCTGCTGATAGATTCCCAGGAAACGGATGTGCTTTCAAAGGAGATGGTGGTGGTGGGGCAGGAAGGAATTTGCATGTGCATATCAAATTTATTGGGATGTGGCGAGAATGGGCTGAAAGAGCTGTAGGCCCCTAGTTAACATCAGCCAGTGTTGACTGTGCTCTTAGTCATGTGTTGAACAAGTGGCCACATAGGGCTACTGCCCATCTTTCCTCCTCCTAGTCTTCATGCAGATAACAGTCCTGGTTGGCACTCAAAAGTTGCCATATTTTTTTTGTTTTTATTTCCTTATCCGTCCAGCTGCAAGGCACAAGAGCTTTCATTCTTCCTGAAGCACTCATGGGGAAAATGCTTTTCTACACTCTATGTTCTTTATGTACTTAATTAAATTACTGTGCTTGCAACACCAGCAGACAGACTAGGACAAAAATTTGCAACTCTGTGGTAACTCTTGCCAGAAGATCTTCATGCCCTCTAAATGAGGGAGGCACATTGCACCCTAGATGTGGCCACAGGGAGTAGCTTGAGGAGGGTTGCACAGTAAATCAGTGGCAGAGGACGTGTGCTGGGCCTTCCCAGTCCCATGCTGTTTCAGCTGGGCAGTGCTGTCATCCACTCAGGGACTGAGGCTGTTTTATTGCGCAAAAATAGCAGCTGCCTGTGGAGCAAAAGTGACACTTGGTGGTATTTTAGTAAATTAAAACACTGCAGACTGCTACTGCACTTGGCTTCTTCCCCTCTTTCTCCTCACTTGTCAAGAGAAGATAACATTCTGTCCTTTACTTGCTCACCATACTGTCTACACAACTTTTATGAGGGACCCTGGCACCAGCAGCTTCAGGGATACGGTGCTATAGAAAGGAGAACAAAAAGGAAACACTGTATAAAAAGAAAGAATAGAGCGCTCCTGCTTTTTTAATATCAGGCTTTCTTTTTGTAGGTGTTTTCTCAGGAAGATGTTGGGCCAGGTTCAGATGCCACGTGCGTGTGCATGGGTTTGAGAGCTACTGTTTAGCTGCCACAGCTGAGAGAAGAATTGCCTTTCACAGCAGAGAAAGGCCCAGCAGTCCCAGCTGGCAGCTGACCTTGTCATACTGCTCTCCCATCAGCCCTTGGAGGGCTCCACAGTTTGCCTTTTTTCTTTGCCTTAGGTTCAAATGTTTCTCAAGGATGCTTGGATCAATACTCTAACGACTGCAGTAAAGAGCAACCTGAGACATGCAGGCAAGGACTGGTACAACCTGGAGCAGAGCCACTGGGAAGTCTACCAGATGTCCAAACTGCGTAAGCTGATGACACGCATCAGATTCATGCTTCAGGACTCTGTGCGGTATCTGGTCCAGAACTCGCTGATCAGCTTCACCCAGCTTTTGCTGGATGCTTGCCATGGTATCCTGAATTGCTCGCAGGGCATGGAATGGGGAGATGACCTCATCAATAGTCCCTACAGGTAAGGAAGGGAGAGGAAAAAAGGGTGGTAAGAGCAGAAAATTGTAGTGCCGTTGTCTTTCTAATTACTGGTTTTGGAAGCAAGCTTTGCACTGCAGCTTTAGGCTGGTCTGTTTCCTCAGTCCTCCACCTGAGACCTTTGCTTGAGTATGGAAGAATGACAGAGAGCTGGCTGCTCTGCTAGAACAGATTTCAAGTTGCTGTTAGTGCTGTGAGGCAGCCCATCAGAACCAAGGTCTGCTACTTTGACATGCTGTTCTAAAGATTAGCCACTTCCAGCATTCTCAGGGGAGCAAATAATTACTGCGTGCTATTTTTTCTGGAGGCCAGGAAAAAGAATACCAGGAGGCATGGCTGGTTAATTCTGTTCTTGGATTAAACCTCAGGAGTAGGATCTGGTTTAGGATCTGTAAAGAATACAAAATTCAGGTTGTCACAGTGCCTAGAATTTTCTTCCATTGAGTATTGATGTAAGGACTTCTGTCCTTTGTGATATTAAAAAAGAAAGGTTTAGAAATTGAAAACAGGAAGAGAATAAAAAAACCCTGCTACTCATGTGAAGCCTTTTGCCTTGAAATCAGCGGAACTCTTGACACTGATTTCAGCTGATCCTGAGCCATGCTGGTAACATACAAGATTGGGAGATACTGCATATAGCTTCTGGAAGGTGCATTTTAAGAGTGTATTGGACATGCTGAATGTCTGGTTTGAAGAGCATCTAGAATTTTTCTGTAAAGCAACTCCAGTTCTCGACACTAAGGTTATGGCTTTTGGGGATCCCGGTGTGTCATGATTGACATTTCCTTCGTCTTTGATAGACAAGAGTTCTCAGTGTCTTTATGTCATTAGTGGTAAATTCAGAACCCGATGTTTCATACCTTCAACTGTATGGGACAGTCCTCCTCTCCTCTGCTTTCCTTCCCTGTCCAGTAGGCATTTTAGTATAGGCACCAGAGCAATATAGTTGTGTGCCATTGTCTCAAAAAGCATCCCTGTTCCTTATCTCTTCCCACTACAGGCCTCAAAGGAATCCACTCTTTCTAACACACCTTGTGCTAGACAGCAGCAGTGTTCACTTCAGCCCCCCTGTGGAGAGCTTTGAGAAGTCCCTCATTTCTCTGTTCGATAAGGGAATCCTGGTGACTCATACTGTCCCACAGCTGGAGAAGGTGAACTCTTCTGTATCAACAGTGATAAAGCTGTGAAAGTCCCCTCGGTGCATTGCAGCTTGGCATAGACACCCCTGAGCTTGTGCTGAGGGGGAGAGTTGTGGAAGTAGGTAGTTGGGAATCCAGTTAAATTAATTTAGGCACAGCACTGTGCTAATGCAGTTCTATTCTGACGGGATTTCTTTAAGCTCCCCAGCACTGTAGCTATTTTATGTGCTTTCTATCAAAGCGGACTTTGGTGCTGCACCTTCTGTGGAGACATGTCCAAAGCAGCCTGGTTGCCCAAAGTGCATGGCAGCTGGTAAAAGCACACTCATAAAGGAAATGGCACTTTTTCCAGTGCTGTCAGTCTGGTGCAGATCTCTTCTGCGTATGCATCCTTCTGCCTGTTGCTGTCAAAGACCTGTCTCCCTAGATCCTTCTCCTTTGGGGGTGCAGCATAAAATTCATAAAACAGTTCCTCACGCAAGGTAGAAGGATGGACTTCCCAAAGGTGCCACTAATGATTGTGTTGCCCCTCTCCTGAGGAGGCATGGGTTGGTCTGCTAATCCTGAAAGACTCCTCTCCTTCCTCTTCCAGTATGTGTTGGAGAACATGCTTATCACAGACACACCCTTGCTGGACTCTGTGGGCTTGCATGAACCAGAAGTGGAAGAACTACGTGAGGCTATGCAATCTGCCATTCAAAAGGCACTGATCCCTCTCCAAGCCTATGGCAAGAGATATGAGAAGTTCTTAGAGCTAAATAACAATGACCTCGAGTTCTTCCTAAGGTAAGTGGCTTCTGACAAAGCCATCTCTAACCCAAATGACAAGCCTTTTCAGAAGCTGTTGTGGGGATTTGCATGAGAGCGTGGGATCTGTTCTGAGACCACAAATCTGCAAGTGCCTCAGGTGTGAGATCAGGCATCTATCAGAGGCAGCCTTCAGCCACAGGCAATGGTTCATGCTTTAGAGGACATTGGTGGTGGCAGTGGGAATTTCTTCCTGCCTCTGACAGCAGTCACATTCCTGTCATGTTTGCAAGTGTAATTGGAGATATTAATGGCCCTAAAAATGACTCATCCTGTTTGAAAATCCAGTTAGCATACTTGACTCTGACCTCTTTCAAATAGCATCTGCCCAGCCTGATAACATTCTGTAGAAAGTAATGTTTTCTTTTGTTTCAGCATTGTTTTTACTGACAGAACTCCTTGCACCTATGCTATCCTTTAGCCTTTGTTGCTTTAATGCTCTTCTTTTTAGGTCTCACATTTTCTCCAAACAGTAGGACTGAACCCCCTCTTCTCTTTTTTTATTCCAGCTTAATCAATTTACAAATCCCATCTGACAAATTCCTGTCTCTTCCCAGAACACACTGAAGTGTTTGCCCTCCTCTAACGTGCCTCCGGATCTTGCACTTTTTACACCAGTGCTTTCACTTTGTCTCTCCTTCTCCTCTTGCCTTATTACCTCTTTCATCTCTTTCTTCTGCTCCTTTTCCGCAGCTAAAATATTATGTGCTCTTATTCTACTCCACACCTGTTGTGCTCTAAAACCCATCATAGGTTTGAGTCTGTCCCTTCCATTGCTCCCCAATAATGTTCCTCAGCTGCATACCAGTTCCATTGCTTCTTCTACTTGTGTCTTCTGAAACTTGGGGGCCTGTCTACCCGCTTTGTGGGTGTAACTGCAGCGCAGGTAGTCATAGGCAGCCTGGTTTTCTCTGCTTGGCATTGGTAACCATAGCAGTGAAAACACTTAAGCAGAGCTTTCAGTGCAGGCTGGTCACCCAAATAGATGGACTTTAGATAGGATGTCTTTGCTGCCGTAGCTTCCCATGCTCAGTTAAAGCTAGCACACATGTATTTGACTGTGGTACAAACACTCCTCACTTCCTATGTGGGCATATCTTTGGTTATAAAGTCTAGAAGGTGTTGGTACCCTTTCAGTCTGTGCTTGCAGAAAGTCGTATGCGTTCAAATTGATGCCTGTTTTAATAATAGTAAACTTACTCGTTATTAATTTCATGTCTTGACATCCTGCATCTGGACATCCTGCAAACAGCCTGGATGTTCAAATGATCTTGAAGTCTATATTACCTTTGGTGTTTTTATTTGCAGAGAGTACAAAGAGCAATGTCCACCTGCCCAGGAGGTGATGAATATAGTAAACATGCACTTGGCTGAAAAGGAGAACCTGGAAAACACTGTACCTAGTTCTATTGTCATTGGTCCCTTCCATGTCAGCATAGAAGGTGTTAAGCAAAATCTGTCCGAAAAATACAAAGCACTTGCCACTTCCATGTTGGACATACTGGCTGAAAACCTCCATTTGCAGGTGGAGGATGTAAGTTACCTGATTCAACAGATTATCTGTCAGTGTCTTGTGCAGTCCTTCTTTTGAAGTTGCTGTGTTTGTGAAACAGCCAAAAGACAGCAACTGAGGCCACATTAGTAGGGACATTTTAAAGATTGCATTGGAGTGATTAGTTAAAAAAAACAACTAGAGGGAGATACGCAGACTGAACCAAATCAAGAATTAAATATACCTAAAAAATTATGTGCCTGAAAGCTGTATCTCTGGACATGAAAGTCTTTAAGACCTTACCATCTTATAAAAATCTGTTGGTGGATAGAAAAGATCTGCCTGCTAGGAAGGTCCTTCTGCTTCCTCTGAAGATAACAAATATAGACAATTGCATTTTCCAGAGGGTTGTCTGAATCTGTTACTGTCATAATTTCAAGCACATACTTGTAGTTCCTCTTCCTTTTTTTTTTTTACCAGTCTCATTCCATTTGAGCTCAAATGAGGTGGATGGAGAAAGACTGTGGAAAGAAAAAGATGGAACAGGACCATGTGCTCATCACTTTAGACCACCTTCAGAATGGGAAGTGGGTGGATCATGGCAGGTTTTCCAGTTTGCCCGTTAGCAATTAAAGACTTTTCGGTAGACTTTCCTCTGCTGTGTCTTCCTGCAGATCTGTGGTGCATATGAATCTGTCAGTCGCAAAATGCATGAGAAACCAAACACTATTGAGGATCTGGCTGAGCTGCGGGAGTGGATGAAGGGAGTCCCCGAGCAGCTGGCTGTGCAGGAGGTAGGACACGCTCCCCTTACAGACAGGGAACACCAGGGGAAGTGAGGAAGAAATGTGTCGATGCAATGTGTGGTGTTTCAGAAGCAGAACTTCAATTTTTTTGCTTGGATGTCTATGTATGCAAGGCCATAAGATTCCTGGCTTTCTATTTTTGTAATTCTTAAGATTTGTATTTTTAAATACTCATATCATGAATTTAAATATCTATGCAAAACAAAATAGCAGTTACAAATCTTACCTAAAAGGCTTATGTATGCTTTTTGCTACCTGCATCGTCCATTCTGCATTTGTATACTGAATACCTGTCTCCTAAAAATGACTGCTGTTTTCAAGAAAATATTTCTGCTATCAATTGCTTATATTGTTGTTAACACATTTCTTCTAATAGTGCATTCTAGTGCTGAGTTATTTCAAAGTTATTTGAAGTGTACGTCTTTTCCCGGTGAACAAATGGGGAACAAAGGCATCAAGCTGTAAACTGACTTGTCCGTGCCAAGGAAGGAACCTGCAGGATAACCCCAAACACTCAGTTTCTGTCCGGCACTTTATCTACTAGGTCACACTTTTTTTCATTCGGACAGAACAGAGGGTGATGATGGCGTGATCATTTGCAGAACAAGGGGTTGTAAATCCATTCCCACTGTTCACACAGCAGAGAAGCAGCCTACATCACATTAAGCTTGTGTGACTAACACCCTTCAAAGGCACCTCATGAAAATGAGGTATACACCAGAGAGTTGGAATCACTATGGTCTAAAGGTGTCTATTTTTTTTGTGTCTCTCTCTCGCCCCATGCAGGAACTGATTCGTGAAGTCATGGAAGATTACAAGGTCATGGAGGAATTCCTTTACAATCTGACTGAAGAAGATTTCAATGACATGTGAGCACAAGGCATTTCTCCCACTGCCAAAGTGGGACGCTTTGCAGCAATTACCACCCTTGGTGCTTCAGGGGCTATGTGTCTGCCAGGAGCTCCAGCAGAACTTTTAAGTGCCTCTCAGGCTATATGAGCACTGAATTCTTGAAATGAAGCTTATAGAGAAGGAGTGTGGATTCATGCTGCCTTCTGGCCTGGGGCAAAGTAAACTGGTAGCTATTAACCTGTTTAACGTATTAAAGCTCTTTTCTCTTGGGTTTTTGGAGACGTTTGCAAGGTCTCAAAGTGCCCAGTTTAGTCTGTATCTGAAACTGAACGAGAACTTCCAAGGTAGGCACACTTAAGTTTGCTTAGGACTAGGAAGGAACGTGAACCCTGGGTTATTGTTACTGCATTTCTTTTCTATGCAGCCTCCTCCTTGGCTTATTCAGACTGGGGCCTTACTATTCCCCAGAAGCAGAGTCGGCTCACAAACAGCTACACAGCTTCCAAAAGCAGCTCAGCCCTGGAAGCACCTCTCATGTGACATAGACCTGGTCCGGTGTGTCTGCAACCTGAGTGAGTCCCTGCAGAGAGACATCCCCAGGGTGCTCTGCAGAAGCCTCGCTGTCCAGGGCTGAGCTGTATCTGGGTTACCCCGGCCCCTCGCTGCCCTGCTTAACAGGAGACTGGCTTTTTCAGTAGCCCTGAAAAGCCACAAGCCAAGACTCTGACCCCATTTTTTTCAGTTCCTTGTGAATACATTGAAAGACAGACATTCCCTCTGGATGCCAACTGTTATTTTGCTGTCTCCTAGCTTTTCAGCATTGCACTGGATTTGTTCCTTTTAAAAAGGCCCTCCACTTCTCCCCAGCCCTCTCCATTTGAATAGCCTAGTCACAAGGACTGCATATCAACAAGGAAAGCTGAAAAAAATGTTTTGTTGAAACCACATGTGTTTCTGTTGTTGTAAAGCTTCCTTGTTTGGTGGGAGTTGGCTTTCTCATTCTGTTATTTTCAGCATTTCAAACATATGCTCAAAAAGCTTAACTCTCTCTCTCCTTGTCTCTTTTTTGTTGTTGTTGTTTTTTTGTTTGTTACATCATGTGAGTGCAGGTGGGCTGCAAATTACTGGCCACTGAAAATAACTGTGCAAACTGAGGCCATTCGGCTCCAGCACCTGGAGGATGAAGACAAATTTCGCAAAATCCAGGTCATGGATCAGAATGGCTTTCAAGACAAACTGGAAGACATGGAGGTATTAAGCCACTAACAATACACTGTCCAGAGAAGGGGCCCTTGAAGCTCTTGTGGTCAGCCAGGGGGAAAAATTTCAGATGAGATTTTAGTCAGATGAGTTTTTAGGTCAATGTATTATTGGACCTAAAGTTATAAGCAACCTCCCCCCTCATTTTTTTTTTTTTTTTATTGGAAGCTGGGCTTTTGATTAAGAGTTCCTTTTTTGTGTGAAAGACAGTACTCTGCAGAATTACTGATTTTTCACTGGGAAGGTGTTCAGCAAGGTACAGTATTCCCATTCTTAGTGCTTGGGAAACACATGCACCTCCTTTTTCTTGTGTGCTCAGTTCTCTGCAGTGTCTCCTGTGATTGCTGCCATTAAGGGGGAAAATGCAGCATTCAGTCATGGAGCTCATCTCGCCTGAATGACCCTGAAACAATAGCAGAATTTTGGAGCTAAGATATCTCTGGTTTCTTCTGAAATAGTTTGAATTTTATTTTTCATCAGAAACTTCTAAATGCAGGAAAGAAATGCCATCTTGGAAAGGCTGTAATCAGTGACCTAGATTATCTTGGAAATAGCCTCCCAAAATGGTAATTCCCTAACATTAGATTAAAAAATGAACAAAAACCCCCCAAACAAACAAACAAAACAGAACCACCAAAACAAATCAGGAAAGTTATTAGAGAAGCTCTAGGTGTGTGTTGTTAAACAATTCTTGGAAACACACTGAATGACCTAGTAGAGCTGTCATTTCACTGATTCTGTAACTAATGACAATATAAATCCAGTAGCAAAAAAAATGGGCACAGACTCACTGCTCCTACTCCTTGGGGATTAACTGTTGTCACAAAGACAGAAAGCAGGTGGTCATCCCATTTGCACTTTCAACCACCTGACCAGTTACTTCTCCTCACCACTTTCATCGTGGTCTAAACAGAAGTGGAATTGGATTTGGGGTTGGGAGGGTGGATGTGAAATTGTGAGCATAAAAATCTTGCCTTTGAATGTAACGAGCACACCAAGAAGCTGAGATCTCCAGATGAAGCGCTCGGTTTTAGAGCCAAACCTCATGCCTGCCTTTTCTCTTCCAGCTGACTGTAGGTGGATTTTCCGTCCAGGTGGATGTTAACCAAGCCCATGGGTTGGCTAACAAAGCAAGGGAGGTCAGGAATAAGCTGAAAGAACTTCAGAATTTGGCAATTCTCTACAACAACAGGGAGAGAATCTTTGGGATGAAAGTTACTAATGTAAGTGTCAGGTCCTGTACCTACAAGACGCTAGTCTTTGTTGGGCCTTTTAGGCTGTAGGTAGAGCAGATAATGAGACCCAGTTCCTCGGGAAGGAATCCTTCATGCTCTTTTGGTTTATCTGATGAACTGCTCTGCAGTCTGTAGAGTGCCCACACTGCTCCTTCCCTCCTCTATGCTGCAGAAGAGCTGATCCCAGGTGAACATGGCAGGCTGTTCATGGGCCTGATATTGCCACTTCTGCGAGAGACTTTTGGGGCTTGCACTCAGATCTCAGTGATGTTAATGAGGAGGAATTTGATGGGGAAGGTCTCTGGAAGCAACAGTTCAGATGCATCAATATCTGTAAGGCTGTTACTGCAGTCCCATAGGCGTGAATGAGAGTGGTTGCGTGGTGGTGTGCAGGCAGCTGGTGGGGCTGGGAGGGTAGTGTGCTCTCCTAAAGCAACCATATATATAGTTGCAAACATTCATTTTGCCTGTAGCTGTTCAGCTGCCAATGAATCATTGTCATCCATATCCAGCCTAGTCTGGCTGCAGAGTGTGAGTTCACGTGATTCCTTCCTGTCTCTCAGTCTGTGGTTACTTCTCCTTCACTCTGAGGAGCCAAGTTTCAATACGGTGTGCAGTGTGTGCTTTCACTCATTGCGTGTGGACTGCCCATCAAAATCTCCTCATTCTGCAGCCAGGGCAGCTGTAGAGGCAAGTGGAGGGAGTGCTTTCCCTGCCCGACACACGGTGTGGGCACAGCTCCACTGGATGTGTTTGGCCTGAATGTGTGAAGCCCAGCTCTGCCAGTTGCTCTCCCTGGGAATCTCTGTTGTGGTCCCAGAAGTAGTCTGATGCATCCTCTTGAAGTACATGTTTTCTCATTGATTGATTGTGATTCAAAAAAGAATTGTGCCTTTCTTTGGCCTTTTAACATGGAAGCAGTTGCCTAGAGGAGAATACACTTGTTGCTTATGCTTGCTTTTTCTCTTTTTACAAAGTACAGCAAGGTATCCAGGATGGTTAAGGACTTCCAGCCATACTATGATCTTTGGACTACAGTGTCAGACTGGATGCAGTGGTATGAGAGCTGGATGAATGATCCTCTCATGAAAATTCAGGCTGACCAGCTAGAAAAGAATGTCAGTGACTCTTTTAAGACAATGCAGAGATGCGTGAAGCAGTTCAAGGACTCACCAGGTAGATAAGCAATCTGGGGAAAGGGAGTTGGTGCACGTCAGCATTTTGATGTGAGGCCTGTCACAGAGTGCTCTGAACAGGGGTTGTCAGGATGTCACATGGATGTGTTGTGTGTATTGGAGCAAGCTGAGAAAATGCTAGCAAAGTTATTTTCCACCTTTTTTCTGGAACTATGATGATTCACATCTAGATGCTGGTTAGCTGCTGGAAGTACCAGTTTGGTATTGAAACAGCCAGGCTGCAAATCCCTTTTATAGCTAATTCCCAAGACATTACTAAGATAAAAGCCACCCTCTTATATTGCAGTTAATATTTACTCATTTATATAAAGTAAAATAATCCAGTCTAGTCATAGAGAATTACTATGGAGCCCAGTGGCTAGACATGTGGATTTAAGCTCTTACGCAAGTCAGGCGGCAAAGAAACTTGAATCTGGGTTTTCTTGGCCAGTCTTCTTTCCTCTGTTGGCCAATGAATTTAATGGAAAGCCAGAAGACATCTTGATTTTGTTGTGAAAAAAAATAAATTGTAAAATCTGGATGCTTTCTGTGGAATGTAATAACTGTTTTCCTTCCTGCCTGAATGTCTATGAAGTTTAGATGATCGCATCCAGCCCTTGCAATTCATGTGAAGGTCTTTTCATCGTGCCTCCTAGTAAAGATAAAATTGAGACTTCAGTCGTAGCTTAACTTCCCATTCCATGATTTTCAGAGATGTATTGGTCATTCTTTAAAGCTAGTTCTAAAATCTCCTGCCAGATGGCTTAGATCGAAATATATTTTGCAGTGGGAGATTTTTGATTCATCCTTTTTAGCTTGAACTCGCTCTTAAACAATGCCATGAATCAGCCCCAATGGAGGAGGTGATGAGTGGATGCGTGAGTAACTATGAATCATTATGATAAACAGAAATACTAAGAATACCTGCTCATATTCATTGCAATATTCCCTGGCACCTGGTAAAATATATGCTTTGTCCTTGAGTCTGCCTTGTCTTTGAATACCACCCAGCAGGGAGTGTGAGGTGGTCGCATCCTTGCTGTGAGTGAGACCACACCAGGTGAAATAAAAGGAGACACATGGTGTAGCCAGACTTTGGAAAGAAAGCAAGTCCCACATTCTTTGCCTGTCCATTCCTTTACTCGCAACCCTGTCATGCTTGAGCCCATATTAAAGAATTACATTTGTTTGCCTCTTGTCTTCCAGTGAGCAGACTTCTGCTTAGCATAGACTTGCCTATAACAGACTTTTGGGTAATAGGCAGGTCTGCTTCTGAGAGTGGGCTTGAATCCTTGCTTAGTAGCGTTATAGAGAAAGTTTTTGTGCCCTCGTTACTTCAACCTGCATTTTCCAATACTCTCTCCTGATACTTACCTACCCCATACCATGTGTCTACAAGCACATCAGGCTTTAGATGACTTCTAGGAAGTTCCTTAAGGCAACTTCCTCACACACTGTTGTTGCTGATGTTCTGTTTCTCTCCCTGAAAGCCTGCCAGGGTGTGGCAATGGAGTTTCGAGGCAAGATTGAAGACTTCAAACTATACGTCCCCTTAATTCAAGGGCTGCACAATCCTGGTATGAGAAGCCGGCACTGGGAGATGCTGTCAGAAGATATTAACATCAATATCAACCTAGAACCCAATCTGACAATTGGTCGCTGCTTGGAAATGGACCTGCTGGACCATATTGAGAGCATTACTAAAGTGGCTGAGATAGCTGGCAAGGAATACGCCATTGAGAATGTGAGGAGAGAGAGACTTGCTATGTCTTTGGTTGCTTTTCAAATGTTTCTGTTGAGCAGGCAGTCATTGCCCTGGGTGATGTTCCTGTTGTCCCAGAGCATTAGACACAGTTCTGCAACACAAGTAAAAAGGCTGCTGGCCTTAGAGACGGGAGCAAGGGCCACGCAACTGAGTTTGCATACTAGAAGAACTCATTTCACCTTGCATAGAATTTACACTTGTAAGCATAACAGTGCTGTCTGATAGTTACGCAGATCCATTGCCTGGGTCTCACACCTCACTGTGGGATTAGTAACTGTTTAAGTTAAAATAAATAGATTGGCTGCATTCTGCCATTCAAACAGTATGTCAAGGAGATTAGCTGTGGCTGGAAGTGGAGGTGGCAAATCCTTTACCACAGTAAACACGCAGGGAAGACTTGCTGGCTGTGGAGATTCATAGGTTAGATAGTCTTTCAGCTTCAGTTCACCAGTTTGGGTGTGACCTAAGGTGGTCTTCACTGTAAGTCATGACCTTCTGGGAGTTTTTGTTCTCTAAAATCTCAGGAGTTGCCAATGGATAGCTGTGCCTTTCACAAAGCCATCGTTAACCATAGTCATTAATAGGCACGTTGCTGGCAGCCTCTGTGGCATCAATGGCCCTATTTTTCCCCTTCAAGGTGTTCCTTTCAGGAGAGCATCAAGGTGTTGAGTCTCTGGGCAGTGCAGAGGAAATGTGCTGTTGCTGAGTGTCTCAGGCATTAAATACACAGCTGCAGTTTCCAGTGAAATCCAAGAGAAAAAACCTGTCACTTGCTAGAGAGGAGCATTGGGAGAGTTGTGGAAGCTGGGATAGCCATTGCACAGGTTGTATCTAAAAATTAAATTGCTTGTCCCTCTGTTCCAGGCACTCAACAAGATGGAGGGTGAATGGAACTCCATTTTATTTACTGTGACACTTTACAAAGACACAGGTACCTTTATCCTGAAAAACACCGATGAAGCTTCTCAGCTCCTAGATGATCACATTGTCATGGTTCAGAGCATGTCCTTCTCACCGTTTAAGAAACCCTTTGAGGAAAGGATGAACACATGGGAAAATAAGCTGAAGATGACACAGGTATTGGTTTCTTGCCCGTACACATGTGGTGGAGTCAGGCCACTGGGCTGGGCTGAACTGCCATGCTTGAACATGGACACTGTGCGATTGCTGCTAGGGAACTGGGAGGGCAACTATCAAGAGAATATCAGTCTTTAGGAAGGAAGAGGGCCTGTCAAAGCCTCTGACTCTGGTAAAAGAGTGGATAAACTCAAAGCCTTATTCTGCAAATAGCAATGATGAAATTCCAGCTCTTTTACTGCCTATTGCAACGCTTCTTGGTGGGACCAGGACTCTCCCATTGCTGGGTATAGCCCTACTGGTGTCTCTAAGTGGACTTCACAGATTCTTACAGCCCTGTGAAATCCATGCTAATCATTCACATCTCAGTATAGAAAAGCACACGGAAGACTGCTGTTTAAAGCAGGACCTGGCAGACTGTGCCAGCACTTAGAATCATAGAATTGTCTAGGTTGGAAGGGACCTTAAAGATCATCTAGTCCAACCAACTTCTTTGTCAGACCAGCCTGAATGCTCAGCACCCAGCAGGACTCAGCCAGCAGAATAGCATTTTGGTACAGGACAAAAATTCCAATACAAGTATCTAGCCGGAGAACTCCGTGTAAACGGTGGTGTTTGATGTATGGCGGTATTGTTATTTCTTATTCAGAACTGCCTTATTCTGTTTATTGGTGCTTAATATCTGGGCATGCCTGGGCCATGGGCTGCCAGAGTGCCAGCCTTGTCTCCTGAGGATACAGAAATGCTACTCTAAGCCCTAAGGCAGTAGGTGACAAGGGGAAATGCAGTTATTTACTGTGTGGTTTTGGCTGTGATGTTGTCCCATGTTTTCACCCTGTCTTCCCTACCCCTTCTTTTGATTGCATTCATTCCTGTCACTAAAGGCCCACGAATCCAGTTCTGGGCGGTGCCTTATTGGAGTTAGCTGATGGAGTGTGGCAAACACCGTTATCTGTATTACTGGAAACCCCACCTCTTGCCAGGTCGAGTGGCTGCCTGTGCTCAGGGAACAGTAGATAGCACCATGTGATTAAGGCAGTCTGAAAGGGAGTCAAATGCTTGATCTGCTCTGCAATGTTGGACCAGTTTCTCATATCTTCCAGTCCCCCATGCCTGAAAAAGAAAAAGGAGGATGTTCTTCCATCCTAATTCTCTTGCTCCTTTGAATGAACCTGTCTGTCAAACAGGTTTTCCTGTCTGGTGTCTAATTTGAATGTTTAGCTTTTTGTTCATTCTCTTAATTCAGAGTGCTGTTTGAAGATCTTTCCATGGATTATTCAGGCAAGGCTGGGGCTGAGGTACATCAAGCAGGAGAGAGGAAATGACAGAATTGCAGTGTCTGGCGTATTTTATTTGTCATTCTTCTTCCCCAGAAAAGCTCTTTTCACAAAATAAAATCCACCTTACTGTGTGCTGACATTGTGCTATCCTCTCTAAAATACGGAAACACTAGCCACAGAAATTTGACATAGTACCACAAAGTCCCTTCGAGCTTTCATATTGACTTACATATATTTCTAAACTACCCCCATTAAACTAGTGAATGTTGATTTTGATGCCTGACAACAGTTACTAAAGGGAATTGCTAGGAAATTGTTAATTATTTGGGAAGGAAATTCCAGCTCCTGATGCTTCAGGTAGATTTTAGAATTGTGGAAGGTTTAAGTGCAGCATCACCTCTTTTTTTTAATTTTTTATTTTTCCTCTTTTCTTTAAACCTGTTCTGGTGCACCGTTTGAATTGTTTAGTTGAACAGGTTCATAGCATGATGTCCTTATGTGTTCTTCTTGCTTCCCACTAGGATGTCCTAGATGAATGGCTGAACTGCCAACGCTCTTGGCTCTACTTGGAGCCCATCTTTAGCTCGGAGGACATCAAAAGACAGCTCCCATTGGAAAGCCAGCGCTACCAGGCCATGGATAAGGACTGGAGGAGGATCATGAAGAATGCTAATGAAAACCCTGAGGTGTGTGCCTTGATGAAAGCCAGTGTAGGTACCCCAAACTCTTTGAAGCTGTGCTCACACAAGGACCACCTTTGAGTTGTTGTTTTTGTAACAATGTGGGCATGAACAGTGCTGTATAAACCATACAGCCTTGCCCTGGGCGGTGTGCTAGGTCTCTTCTGTTGGAACTTGGCCTTTCATTCTGGTATTCAGTCATTCCTGTGATGCCTTGCACCAAGCTGCCCACCCCACCAGATACCTTCTTTTCAGCACACAGACTCCCTACCCGCTACAACTCTTGTAACCAGCCCTGCTATAATTCTAATCCATAAAATAACCCCTTTGATTCCTTCTCAAGACTGACTTTTAAAATTGTTTAAAGCCATTGTTTTTGCCTGTTCCTGTGTCCTGGTAGCAGTGCTCTGTGCACTTCTGTTCTCCAGCCTGCACCTCCCAGGACTCCGTATCCCATATTACAAATGTTGGTATTTAGGGGGACCCAGAAATGTGTTTGTCACATCCGTAAGCGCTGTTTCTCCTCCTTACCCACAAAGCTCACACCTCTCCAGATCCCTGTGAAAATACTCCTGTGAATGAGTCATTTAAATCCTATCAGTAACATCAGTGGGCAACCCAATTATCTCCACTGCCTTATCTCCCACGTGCTCGGAATACTGATGTTCTCCATTCTGTTTATAGGTGATTTCTTTGTGCCCTGATCCTACGCTACTGGAGAACCTGCGAGAATGTAACAAACTACTCGAACTTGTGCAGAAAGGGCTGAGTGAATATCTGGAAACGAAAAGAGGCGCTTTTCCCAGGTAACCCCGCATTTCAGTGGGCAGGATCACACTCCCTGGTTCAGAAAATAGGAAAGGAGAGGCTCACTCCAGTTCACTCTGCCAAGAAAGAGCAAAACGTTCTAAGCTTAGGATATTGTCATGAGACTGCAAACATAAACAAGGCTGTGCCTTTCAATGCTGCCCTCTGATGGGGAGAAAACAGGCAGACACAAATGTTGTGAGTTAAGCCAGTCTGGTAGCATCGTTGCATATGTGTGCCTCATGATTTGTCTAGAAAGGGTGGGGTAAAATGAAAACCTTCAGGTAACTCTATCCCTATTCCTGAATGAATAATTCTATTCTTTGATTCCCACTTCATATGAGAATAACTGACTTCTGCAGATGGAAAAGTCTTTTTCCACAGAGAGGTGGATGGCTGGAGTGTGGCTGCTACTCTTCTGCACAAAGTGAGCAGTCAGAAGCAGTGTCTCTAGGAATAGGCTTCTTCCTCATCTTGCCAGGACTTATCCCCTGGTGCTACAGTGGAGAAGCCTCCCCTCATGCCTCACTCCGTGTTTCTAGGTTCTACTTCCTTTCAGACGATGAGCTGCTGGAAATCCTGTCTCAGACAAAAGACCCCACTGCTGTCCAACCTCACCTCCGCAAGTGCTTTGAGAACATTGCACAGGTAGGCAAAGCGAGCACCCTGCTGGCTTGGCCCAACTTTGGGAAGCCGGTGTCACGTGGAACTCAGAGGCATGCTGAGATCTGGAGGAGCGTTTGCTTTCAGCTGTGTGAAAATGTATCTCATGGGAACCTGTAACTGGACCTGGGCATGGCAAGGTGTTACCTGCCCTGGAGTGGGATTCAAGCAACCTCACTCTAGATGTTTCAAAGCTACATGTCTGCCTAGGAACTGGGCACCCTTAATTGATTTATAGACAATGAAGGGAAAATAGGCATCTGCAAAGGGCAACTTAAAGAAATTGACCTAGATACCCATCTTAGGAGGAAAGGGCACTCCCTCTGGAGATGTCTGTCCATCCCACCATGGGGGCCAAGAGAAATAGCTCAGATTTCGCTGTCTACTCACAGGCATTCGGTTAGGATGGAATCCCACTCTTGCTGACAGCCTCGAGAGGCACAAGGAGTGAACAAGCATGAACTGATTAAGTTTCTGCCTTCATCCCTACTTAGGAGCTGGGGTTAACCTGGCTATTTTTCCTCTTTATTATTCCTAATAGACTTCTGACTCCATGTCTGGTCACAGCTTGCACCACCACAATACTCAGACACTAAAAGCAATCTCCTAGTCATTAGCTTGGGAAAATAGAAAGGAAATTGAACTGGAAACCTGGTGCAAAGCCATTGGAATAAATAAGGGGACTTTCAGTGATATGGTGGGGCACTGGAGAAGCTGTTAAAATTTTACTCTTAAAACCAGACACTCTGACCTCAAGGGAAATTATTTGAATCTACAGAATTGAACAGGAATCAAGGGTTTGAATCCTAGACAGGCAATGAGAAATGTTCATTCTACCTATAACGTGATTTGCTTCACTTAAACCAGTGATGTGTATCTCTTCTTCTCATACAATCATCCTCCATTTTTTGGAGGGGTCATTTTACACATCTGTCACACACTTTATTACTATTGACAAGCAAGTTTGGCCAGATCTATAATGAGCATACACCACTGCAGCCTGGTTCTCCCATAGTGGCAGGAAGACAGGGATAGAAAGGAAAACCTCCATTCATATCTCCTGTTGCACTTCTTTCATTAGCTGCTGTTCCAGGAGGACCTACAGATCACACACATGTACTCTGCTGAAGGAGAAGAGGTGAAGCTGTTTCTTCCCATCTATCCCACTGAAAATGTGGAGGACTGGCTGCTGGAAGTGGAGAAATCCATGAAGGCCACTGTAAGAGACAACATAGAAAGATCAATTGGTGTTTATCCAGAGGTAAGAATTGTATCACAGACTGACAGGTGTCTGATGTCTTGGTGCCATAGAGGTCACCAGTGATGGGGCTGAAGGATTTGTGATATTCTACTAGTTTTAAAGTACAACCTTTAATCCAACTGTGTATGTGTGTCCAGTGTAGAATGTGCAGTTGAGCAAGTAGCTAATGGTCTAGGAGAATGCAAACGCTGCACGTTCTCTTAACAACACAGAACAGTTCCCAGTATCATAGAAAAACCCTGTGTGAATCCATTTCTATTCCTCTCTCCAGGCAACTTCCTCTTTGTAAGGATCTACCCTCTTTTGTCATCCTTCAGCTCTCACGTCTCTCACAGTGTGCTGGCAAAGGCAACCAAGGCACTGTGAACTATTGGTTTCAGTCAGTGCATCAGGGGATGCATCTTGGCTCTGGTTTCTGTGTAAAAGCAAGGCTAGTAGAAAATTTAATTTTTTATTTGTTTTAGGTCTAGGGAGGGAGAAAGGTTGAAAAGGAAAGACCTCAGGTATTTCTGTTACCGTTTTCTACTCAGTCTGAAAATTTGAAACTAGGAAAGTTAGAACAGACCAGAGGAGGGGAAACATTATTTTGGGTCTCACAGATTCCTGTTCTTCACCTGCTGCTGACCACTTTGTCGTGGTTTAGCCTCAGACGGCAACAAAGGACCACGTGGCAGCCACGTGCACTGAGCAGGGCGCTAACCGCC
>JAOQGH010000003.1:16471340-16522254 GCA_025769975.1 Gallinago jamesoni | reverse complement strand
ACATGGGATGGAATACCTGTGTCCCTGCTAGGTCCTGGGAAGAAATTAACCCTTTCTCCACCAGACCCAGTACACACTTGTAATAGGTTAGCAACCTGCAGGTGACAGTGGAGAGAAAGTACCTGCTGTACCCAGTGTCCAGAGAGCCTGTGCCTGAAGAAGATTGCTTCACAGCAACTAGAGGAAAAAAAAAGGAAAGTCTCTTAAACAAGAACTCAGTTCTTATTTGTTAATGGTGCATTTCAGAGCAGGGAGATGTAGAAATAAATAAATAAATTAATAGTCTTACCACTTTTATTTTTCTTTTTTAAGACTCCACGTACTACATGGGTCTTGGAATGGCCTGGCCAAGTGGTCATTGCTGGCTGCCAGATTTTCTGGACAAAGGAAGTGTCTGAAGCTCTGGAAGCTGGAGATTTGTCCAGCCGGCTTTTCCCACAGCTGTGTACTCAGGTATGAAAATTAATGTAAAGTGAGATTGTACCAGATGGAGACTTTTCAATCATCAGACCTTAGATAACTTATAAATACAGCCAGGATAATACGTAGAAGAAACAGAGTGCTGCATAGCACAGCTTAAAAACAGGTAGAAAAAGAGGTTTTTATCATCTTAATCATTAGGGTATTTGTCATCATAAACCTCAAATAATGTACAGTACTGATAATATGGTCATTACCTGAAGACAGAAAGAAGGCAAAAGATAGCTTATCCAGGGTCACCCAAGAAGTCAAAGGTGGGGGAGAACTGAAGTGATGGATAGTAGAAATCAAAGTTAAATCCCATCCTTCATATCTCTTCCATGCATCTAATCACACCTAATACCTGGGAGATGCGGTGGCTTCATCTCTGAGGCTCATGGTGGCTCTAACTCTTTATTTTCACCTGAACATGGTAATGGTGTAGGCAACAGTCCGCTCTGAGCCAGCCCTGAGTAGTATTTGCTTTCTGAGCGGTCATTTTTATCTCTGACGAGAAGAGGCAGAAGTTGCCTGGACACAGCCTGTGATCTGCATGCCATAAGTTTGACTGCATTGTGGTAGTACAGCCTGGCTCTTCAGGATGTGGATTGCTTTAGACTACTTTCTGTTCCTTACCCAGCTGGGCGATTTGGTTGCCCTGGTCCGTGGAAAATTGTCTAAGATGCAGCGAGCAGTGTTGTCAGCTCTTATTGTGATTGAGGTCCACGCCAAGGATGTTGCAGCAAAGCTGATTGAGGAGAATGTGACAAGCATGAATGATTTCGAGTGGATCTCCCAGCTCAGGTAGAGAACATAGCTGTTGAACCTCACCTGGCCAGTTTTCATTCTCCTTACCCATCAGCCATGTCTGTGACAAATAGAAACCAGAGTTTGCATAGTCTGTAAGCACTATTCCTGAGTCACCTCTATCACCCCTATGAAGAGTGGGATTGAAGTCTGCTAAGGAGGCCAGTTCTAAGGGATCTGAGGCAGACCCAGCTTTGATGGCATCCACTTTGGCAACACAGACTAAGCCATACCATGGTGTTTGACAGCCTTAGTGTCAGAGGGTACGCCTCCTGCCCAAGAAGGAGTGTGACGCTTGATATAACGCCTAATTCCAGGTCCTGTGAGAACTTCTGTCCACCCTATTCTGTTACTTTATTCTCTCAGGAAGGAAATCCCGTGACATGCAGGTCTCCAAACCTGCAGGCTACAGTCTTATGAGCTGCTGTATTGGCTGCCATGCAGTTTATCTTTCTGATGTCACGTTCATTCATCATTAGATACTACTGGACGAGGGGAGACCTGTACATCAGAGCTGTCAATGCTGAATTTATCTATGGCTATGAATATCTAGGGAACAGCGGCCGTCTGGTTATCACGCCCCTCACTGACAGGTAAGGAGATTGTTTTCTGAGTAATAAGTGGTGGGGTTTTTTTCCCGGATGAAAAAGCCTCGGGGGTTTAAACTGAGGATCTGATCATGCTGGTCTCGCTGCTTAATGTATGTAAATAGAAATCATTTGTACGGTAAAGGAGTACCCGAGACAAGGGCAAAGGAGCACCCTGGCATCGGTTCTACTGTATTCCTAGTGATCAGTGCTCAGACTGATTGCTTTCACTCTCCTGATTCTTAATGTAGTGCTCTCACTCATATAAAAAGCCCACCTGATAGCGAAGGAGCTCTTCTACAAACCACTAGATATGGGCATCTAATACTCCAGAGTATGTAGCAGCAACAATAGTTATACCCTTTTGTAAGTGTCCTTTTTCTGGAGAGTGAATTTGTAGCCAGTGGCAGAAGGATTTATCCATGCAGGCCCCCATGAATACTAATCAAGGCCACATAGCTAACTCCTTTGCACAGTCTGCTGCATATCTAAGCAGTTCTGTAGAATAATAAATGATGGATTCCTACTTGTCTCCAGCTGGAAAGATCATACGTCTCCCGTGCTGAAATCAGTAATAGAAATGCTTTTCATCATCTGGTCTCTTCTTTGTTGTAGGTGTTATCTGACACTTACAGGGGCTCTGCACCTGAAATTTGGAGGAGCACCCGCAGGGCCAGCAGGAACAGGCAAAACAGAAACAACCAAAGACCTGGGGAAAGCACTCGCCATCCAAACTGTAGTGTTCAACTGCTCTGACCAGCTTGACTTTATGGCAATGGGAAAGTTTTTCAAGGGACTAGCCAGGTACAATGAAACGCTGTGTGTCATTTTAAATGAGTGGGTAGGATACAGGGATGCTGGCCACTGGGAATTGGTGAGTAGTTATCTTAGCAGCCCAGAGGAGCAAGCAAAACCCTAGTAAGTGGGTTACTGTGTTCCAGAATGAGCAAAGTTATAAAATTCCTGCCAGAAGGGAGCAACAGTTGAGCCAATTAAAAGAAAACAAAAAACGGATAAAAAGTGATCCTGTTCATTTAAGGCAAAATTAAAATGCTTTGCACCAATCCACTATTAGAAACCTGTAAAATGTTTGCAGCTCTGGCTTTTGTTTTAATATCATACACACTGAACTGAGATTCAGCCCACAAGCAGCTTAATCTTAAGAAGAGAATCTGCTGAGTGTATCCAAAATTGAGCAGCCAAGAGAGACTGCTCTAAGCCCTGAGGGATCCTCTAAGAGACAATTCTCTCTACATTTCAAACAGAGCTGGTCCAATTAGTCTATTGCATGCTGGTGAATCTGAATTAGTTACTCCAACAAAAGCTGATGCTCTTCTCAGATGTTTTCTTTGTAAGTAACTCCACTTCTTTCTTAAACCATGCCTTGTGGGAAGATCACCTTCCTCATATACATGCTTCCAGCTTTATACGTAGTCTTCCAAGTGCTGAAAAATGGACTTAAGAGATGCCTGAATTTTATCTACTATACTTATAGCTCAGGTACAAAACAGGAATTCCACTTGACACCTCTTTCAAGTCCAAATATTTAACATGCAGAATTTGTCCCAGGCTGTAGGGTCAGACATTGCCATGGTCTTGCAGGGACCATGTACCTTCTCTCTTATCACACTGGGGCTGCAAGACATTAAGTGTCTTTTAGATTCACTGCTTGCCTCTGTGCTGCCTCCCCGGGATTTGGATGGATAATTCCTAGATTTAGCTGAACTTACGACTGCAAGTTTGTTTCTGTGTGATGTTCCTGCTTCTCCCTATTTCTCCTTCCTTTCTCAGCGCTGGTGCGTGGGCTTGCTTTGATGAGTTCAACCGCATTGATATTGAGGTGCTGTCTGTGGTGGCCCAGCAGATCACAACCATTCAGAAAGCACAGCAGCAGAGGGTACGTAATTAACATGTGGATGCAAAGGCAGCAAAAAAATCTCCATTTGAGCTGGCCTAAGCAAGTCCTTGTCTTTGCATGCATCTTCACAGAGGACCCCTGCTTGGGGGCAACTCAGACAGATATGCTTGAGCTTGGAGATGCATGAGTAATGCCCTGGCTGTGGCCCATCGTATCAGGCCATTACATAGTCAGCATCCTGGCTGGGTTTTGTAACCTCACCCTAGTCTGTGCTGCCACAGTTGCCCACACTCTCACAGGCTGAAGTACTTCTCAGCCTGAGCTGCAGTGCCAGCAGGCTTTGGTGTGAGAGACACTCCGGTACAGATCTACTGAGCTGGTACAAATTTGAACTGTGATAACAGCATCCAGTGTTCTGCCATGAGTTGTTCAGCACTGCGTTTGTCTAAATGTGTTATCTGAGCTTTAGTGGGTTCACAAAACCCAGTAAGTGCAGAAAAATGCATACTCATGCACACACGGAGTTGCAAAGTGAAGTGCATTGTTGGCTTTACGTGGAGACTCAGCTGTCAGCCGGTCTAGCAGCCGGCCTCTGCTTTGTCTTCTCTAGACTCAGAGGGGTTAAGACCTGAATCTCCTTGACTTTGGCTTGGAATTAGAAACTTGCACTCTGTGAATTCTTCTGCATTACTTTATCCCCCGTCTGAAATTACTACCTACACAGCTTTAAAAAGGATTTAAGTTTCTCTTTGCCCTCTCTGCCACAAATTAATTCAGGTCCAAACTCTACTGCAGAATAAATGGAAAGATGTTTGTTTACAGCTGGAGGGATATAAATCTGTTCAAGAGCCAAAAAAATAAATTGTATCCTATCAGTAAATCTACCATGAGCCCAGTTTCTTAAACAAGGAAAAATAATGCTGGTAATACTGGATTCCTGCAATGGGACCAGATTGAATCATTACAGTTGGGGGCAGCTGCGTGTGTCCATGCTTGATAATTTAACTACTGAAAACCATCGTTTTCCTCTTGAAAGATTCTGCTACATTATTAAATCTGCAGATCAGGCTCTATTCTTTGAGGATGATTGTATTTTTAATCTTCTAGGTGGATCGCTTCATGTTTGAAGGCACAGAGATCCCCCTGGTCCCATCCTGTGCAGTCTTCATCACAATGAACCCAGGATACGCTGGGCGCACTGAACTGCCCGATAACCTGAAGGTGAGGAGGGCAGGCTGCATAGGCGGAAAGAATAGGGGAGGTACAGGTGCTGGATGCTACCCAGACCACCAGTGTGTCCGTGACAAGGACTAGGATGTGATGCTTTTGGAAAGTTTCTAGGATCATTTTGAGATCTGAATCACACCTGTAAGCAAATGGCACTCCTCAGATTGCAGTCTGTAGGGATGCTACCTTGCCAGGTGCCAGGCACATTCATGCTGTGTCCTCTAAACAGTCTGGGATACATACTCAGCCTTTTCAGTTTGCTGGAAAAAGCAAGAAACAACAGTGTTTTTATCTTGTGTTGGAACTGTATGTTTCAGGCTCTCTTTCGTCCTGTGGCTATGATGGTCCCGGATTACTCCATGATTGCTGAGATCTCACTCTACTCCTTTGGGTTTAATGAAGCCAAAGTTCTTGCAAAGAAGATTACCACAACATTCAAACTATTGTCAGAGCAGCTCAGCAGCCAGGTAGACGCCTGTGTGTTCATGACTTTTTTAAATGTGAGGCTTTCTCAGCCTTGCCCCAAAGTACCTGAATAGTTCTCCTGGTTCTTTGTGGCAGCACATCACAAACAGGTACCAATACTCTTTCGTCAACTACCCCCCTCCTTTCTAATTCTCATTTCTCCTCTTGTGGCTGAACGTGTATTCGCCTTCAATCCTAGTTAGGATTACTAGATTACTAGTTAGTTGAGCCAAGCAGCTCTACCTGTTTCTCTCCCCATCAATGATTTTTCATCATCCAGTTATTCTCGTCTTCCTCACCCATAGTCTGGTACAGCTGAGGACTAGTTAGTTATTTGAAGGATCCTGAGAGCAGACTTGAATGAAGGAGCAGTTGTTCTGAAGGCATTACTCTCTCTTTCTTTTTTTCCTTTTTTTTTTTCCTTACCTGCTAACTGAGTGCCTGCATAGGTTCACTCTTTTTTAGGTGATGCTCCTGAATCTGATGACATTGTTTCCTCTATGCCGTTTCCAGGACCACTATGACTTTGGGATGAGAGCTGTGAAGACGGTCATCTCAACAGCTGGCAACCTCAAAAGAGAGAATCCTACTATGGATGAGGTAAATGTGCTTATGCTTCACACTGTCACAGACTTGCATGGCCACATAAGACTGCGGCCACATAGGAGGCAGGATCTTTTAAGTTCTCATTTCTTAAATCTGTGCAGGAGCTGATCTGCCTGCGGGCTATCAGGGATGCCAACGTACCCAAATTCCTGCAGGATGACCTCAAGCTCTTCAGTGGTATTGTCTCAGATTTATTTCCCAAGATCAAAGAAGAGCCTGTTGATTATGGCATCCTGGAAGAAGCCATTCGCAAATCCTGCATAAAAGGGAATCTGAAGGATGTTGATGGTGAGCGGAAAGACTCTCCACAAGCTCCCTCTGGACCTGGGCTTTTAGTCCAGTGCTGTGCCCTAGGAAAGAGAGAGCTGATCCCAGACTCCCTCTGCATCATCTTCCTCTGCAGGTTTTGTGGCAAAATGCATCCAGCTCTATGAAACCACTGTGGTTCGTCATGGCCTTATGCTAGTGGGGCCAACAGGCTCTGGGAAGACAAAGGTATGGTTGAGTTGCTGTGCTAGACCCAGCAAACTGTCACCCACCTAGTGATGCAGAGGGTTAAACTTCACAGAAGGCTCTCACTTTGGCAGTTCCAACTTCTCTCAAGTAGAAGTAAGGGGACCGAGATGCTGTCTTTTAGTATTGATTTATAGCCATGGGGAAGTATATTAGTAGCTTGCTCTTTCTAGTTGAGAGATTAGACTGAAGTTTATTAGCTCTGCTGCCAGTTTCTAAGACTGAAACATACTTTGACATCTCAAGATGCTTCAGGCCTCTTGCACAGGTGACCTAACTTTCTCCACCTGCATCTGAAATACTTTATTTCTGGGAACACCAACAGGCATCTCCTTACTATGATATTATCCTTCACTCCATCTCCTTTCTCACTGCCTTTTGAATGCAGTTGCTGAGAGAGTAAGTGGCTTTGTCATTATGGAGCCATGGCAGTTAACTCTCTTGCTCTCCTACTTTTGCAGAGTTATGAAGTCCTGGCAGCTGCAATGACGTCACTGAAAGGTCAGCCTGCAGCCAGTGGTGGGAATTACGAAGCAGTCAGCTACTTTGTTCTGAATCCCAAATCCATCACAATGGGCCAGCTTTATGGAGAGTTCAACTTGCTAACGCATGAGTGGTAAAGTACAAAACCTGCTTTCCTTCCTTCCAGATGGGAAACGTTTTTCTTCTGGTCTTGAGCGTCTTCTCTTCAAGGCTGAGAACTATTTAGGGTAGTGGCATAAAACCAGAAGCGATCAAGTCCTTATCCTCACCAAACTACAATAGCCAGTCACGGCGATTTAAGCTGACATCTTTTATTGTGCACTTGGCCTGGCTGCCAACACATGCCCAGACAGTGACTGCAGCTCAGCTGGCAGCATTAACTGCGTAACAAGGAATAATTCAATTTCTTTGGAGCACATGCCCCTGCTCTAAGATACAGCAGCTTAAAAACATTTGCTTTGCTTCTAAAGAAAAGTGATCTCTGTGCTGTGCTCTTGAATTGTTCTGTATAAATCCACTGGTGGCCTTGAATGATGAAGGATGACTTTCGGGCATAAAGGGGCATTTCTTTCCTGTTACCAGGGCTCCTGCTTGCTTACATGGCTTGGAAGCAAGAACCAATAGCCCATGTGCCCTCTTGGCAGCCAGGTCCTTCTGCTTATGTTTCCATACGCGACCTGAGGTTGACTTTGCAGCTCACTTTATTTGGAAGCTAAGGTGTGAGAAGCAGTGTGAATCTCCCTTTGGCCGTCACCCACCGCTTGCTTAGGGGCAGAGCTAAAGACTGTATTCTGTAAAACCAGGGAAACTAAATAAATGTGAAACTAACTGCCCCTAGGAAAAGTGCAAGCAAGTAAACATTACTGATGCCAAGATCCAGAACTTCCCAGCCTGTGCTCTGGCACATTTTTACTGAAGGACATTTTATAGGATATTCCAGTTAAGCTTGACAGTTTATTTATGATGTGACCCTACCCAAGGGCAGCACACAGACACATCAACATGACAAAAAGAAAAATACAGCAGCCATGTAAAATGTATTTACAGACAAACCCATCTGTTTTAATCAGCTGAGCTTTAGAACAGACTGTTTTCCCTTGATCTCAGTAACAATACCCTGGAATTCACTAGCACTATAAAAGTAACAAGTAATTATTTAATAGTGGGAGTAGAGTCCAGGGCCTGAACAGAAATTGCAGTCCAGGTTTCCATGTACAGATTAAGTTCTTGCTGTCAACAGCTGGCATTCCTTGTGTGTCTGTTCTCCTGTTCACCAGCTCCAGTGTCACTGGCATTCACAGGCAGCTGAAGAGGGGGAACTTCAGTTACAAAGATGATAGAGTCATGCTCTTTAGCCTGGATTCATCCTCCTAACCTATAGTTACCCAAATGAAGCTTCTGAATCAGCAGAGTAGCTGCCCTGAGTCTCCCTTTGCACTTGGCAGGGACAAAGAGGCACCTCCAGAGCAGATAACCCACCTATGACTTGAACTGGATGCTAGCAGGGCCTCTTTGTTTTTCACTGAGGACAGAGAGGTTAAAAGGAAGTTTGGCATTTTATATTTAGATAACATGAAGTACAGGTCATAATGCCCAAAGAAATTGTTTCATGGTGCTGCATGTCTCAGTCCTCATCAAGAAGTGAGGCGCAGGTATCGTTGGGCACACAAACCAGGGTAAGATCTATTGCCTTATATGGTGGAAACATTGCCATTTATTTCAGCAAAAGCAGAATGGTCCAAGCCCTGCCTTCCTCCCACTTTTCAGGACGGATGGGATCCTTTCCTCACTCATCCGTCGTGGAGCTGCGGCCACTGACACCAGCAAGAAGTGGTACATGTTTGATGGGCCAGTTGATGCTTTGTGGATTGAGAACATGAACACGGTGCTAGATGACAATAAGAAGCTGTGTCTCAGCTCAGGGGAAATCATCAAGCTGACAGAGGTAACTCATCTCTTTTGCTTTGCTGCCTGTTGTCTGTTTTCCTTCCTCCCTCTTGGAACAGACTTGCCTTTTTACTTTGTACTTGACTTGTCATGGACTTGGATGGAAGTTGGCTGAGTAGCAACCCTGTGTTGGCCAGACCTCTGCTGTGCTGCACAAACACCACAAGAAGAGAGCTCCTGCAGCAAAGGGAAATATTTCAGCTTCACCAAGTTATTCTGAAAGACATATCAGAAGTAATCAAGTCCTTATCCTTCTTTCTCTGCTTTTGTGATTTCCAGAGCATGACCATGATGTTTGAAGTCCAGGATCTGGCTGTTGCTTCCCCTGCCACAGTCTCCCGCTGTGGCATGGTTTACCTGGAACCGAGCATCTTGGGGCTGGAGCCCTTCATCGAGTGCTGGCTGAAAAATATCCCAGGCATCATGCAGCCCTTCTCACAGCAGCTAGCATCTCTCTTCAAGAGATTCCTCAAGGTGACCTACCATGTTGTTTCAACCCTTCCATGGCTTGGAGCATATCACCTCAGATATCAACCGGCCCAGACTTGTCAAGGCCTGGATATAAATGCTACTGTGGGAACACTTCAGACCAACGGTGTACAAGCTGCTCTGTGAATTTCCTGGGTTTAATAGAGGTTATTCACCGATCCCTATAGATGTTTCTTGGTCTTATTGGTGATTATTGTTTGGTTTATTTCCTTTTAAAATTATCTTCTGGACAAAATCATCCACTGCTTACAGTGGATTTACTCTAGGGGGGAAGTCGTAAGAACAAGTCTTGTTGTTTCTGATCTTCTCCTGAGCCTCTATTTTAATCAATAACCCAGAGCTGCAAAAGAAAGTCTGAAGGGAGCAAACTATTTAAGGGCAGTGATGGCATAAGATGCACATCACTGTTGCACAGAAACAGAAGGCAGGCCCAGAGGTTTCTTGAGGCTAAGACTGAATCAAGCAGTTTGATTTCCTTTTCTCCAGTCAAAATGGTGGTACTCAGGATGCAGCGGGAAAAGGCAGCATTCTCAGTCATATCCTCTCCGCTAAATGTAGCCTGCAGGGCGGCAAGGAGGCACCAGAACCCTAAAAGGTAAAAGCAAAGTCAAGTGTGTTGGGTGATGACACTGAGCTGTTCCTGCCTCTCCTTTCAGGAGGCCATCAGTTTTGTCCGGAGTTTTGTGAAGGAGATTATTCCCTCAATGGACAGTAACCTCACAAGGAGCCTCCTCATGCTCTTGGAATGTTTGTTTCAGCCTTTCATTCCCATTGAGGTATGATTTTGCTGCTATCATTTGTGTGCATCTGTAACTCTTAAGGGTGCTAAGTCATGCAGAGGGTGAGTCACCAGAAAACAAAGTGTTGGTGCAGAAAGGTCATGCTGTAGCTCATCTACGTGGCAGAAGGCGATATAACATCCTGCAAAGGACAGGTAAACCTGGAAGGATTACTCTTTGCCCACTGAAAGATAAACTCCTTGCCTTCTGGGCATGGAGGGAAGAGGTTCACTTTTATTTATAGCAGAGGGAATTGGGGAATGAGTGGAAAGCAGAGATCAGAGCTGAGCAGTGAAGCACTTCAGATTGCAGGTCCTTTGAGAATTAGTATTGAAGAAAGCTGGACAATTTTCAAATTAAAAACCAAAGACTAAATTCTTCTCCCAGCTCCTGTTGAGTGACATTAATTCGGCAAGTGGAGTCTCTCAAGTACACCAGTGAAACAGGAAGTTTTAATCCCCAGAACACATTGACAGGGCCCCTGAAAAACTAGATAGAAAAAGCAACATAGAAGCTGAGTGGAATTATGAGGACATTAAGAAGAGTTGGGAGTTGTGTAACTTAACCATGCCTGAGAATTTTACTTCTGCTTTTCTCTGGTTCTCAGGGAATTAAGAAGATTTCCCAGGAGAAGGCAGCTCGTATCAGGGAGCTGATTGAACCCTGGTTTATATTTGCCTTGATCTGGAGTGTGGGTGCTACTGGAGATGCCCAAGGTCGCATGGCCTTCAGCTCATGGCTGAGGGAGAAGATGGCAAAGGAAAAGGTGAGTAAAGGAAAAGCAAATCCTCTCTCATTGTAGAGGAGTTGGGTAATGAGGAATGGGGGTCAGAACTTCTTGAAAGCCTTGGAGGCTTTGGATGAGCTTCATCATGATATCTGGTATACCATACCTGCCTCAAACTTCAAGGGACCCCTGGAGCTGGAAGATCTGGGAGAGACAACTGACCCCCCTGGCCTGGGTAACATCCCATTAGTAAAGTTTTCTTTGCAATAGTGCAGATCCTCCTGTGAATTCGGCTGAGTGGCAGCCAGGTTTACCCCAGCTTTATTCCCACAGATCCAGTTACTTTTCCCAGAAGAAGGGCTGGTTTATGACTATAAACTGAATGATGCAGGCCTTAGCAGTGCTGAAGATGATCTGGATGAGGACGTCATTAGGGAGGTAAAATATTTCACTTTCTGTTCCAAGCTGGGCAATTTGTGGGGAGGGACCAGGAAGCAATATAGTCCTGCCAGATTTGGTGGAATTTTCTCATCAAGGGCAAATAAGAAGGGCCTATAGGAACCAGGTTAGAATGTTTAAAGTGAAATGAAGCTAATCATTGAAGGAAGAAGGCATTTTCTTGCTGTCCGGGTTATGAAGCAGATCTTTTGAATCTGAGCCAAGGACTGGTCAATTCAGACCTGAGTGCCTCTGCCAGCGCTCAGGAAAGCGAGAGGGCTCTACAAGTGTGGCTGCTGGTGGAGGACAGGGAGAAGCTCAGATGGAAAGGTCTGTCTGTGTTAGAAAGCAGTGCATAACAGCAGAAGAGCTGTGTGCAGCAGAGTCTAGAGGGAGGAGGAAGGCAGACAAATTGCCATGTTTTTCACGGGAGACAGTAGGGAATAGAAGACCCATCTGACTGACAGTCACAGCCCCTAGGCTGGAGAAAAAAGAAAAAAAGCAAGAGGAAAAATGCTTCCCCTTCCTGAAATCAGAGCAAAGTAAAGAGCCCTTCATGAGCATCAGATGCTCAGCAGAAGCTGCCAGCTTTGTTTCTGTGGAAAGGGCACACAAGGTGCTGTGATGGGGAAAACAGAGCAAAAATAGTTTTTCCTATTCCTGTAGGGCATAGATGCAACTGCCCCCTCTAAACACAGCCATATCTTTCAGGTGTGCTGGGAGAAGTGGCTGGACTCCACAGCAAAGTTCACCATGGTTCCTGATACCAACTTCTGTGACATTATTGTGCCCACGATGAACACAGTCCAAATGGCCCATCTGCTGGAGCTGTTGCTCACCAACCGTAAGCCAGTATGTGCCCAGCCTTGCCTTTGATTCTTTGATTCAACCTTGTTCTCATCAAGAGGGCCATCTTTTCCTCTCCCAGTACAGTCAGAACCGAACAGCTACCTGGTACTTAGAGTTTATTTCCCACTGTCATGGATTTGCATGTCTCTGCTCAACAAGAGTTCTCCATTCAGTCCCCAGGGACCATGCTAGTGCCCCAAAGGCATGTCAACCCTCAATTGTTCAATCAAAACACAGCAATTGCTAGATAGCCCATCACCATCTCACTTCACCTGTTTCCTACGGTTCCATTTCATACTCCTTTGGTTGCATTCCTTGCACACCAAGAGATCTGTTGAACAGCTGTCCTTACTGAGGAAGCGAGCCTTCTGTCCTCTCCCAGCCTTTGAATGCCCAAGTGAGCAGGAACCTGCCTTTCCTCCAGCCAGTGTCAGAGAGCTGGGAAGCACAGACTGTATACCTACAGTTACACTGCATTGCCCATTGTGCTTCTAGGTTCTCTGCATTGGTCCCACTGGCACCGGGAAGACCCTCACCATTACAGACAAGCTTTTGAAGAACTTGCCTCTCAAATACGTCACCCACTTCCTGATGTTTTCAGCACGCACTTCTGCTAACCAAACCCAGGACCTCATTGACAGCAAACTGGATAAGAGGCAAGTTTCGTTTCTGTGTTTGCAAAGGCAGCATCCCTGAGCTCAGTGTTTCTATCAGCTTGGCCACCTAGTTTCATCCCAAGACCTGAAGGGGCCCCAAGCACATACAGCTGTGGATAACAAATAAGACACACAGCAAATTCAAGCTGGGATTGTGAGAGCCACTAATAACTTGATACAACGGCAGGATTAGGATTAGTGAGGGTCTGTAAAAGTTGTTCCAGTTCTAGTTTTTCCAGAAATTCTACATTTCACAGCAAACCCGGGTGTGGGATCTTCCTAGAAACTGATGAGGGGAGAAAACATGGCTGCTGACCCCCCATCCCACTCTCCCCATGGTTAACAGCTTCCCTTTTGCCTCCCTGGTCAGCCACTGGTTTGAAGTTTCCAACTGATTCATGGGCTAAAGCTTTCCTTTTATTTGCACACATTTATTCATTGATATTGTGCATGAGTAGACAAAATTCCACTTGTGTTTGAAATGAAACCTGGGCCTCAAACATCGCTCCAGATCTTTTCTCTGCAAAGGCCCATATATATTTATATGGAATGTAAGTGTAAGGATAGCTGAAACTGCTGATCCAGGAAACCTCTGGATCAAGTTAGGAGAACCTTTGCAATAGGAGTTGTCCTGTGTCCTTACATGGCTTCTGTGCTTACAGGCGGAAGGGTGTGTTCGGGCCTCCGGTTGGGCGGTACTTCATTTTTTTTATTGATGATTTGAACATGCCCACGCTGGAGACATACGGTGCTCAGCCACCCATCGAGCTGCTGCGGCAGTGGATGGACCACCAGGGCTGGTACGACAGGAAGCAGATCGGTACGACCCGGGTCCTATGTCCAGTACTCCTGGCAAAAGTTGGCCTGTTGATAGATACAGCTGCAGTGGAGATTTGTGGTGAGGGTTTTTAGCTACAACTTAGCATTCATTCATGATTTTTCACTCTTCAAGGTACTTTTAAGAAGCTGGTAGATATTAATTTTGTCTGTGCCATGGGACCTCCTGGAGGGGGAAGGAACGTTGTCACTCCACGCCTCACCCGCCATTTCAACTACCTCTCCTTCACAGAGGTGGAGGAGAGCAGCAAGAAGGCCATCTTCTCTACCATCCTTGGCAGCTGGATGGGTAAGTTCTGCAGACAGCTGCCACCTTCTCCTCATGTTGCCAGTCAACTCAGCGATAATGGAGGTAGAAAGGGGAGGAACATCTGATCAAAGCGTTGGAAGCTGGAACTTGCGTTAGTTGCTTGGAGGTGCTTTTGGGAAAGTGATGTTTAAAGTGTTGTTGTTTGGAATGGGCTGCCCAGGGAAGTAGTGGAGGCACCATCCCTGGAGGTATTCAAGAGACGAGTTGACATGGTGCTCAGGGATATGGATTAGTGTTGGGTGGTGTTTTGTGTGGTGTGGATGTGGTGTGGTGTTTTTTTTTTTTATTGGTTGGACTAGATGATCTTAAAAGGTCCCTTCCAACCTAGGTGATTCTGTGATTCTGAAATCATAGCAGACAGAGAGGTCATACACTGTTTAGTCTTGGGGCCAAACTCTCTTGGTGTAAACCAGCAAACTTCAGCTTTGGCTCTCTGTTTCTTAAGGTATCCTATAGCCTGGGCCTTTCAAAGAGGATTTTGTTTGTGATAGATTAGCAGTTACCCTTCACCTCAGCGAGTAAAGTCGTGACTCAGATTTTCTGTCTTTTTCTAGCTGGACTTCTCGGAGAAAAAAGTTACAGAGATCCAGTGCGTAAGTAAGAGCAGAAAGATGAGAGACAGAGGGAGACTGTGAACAGAACAAGCTGATGGGCACAGCATGGCACAGCTTACCTGTGCTTTCAGCAGACAGACACTTGCCCAGACAACAGCCTTCTGTGGAAGCAGAGCCTTCTGTTGCTCTCCATCTGCTGCAGCCTGTGGACAGCTGAGCAGGGAGGATCTAAGCATGGTGCTACAGCCACCCAGAAAAAAGGGTTCATTTGGAGTTAAATGAGTATTCTTATATTTGACAGGGTGGGAATTTAGGATCATCTTTGCAAATGTGCCCTCATCTGTAAATCTGCAAGTAGGAAGGAGTGAGAATAGTGGGCTATGAGAAAAGCAAAACAGAGCTTTCTTCTGAGTGCTTGCAATATTCACAAGCATCGGTACCTGACTATGAGCCCAGGGGCACACTGAAGCATCTAGCTGTGATTTTAAAAGAAATTGAAGAGTTTTGGAAATAATGAAAAAAAAGTGCAAAATGCTTGGGCGTTACAGGGCTCTACTTCCCCAGGAGTGTTTGTAATGAACTTGGTTGGGACTGGAAAAAAAAAAAGTATTTTTTTGCTCTAAAACTAGCAGCTGTGTTTAAATCTTGCCAGACTATTGCATAAGAAATTATTCCTCAGTGGCTTTGCATTTGCTGAGCTCAATGAATTGCAAAGGCGGTTTAGCTAAGAGCTCACACCTTCTAGTTAAAAGTAGCTGAGACTCCACTGGGGGAGTACAAGGAGGAAGAAGGAAAACCTGGGTGAGAGAATTTCAGGTAGCCACCAATTACCTGTCTGGCAGTGTCTCCTCTCTCCCTGGGGTGCATGAACTCTTAACACCACAGAACTGTTGCCATGCATCCTTCCTTCCCCAGATCCGATTCCCTTTGGTTGGGAAGCTCATTGGCAAACTGGAAGAAAGAAGCAAAACAGAGGCAGTTTAACAGAACAGCAAGGGAAAGAGGAATACAACAACAATAATATTGACAGAGGAATATACAAAGCACGGTTAATGTACCACCGCTCACCAACCAGAACCCGAAAAGCCCCAGCCCACTCCCAAGTGGCTATTCCTGCCCACCACCCCAGCCAGCTCCCCCAGCTGTATGCTGAGCATGGCTGACCTCACTGTGTCCCATCCCAGCTTCTTGCAAAAATTAACCCTGTTCCCACCAGAATCAGGTCATCCTAGCAACACCTCTGCCACTCAGTGCCACCTCTCTGCACTGCCAGCACCTCCAGGTATTCCTGGAGCAACGCAGAGCTGCCACCTCGCCATTCCTCTCCACCTTCCTCTGTCTCTACAGCTGGAGCACTTGCAGTCAAAGACTTGAACGAGCCCTTGGTTGATGCCACTATCTGCGTGTATTCAACCATCACATCCGAGCTGCTGCCCACACCAGCAAAGTCACATTACACCTTCAATTTGAGGGACCTCTCCAAGGTGTTCCAGGGCATGCTCATGGCTGAGCCCAGCAAGGTGGAGGTGAGTCCTCCCATCAGCAGAGTAACACCACCCATGGGAAGACCAGAAATGTTCCAGTTAAGGTCTCATTGACAGGCCTGCAAACAGGTCTCAGGTTCTTATTGAAGCTGCATTTTGGTACTGTTCAATGAAGGTGTGGTGACCTTCTCTTTGGCCTTATTGCCTAGTACCAGTAGTAAACAGAGCCCCACCACCACCCCAGCCCTTCCTTGGTGTGGAAGCAAGTGAGTGGCCGTAGCCATTCAGGGCTGGATGGAGTCACACAGGGGATCATGCAGGGGCAGAGATGTTGTCCTGTTACTGGCTTGTAGCAATGGAGGCTTCTGCCCCTTCAGCTCTCCTGAGGACCTTGCTCTGGGTCCAGCCTAGCCAGTAGAGATTGACTGATCACAGCAAGTACTTGGGACCCTCGTTCCGTGCTACACCTGAGTAAAAGGATCTTTCCAAAACAACACAGGTACTTCTGAAAACAGTAAAAACTAAATCAAACTGGGGTAAAGGTAAGGACAAACAAAATGAAATTATAATCTCTCAAAGAAAGCCAGACATATGGACAAATAAAGGGGGGATTAGCTGAAGCTGTAATAAGCTCTCTGCAAAGCAGCTGTTTTGACAAGGGTTGTTTTTGAGAGAAGGGAATGCAGCTTCCTCCACTCAGTTCTTTCTCCACTCCAGCTGCCTTCTAGCAGAAGTGGGGCTGGCCACATGCTGGGCAGGAACCAGCTTTCCTGACAGCAAGGTTCTTAATGCTTCTCTCATGGGGGTGTTTTGCTGGGATTTCCTACCAGGACAAACTGGACCTGCTGAAACTGTGGTACCATGAGAGCTGCCGAGTCTTCTGTGATCGCCTGGTCAGCAAGGAGGACCGGACCTGGTTTGACAACCTGATGAAGCGTATGATGGAGGAGTTAGGCACCACTTTTGAAGAGGTCATCCCCTCCCAGCCAGTTCTGTTTGGGGACTTCATGGAGCCAGGTGCCAATATCAAACTGTACCAAGCAATCAACAGCCAGGAAAGGGTAAGAACCCTGGGAATCATGATCATGTGAACTATGTTGACATCTTCCAAGTCTTCTGCAAACAAAAGAAAACGTTTAGTAGTAACCATGGGACTGCTTGAATTGAAGGTATCTGGAATCACAAACCCTCCCAAGGCTCTCATGTGAAATCCTACCCCAGATGTGGATAGTGGCTTCCTCTGGTGTGATGGGAGGTTGAGGTGTAACAAGTTGCCTCTGCATCCCCTATCCTGGGGGCAGCCTGCTATGCCAGATCTCCCAAATGGGCTGCACTTGGGACTGGAAAATGCAATTCGCTGGAAAGAAATGGCACATTACTCCCAAACAATAATACTTTTGCCATTAAAGACTTCACAATTGACCTTTACAAGTAATTAACGCTAGTGCCAGATTCTCTGTTGGAGAAGATACTGCAAGTACTTTGGTAGTGATAATTAAGCAAAGGCAATGAGCAGTGCTTTTTACGCTCATTATCAGAAACAGATGATTATCCTGTTGTCTCTCTTCTTGTGTGGCAAGGACTGGTAATTAACTAAGCTTTCCAATCTCTTTTGCAAAGTAGGTAGGCCTGTCCCCCACCGAGGTGAGCACAGCTGAGACAGCCAGACTTACCAAGCTGCTGCACAGCCCAGTGATGTGCACAGAACTTGAGCATCTAGGCAGGGATCTCTATTCTGTATGAATTCCAGCTGATTTTACTTGTCCAGGTTCACAGTGAGACTGCTGAGAGGGTGGGACCAAATCCCAGATGTCTTCATGCTTCATCTTCTGCTCTGGCCTGAGGGTGCTGTTGAAGAGAGCTACGGAAAGGGCAGGACAGACTGCTCCTGCAGCTACTCACTGCCATGGCTGGACCAGGAGAGGAGTGTGCTTCTCTACTCCTCTATGGCCAGCGGGTTTTGTTTTCCACCACCTGCCCTTTCCAGCCAGGATCCTAACCATGGGATGCAGCAGCAGGCAATGGTCAGCTGTAGAGTGAGGCAGCTCTCCCAGAGGGAGGGCCTAGAACAGTATGGGTCAAGCAGCCATAAGCTATTTCATTTTGAACTGCTGTTTCTCCAGCAAAACAGGACCATTGGGAACAGCAGACCTTAGTCACTTGCCCGAGTTAGTTTAAGGTCACCATTAAGCAGCTGCTGCTACCACCACTGGATAAATTCAGCCCAGTCCAATGGCAGTTCCTATAGGAACCATGGAGTAAAGAGAACCATCACCTCCCCACAAGTGGCTCCCAGGGAGCAACTGAGAGAGACGCCTGCTCCCAGCCCCTGCTGAGCACCAGGCTCTGCCCTCCCGGGAGCCTGGCTGTGCTTCAGACAACCACCCACACCCTCACCTTTGCTTTTATCTGGTAGTGACGTTTGGCTGTTTTGCCCACAGCTGAAGGTTGTGATTGAGGATTACCTGGAGGAATACAATCAAACCAACACCCCAGAGCTGAAGCTTGTGCTTTTCATGGATGCGATACAGCATATCTGCCGAATCAGCCGGATCCTGCGGCAGGCTCCAGGGAACGCTCTTCTCCTGGGTGTTGGGGGAAGTGGGAGACAGTCTCTCACCAGACTGGCATCTCACATGTAAGTAATGAACTTCTGTGCACATAATGTGGAGCAGCTCCATCGGGGCTGCCTCCAGAGAAACTCTTTTCCTGCCCTTCCTGCTAATGGTTACACATTTCTCTGGTTGCTGACTTCAGATTTAACACTCAAGAGCTAAGATTCAGTCAAAATGCACATCTACAGTAAGAAAATTGGGTTCTTTTGCCTGCTTGTAGCTTGGGTTACTGCTGCAGGCATGCAGTGAATGAGCAAATGCAGCATGGTCCATGGCAGCTCACTGGCCTGTGCAATGCTCAGCATGGAAGGGGGAGAGATAGGGGCTTCCTCCTGGGAGCTGGGTGCCTGGAAGACAAAGACAGGAGCTACTAGTGACAAGCAATCAAGTGCCACCGACAGCGTGGCGAGTAGGACTGGTGAGTCTTGGGAGCCAGGGGGCCTCAAGAGGGAAACTTGAACAGCCAGGCAACTAGGGCAAGGAAGACAATTCTTATAGCTCTGACTAGGGCGTGTGATGCTAGAGAAATGCATCCACTGTTTCCAGGTGCACCAGCCTCTGAGGGCAGCATCACAAAAAAACATTGAGTTGCTCCCTCTGCTCTCTGAGGTGCTGGGCCCAAGCAGCAGTGTGACTGTTAGCTCATGGAGCTGTACTTCTCCTGGTTTCTAGCTAGCTTGAGTATCTCTGCTTTGAGTAAAACGTGCTTTTGGGTTGGTGGCTGAACGTGCACAATGACAGGCATGTGCTCAGGACTCATTGCAGGAAAACAACTCAATTAAGTCCTCTCCCCCTGAGACCACAACACATACTCAGGATTGACAAAAAAGGGGATTTTAATTTGATGTAACTCCATAGGCTTCTCTTTCCTTTAGGGCAGATTATGAGTGTTTCCAGATCGAACTGTCCAAAAATTATGGCATGACCGAATGGCGAGACGACTTGAGGAAGATCATGATGAAAGCAGGCCTTCAAAGTCTACCCAAGACGTTCTTATTCGTAGACACACAGGTAATGGAGAATTAGTATGGTGGACTCCATATCAAAAGGGGTCAGAAACACATGTCTGAGCTCAATAAATCCCACTTAAGAGGACTGAGGAGCTTGATACAAACCAGGTACAACTTGTTTTTCTTAAGTAGGCCACCTTTATCATCTTATAAAAAAAAAACAAACCAGGAAAACTGAAGGTTGTGCATTTGTTGCTAGAGGGACTGTAGAGCTGTGTGTGAGTGGGCTGACTGTTCTGTTGCTTGAAGCCTTTTTCAGCTCCATCCAAAGGTTTGATCCCCAAAGGGATCAAAGATTTTAGATCCAGCTGTCTGGAGCTAAGCACTAGGCTGAGTGCTGATGCTAGAAGTCCTAAGTAACAGAGTTCTCCTTCTTTTCAGAGATACCAGTAGATTTAGGGCTGCATGCCTGCTGGTTCCACAGGATAATGTTGGCTTATTACTGTAAACTGTAACTTGCTACGGACTAAGCCAACTTCTGGAATTCATGGTTATGTTCCCAATAGACTTTTTTTACTGCCTTCATTATCATAGGAACTAAGTCCCTCTGGCAGCGCCCTAAGCAGTGAGATGAGCATCTGTCAAATGCTGCTTGTTCTTCCATCCTTTTCTCTGCAGTGAGAAGCACGTGTGGGAGAAGAGGGGCCAGGGGGGTGTACATTTAGTCAGGTAGATGGATGCTACATGTTTCTGATTTAGCAAAGGTGAAGAGGTGAGTGTCACTCTGGAGGGAGGTCGTCCCACAATCCCTGCAATTACTCTGTCTCCACATTGATGACCTTTATCCTAATAGAGAAGTGTTCTGTGCTGGAGGGATGAAGACACAGAGCAACTTGTTGTCTAGGGTCTGGTTGTGGAATCACTGCAAGGCAGGGAGCAAGGCCCTGAGATCAGTTTCTCTGTAAGGAGACGGTAAATGGGCAGAAGGAGGCTTGTTTTCAGACACCCCCCCACCCTGGAATGGCTGGATATGGCTGTTCAATTGTAAATGCTGGACAAGGGTCAGAGTATTCTTTACCAGAGCCAAGTGATCACAGAAATAATTTCTTACAACAGAGGCTGATGGCTGTATTTATGCAGATGTGTTCTCCATGACACGTGGAGTCATGGCTGCCTTGTAATCTAGGAAACTACCTCTTTTTTTTTTTCTCCCCATCATCTACTTAGATTAAAAATGAATCCTTCCTTGAGGATATCAACAACCTGCTCAACTCAGGTGATGTTCCCAACATTTACAACCCTGATGATCAAGAACAGATTATGACGGCTATGAAGCCTGTTGTTCGAGATCTAGGGCAGCAGCCCACCAAGGCCAGTTTGATGGCTGCGTACACAGGACGGGTTCGCAGCAATATCCACATGGTCCTGTGCATGAGGTACAGTTCAGGGGTAGGATTTCGTGTTGTAAATGTTAATTATTCCCTCCTTGTCCTTTGCCTTGCATCACTTTGTCATGGGACCCTAGTTTCCAAGCCCCTGGCTCGGAGCCACCTTCCCATAAGATTAGATACTTTTTTTTTTTTTTTACACTTTGCTGGTTTCAAGATGAAGTATGAAAAGTTAAAGAATATGACTGTAAGTGATCCAGATTAAATACAAGCTTCCTCCATCTTCATTCACCATTGAGCTGTTTGTTATGAATATATCTTGCTTGAATTTGGGGTTCAGTTGCACCGTGTTTAGTCGTGAATCTAGTGTGTAGTCCATGAGCAGCTTGCTTTGTTGCAGGAAGGCTGCCAGAAGATAGAGGGCATTCTCAGTGCAAGTACCAGCACTCACTTGATTGAAATAAACTTCAGATCACACTTATTTCTTACCCTTTAAGTGTTCTCCCTAGGGAAGGACTCAGAAAACATAACCCCTCTACTATCTTATGACTTATAGAGTATACCCAGGACTTGCAAGAAGTGAGCTGTGATGTGCACCTTAGGATCTGTGGCTCACTGCCTGAACTTTCATTCCCTATTTCCCTCCCTCCTACTTATTCCTTATTTTCCCTACTTCTTACTCTATAAGAGCTCAGGATGGTTCTAGGAAAGGAAGAAAGCTATTTTGTCCTTCTATCTGTAGCTAGTTGTAACATCTCTTTTCTGCATGCCTTTCCCTCAGCCCTATTGGAGAAGTCTTCCGTGCACGCCTGAGACAGTTCCCCTCTCTCGTGAACTGCTGTACCATTGACTGGTTTAATAAGTGGCCAGCTGAAGCCCTGCAGTGCGTTGCCTCCTCCTTCTTGCATGAGATCCCACATCTTGGGGCCAGCGCTGAAGATGTCGATGGGATGGTAGGTGCCACACTCAATGCATAGCTCCTGTGTGCTCCATGTCTCCAGATAAACATAGAGACATAGACAATGGACATGGGACACACCAGCAGAAAGGTCCTACCCTGTAGCAGAAATGCTTCATGGCATGGTTATTCAAATACAGAACTGGTTGGCTTTTGTCTGCCTTGAAATGGCTGTGTCCGTTTCTCACCCTCTCTATGCATGTATGAACTCTGCTGTGACGCTACATTATAAGCCCCTTGTGCTCTCTGTGGGCATTTCATAGACTTGCCTACTACACAGCCAGTACTGAATAAGATTGTTTCTTTCCTTTCTCCTTGTAGATTCAAGTGTGTGTAAAAATCCATCAGAGTGTGGCAAAGCAGTGCCAAGTGTACCTGGCAGAGCTGGGCAGGCACAATTATGTCACTCCCAAGAGCTATCTGGAGTTCCTCAGCATCTTCAGTTCCCTGATTGGAAAGAAGAAACAAGAACTCACGGCAGCCAAGAAAAGGATGAAAAGTGGCCTGGACAAGGTTTGTCCCTCACACCCAGGAGAGCTTTGGGCCCCCCCTTACCTGCTCTGAGCAGTGTATTTATAGGGGCAGAGACACCCTACACATCTCCTGTGTAACAGGAGAAAATTTATGCTAAAGCAAATCAGAACTATGCCTTCTGCCAGTCTTTCTGGAGATTAGAGTCTGTAACAGCTCTAAAAACAATGGTCCCTAGTATTTGGGGACCACAGACCTTTCTGTAGCTCATCATCCCTCGGGAGGTTCCTTATTAACCTTTTCCCTTTTCCCTGAAAGCCCTGTAACAGCACCATTGTTCTGCTGACTGATGGTGACTGCGCATGATGGGTGTTACTTCATCACAGTCAGGCACCACTGTGTATAAGCACATCACACTGTCACACAGTGTCAGATTGTTGCTTAAGTGGAGACCAAGGCAGGACCTGCTTTGTACAGCCTGACACTGGGCACCCACCAGGGTCCTGGGGCTTTCTGTGGGTGCTGCCTCACTCTGCTCTGCTCCCACAGCTCCTGCAAACAGCAGAGGATGTAGCGAGGATGCAGGAGGAGCTGGAGTCTGCCCGCCCTCTCCTGGCACAGGCAGCCAAGGACACAGTGGCAACCATGGAGCAACTGCAGGTACCGTTGCTGAACAGCCCTGCGCTTTCCAAATCTGGCCGCTCAGACTAGACAGAGAGCTTGGGGATGCTTTGCAGGGATTGCACAAAGTTCTGCTTGATCTGACAGTAAGAAGGCCTCAGATTAGCACAGCAGATATTTAGGCAGAGCAGCACTGCCAGGAGAGTGACTTCCTGCTGGGGTCCCTGCTCTGGTGTTGGTAGGGACCAGCCATATCCTTGCCAGTTTCTAACCTCAAGCCAGGTGCCAGCTGAAACCACAATCCAGGGGTCAGTCAACCAAGCTACCATCTCCTCACTGGTTGACACCCTTACAAGCACAGACTAGTGACACTACTAACACAATCCTCAGGTGGCCCAGACTGTTGCTGCTGAAAGGGATCAGTCCCCCACATCCCAGCCCCAGGGACATAATCCAGCTGCAGCCTGCCCCTGCTAACCCTGACCTCAAGGATCATCACACACCATCTTTCATGCCACTCAAGAAGAGGGAACTGTCCCGTGTTGGCTGTCACTACCTTCCCTCTTCTTTGTGTTCCTTCCTGCCTGTCTCCTGCTGGGGGATGGACAGAGGGATCAGAGACACAAACATCATACAGCTCTGTATGCAAAGTGGAAAGAGTCTGTAATCTCCCATGTTCCCACATAAGCAGATAAAGATTTGGCTGTATTCCATGTTCCCTTTACACCTCCTGCTAGCATTTTAACCCTGAGGGTAGGCAGAAGTGACAGTTTTAGAAGCGAAACCCTCAGTATTCATCTTATTCCTCCATCTCCCTACACATTTGCATCTCCATGCATCCTCTCCCTGTGCTGATAGCACAAGTGGGTAGAGTAACTACTTCCTGCAGGACTGACAGCCAAAGCTGGAGCTTGAGGATGGTCTCTACAGGCTGACAAAAACCTCCTGCTGGTATGATATGGGGAGGGGATCCCTTCCAGCAGTTAGGCCCCAGTGTGTCTCTGCTGGAAGAAGACCATGACCTTCCAGGACAGCTGTGATCCTTATCTAGCAGTGCTGAGCTATCCCAAAGGGATGCTCTGGCTCCAGCACGCTTCTGAGGCTGTCTCTGGTGGTGCAGGTGGACACAGCTGTGGCTGAAGAGACAAGAAGTGCTGTGCAGGCTGAGGAGATGAAGGCTAATATGAAAGCTCAGACAGCCCAAGCCATTGCAGATGATGCTCAGAAGGACTTGGCTGAAGCCCTCCCGGCCCTGGATGCTGCTCTCGCCAGCCTGAGGAACCTTAACAAAAATGATGTTACAGAGGTAACTGGGTTGAGGGGAAGGGTGGCAGAGCTGGGTCTGGTCCTCTCACTTTGCAGCAATTCCCCTTCTGTAGCCTTTTCCAGCATCCCCAGCCATCCCCCTGGGCTCACAGTCTGGGCAGCTGTCCGTGCAGCTTCTCAGCTTCACTCCTCCAGAAGCAAGAGTTTTAAAGGGAAGAGGGGAACCCCTGGGTTGTTCCTACATGTTGTTTCCAACTTGTGCCAGAGAGGGTGTTGTGGAGGGCTCACCCCATGGTGCCTGTCCTTGGGGGTAGGTAGCAGGCAACCCCCAGTAGTGACTGCCTAGTACAGGGATGTGTCTAGCAGCACGCTGTCTGAACCAGCAGGCTCTTTTGAAAGGACATCCACCACAGGGAGAGAAGAGGAAGAGGCAGTGGCTGGTGGGCTGACTTCAAAGAATACTGGCTTGAAATAGGACAGTCAGTGAAAGGAAGGTGATTCTGAGCCTGGCAGATGTCACAGCTCATAGACAAGAGAGCAAACTCAGCAAGTACAAGGTTTCACCACAGAGTGTGACAGCTATGGAGGGGAGGAACAGGCTTATTGCTCTGCAATTGTAAATACCTCACCTTTTTATTCCCCACAAAACACACAAAACTCCTTTCCCCAGAAGGTGGGGAAAGACACAGACAGTGTTAGTCCGCTTGCCCCCAGCACCCCTCCTCTTGTAGAGCTGGCATGAAAAGTCTTCTTTATACAAGGCTTCTAGTGCCAACTCACAAGATATATCAATTTCTTACATATCATCTAACCCACCCCTAACTTCATTTATCTTCATTTAATGAATAAGCTCCTGCTGCTTCTAAGCCCAGCTGCTGGGCCATGACCCAAGTAACCTGTCACTGGAGCCAGGACCACTGCAGTTCTCTCCCAGTCCAGGATTAATGACACAGCCCAACCAAAAGAAGGCACCACTTCTATGGCAGGGAGAGAGCATCCTTTTGAACTATTCCTTTGCATGGGGCAGCTCCATCAGTGGGCGCTTGGAGGAAGCTGATACCTGCTTCTCCAGCTCCTCCACCACCTCTCTCAGCCGATCCTCGTCAGAGTAAAAATACACATAAAGGTTGCGCTCTGTCTGCAGGATGGGGCTCTTCAGAGACTTACGCTTGATCTTCAAGTCACTCAGGAGGTCTTTCAGCATTTGTAGGAGGTTGTCCTGCATAGTGTCAAGTTGCTGCATCAGCTTGGTGATCTCCTGAGGGAGAGAGCCCAAACACATGTGAACGTGCGCAAAGAGGGGAATTTTCTTCCACCCATGGAACAGCTCAGCCCATCAGAAACAAACTACTCATGTGGCTCTGGCCTCCAGACAGATCCAGTCCAAGCAGCAGAGGTGGCTTACTGGGCCACCTTTGCTAAAGCACCCTAATCTCTATAGTGAGAATCACCTTTTTCCCTTAGCCTGACACTGCCTGACTGGATAGCTTTTGGGAGAAGGCAAGGATCAGGCCAACCTCCTCTCCCTCCACGTGCTGAGAAGCAGTAAGCTCTCCCCCAGGGCAGATGGCACAGAGGGCTCCGACTTGCAGCCCTGTGCCCCCCAGCAAGGCCTGGTGGAGCAGGAGTGCTTGCTTACCAGAGAGGAGAGCTGCAGCTGGTTGGAGCTGTTGTACAGCAGCTGGTAGAACACCTCTGTAGAGGACTTCAGGGTAGGGAGCTGGGACACAGGAGCTGCCGGCTTTGCTTCCAGCAACCTCTTTTCTTGAACCAACTGGGAGCACTGGGCTGCTAGGGCCTCATAGCTGTGGAAGGGCTGCTCCTTCTGATCTTGCCCCACCAGCATGTCGTAGAGCCTGCAAGAGGGAACAACCAGACAGAGGTGTGAGCAGTGCAGCAGCACTGAGGAAGAGCAGGGCTGAGGGGACATTGTGTGCTGTGGGACAACAATGAGAGGACAGCCAGTCCTGGTGAGCTGGAGCTCATGTCCTGGAGGTATGGGAAAAGCATCATGGGGGACCAGGCTGGCTTAAGAGCCAGTCAGGGACTCCTTGCTGGCACCAGCACCAGCTACTCCAGATCTGTGCAGGGAGGACTGAGAAGCCCCTGTCAGTGCAGGGCAGCCAACCAGAGAAAGCTCTTGCCCCAAGCAGCTTGTGCTTCCTTCTAGTCCAGCTCTCCTTCTGAAGGTGAAAACTTGCTGCTACACTCTCCACCTTCGTATCTTGGGAAAACATCTGTTCTCCATACTCATTCCCTTCTCCAAGGGCATGCTTTGCTGCATCAGCCCTAGCCAGCCAGGAAGAAGCAGATCCTTCTAGGGAATTGCTCATCACTGTAAAGTCAGGGTGGCTCTGCACCAGCAGAAGGGCACTACTGGACTTCCTGGCAACTTGGGTCTACAGCATGTCACTCCTGGTCCCATGCTACCTCCTCCACATCTAGTTTGTTTCTCGGGTATGCACACACAGAGGTCCTTACTGTAGAGCATAGAGGTCTTTGGGGTCTATCCTTGTGCATGGACAATCCTTCTGGGAAGAGCTGGCATGTTTGAAGTAGTCCTGCTGCTCCTGCAGCCTGGTCTGGGTTTCCCTCATGGCAGTTTCCATCTTCTTCATCCAAGCAACCTTCTGGTCCAGCTCCTTTCTCTCCCATTCCAGATGGAACTCCAGCAGATCCAGGCGGCTGTACTGGTTCACCAGCCAGCCAGCTGCCTCCTTCTGCCTCCCAGTGATGTACTGCAGATGGGCAGCTTTCAGGCTGAACTGCCTCTGCAGGATGGGCAGGCAGGAGAGACTGGCCTCTGCCTTCAGCAGGGGTGGCAGCTGATGTGTCAGGGTATACGTGATGTCGCAACGCAGGGTGTGAAGCTTCCTCTGAAGCATAGCAGCCTGACTCTTGAGCTCCATCTCAACTGCATGCTGCACAGGCAGGAGACAAGACAGGCTGGTGTCAGGGCACGCTTCTAGTTCTGCCTGGCTCTGCCACCCCCTCCTGGTGGAGCCAGCTGTACTCCGGCATTCAAGAGGAAGGACTGCCCACAGCACAGGCTGACCCTGCTACAAGGGATGATGGAGGAAAGGGAGCGCTGGCCCTACCTGGTTCTCCTCAAGAGCTTCCAGAGTTCTCTGGGCCCACTCCAGCGCAGCACAGTTGCCTTCCACTTTTGCTGTCAGGACTATAACCTCCTTCTGGGCACAGATACGTGCTTTCTGTATGAAGCACACCTCCTTCCAGTAGCTGTCTTGGTCCCGCAGTACCTCATCTCCATCAGTCCCAAGGCTTTTTGGCATCATTGTTTGCATTCTCTCTGGCTTCCTGGATGATGTCCCTCTCCTCCTCACCCCCCATACTCAACACCTCTCTCCTATTCCTCCCCTCTAGCAGAAACTTTGCCTTTGAGCCTTGGACCAGTATTCCCCGACTTGCTGATGCCACCCCATATGATGTCTTTGCACACACTTCATAAGGAGCTCCTTTTCTTCCTTCCAGTATTTCCCAGTCCGAGTCCATCTGTGTCCCAGCCTCCAGCCTTTCCTTCAGGCTGCTCTCTCCCTGTGCACTTGTTCCCTGAGCACCTGGATCCTGGATGCTCCCTGGTAGGACCTGCTGGATGAACCTCTCAAATGCATCAGTGGCTTTTTGTTCCAGTTTCATGTAAGGGTCAAGATCCATCTCACACAGCAGTGCTGGCGGCCGGTCTTTCCCCAGATCCCCACGCCACTCTGCCAACTGCTTTGCATCCTTGCTGATCTGGCTCAGGACAGCACTGGTTCAGAAGATGTCCACTTCCAGGTCCACCTCAGCCTTCTTCAAGCTTGACTTCACCACTTTCTCCTTCTCCTCCAAATACCTCAGCTCCTGCTTCAGGTTGGCTGTCAAAGCCTGCAGCTTTCTGTACCGCCAGAGCTGAAGGTCACGATAGTCCTGAAGATCCTGCTGTAGAGCCTCCAGGGAGGGACCCTGGTCATCCTCTGACAAGCTTTGGATCTGTGGGTCCTGGCAGCATATCTGCAATGCCTGTTCGAGGGCATCGCCTTCCAGTATGGGCTTACCCGCAGCCAGCAGGGCATTGTAGGCCTCCATCTCAGCTGGAGTCAGCACATTCTCCTCACTCACCATGCTGCAGAACCACTCAAGGAACTGCTTTGTCTGAGGAGACTCAAAGAGCCAGTCGAAGTCCCTCTCACAGAGGGTGTCTACACAGGGATAGATCAGCCTCAGCGTCACCACAAACTCTGCCCCTCTGCCAACTGTGTTCAGTGGGAAGGCCTGGGATTGTCTCCAGCTGGACATGGCAAGGATGGTCAGCACTAGGAGGGAAAAAACAGGAATCATCCTTAAGGGTCCTGACATCCCACAGCCATCTCAAGGGTGCCACAGTAGCACTCCTAGCTGCCTGCTTGAGGAGAGACTCAAGCAGTCCCTCCACAAGTGCTACAGACCAGCTCATGGGCTGCAGCACTGCTCTGGTGGAGTACAAGACAAATGAGAGCTTACAGAGCAAGGGAAAAAGCCTGCCCATGCCCCATTTCCATATGGCCTTCTCGCCAGGGCCATACAGATCTAGCTCCTATGCCAAGATATCTCTAGCCTGTAAGATACACCTATCAGAGCATCAGGGCAGGCTTTATCAGCCTACCAGTAGTTTGCTCCATGTCCTTTCTGATAACTAGCTTTCCCTTCCAATACCTCTGCCCTTCTTGCCTGTGCATTGCATCCTCTAGATGCCCTACCTCTGGTCCCAGCCTCCCCTGGGCCAGCTGAGGAGGGATGAGCACCCCCTCTCACTGAGAGCCAAGCCAACCCACTGTCTCCATTTGGGTTTTGAAGGTACGAACAATGCAGCGGCCTCCCGTTGGTGTGAAGATGGTGATTGAAGCTGTCTGCATTATGAAAGGAGTCAAGCCCAAAAAGGTGCCAGGAGAAAAGATAGGCTCCAAGGTGGATGACTACTGGGAGCCAGGCAGGGGCCTTCTCCAGGACCCAGGGAAGTTCCTGGACAGTCTGTTTAAGTACGATAAGGTAAGTGGTGGCAGAGGGAGGCTGGGATCAAGTATTGCCTCACAGGGATCCTTCTCACAGTAATAAAGCTTAGAGTTCTTTGTGGGCAATACCTTTCAGCAGCACAGAGGATGTATTTAGCCTGGAAGCCCTCATGTCAACTGGCAGCACTTCATTGCCTTGGGCAATGGGACCCAGACACATGGGTCTTCACCTTCTGTCCCTCTTCTCTTTCCATGTGGAAGAGCTAGATGGAAGCAGTATGGGAAGGGACTTCCCAATCCCACAGCTGTGCCTCCTAAGCCTCAACTTGATTCCTCTTGCTCCAGTGTGATGCCTTAATCACCCTGCTGGGTCCTGGTGCTGGCTGCAGCCACTGGGGGAAGCCCTTTGAGACCCTCCTTAGTGAGATCTCTACCACCCTCATCACTGATTTTCTTTTTCTCCCACTGTTGCTTGCAGGACAATATTGCGGACTCTGTGATCAAGGCCGTCCAGCCCTACATTGACAGTGAGGAGTTTCAGCCAGCTGCCATCGCCAAGGTCTCCAAAGCTTGTACCTCCATCTGCCAGTGGGTGCGTGCCATGCACAAGTACCACTTTGTGGCCAAGGTCGTGGAGCCCAAGCGGGTAAGAGGCAGTGTGACTCAGTTACTCTTGGTGATAGGGAACACAGAACTAGCACCACCCTTCTGCAGGAGATGCTGAGGGTCACCATGTTCTGCAGGTCAGGATATCATGTTCAGACCAAGCCTTAGCAGAGCCAAAGCCCCAAAACTCATTAGCATAATAAAGTGGAAGAAATCAGCCTAGAATACACTGGGACAGAAGTGATACCTTGTTCTTAGTGTTGAGTTCCTAGCTCAGCAGAAACTGGACTTACGGAAGCATCCCCACATCTCACTGCTGTTTCAGTCTTAATCCTTTCCAGGCCTAGCTATTTCTTTATTATTATTCTGTGGCAAGTGGAAGAACCTTTCTTTGTCTTCACCACTGGGCCACATCGTGGACTTGTGTAAGCTGGTACAGGCTTTTGGCTTTTTGGAGCTATGCAGAAATGTCCTCTTCACCCCTACCTTAATTTGGGGCCTTGAAGAACATCCTCCTGGAGTTACACTCGTCAACTTTTGTCATACAGGGAAGTGTCTCAGTATCACCTAGTGCTCTTATGGAAAACCGACTCTTGCTCCAAGGTCTCTGGCTTTTTGGGGAATAACCTGGACATATGCTTACCATTTCCTTGTGCATCTCCCCAGAAAGCCTGGCGGGAGGCAGAAGAGGACCTGCGTGCTACTCAGCAGGTCCTTGAGGAAGCTAAGGAACGCCTAAGAGAGGTTGAAGGTGGCATTGCCATGCTGCAAGACAAGTACAAGACATGCATAGCCAAGAAGGAAGAGTTGGAGATGAAGTGTGAGCAGTGTCAGCAGAGACTGGGACGTGCCGATACGGTAAGGGACAGAGCTGGGTTCTGCCTTCTTACATGGGACAACCTGATCTCAGCAGCACTGCAGGACTGGGGAAGCTAAGCTAGCCAGGAACTGGTGTGAAAAGCTGCTGTCCTCCCGTGCACAGCTTCTTCAGCCAGCAATGAGTCTCCAGGAGAGCTGAAAGCAGCCCAGTAATCCCAGAATGAAGTGCTCAAAGCTGGGGACAGAATTCAGGATATGGCAGAGGTCACTCTGCAACCTCTGGTCACCATCACCTTGCAGCATTACCCAGGGAGCAGCAGGTCAAGGATACAAGGTTAGACCACACAACAGCTTTCACATGTGCAACTTATCCCACAGCTCATAAACAGCCTGGCTGATGAGAAGGTGCGCTGGCAGGACACTGTAGAGAGCCTGGATTACAAGATCAACAACATCACTGGGGACGTCCTGGTTGCAGCTGGCTTTGTGGCCTATTTGGGCCCTTTTACGGTAGGTGTGGAATGCTCCCCACGGGGGGCTCAGTTACCTGCTCTCCTCTCCTGGCACCTTGCTGTTGCTGGCTGTATCTGCTGGGAGAAAGGATCCCTCCTGGATCTCTCTCTGTTTGGGCCAGAGGCTGCACAGGGTCCCATTTGAACGGAAACGGGAGGGTTTAGATGCTCCCAGTGTCTGGGAGATGCAGACTGGCTGCAACTAAACCAAAGGCTATGATGGTGCTTCTCGTGGCAGGGTCACTACCGTGCAGCTCTGTGCAACGAGTGGCTGAGAGAGCTGTCAGAAAACAACATTCCTCACACCGAGGAACCCAACCTGATCAGCACCCTTGGAGACCCTGTGGAAATCCGTTCCTGGCAGGCAAGTTGCAGAAAAACCCAATGCTTCAGTCTGAAGGTGCTACAGCTGAGCTAAAATGCTGAGATCACCCGTACCGAAGGAGAGACCCCAAACCAAACAGCTCAGTAACAACCAAACGCAGAGCTGGAGTTGCTGCCAGGGCTCCTTGCACAATGAGCAGGAGAGGACCTGGCAGCATCCAAGACAGCAACAGTAGCTCTGAGGGCATCAGGCTTAACCCATAAGCCCCAGGCTTACAGCAGAGCCCTGGCCATAGCCTGCCCAAGCCTGACCCTGCCAGCAGAGCTCTGTGCCATGGCTCAGCCCCTTCAGGCAGAGCTGCAGCTCTGGACTCAGTTGCTGTTAGAGATTCCCTCCCTATCGTCCCCCACCCACCACACTGGGACCATACAGGGGCCAGGGCAGCAAGGGCTTCTCTCTGATCAGCTGTCTTGTGCTACTCAACAGTGTTTTTTTTTCCCATTAGATTGCTGGCTTACCCAACGACACCCTGTCTGTGGAGAATGGGGTCATAACACAGTTCTCCCAGCGCTGGACTCACTACATAGATCCCCAAGGACAAGCAAACAAGTGGATCAAGAGTCTGGTAAGAGCTGTGAAAAGGAAAGCCAGGTCTGCCAGGATAGGGGAAGCAGCTCCCTGTTAGGAGTTGCTCAGAGCAGCCTCAGGCTATGGGCTCCAGAGCTGCAAGACCACCCCCACTGTCCCAGCCCAGCATCCCCAGCACCAGACAAGCTCCACATCCATCTTCATCCCAGGTGAACTTCTCTGCTTGGTGAAATGGGCACATTTCAGGGTAGGAGCCAGGACCGCTATAAGCAACTGAGGCATTAGGTTCACATTCAGGTTCCCCAGTAGCATTCTGGGGGCCTTACATCCTTCACCACACCCTAAAACACATAGAACACCACTGGTATCTCCCATAACAGCCTTTAGTGTCCCTAGGCCAGAAGGGATCAGGGTAGCCTTACCTGGCTAGTGAGAACAGTCCCTGCTGCTAGAGCACTAGAATCACAGACTAGCACCTCTTCTTTCCCAGAAGAAGAGGGCCACCCACTGCCCTTTTGAAGGGTCAGGCAGGACGCTCAGGCAGCTGCTCCTGTTTTGCACCCCGAAGGCTTTTCCCACCCACCTGCTCTTACTTTGCTGGCAAACAAGCTCTGAGTTACTGGTGTGGGGCATGGCCCTTTGAAGGAGGTTCTCCTCCTTCCCTCCCTCCCTGTTGCCTCATTGGGCTGCCTTTAGAGCCTGGTGACATGGGCTAAGCTTGTCCAAATAGCCAAAAACCAGCTGAGCAAGAAAAGATACTATTTCTGCTGCTCTGGGGAACTAAATCTGTGTACCATGCACCAGAGCTGGACGTGAAGGTGAGCAGGACACCTCACGGACCCTGTCCTTCCCTGCTGCCTTTCAGGAGAGGGTGAATGGCCTGGAGGTGTCCAAACTGAGTGACCGGGACTTCCTCAGCAGTCTGGAAAATGCCATTACCTTCGGGAAACCCTTCCTGCTGGAGAATGTCGGCGAAGAGCTAGATCCAGCCCTGGAGCCTGTCCTGCTGAAACAGGTTCTGTGCCTCACCTTGGCAAGGGGGGCAGTGGGTGCCTGGCCAGGCTGGAAGGGGGTATCTGGCTGGGGCGTGGTAGGACTTGGTGGGTTTGCAGGTCTCTCTGGGCAGGCAGTGCTCACGTGGATGCTGCCTCTTCTGTACTCCTTTGTCTTGGCCGGAGCTCCAACATGTTGACAGCCTCCCGCACAGCCTGGTCTCCTGCCAGCAGGCATTTTGTCTTGTCCTGGCAGAGGCTGAGTTCAGGTTCAGGCCTTCAGGCAGCTTTGAGCTCCTCTCTCCAGAGAGTCTTCAGGCTCTCTCCTCACTGCAGAGAGAAGGGCACCACGTGAAGGGTGCCTTCCCTCACAAGAGGTAACCATCCCAGTCTTCTCCTTTTGTCCCTCTCTGGTACAGACCTACAAACAACAGGGCAGCACAGTGCTGAAGATGGGGGATGCGGTGATCCCCTACCATGAGAGTTTCAAGATGTACATCACCACCAACATGCCTAACCCTCACTACAGCCCTGAGGTCTCCACAAAGCTCACCCTCATTAACTTCACCCTCTCACCCAGGTACCTGCTTACCCCCTTAGCTGCCCGTGATGCTCAGCCTCATTCATCACAGTCCTCAGCCTTTGGGCCTGTTATTGCCCCCACCCTGACTTCCATGGCTTTTGTTGCAGTGGCTTAGAAGACCAACTGCTGGGACAAGTGGTGGCTGCGGAGCGGCCTGACTTAGAAGAAGCTAGAAACCAGCTAATTGTTAGCAATGCTGAGATGCGTCAGGAGCTGAAGAAGATAGAAGACCAGATCCTGTATCGGCTCAGCACTTCTGAAGGAAACCCTGTAGATGACTTAGAGCTCATCAAAGTGCTGGAGGCGTCCAAGCTGAAGGCAGGGGAGATCCAGGTAAGAGGTGGAGGTGCTCTCTCCCCGCAGCTGTACATCCCCTGCCAGCGCTGCACTAACCATGACATCTCTGTCCCCCAGGCCAAGGTAATGGTGGCAGAGCAGACAGAGAAGGACATCAATACGACCCGCCTGCAGTATGTGCCCGTTGCCATCCGCTCGCAGATCCTCTACTTCTGTGTCTCAGACCTGTCCAATGTGGACCCCATGTACCAGTACTCACTTGAGTGGTTCCTCAGCATCTTCCAAATGGGGATCAGTAACTCTGAGAAAGCAGGTACCTGCCCGGGATACCCCTCTCCCTTATTTATTCCACGTCCCTTCCTTATTCCGTGTTCCTGGCTTAGTGGCAGCAGAAGTGGGGACACCCGCAGCATCAAGGCAAACCTCCCTGCTTGCATTGGCTCTCAGTGTGGGCCAGAGCTGCCCCTACTTGTGCCCACACAAGGGAAGGGAAGATTTGGTTGCAGCTGTCTCTGTTCTCTTCCCCACTTCTCTGCTGCCCTGTCTGACCAGGTGGGAGGGATGTTAGTGCCAGGGCACAGGCAAGGTGCCCTGTGTCATCCTGGCAATGCTGTGGCTCTGCTTGTCACGGAGTCACCTCTAGGCACAGGTCCTGGCTGCTGCTGCCAGGCTGAGGCAGCTCTCCCTGCCCGGCAGCACATGTTAGCAGGATGGTGGTGGCTTGGCCCGTGTAGGTGGCTGTGGTGCAGAGTGGGCTCCTTCCCAGTGCTGGGGCAGTGCTCTCTGCTGTGGGCTGAGCCCCACAGCCTTGTGCTTTCACAGGGGTTTCTGTGCCTCATCTATATTGAGAGCAGCACCATATTGACCAGGCACCACCATCTGACACAGAGAGCACCCTCCACTTCCCCCCCTTAGTGCTCACCACCCTTGTCTTGTTGTTGCTTTCTTTCCAGACAATGTGAATGACCGGATCATGAACATCAACAAGTACATCACCTTCAGTCTCTACATCAACGTGTGCCGTAGCCTCTTTGAGAAGCACAAGCTCATGTTTGCCTTCCTGGTTTGCGTCCGGATTCTGATGAATGATGGGCAGATCGATATGGTGAGGAAGTCACCTTGGTCCTTTGATGGGATCCCCCCAGAACAACTCAAACCCAGCCCATTCAGTCCCCTTGAACAGTGTGCTGGGATGGAAGAGGAGCGTGTTCCCTGGGGATGGGGGCAGGATTGCAGGCAAACCCAGGTCCTCTCTCTTCATTCAGATCTCAAACCTTTCCCCGTGTCTATATGCAGAGCTGCCTGGCCTGACTGACCTGCAGCTTTTGCGAGTTTGCTGCCAGGCTGCTGCACAGGGTAGCAAGTGTAGAGGGAGCAGGCAGGGACTAGAAGACAGAGAAAAGCTAATGGCAGCTGAACAGTGGTGTTGAACTCACCAGACCCTACAGTTCGTTTACTCCTCGACACGCACACCTGGCAGGAGAGGCAGCTAGAAAGTTACTGAAGGATTTTACTTGGATCTGGCGCAAATCCCCGTGCCTCAGGCTTAGGGAGGTGGACTATAATCCATCACCATGTCCTGTCCTGTTCCAGGATGAGTGGCAGTACCTGTTGTCAGGAGGGACCATAACAGAGATGTGGGAGAACCCAGCTCCAGCCTGGCTGTATGAGAGAGCGTGGGGAGACATCCTGGCCTTGAGCAACCTGAAGAACTTCTCTGGCTTTGCCAATGATTTTGTAGCCAACCTTGAAGCATTCAGAGCCATTTTTGACAGCCCAAAGCCTCACAGGCAAGTGCTCGCTTGGTTTGTCGGCTTAGCTGTGCTAACCTGGCAGGTAATGGCATCCCTGGGAGGGCATGAGGAGCCGACACAGCCAGTGCCATGCCACACAAGGCATCGCCTTGTCTCCTCAAGGGTGGCCCTTGCCCCTGCATGTTGGCATGAGCCACACGATCTCTTAGCCCAGCAATACTTGGCACTTCCCCGGTAGAAGCAGCTCTGGTTTGCCTGCTGTTGGTTTCAAAGCTATGGACAACAACCTCAGCCAAGTGACTGGAAGGTCCTTGTCCTTTCTGAAACCCCAGTGGCCGCCTGCAGGCTTCTTGAGGAGCTGCAGGTTCTGGCACATCCCCCCAAAATGCACCCGATTGCTTTGCAGAACGCCCCTGCCTGGCAAGTGGGAGGCTGAGCTTGATGCATTCCAGAAGCTGCTGGTGCTTCGGTGTCTGCGGGGAGATAAGATCACCAATGCCATGCAGGACTTCGTGGCGCTGAAGCTGGATCGGTCCTTCATTGAGCCGCAGGTAACCAGCCCAGAGGAAGCGCTGGTGGGGCCAGGAGTGGGTCAGGAGCCCTCGAGTGGGCTGCAAATGGGCTGTCAGCATTTTCCAGTTGCAGCGAGAGGGTTCATGCCTCCCTCCAGCTGCAGGGAAGGGCTGTGCGGTGTCTCCACCGCTGGGGAAATAGTTATGGCTTAGATAAGGGTTTCAGAAACTCACAACAATTTATTGTCATTTAGATAATTATTCTCTTACCCGATGACCCCTCCCCACCCAGGAAGGGGAATTGGGAAAAAATAAAGCAAGCTGAGGGTTGAAATATAAACAGATTTAATAGAATAAGACTAAATAATTAGCGTTAATAATACCAAAGACCCAATAGGGAGCTCAATACCAACATGAAATCTACCAGCACTATACCCAGCCCATGCTATCAGCAGGAACCTGTCCATCCCCAGCAGGGGACAGCAAATGTGGGACACTGCGAGTGCTGCGACTTCGGGAGGAAGAGAAGGGCTGAGGGGTCCACCACTGGCAGGAAGTTCCCTGGGTCACAACCATTAAGAGAGAGAGAACTCTGCAGAAAACTTTCTAATTTGTATTGAATGTGACGGTCATGGTATGGAGTAGTCCCATTGGCAGCTTGGGTCAAGTGCCCAGGTCTCACTCCTCCTTGTCCCTGCATTCGGGCAAGGCTTGAAAACACTGAGATCTTGAAACCTACACAGCAGAGCTGCCTATAAAGTAAATATTTTCATGAATTCAGACAGTGGAGTCTTCTAAAAGTGCAGTTTTCCCAAGCATTAGAAAATTAGTCCTGTGTCGCTCAAACCAGGACAGAAGGATATCCTACCTGTTGTCCACCAGTTAAACCACTCTGTGAGGGAGCAGATAGTGCAGGCGTATGAGGGAAGAGTTTGGCTGACGAATGGGAAAGTGGTCACTGCCCTGATCCTAGTGCCACAGAGAATAGCTCTATAGGCCCTTCCTGAACCTGTTTCTGGCCTCAGCACCCAAGAGCACACTTGGAGAGGAGCTGGAGGCCAGGCGGGGTGAGGAGGTGCTGCAGGTGGTGCCATGACGGCCCCTCCGCTCTGACTAACTTTCTGTGTTGCAGACCACTGACCTCTCGGTCATCTTCAGGGAATCTACTGCCACCACCCCCCTGGTGTTCGTTCTGTCCCCAGGCACTGACCCAGCTGTTGATCTCTACAAGTTTGCTGAAGAGATGAAGTTCTCCGAAAAGCTCTCTGCCATTTCTCTGGGCCAAGGCCAGGTAAGCTGCCGGTGCTGACCTGGGGCAGCACTGTCCTTTTGGCACTCCCAGCAATCCCACCAAGCTCTGAGGAGGTTGAACACCCTTGCAGCCCAGTGAAAACACCTTCTTGCCTCAGAACCCTCTCCCAAATCCATCCCTACTTATCCCATTCCTTCCACTCTCCCACACCATGACCCACAGGCCTGCAAAAGCTGCAAAAGGGCCCTCGCTGTGCCATCAGACAGGGAAGATCTCGCTGTGGGGACAAAGCCAGGCTGGAGCTCTGGGAAGGGGTGCTTCACCCCAGTAGCTGTCTCCCTGTGCAATTCAGCAGGGCACCACTCATGGTGGACCAGGGTCTCTCAGCTCTTCTCATCTGCCTCCCCAGGGCCCCTGTGCTGAAGCCATGATGCGCAGTGCCATGGAACAGGGCAACTGGGTCTTCTTCCAGAACTGCCACCTGGCCCCCAGTTGGATGCCTTCACTGGAGAGACTGGTTGAGGGCATTGACCCCAACAAGGTGAGCTGTTTTACTGAGCACCTGCCTGCTCAGAGGATGACAGGCAGGAGGCTGGAGACCTGGGAGGAGCCCAGATCTAGTTCCATCCCATCCACAGTTTCCCCGTAAGACCAGAGGGTTGGTGCAGGAGCAGCTGCAGTGGCTGTACCTGCACCCTCTGAGAACTTGCTGCCTTCTGGACTTCCAGGTGCATCAGGACTTTCGCCTCTGGCTCACCAGTCTCCCAAGCAACCACTTCCCTGTATCCATCCTCCAGAATGGCTCCAAGATGACCATCGAGCCCCCCCGTGGGGTTAAGGCCAACCTGCTCAAGTCCTATGTTAATTTCAGTGATGAGTTCTTGAATTCTTGTGCCAAGGTAAGACCCAGGTTGTGCTTTGGTTTGCTGTCCCCAGCCTGCACCTGCTCCAACGTGTGCTCTCCAGCTGTGTTAATCCTCTCTGAGCATAGATCTTCCTCCCCACTAGAGATCTCATGTGCTAGAGGTGGATTAGGGGTATTTCTCATAAGCCTACATCTACTCCGGCATGAGCCAGTTAGAAGTTTCACTTTGAGAAACAGAAGCAGCAGGATTGTAGGGGCCTGATGTAAGGCATTTGCAGCTCTCTCTAAGCGAGGGAGCAGGTGGCGGGGGGGGGGGGGGGGGGGGGGGGGGGGGGGGGGGGGGGGGGGGGGGGGGGGGGGGGGGCGCAGGTCCCAGCCCCCCCCCCCCCCCCCCCAGTGCAGCAGCCTGGCTGAGGTCTCCACCTCTCCAGCTGGCATTGCTAAATTAGAATCATAGGATGGGTTGTGTTGGAAGAAACCTTAAAGATCATCTAGTTCCAACCCCACTGCCGTGGGCAGGGACACCAACCACTAGACCAGGTTGCTCGAAGCTCCATTCAGCCTGGTCTTAAACACCTCCAGGGATGGGGCATCCACAGCTTCTCTGGGCAACCTGTTCCAGTGTCTCGCTACCCTCACAGCAAAGAAGTTCTTCCTAATAACTAATCTAAATCTACTCTCTTTCAGTTTAAAATCGTTACCCCTCATCCAGGAAACTGGCACATCTTCTCTGCCAGGTCCCAGCAGGAATTTCTCCCATCCAAGGATGCCTTCTCACAAGCTAAGCCCTTTTTCCGCTGCCCACAGGTCACAGAGTTTAAATCCTTGTTGCTGTCACTTTGCTTCTTCCATGGGACCATGCTGGAAAGGAGAAAGTTTGGGCCTCTGGGGTTCAACATCCCCTATGAGTTCACGGATGGAGACCTCCGCATCTGCGTCAGTCAGCTGCAGATGTTCTTGAGCGAATACGCAGACATCCCGTACAAGGTGAGGGGGTGAGCTGGGCCCTCCTGGGAGGGAACAGGCTCGTGGTGCACGTGCGGGTCAGAAATCCATGGTGGGCTCCCTCCCAGGTTCTGAAGTACACGGCTGGGGAGATCAACTACGGCGGCCGTGTGACGGATGACTGGGACAGGCGCTGCATCATGAATATTCTGGAAGATTTCTACAAGCCTGAGGTTCTGATTCCTGAGTTTGCTTATTCCGAATCGGGGATCTACAAGCAGATCAGTACCTCTTCTGACCTTGACGTAAGTACTCAAGTAATAAACTGCAGCTCAGGGGTCCAGGGGGGATCATCACAGTGCAAAGGGGACCTGCTCCTCCCCAAAACCCGCTGCGTTGCCAGTTCCCCAGGGGGATATAAGTTTATAAGAACCTGGGGATCTTCAGCTGCTTTCAGGAAGCTGCTTGTTTCAAGCAACAGGAGGAAAATCTTGTCCATGTGCACAGGAGGTGGTAGCAGCTATCACCAGGGCTCCCAGCTGAAAGCTTTTGTCCTCTGAATCATTTTGATGTCACACACCTAAAGTACCCGAGGAGCTCTGCAGGAGACACGGCAGGAAGCTCACTGACAAGCTGCCCCTTCTTGTAGCATGTGTTTGCTTCCACACAAACGCAGTTTAACTCCCCAGCCAGACCACGAACCATGGCCTCTGCTCAGCCACCAAACGTGGCTCAGAGGAGCTGCCACCCTCTCAGTGTCCCCAGCAGCCCTGTGTCAGCCAGCGTTGCCCAGGCCACACAGAAGCTGTTCCAAAGTCAGTTTGGTTTCCTGGCTGGGACAAGAGACAAGGAGCTGTGTGAAAGTGAGATGAATGAATCTCCAACACCAAGACAAGGACTATCTGTGATCTCCTGGATTTAGCTCATCCAGCAAACCCTGGCTTAGTCATTTCTTTCAGGCCAGGCCCATAGCAGCCCAATGGGGCACCTGTGGTCGTGGCCTCACAACCTGCATGGATTCCTCTCCAGGGCTACCTCCAGTACATCAAGAGCCTGCCCCTCAATGATAGCCCAGAGCTCTTTGGTTTGCACGACAACGCCGACATCACCTTCGCGCAGAACGAGACCTTTGCTCTGCTGGGGGCCATTACGCAGCTGCAGCCCAAGACCTTCACAGTGGGAGGACGCAGTAGGGAAGAGGTGGGTGCCCCAGTCCCGCCAGTGTGCTGGAAGCCACTGCCCAGCGAGCACAAACACCAGCTCTCAGCAGGTGCCACCAATGCTAGTGCCACCCCACCTGCCAGCAATACCACTGCCAACCAGGTGTTAGCTCTGCAGCCATGGCCAGGACGAAGCTCACCCACTCGCTGTCTTCCTTCTAGCTCGTGGAGGAGACCTCCAAGGCCATCCTGGCAAAGCTGCCTGCCCCCATGAACCTGCAGGAGGTCATCCACAAATACCCACTGCTCTACGAAGAGTCCATGAACACGGTGCTGGTGCAGGAGGTGATCAGGTAAAGCCCCTGTGTGGTCATGTTCTGGGCCAGCGACTGGCTGGTCCCTTGGGGCACAACTGAGATGTATAGGCCCCTTGAGAAACCTCGTTGCAGCCACAGTAACAACTGTTGTTGTCCCAACTGGAGCCTTCAGCTGATCCCTGTCCTGCAGGGACTGATCAGTGCCTCCATCTGCTACTGTCAGCAATTCGGGGATGGGGGGCAGCTATGAGACCCCTGGTAAAGAGGAGTGGGGCTGGGGGTTACACAGAGGAGCTTCACTCGTTGTGCAGAGATCCAGACCCTCTCTGGACAGAGGTGGACAATAAACCACTGCCCTGAGTCGCTCTGATCCCTCTGCTTTCTCTGTAGGTACAACAAGCTCCTGGAGGTTATTGCTCAGACACTAAAGGATTTGCTGAAAGCTCTGAAGGGCCTGGTGGTGATGTCCTCTCAGCTGGAGCTGATGGCCAGCAGCCTGTACAACAACACTGTTCCCGAGATGTGGAATGCCAAGGTACGTGCCCCGGCCAGCCTGGGGAGCTCACCCAAACCAGGGGGACGGGTCATCAGCCACCACAGCTGACCTGGGCTGTCTCACATGGCGCTGGCTCTTGCTCCCCTGGTATGGAGATGTCTCTTGCCTTGTTCAGCTTGTAGTTGTTGCCAGTCCCGGGCTGGATAAATCTGTGGGCTCTGGGCAGCTGTCAGCAACTGGGGCACAAGGTCTATGGTGTCCTTGCATGCCTTCAGCACCTGCTCCTGTGGGTGTCCCACAGGCCTACCCGTCGCTGAAGCCCTTGGCATCCTGGGTGAACGACTTGGTGCAGCGGATTGAATTCCTGCAGAAATGGATCAGCCATGGGATCCCCTCCGTGTTCTGGATCAGTGGGTTCTTCTTCCCCCAGGCCTTCCTCACCGGGACACTGCAGAACTTTGCCAGGAAGTCCGTCATCTCCATTGACACCATCTCGTTTAGCTTCCAGGTCAGTAAGTCAGCAAGAAGCTCTGGATTTTTCTGGATTTTTTTTTTAAATCTGCTGCTAGGCAGCCACAAAGGCAGCAGTTCTCACCCTGACCTGCCCACGGGGTAAAGGCACCAGGTGCCCATGGACCCCATCATTCCTTTTGTGCTTAGATACACCCACCCACCTGCCAGACACCTCCACAAGGCAAGGAGAGACCCCTGTGCCTCTGCAGACCTGATCATGTCACTCTCCACAGGCTGCCCTGCAGGCTCATGATGCCAGAAACCCCAGCCCAGCCCATCTGGGCACTGGGAGAGGCTCCCCTCGGTCAGCACTGATGTAGCTAAGAGCAGCCTGGGGGGGGTCCTCGGGCTCCTCAGCCTCCAGACACAGGCCTCAGTGGAGGCCTGGGGCCCGCTCTGCTCTGCAGGTGATGAAGGAGGCGGTGGGTGATCTCACCCACCCTCCCAATGAAGGCTGCTACATCCACGGCTTGTTCCTGGAAGGCGCCCGCTGGGACCCCACTGCGTTCCAGTTGGCGGAGTCGCGCCCCAAGGAGCTGTACACGGAGATGGCCGTCATCTGGCTGCTTCCTGTCCCCAACCGCAAGCCCCCGGCCACCGGCACCTACCTCTGCCCAATCTACAAGACTCTGACTCGTGCAGGTAGGTGCCTTAAAGACAGGATCTCCAGAAGCAAGGCAGAGTGCAGAAGCAGCAGGAGAGGCTGCAGGAGTTCCTCCTGCCACACACGGTTATGGAGTGAGGTGCTGTTGGCAGACTGCAGCCAGGGAGAAAATGGTTTTTCCTGCTGTGGTTGTGGAGACAGAGCCACCAGGCACCCTGGCTGTGCAGCGGTGCCTCTGGCCAGGCTCTCCACAAGCCCACACCCCAAAATACACAAAGCTGTTTGCCCCAGCCCTGCTCTGCCTGTCACATAGCACAGGAATGGGACAGGATCTCACCTGGGGTCACCTCTGTGGGACTCCCTGGTCAGTATGGAGCAGCCAGGGCTGCAGTACCCTGCCTCTTGCCCCTCACTTCCCCTCTTACAGGCACCCTGTCAACCACGGGCCACTCCACCAACTACATCATTGCCGTGGAGATCCCTACAGACAAGCCGCAGAAGCACTGGATCAAACGGGGCACAGCTTTGATCTGCGCCCTGGACTTCTAGCCAGAAAACCCACCCAGCCCAGGAGACCATCCTGCAGAGAGGTAGGCAGCAGGAGCCAGCTGGCTGCTCCCCCCTTCCTCCTGTGTCAATAAATTGAGCTCAACTCCACCAGCATCATATTCACCTGGTGTTATTCCAATCCTCATGATTACCTCAGGTTTTTAGCACCACAGAAGAGCTGCCAGTGGGGACAACATGGCCCAGTGCAGGCACTCAGCGCTCCCAGCCACACACGCGCCCCTCTCCCTTCCCTCACACACCTCTGCCTTGGCTGGCTGTTACAGGATAGCTTTATTCCTTCAGACAGATCCATTATTTACAGAACTTGATATCAGACACAGCAAAAGACAGAAGGATTTTCTTCCCTTCAACAAATACCAAAAGAACGCTTTCATTCCATAGTCAAGATCTGTACAAATTTGCACATTTGCAAAATCCAGTCCTCTCCTGCAGCAGCTCCCCTTGGCCCAGCTCCGTCCTGGGACACCTCGGGAGCGAGCTGCTGGGGACAGGCAGGAGAAGCCCACATGCTGGAGCATGGCAGGGCTGGCAGGAGGCAACAGGCGAGCTCTGGGTTGGCAGCCAGCAGCTTTGGGCTCCCTCCACTGCTTCCACCTGCCACTGCAGTCCCCGTCCTGCCTTGAGCACTACAGCAAATTCTGTCACCTCTCCCCACGCTAAAAGGCTTCACCAAGAGACTCCATGTCTAGTGTCCACCCTGGCACCGTGCCCAGCAGCACCAAGGCCACCCTATGAACTTGGCCTGTTCATAATTCACAGGGGTTTCTCTAAGGGACTGGGTCTGGAGCAGCCCCATGTGACCCCCAGGCACTGCCAGGGTCACAGAGCTGGTCCCCAGAGGAGCAGCCGTGGCAGCAGAGCCACATGCTGACCCCCAGCACCACCACGGAGGGCTGGGCACAAGGCCTAGCTCCAGGGATGAGCCCACTCGTCCTCACCCAGAAACAGAGCTGCCAAGGGCCACCGGGGAGCCTGGCAGGGGTTGCTGGCACCCCGAGAGCAGGGAGGGCAGGTCAAGGCAGGACTCCCTGGCCACTCTGGGGCCTGGATGCAGGAGAACGGGCTCTGTGAAGGAGCTGCCGCACTCAGCAACGGCCAAAGCCTGGGTCAGAACTAAAAATAAGTTTGGGGGAGGGAGGGAGAGGGATAGAAAACAGACACAAATGTCCTGGGGAAGCACAGAGCTGAAGGCCTGGATGCAGGAGGACACAAGCCACAGCCAGCTGTGGCCACCACAGCCTCATGTGGGCATCGCCAGCATTCCCACAAACACCAGCCCCACCACCGGCCAGTGAGCTCTTCCCCTCCTGCCTCAGGCCTCAGCCACGGTGCCAAGACACAGGCCCACGGCATCTGGGGGCTGCTGTGGCACCATTGGGCAGCTGGGCACTCTGGTGCCTTCTCTGCTTGGATTCCCCTCCAGACAACACGTTTCCACCTCTCCCAAGTCGGGCTCAGAGGAAAACCTGGTTTCTCTTTGTCCCCAGGCTCCACTTCTTCAGCCGAGGGTTTGGTGCTGTGGTCCCTCTTCCTTGGGCAAAGGGTAACGTAGATCCAAATGCCACCGCCCAAAGCCACAAAGCCCAGCTGCTGCTGCTTCTCACAGTCTCGACTACCCGGCTACTGGCGCTTGGCTTTATAGGGGCGGGAGCGTTTCCGACGGTCCGGCTTCCTCTGCTTGTGCAGGCGGCCGATGCTGACCCCCTGCCGCCTGCGCACGGAGATGTTCTGCTCCACGAGGCTTGCCAGCATCCCTGCGGACAGACAGACAGACATGCCTCGCGCTGGAGTGCCGGTACTGCCCGTGCCAGGGTGCAGCCCTCCCCCCCGCCCCCCAAACCCCACCACTGGGCTCCTCCTGGGGATATAAAATCAGAAGGACACAGTAGAGACGTGTGGCTGCCCAGACTGAGAGCGACCTCCTGCCCTACGTCTGGCAGAAACGGACCAGGGCTCACCTTCCTGCGCCAGCATGGAGATGAAGGTACAGATGAACTCGTCGTAGTTGTGTGTCCTCCTCTGGTCATCGATCTACAAAGAGATGGCAAATCCACAAATAACCCACAAACGAGTGGCAGGGAGAAAGGAGAGCTCAAGGCTAACAGGGGGCAAAGAACCAGCATGCCTGGCCCAACCCACGGGCCAAAGAGACCACACCAGGAAGAGACCGACGCACAACTGGGACGGCCTCCATCCCAGTTCAGAAAGGGCAGCTGGGAGGAGGCGAGAGTGGGCAGGGCAGGAATCCTGCCAGGCTTTGGGGCAGAGACTCCCCACTTCCTCCCCTCAGTGCTGACATTCAGCTGTGACCCAGCTGCAGCACTCCACCATCCTCCTCCATCTCATTAGTGCTGCCCAGGGGCCTTGCTCTGTCCTGGCTCAAGCTCTGCCCTGTGGGGCTGTTTGGTAGCGGGAAAGGGACCCCAAATGCATCTCTCTTCTCAGCTGAGCCACTCTCCCTCCACTTTGACATAAAGACACCTCAGGTGTCATGCCACCAACAAAACACACCTTGAATTTCTTCCTCTTCTCCACCTCTTCCTTCAGGCAGGCCTCGTAGTTCGCAATCTCTGCCTCCACGCACTTCAGCAGCGCCAGCAGCTCCTGCCAGGACCAAGCAGAGCAAACGTGAGCAGAGGGACCCCTGCCGCAGCCCAGGAACCAGAGGGCTGGACTGGTGGCTGCTCCTCTCTGCACTGGGAAAGGAGGGGAAAAAAAGATCAGTTGATTGTAGGGAATTTTTGAGTCAGAGGGTGATCAATCAGCCAGCCAGCCCCAGGGGAGCTGGTTCTGCCCGAGCCTGGCACAGCCCCATATTCCTGGTTCTGTGGGACAGGGGGGAGGGCTGTGAGCATGCCTGAGAAACACCCCAGGGCCTGGTTCTTTCCAGTAACAAAATTTGAAGACTTCCCTTTTGAGTAAAAACAGTTTCTAGCCAGCTCTCCTCCAGGGAGCCCTCAGATGTGGCTTGTGCTGCCCAAGCCTGGTCCTGTCCCTGGCTGGAGGATGGGATTTGGGGATCCAGGTCCCACCAGCCTCTGGCCCAAAGGAGAGCACAGCATGCCCAGCATCTCAGCTGCGGGAGACCATGGCTCTGCCCGCTGCCACGGCAAACGTCCCCGAGATGACGCAAGGCACAAAACCTGCACTGCCCTGTGCCTGAAGGCACGGCTGCGGCGACACGCGAGGGGGACAGCGTGCACATGCGGTTCGGTCACTGCCAGCGCTGCTGCCTCTCTGGGTGAGCACAGGGAGCTCCACCTTCCCAGGGCTGTCGCAGCACAAAACTCACCTTGGGAGAATACTTTTCCCCCCCAGGGTGATCACTGGTCCTGCCAAGTCCCACCTTCTCTTTGCTGTCACTGGCCTCACTGCCCTCCTTCTCGTCCAGTTTGATTGCCACCGGGGCCTCTTCACCAGGTTTGATGGAAGGGGGGGAGCTTTTACCCCCATCTGCACACAGGGGAAGGAAGCGTTAAGAGCCATCGCAAAGGACCGGTATCTGCTCCTTAAATCAAAGGACACTGTCCCGTCACCGCAGGGAAGATGCCACCCCCACCAGAAGCTGGCAGTCACCCACCTGCAACAGCCAGCGGGCAGAACACGCCATCCTCGGTGAGGTGCAGCAGGCCAGTGCTGATGACGGGCCCCAGGTCCCTGACAGCCCGGTTGTAGCGCATGCAGTCGACGCGCAGCAGGCCGTCCTCCTCCCCAAAGAGCACCTTGGAGATGTGGGAGGTGACAGGGCTGGAGGGGCGGGTGGGGTTGGCCGAGCGGATGGGAGAGCGCAGCGGGGAGTTGAAGGCGCTGCCGATCTCGGAGGCGGTGTCCGTGCTCTCGTTGCTGGGGGTGGGAGAGGGCTGGGAGTGGGTAACCACAGCCACGGCGGTGCCCCCGCCACTCGTCTTGATGGACAGGGGAATGGAGAGATCCTTTTGGGATTCCTTCAGCTTCTCAGCCAGGACGTTGATGGTGTTGGGCTGGAGGACGGAGAGCTGGCCATCTGCAGCCCCCGCCACGTGCTCTTGCTTTACCTGCCCTTTCCTTTTGTACCTGCCCAGGAACACAGCAGAGAAGGTGAGTAGCTGGTAGAAGGAGGTGGGGACCCAGCACAGGCACTGCCAGCTCCCACTGAGCACTCCAGGCTGTCTGCTGGGATGGAACAAGGCCCGAGACATTTCTAGGTCACCCCCAGTGCCACCAGCTTCTCTGGTAGCACCCCACCCCACCAAACTGCTCAGCTGCAGGTACCCCTACATAGCCAGGGGGTACAGGATGCTGCGTACCCCTGCTCTTCTTCCAAAGCTCCAAAAGCAGCCTCACTGTGACCCCAACTTTCTGACCTTCAGAGCAGCCCCAGCACACCACCACCACAACCAGGAGCTGCTCTGGCAAACGGTGCTGGGGAACTGAGGTTCCTTCAAAGCCCACTGCCAGCGCGGTTGTACTCAGGGCAGACAACACTCAGGGGTGATCGTGAAGAGCAACCAAAGAGCTTTACAGAATCCATCGAGTGAGCAGTAAAAGAGAACAGCCCTAACTGCACACAGAGATGCAGCTCTAACACAGCTAACGCTGCTCAGGAAAGAGACCCGGGAGCCACCGCTGGCAGTTCTACAACTGTCAGCTCCCCCAGCCCTCCCTTCAAGCCGTCACCTGATGGCCGAGTTGGTGTTACGAACTTCCTCCTCGTCGTCATCATCATAGTCATCCTCATCATCCGAGTACTGCTGGTGCTGTCGGACTGGGACCCGGCTGCGACCCACTCCTGCCGCAAGGTCTTCCTCCTCCTGCAAAACACGGTTGCTGATGGCCTGCAGAGGGGCAGGGAGGAAGCACCCAGCAGACACATCCTCAGTCCAGCCCAGCAGCAGGGCTTGCCCCTTTCAAGAGGAGATGGGGGACTCTTCCCGATGCTTGCTCAGTTGACACACGTTAAGTTAACCGCTTTTGCCAGGTCAGTCTTCACCCTCCCACCTTCCAGCCCAGGTCAGCACAAGGGTGGGCAGGCTGTGGGGCAGGGGAAGGGCTTAGACGGGCTGACAGATAGAGCCCTGTGGAGGTGAGGGACTAGAAGTGAAAAGCTCAGCTCGAACCAAGCATGCTGGTGGCCTGGAGCTCCAGCCTACCTGCATGGGGGACTTGGCGTAGTTGTGATTGTCCAGGAAGGCTGGCAACCTCTGCACGATGGGGTTGGGGTTCGCTGGAGGTGCACCGTTGATGCCGCTCGCTGATGTCTTTGCCACCGGTTTGGATTTGTTGGGTGGGCTCTGCGTGGCCACAGGGTGGCCCTGGCTGACAGGCTCATCAGTGCCATCTGCCATACAAGCACAGCACAGCCCATCATGACCTGCACCATCACATTTCAGTCAACATCTTCTGCCACCTGTTGCCCACCCCAGGTAGCAGAAGAGCTCTTACACTCCACCAGACCATCACACCCACTTCCCATTCCACCTCCAGCTGTCCCCAATCTTAAGCCCTCCCATTTTCAAGCTCTGCGTCCCTCCTCCCAGGCGCATCTACCACACCCCAGCACAGTGTGCACAGAGCTGGGCTTGGAGAAAAGAAAGCGAAGCTGACCAAAAAGCTGCCTCAAGCTCCAGCTGGAGAGCCAGCTGGTGTCACCAGCCCGTGCTCATTCCCAGCAGGCCAGGCTGGCTGGCTGGCAACACCATTGGTACAGGGTCTACCTGGATGGGCACTCTCTGGAGTCACAGTCTTGCTGCTGGCTGGCTTTGCCTCTTCTGGAGGCTGAGCCTCCTGAGACTTCTGGGTCTGGATCAGCTCAGGCTGAGTCACTCGGATAAGCTTAAAGGCAAATGACAGAGGGAAACTGAGTACTGGACTAGAGTGACCAAACCACATCACTCCCATTCGACCTCTGCAGAAGAACTTGTGAGGGTTAGCCAACTACCAAACGCCCACGTGTACAATCAACCGGCTATGCCATGGATGACCTCCCAGGTGACCAGCAAAAGGCCAAGCAGTGAGGCTGGTTATTTCCTTTTCCCAGAAAACATTTCCCAAGGCAAAAGAAGCACCAAAATCCAAGGCCCGTACGGCACAGGGAGATGCCCTGAAAACAGAGCCTACTCCCACCCCAGGCTTAGTCTGTCCTACCTGCTGCAAGGCCTCCAGCACGGTCTGGCGGTTCATCTTCAGGATGTGCAGTTTGGACTCATACTTCATCCTCCGATCAGGCACCACCGCCATCAGGTTGAAGCGGATGTCGTGGTACGGCTCCCTGCAGAAGGGGACAGCAGACACCAGCTGCAAGCCAGTGTTGGAAAGCTCATCTCCCAGCAAAACGGGATCAGCAGGCTGCCAGCTGTACCCCACACACCTCCTCGGGCTCTTTCCAGGCAGCACCTCCCCTGCCCTGGCATTTAACACCAACATACAGGAGGCTTTTCCCCCAAAACCGAGTTAACCTCACACTGGCTGAAGAAGCAGAGAAAAACATCTTTCACAGAGTCACAGGCTGGTTGAGGTGGGAAGGGACCCATGGAGGTCATCTGCTCCAAACCCCTGCTCCAGCAGGGTCACCTAGAGCTGGTGGCCCAAGACCGTATCCAGATAGCTTTTGAGATCTCCAAGGATGGAGACTCCACAACCTCTCTGGGCAACCAACCTGTGCCAGTGCTCAGTCACCCTCATGCCCAAGCATCCAGGAGGTACTCAGGACCAGAAGCACCATTCCCTCTCCCATGGACTCGAGGTAACAGGGACCTAATCCAGCCACTTTCATTCTGTGTGGCCATTTGCCTGGACTCTGCATTGCACAGAGAGTGCAGCTCCGCAGCGTGCTCCAAAAGGCAGGGAAATGGTAGGCAAAAGGTGGGAAGGAGGCAGCGCCCTGCACCCCTCCCAAGCAACCTTCTCCACCCACACTCCCACACTTTGTCACACAAACACTGCAGCAGAAATAATCCAAGGAGAAATGGCAAGGGGCCAGGGACATTACCCTGCGGTGGCCAGGCCAATGCGCTCCATGATTACCCTCCTGGCTTTGTCTGTCCATTCCTCGTCATCAGCCCAGGGCCCTGTGATAACGAGACAGAGCTGGAATCAGCAAAGCAGGCCAAGGCTCAAGCTTCAGACTCACAGAGTGGATCCTGCTGTTCCCACGAGAGGCAATCTCATGGGGTAGAGGAAGTCAAGAAGAGGCCGAGGAGGCAGAAGGACCACACTGTCAGCCCATACAGTGGAACCCCCCTGCCTCCACCTTCCGAATGGAAAACATGAGTTATCTACAGGGCAGGAAGGTGAATTTTGAATCACAAGCGATTCACGGGCTCCAGGCTCACAAAGTCCAAGGAAATCCCAGGTCTTTCTGGCATCCACCTGCCACTGGATCTGGTGTCATGCTTAAGAAACCCAAGTATGTGAAGGGGGTACCTTACCAAAGGGGCTGAGAGACAGAAGCGAAGTCCTAGCAGGGATAAATAAATAAGTGTCTGAAAAACAGAACTAGTGGTCAAGTTGTAAGAGAAGGGAGCAACCTCAGCAGCCTGTTGGGATCTGTGTTGGGACCTTGTGCCTCAACACACAGCAGTTATTTGGCACAAGGGGAGGGTAAGGAAGAGACAAATTCTGCTTGTGAGACTGAGTTATTTCAGAGCTGCAAAAGGACCTCATGACCCTGAGCAACTGGGGAGGGAAATGGCAAGGCTGGAAAAGCAATACAATGTGTTTAGAAATAGACTCATAGAATCATTTAGGTTGGAAAAGACCCTCAGGATCACTGAGTCCAACTATTTACCCAACTCTACAAAGTTCTCCCCTACACCACATCCCCCAACACCACATCTAAACGACTCTTAAACTCATCCAAGGATGGTGACTCAACCACCTCCCTGGGCAGCCTAT